>CADCXC010000018.1:0-660277 GCA_902806595.1 Pyrenopolyporus hunteri | reverse complement strand
CCTAACCCTAACCCTAACCCTAACCCTAACCCTAACCCTAACCCTAACCCTAACCCTAACCCTAACCCTAACTCCTAACCCTAACCCTAACCCTAACCCTAACCCTAACCCTAACCCTAACCCTAACCCTAACCCTAACCCTAAACGAAAAATTACGAAATAATCGTAGTAAATTTATTATTTTCGTCGAATGTATATATTAAAATTTTAATATTAATAACGTTATATATTATAAAAAGTAATTTTCGTTAATTATTTTTTATATTATAATTATTTATAAATTATAAAAAATAATTTTAAATTATATTATATACGATATTTTTTATATCGAATTTATTTCGAAGTTATTATATATAATTATTTTATATATTTTTAAATTTAAAAATTTAATATTTAACGTTTTTTTCGTAACTTTTTTTAACGGATAATATAAATGAAAATTATCGATTATAAATATCGAATATTTAAAATTTTAACGAAATTATTATATATTTTTAATTATAACGATAACGAAAATAATTCGATTTAATTTTTAAATATATTATCGATAAAATTTAATATAATTAATTTAAATATACGATTATTATTTTTTCGAAATTAATTTTATTATTTATTTAATGTTTTTTTACGTTATAATATATATTTAATTTTTTTTATTTTATTTATTATATATTTTATTATTTAAATATAAAATTTTAATTTTTATTAATTTTAATAATTTAATCGTTTATATAATTTTATATTATTTCGAAATTATTCGAAGTAATATTTATTATTATTTATTATTTAAATTATTTTAAAATATATTAATTATTTTTAAAATTTTTTATTTTAAATAATAACGATATTAATTATAATTTAATTTATTACGTTTATTATATTTTAATCGATAATATTTAAATTATTAAAAACGACGTTAATTATTTTTATTTTAATTTTTTTAATTAAATTAATAATTTACGATTTATATAATTAATTAATAATATTTTACGATATAAAAAATATTAACTTTACGTTTTTTTATTTTTTAATAATTTTATATATATGTTATTATAATTAAATTATTTAATTTTATAATATTAATTATATAAATTAAAGTTTTTTTTAATTACTTTTAATTTTAATTATTAATTATTTTTTTATAATAATTTATTTTTATTTTAATAAAATTTCGATATTTTATACGTTTTTAATAATATAATTAAATATTTAAAATTTAAAAAATAAAAATATACGATATTTTATAATAAATATTATCGAATTATATAATTTTTAAAAAATAAAAGTTTTAATTTTTATATAACGAAATAAATATTTACGGTTAAAAAATTTTTTTATTAATCGATAATATTAAAAATATATTTTTTTTACGTATAAATATTTATAAAATATTCGATTATAAAAAATTTATATCGATTTTTAAAATAAAAAATAATAATTATATTTTAATATTATACGTTTTTTATTTATTTCGATTATTATATAAATAAAAAATTTTATTTTATAATAAAAAATTTTATTAATTTTACGAAATAAATTTTAAATATTTATTTATTTATTTTATATAAATAATATTTAATAATATAATTATACGGTTTTTTAAAATTTTAAAAATAAATCGATTTATATTTTTTATTTTTAAAAATATAATTAATAATAATATTACGATATTTTTTAAAAGTATAATATTCGAAATTTCCTCGAAATATTATTTCGAATTCTTTTTTTATAAAAAAATTTAAAAAAAATTAAAAATTAATTACGTAAAAATTTACGAGTTATAATTTTCGTATTATTCGCGTTACGTTTTTTTCGATAATTTTTTAAATTTTCGAACTATATATTTCGCGTTACGTTTTTTTTCGATAATTTTTCGAATTTTTAAACTATATATTTCGCGTTATTTACGTTATATAATCGCGTTATATTTTTACATTTTTAAAAATTTTTTACGTATTTAATTTTCGTTATATTTTTTTAAAATATATATTTTTTAAAATATTTTTATTTTATATATTTATTATTTTTATAATTATTATTATTATTTTTTAATCGATATTTAATATAATATTTTAATACTTCGATTTTTTATAAATTTTTTCGTATAAAAATAATAAATATTTTATTTATATTTTTAATATTTATTATTTAATATATTTTATTATTTATTTATTATTTAATTTATATATATTTAATAATAAAAAATTACATTACATAATAATTTATTATATATATTATATTATTATTAATAATATTTAAAATAAAAATAAAAGAAAAAATAATCGTAAAAATAAAAATAATAATAATTTTTTTTTATCGATATTTATAAAATTTAACTTTAATTTTCGTATAAAAATATTTTATAATAATATTTTTTTAATTTTAAATAATAATAAACGATATTATTTTTATATATTTAAATAATTAAATAATAAATTAAATTTTTAATATTATATTAATTTTAATTTCGATAAAATTAACTTTTAATTTTATTATAAATTAAAAATATTTTATTATTTTAAATTTTAACGAATAAATATTTTTTAAAAATAAAATAAAATTTATTTTATAGTTATAACGGTCGTTATAAATCGAAATACTTTATAAATTAAATTTTAATAATTTTTTTAATTCGATAATTATTTTTACGTTTATTATTTAAATTTTTTACGTATCGATTATTACGTTTATTTTAATTAATATTACGGTTTTAATTTTTATTTTAATATATAAATTTCGTAATAAATTTTATCGTATTATTAAAAATATAATTAAATTTAATTATATTTATATAATTTTATTTAATATCGAAAAATAATTTAAAATAAATAATATATAAAAACACATAAAAATAATTAACACTATTAAAACAAATAAAACTATATATAAAATATATAATTTTATTTTTTTTCGTTATAATATCCATCGATTTTTCGATTATAATAATTTTATTTTCGTTTTAAAATTAAAATTTAAAACGATAAATAAATTTAAATTATGAATTTATATATTTTATTATTTTAATAAATTTATTAAAACCGCTTTATAAATAATAAATTAATATAACGATATATATTATTTTTTTTTTCGTATATCCCCGTAAAATATTTTTTTATTCGATTTATTTAATTTTTATTTTTTAATTTAACGTTATTATTATTTAACGATATTAAAAACGTTAAATTTTTAATTTTTTTTTTTAAATCCATCGATAAATATAAATTTAACTTCGTTTAAAAAAATATAAAAAATAAATTTTTTACATTATAAAAAAAATCGTTAATTACGTCGTAAAATAACGAAAAACGTTTTTAAATTACATTCGAAAAAAATAATAATCGTAAAAAAATAAATAATATAAAATAATTTAACGATAATATTTATTTCGTTAATTTATTTAATATAAACTTTTATAAATTTTTTTAAAATAATTTATATAATTTATATATTTTCGATAATAATAATAAAATTATTTCGATTAATTTGTTATTTAAATAATTTCGATATATAAAATATATTAATAAATTAAACGAAAATATCGATAAAAACGTTTAAAAAAAATCAAAATTAAATTTATTATTATTTATTTTTAATATAAAAAATAATAATTAAACTTTTATAAAATAATAAAAAAATACGAAAATAAATATTCGTAATATTAATTTAAAATTCGATATTTTTTATATTAAAAATAAAACATTATTTTTTTAATAAATATCGAAATTTTAAATAAATAAAAATATAAAAAATATATTTTATTTTATTATATTTACGAAAACTTTTTATTTTTTTTAAAAAATTTTATTTTTTTTAATAAAAAATTTACTTAAATATTTAATAAACTAAACTTATAAAATTAATAAAAATAAAATCTTTCGTTTTTTTTTTAATTCTCAATATCGTATTATTAATAAAAATATAACATTTAAATTTATCTACTTTTATAAAATACCCCTAAATAATAATAATAAAAAAATATATATATAATTTATAATATTTAAATTCGAACGTATTTTTCGAAATAATTATTATTTTTATAATCGAATATATTTTTACGTTTTTTAATTTTAAATAATAACATTAATAAATATAATTTAAATATAATATAAATTAATTTATTTATTTTTTCGTAATATTTTTAAATTTGTTATTAAAAATACTTTCGTTTTTTTTTTTATATTAAAAATTATTTTTTTCGTTTTTATTGTCGATATCGTTTTTAATTTCGTTTAAAAAAAAAATTAAAACTTCGATTAATATTAATTCGATCGATATTAATTATTTCTTAAATAAATAAATTATAAATAATTTTTTTTTAAGTAAATAAAATATAAAAATTTTTATAATCGATTTACCATTAATAAATTTACTTATAACTTTAATATAATTACGTAATAAAATATTTTTATTTTTTTTTATGTTAAAAATTATTATTTTTATTATTATCGTTAATATTATTTTTAATTTTATTTAAAAAAAAAATTAAAACTTCGATTAATATTAATTAAATCGACGTTAATTATTTTTTAAATAAATAAAATACGAAAGTTTTTATTTTATTTCGTAATTATAAATTTTTAACGAATTAATATAAATTTTATAAAAAAGATTTTTATAATTAATTTATTATTAATAAATTTATTTATAATTTTAATATAATAAAATAATATAAAAATTTAAATTAAATTTAAAATAATAATAAAACGAATATTATTAAAAAAATTTATCGTAATACCTGCGAAATAAATAATACGTTATTATAAAATAAATCGTATATTTTAATCGAAAATATCGACATTATTAAAAATATCGAATATAATCGATACTTCGATTAATAATATAAAATTATTAAAAAACCGTAAATTAATTTTCGAAATAATAATTATTATCGAATATTAAATAATAAAAATATTAAATTTATATTCGATAATAAAAATATATATATTTTTAAATTTTTTAACGATATAATTAAAAAAATAATAATATTAACTTTTACGAATATAAATTTAATCGTCGAAAAAAATCGTTTATAAATAACGATAATAAATTAATTCGTTAAAAAAAACGAAAATATAAAAAATATATACTTTTTTAAATAAAAAATTAATTAAATCGTTACGATAATTAAAATAAAATTAAAATTCGATAAATACGTTATAATTTATAAAAAAACATAACTTTTAATAATAAATTTTAAAAATTAAATTTTTAAAAAACGTATAAATATATTTAATAAAATTAACGTTAAGTGATAAATTTTAAATAAATTTATATAAATCGACATAAATATAACTCGAAAAATTTAATTTATTAATATATAATTAACATTTCGAAAATAAAAAAAAATCGACTTATTTACTTATAAATTTATATTATCGATATAATTAATATAATTTAATAATTTATAAAAACTTTTAAATAATAACGAAATAAAATACGAAATATAAACGCATTTAAAATATTATCGATATTAAAAACGTCGTTAAAAAAATAAATAAAATTATTATAATTATAAAAAACGTATACATTAATAAAAATTAAAAAATTTTTAATATATTAAATAATATTTAAATAAATAAAATTCTTCGAAACGATCGTAAAAATAATAACTATTAAAACGTATAATTCGAAATAAATCATTTAATTTTATATAATTAAATTTTTAACTATAATTATAATTAACGTTAAAAAAACGTTAAAAATAATACCACCGTAATCGTTAACATTATAACTATTATAAAAAATATAAACGATATTAACGTTATTATAAAAAATAATAATAATATATAAAAAATAAAAAATAAATATTTATTTAAATTTTAATAATAATAATATATTAAAATAAATTAAAATAAAATATTAATAATTAAATATATAAAAAAAATTAAATTAACGATAATATATTAAATTTAATAAAAATAAAATATCTATAAATAAATACGCGAAAAAAATAAAATAATAATAACGTATTAAAGTTAATAAAAATTAATATTTAAAAGTAAATACGTAAAAAAATTAAAATGACGATAATATATTAAAATCGATAAAAATAAAATACCGTTAAAACGTTATATTTAAATTTTAAAACTTATTAATTAAAATCGTAAAACGAAAATTAAATCGAATAAACACCGAAAATATTAAAAAAAAAAATAAAAATAAAAGAATTCCGCGATTTTATATTTTTATACGAAAATTTAAAAAATACAATTATATTTTTATTAAAAAAAAACGTTTCAATTATTAAAATAATATAATACTTTATACATTTTTTTTTAATTTAATAACGTACGTAAATAAAATACCTTAATTACTATAAAAATATAATACTTTTTATATTTAAAAAAAAATTACATAAATATTTAACTATATATACGCGTAAATAAATAATATTATAAATACGTTTAATATTTATTTTATATAAATAACATTTAATATATCGTTTTTAAATTAAAAAAAATAAAATAAAATAATTTACCTTCGTTATATTTTAACTTTAAAAATATATATAAATATTTTTTTAAACGTTTAATTAATATTTATAATATATTAAATATATTAAAATATCGATTTTAATTAAAATATATACCTATTTAAATAAATATACATCGAAATTAAAGTTAATATAAAAAAAACATTTAAATAATTTTATAAATATTAATAATTTTAATTTAACGATAAAACGATATAACTTCGAAAAAAAAAATATATAAATAAAAATAATAATTTTTATAAAATTTATTTTTTTAAAAAATATAAATTTAATTTTAAATTTATATATTAATTTAATATATCGATATTATTATAATTTATAATATCGTTTTACGTTATAATTACCGTAAATAATATAAAATTAAAAAAAATTTAAAATAAAATAAAAATACCGACGATTTTTTTTTATTCGATTAAAATAATTTTAAATAAAAAATTATATTCGATTATAAAATTTAAAATTTTAATAATAACGAATAAAAATATATAAATTTTTAATTAAATCTTTTAAATTTAAATTTTACGATATTATATTTTATAATTTATTTAATAAAAAAAAAAACTTTAAACGTAAAAAAAATATTAATTAAAATAAAAACGAAAAAAACATACCATTAAAATTAAATACTTAAAATTCGAACTTAATAAAAATCGTAATAATAAAATTCTAACCTAAACGTCGTAAAAAACCATATAAATATACATTAAAAATAAAATAACATTTCTTTTATAAATTTAATATAAATGAAAAAACTCGGCTTAAATATAAAAATAAATCTTTAAATATTATACGATAAATATAATAATAACGTTTTAAATAACATTAATTTAAACGTAAAAATAAACCGTTAAAAATTATACGATAAATATAATAACATTTTTTCGAATAATATTAATTTAAACGTAAAAATAAACCGTTAAAAATTATATAACGAAAATAATTAATTTTAAATAACTTTAAAAAATCCGAAATTATAATTAATTTAAAAATACGAAAATTATTAAAAAACGTTATAAATAATATTAAATCTAACTTTTAATAAAAAAAAATATCGAAAAAAAATCGTTTTTCGATTTAATTAATAATTAATATAAAACGTTATATATCGTAAATTTTTAAAAAAAAAACCTAAATAATAAAAATAATTTTAATAAAATAATATCGATTATATTTCGTTTAACATTATAATAAAAACTTAATAAAAATATTTTAAAAAATATTTTTAAAACATTTAAAAATAAAATTAAAAAAACTTTTTTCGTTAAATTTATCGAAAATAAAATACCGTTTTAATTATATAAATTATTTTATATGACGTTACGAAAAATTTATATAAATATATAATAAATATATTAAAACAATATTTAAAAATATATTATTAATAAAATGTAAATTTTTTATATTTTAAATTTTTTACGTATATTTATATTTAAAATTTATACGAAAATTTCGACCTTTAAAAAAATTTTTTTACGTTAAAAATCGCTTATAATTTTATAACGAAATTTTCTTTAAATCTAAAAATAAATTAACTCGAAAATATAATATATTATTAAATAAAAAAACATATTATAATATTCGTTAATAATTTATCTTTTATAATTAAAAATTTTTTTTAAAAAATTAAAAACGTTTTAAAAAAATTTATATAATTTAATACGTAATTAATAAATTAATTAAAATCGACTTACTTTTTTTTTAAAATTATAAAAATCCGTAATAATAAAAACTTTATTATAATTAATAAAAACTAATTATTTATATTACGATATTTTATTAAATAATAACTTTTAAAATATATAAAATTATAAAAATAATTATTTACTTTTTTAAATTTAAAATAATTTAATATATATTATAAACATTAAATAAAAATTAATAAAACGAATTAATTATATTTTAAAAATAAAAAAAAACGAAAATAATTAACACGAAAATATAAACGATAATAATACGTAAAATCTTTTATTAAAAAAAAATACATACGATTTATTTTCTAAAAAAATTATTAATAATAACGATATAAACGAAAACAATTAAAAAAATATAAAAAAAATATTATAAAATAATAAATAATAATTTCGATTTTCGAAATAACAAAAAAAAAAATAAAATTTTCGACGAAAAAAAAATTCTTTTTATATTATTAATAATTATATCTTTAAAATTCGTTTTTTTAATATAAAATTAATTTAATAACATATAAAAAATTTATTTTTTATAATAAACTTTTAAAATAAAAAACTTACCGTTAATAAATAAAAAAAAAACGTAATTAAAAAAAAAATAATAAATAATAAATTATACGTATAAATAATATAAAATAATCGATTTTTATTTATTATTAACCTTTATTATTTTATTTTTACGTTCGTTAAAATTTTATTTTATAAATTTAATAATTTAATTATTATTAATAATAACGAAAAAAATAAATTAATTAAATATAATAAATAAAACTTTAATATAAAAAAATAAATCGTTATATTAATATATATAATATTAAAAGTCACCCCCGTAAAGTAACATAATAACCCTCGGTTTTCTTCGAATTTTACAACTATTTCTATAGTCATATACTTTCTAATATAACTTCTAATATAACTTTTAATATAACTTTTAATATAACTTCTAATACAGCTTCTAATATAACTTTTAATATAACTTTCGTAACACCCCTTAACTTTTACAAAAAACCACCCGTACCACCTTTCAAAAAGCCGTCGCGAGAAACCACCCCATACCACCTTTCGATAAAGCCGTCGCGAAAAGCCACCCCTACTACCTTTCGATAAAACCGTCGCGAAAAGCCACCCCTACTACCTTTCGATGAAACCGTCACGAAAAACCACCCGTACTACCTTTCTAAAAATCTTTCGAAAGAACCGTCGCGAAAAACCACCCCATACCACTTTTCGATAAAACCGTCGCAAAAAGCCACCCCTACTACCTTTCGATGAAGCCGTCGCAAAAAGCTACCCCTACTACTTTTCGATAAAACCGTCGCAAAAACCACCCTACTACCTTTCGATAAAACCGTCGTAAAAGGCTACCCCTATTATCTTTCGATAAAACCGTCGCAAAAAGCCACCCCTACTACCTTTCGATGAAACCGTCGCGAGAAACTATCCCTACTACTTTTCTAAGAATCTTTCGAAAAAGCCGTCGCGAATAACCACCCGTATAACCCTTTTATACTTAACTTTAAATATACAATTCGAAAAATTCTTCGAAAAATGCTACGAAAAATACGTCGAATTAAAATTAAATCTATATAATTAAATCCATATAATTAAATTTATACCTATAATTAAATTTATACTTATAATTAAATTTATATAATTCGAATTTTTTAAATAAAATTATACGTTAAATTAAAATTAAATTTATTTAATTCGATTTATTTAATTCGATTTATTTAATTCGATTTATTTAATTCGATTTATTTAATTCGAATTATACGTTAAATTAAAATTAAATTTATACCTATAATTAAATTAATTTAATTAAATTAATTTAATTAAATTAATTTAATTAAATTAATTTAATTAATAAAATCGTTTATTAAAATGTAAATAACTTTAAATATAATAATTACGATATATATAACGATTTAATTAAACGATTTAATTAATTAAATAAAAATATAATATAAATCGTTAAACGAAACGTACGTATAATTAATTAACGTAACGTAACGTAACGTAACGTAATATAATATAATGTAATATAATATATAATTAATATAACGTAAAAAATATAACTCGTAAATTTTTACGTAATTAAATTTTTTTTTATTAAAAAAAAAATTCGAAATAATATCTCGAAAAAACCTCGAATATATAATATAAATTAACGTAAAAATAAATAAATAAATAAATATTAAATTTTTTTAATACGATATTATCATAATTATACACTTTATATTTTTATTTTTAATTTTTAATTAAATTATTAAAAATAATAATATTCGAATTATTAAAATTTAATTAAAAAAAATAACGTTAAAAAAATATAAAAAAATTAATAAATTATTAACGAAAAAAAAAATTACGTAAAACTTCGAAAAAATTAAAATAATATAAAAAAATTTTTAATACTCATATATAAAAATTTTTAAAATATATCGTTATATTTAATCGATAATAACTTTTATTTAATAAAAAAAAAATATAATATCGAAATAAAATAAAAAATATAATAATAAAATATAATATATTAATTATATAATTTATTTTAAATTTAAATAATTTTTTATCGTTAATACGATTAAAAATAAATAATAAATTTCGAAATAAAAAATATATAAAACGAATAAAATAAAAAATCGAAACGTAATTTTAAAATAAAAAAAACATTATTAAAATAAATAACATAAAATTTAATTATAATTATAACGTAATTTTATAACTACGTAAAAACTTTTTTCGATAAATTCGTAAAAATAAAAATATAAAATAAAATATTCGATTTAATTAATTAATATTTCGACGTTTTAAAAATAAATAATCGTAATATATTTTATATTTACGACTTTTTTTAATTATATAATAACATTAATTTATACGATTTTATAAAAAATATAATTAACGATTAATTAAATTTCGTAAATAATTTTTTACGTTAAATCGATAAACATTTTTAATAAAATTAAAATTAAAAAATTTTAAAGTAAAAAATAAAAACTTATAATAAATTAATATTAAATAAAAGACTTTAAAAAAACGCCGAAAAACTCGAAAATAAATAAAAAAATAAAGTAAAATTTATAATAACGACTTTTTAATATTATAAATATACGTCGATATATTTTAAATATAAAAAAAAATTTAAACGATAATAATATAAATTCGATTATTTATAAAAATTATATAACATTACATTTATTAATAAAAATAACGTTTTTCGATAAAAATAAAAATCGATAAATTATATATAATAAAATAAAATTATTATATATATACTTCGATATAATTATAATTTCGTATTTATTTTTATAAACTCGTATATAATAACATTAATAATATATATTATTAATTACGCTACGAAATTAAAGTTATTAATATATTAAAAATTAATTTTAATCGAAATTTATTTAAATAATTTATTTAAAAATTTAAAATTTATTAATTTTAATAACTTAAAAAAATAACACGTAATTTAATAATGAAAATATTAAATCGAATATTTTTAATTAAAAAAATTTAACCGTAAAAATATACGTTTATATTTTAAATTATAAAAATTTTTACAATTTCGAATTTAAATAAAAATAAATTTATTTTAATACATTATATTAAATTATTAAAAACCATTAATTATATTTAAAAAATTTAATTAACGAAACTTTTAAAATAAACGTAAAATCGAAAACTTATAAAAACGTATATATTAATAAATAAAATATAATAAAACTTAATTTTTTTAACGAATATATACATCGAAAAAATATATTTTAAAATTTATATTTTTACGATTATATATCGATTATCGAAATCGTAAAACGGTTAATAAAAAAATTAAAATTAATCGATTTATTAATTTTAATAAATTATTAAAAAATTCGATTTTTATTAAAAAATTATCATTAAAAAAAATATATACACTTCTTTATTAATTAATTTTTATTTTTTAAATTTAAAAAAAAAAATTTTTAATCGAATTATTGTTATTCGTTTAAAATTATTCGTTTCTTAAAATACATTTATATTAAACGAAATATAAATACCCTTAAAAATATAAAAAAAAAAAATTAAAAATTAATTAACCGTTTAAAATTTATTAATAATAATTTCGATATTTTAAAAAAATCGTACGAAAATATCGAACGCGACGTAAAAATTTAAAACGCGCGTAATAATTAAAATAAAATAATTAATAATAACGACTTTAATTTTAATAAAAATCGAAATAACGATAATAAAAATAACGACGATTAAAATAACGAAATTAAAAACTTTAAATATATTTAAATTTTTAAAAATAATATTTTATTATATTTAAATAAAATAATTAAAAAAAATAAAAATATTTTTAAATTTAATATCGTAAAATTCCTCTAAAATTATAACGTTAACGGGGTTATTAAAATAATCGATTTTTTATTAACTTTAAAATTAAATAAATATCGATGTATTATAAATATTATTTAAATAAAAAATATAACATTTTTTAATAAATTTACCTTAATAAAAAAAATAATTTTAAATAATATTAAAGTATAAAAAAATAATTTATTACATTTAAATAATATAAAATTACATAAAATCGACGAAAAAATTAATAAGAATAAATTATTATTAAATATAATATAAAACCACGATATTTTTTAAAATAAAAATTTCTTCGAAATAAATAATAAAATCGTATTAATATTTTATTCGAAATTATAAAAAAATATATTTATAACCTTATAAATTAAATATTTTTTAAAAAATATATAAATAAACATTAATTACATTTTAATTATAAATAAAAAATTAAATATAAAATAAACCTTAACGTTAAATATTATATTATAACATTTAAATAAAATAAATATTATTAAAAAAAATATATAAATATAAAAATATTATAATTATTTCATTATTTTAAAAATAAAAATAATATAAAAAAAAATATAATTATACGAATTTTAATAAAAACGATAAATGTAAAAAACTATCGATAATAAATTAAAATTATAACTATATTTAATAATATCGAAGTTTATATCGAAAAAATAATAATATATTTAATTATAAATTTATTTTTAACTCGTAAAAGTAAAATACCTTTAAAAAAATAAATTTAATAAAAAAACATCGATATTTTAATTATAAATAAATATAATATAATATTTAAATAAAATTTTTATAAAATATATTAATAATTTTAAAAAGTTTATAATAAATTCGATAAAAATTTTAAAAATATCGTTATAATTATTTTTTACAAAGATTTTTTTTAATTTAAATTAATAATTAATCGATTATTATTAAATTTAAAAATCGAAAGGTAAAAAATTAAAACTTTAAATAATAATTACGTTTTAAATTATAAATTATAACTAAAATTCACTTTTATAACATTATTTAATTAATAAATAAAAATTATAAATAAAATTTTCGTAATTTTTTTAAAACGGTTAAAAATTAATAAATAAATAATTTAAAATATTAATATATTAAATTAAAAATTTATACGTTCGAAAAATATTATTTTCGATATAAACGTTAAAATAATAACTTTTTTAAATAAAATATAATACATTATAAACTTTTAAATATATATTACATTTATAAAAAAACATAATTAAAAAATTTACATTTTTTTATCTAAACATTATATTAAATCGTTAAATTAAAACTACGTATTAATAAATACGTATTAAAAAATAAATACATTTATTATAAAAATATTAATATATTTAACATTTATTAAAAAAATATTTATTATAATTATAAAAAATATTTATTAAATTTTAAAAATAATTAACGATACGAAATATATAATTAAAAAATTCATCTTAAATTAAAATAAAAATATATATTCTATTAATAAAAACATCTTTTTAATAATACGCTTATTAAAAATCATTTTTATTTCGTTTCTTATAATAAAAAACTTAAAAATCGACGAATTAAAACTAAAGCTTTTATTTTTATTTCTAAAAATAATAAATATTTTACTTTTTAAACTTTTAAAAAAACACTTTAAATTATATAATCGATTCGAATTATTGACGACACTTATATTTATAATAATAAAATATAAAATTTAAAATTAAATATTCTTTAAAATTTTTTTAAAATTAACTTTTAAAATACTTTCGAAAATTAACACAAATTTTATAATAACTTACATATAATTATTAAAAATCGTAACTTTAAAAAAATTATATGTATTTTTACTTATTAATATAAATTATTAAATAAATTTAAAATTATTTAATCGTATTAATAAAAATATACGTCGATTATAAAAATTAAAAAATAAAATAAAAAATTAATTTCGTAAACGTATTTTTAACTTATATAATTTTACTTTAAATTATATAAAATTAAATTAACTTTAAAAATTTAATACGATATTATATATATAAAAAAATAAAATCGAAGGTTATTATATTACTTTACGAAAATAACTTTTAATAATATCGTTAATTTCGTAAATATTTTAATTATTAAAAAATAAATTTTTTATTTCGAATAAATAATTATATTTTTAAATTTACGATAATAATAATAATAATAATAATAATTTTAATAATCGTAAAAATAAATTTTATTAATATTATTTTATTAATAAAAATATTATAATTTATTAAAATAATATAAATTATAATTTATTTAATAATAATAATAATAATAAATTCGAAAAAAATCGTTTTACGATTAAAAATAAATTACTTCGATTATTTAAATCGATTAATAACATTTTAAATAATAATAATAATATAAATAATAAAAATAATATAAAATTAAATATTTATAATATAAAGTTAAAATAAATCGTTTTTTTTAAATATATAAAATAATTTTTAATAAAATATTAAAAATATAAAAAATATATAAAGTAAAAATAATAATAATAATTTTTATTATATTATATTATTTATATTATTTATATTATTTATATTATTTATATTATTTATATTATTTATATTATCGTTTATATTATTTATTATATAAATTTACTTTTATTTTAATAATTATTTAACGTTTCGTATAAAATATTATTTTTTTTTATTATGTTTTTATTATATAATTATATTTTCGTTTTTTAATAAAAAATAAATTTAAATATCCCTTAAATAATAAATAAACGTATTTTTCGTAAAAAAAATTTTTTTTAAACTTTTTTTTATTATTTAAAAAAAATAACGTTTCGAGATTTTTTTAATTTTTTTTCATTCCCCGTAATTTACGTAGGGTTATAATAAAAATAAAAAAATTAAAAAAATTATCGAAACGTTATTTTTTTTACATAATAAAAAAAACCTTAAAAAACTTTAATTAATTAAATATAAAAACGATTATTTTAATTTTTATAAATTTTTATTTTTAATTAATTAAATTCGAAACGTATATACGTTAATAATTTAATTATTCGTAAAAAAAACCTTTAAATTAATTTATTTATTATTTTATTTTATTTTATTTTATTTTTTTTATATCGATTATTATTATTAAATAATTATAATTAAAAAAAAATTTTTTATATAAATAAAAAAAAGCTTTTTTATTTTTAACGAAATATTATAATATTAAATTTATTAATTAATTAAAATTTATTTATATAATGTCGAAAATAAATAAAATTTAAAAAGATTTTATTAATTTAAATTATATAAATTTAAATTTTAAAAAATTTAACTTCGATAAAATAAAATTAAAAATTTTAAACATTTATTTCGTAAAATATTTTTAAATATATAATAATAATTTTTTTAACGTTTAATTATAATAACGATTTAAAAAAAACTTCGATAATTAAAATTAAAAATAATTTTAATATATAATTAAATAATTATATATTAAAAAAATCGATTATTTATAAAAATACGACGTATATATTAAAAACGTTTACATTTACGTTAAAAAATTAACGAAAATAATTAAAATTATTAAATTTTCATTATTTTTAAAAAATACCGTTAAAAATAATTTTATTTTTTACGAAGATTTTAATAAAAATATATTTTTTTAATTAATTAAAAATTTTTAAATTAAACGTAATTAAAATAATTAATAATTTTTAATATTATTATAATAATATTTATAATATTTAACGATATAAAAAATATTATAATATAATTATTAAAATAATTTTAAAATTTTATAATATAATAATCGATTTAAAAATAATTCGATTAATAATAATTTATTATTTTTATTATTTTTTAATAATAAATTAATTAATAATATTATATTATTTTTTAATAATAATCGATATAATAATCGATATAATAACCGTTATAATATTAATTTAATTAATAATATTATATTATTTTATAATAATAACGAAATTTATAATTATTATATTATTTATAATTAATTTAATAAATATATTAATATTTAATAAATTTTAATTTATTATATATTTTTATCGATTTCGTTAAAATATATAATAATAATAATTATAAATTTAAAAATAATAAATATAATATTATAAATAAAAAAATTAAAATTTTTAAAAATTTATATTATAAAATTATAATTAAAAAATATATATATGTTAATATATATTTAACGATATTAAAAAAATAAATATAATAATATTATTACGATTAATTAATCGATATAAATTATATTTTTTAAATATAATTAAATATATAAAAATATTTCTTTATTTATTAAAAAATTAATAAATATATATAATTAAATAATATTAAATAATATTAAATAATAATATTTTTAATTATAAAAAAAACTTTAATAAAAATTTATTTATTTAAATAAAATTATTAATCGAAAAAATTTAACGTATTTAAAAAAAATTAATTATTAATTATATAATCGATTATAATTTTTAAAAAAATATCGTAATTATTATATAAAAATATTTTATTTTTTACGTTATAATTTTTCGATAATTAAATATATTTAATAATATTTATTTAAATTTTTAAATTATTATTAATATAATATATCGTATTAAATTATATAATATAAATTATAATTAAAAAATATTAAATTAATATTAAATTAATCGAATTTATTATAATAATAAAAATTAATTTCGATTATATAATAAAATTTTATAACGTATTAAAAAATTATAACGTTAAAAAAATATTTTATATATAATAAAATAAAATATTAATTTATAAAACATTTTATTTTAAAATAACGAAATAAACGTATAAATTAATAACGTTACGTATAAAAGTAAAATTTCGATTTTAAAAATATTAACGAAAATTATAATTAATTTTTATTCAATTATAAAAAAATTAACGTACAAAAAAATAATAATAACGATAATAAATAAAATTACGATATTTAATATATTTAAAAAATAATAAAAACGATAAAAAACCATCGATTATTATTTTAAATTATTATTTTATTATTTACGGCGAAATTAACGATTAAAACGTAATAAATATTTTTATAAATTAAACGGCGTTTTATACGATAATTATAAACGACGTTTTTAATTTTACGATTTATAATATTTTATATAATATTACGTTTTATTTTAATAATTAATACGTTAATATATTTTAAAATATTATATCGAATATAAAAATAATTAAAATTCTATTTAATAACGAATTTTAATTTAAAATTTTATAACGATTATATTTATATATATTTTTAAATATCGAAATAATAAAACGTTATATTATTTAATTTAATAATAATATAAAATAACGAAATTTAAATATCGTTTATATATTTATATTATTTAAATTTATTACGTTTTAAATTATATTATTAAATATATTATTTTTATTATATTTTAAAAATATAAATCGTTTTAATATATATTTTAATAATATTAAAAACGTATTTATATATAAAAATAAAAAGTATTTTATTATTTATAAATAAAAATATTTATAATTTTTATTTAACGATTATAATTTTATAATTATTTATTATTATTTTATAAAAATCGAATTTCGTTAAATTTATCGACGATTTAATTATTTTATAATAAATAAATTATATCGTTTATTTATTAAAATAAATTATAATAATTTTAATAAAATTTTAATCGATAAAATTAATAAATATTATTATTAATATTAAATATATAATAATTAATTAAAACGATTTAAATTTATTATTAAAAATAACGTTAATTTTAATTATAATATATTCGTTAATATAATATATATTAATATAAAATTAATATTTTATATTATTAATTAAATTATAATATATTAAATTACGAAATTTTTAAAAAATATAATAATAAAATACATCTAAAATATATTATAAATAATGTAAATTAATATTTATTTAAATTTATTTAACGATATTATTTACGACGTTAAAAAAAAATTTATTATTAATAAATTTACGATTAATATTAAAATTTTAAATATTATAATTAAAAAAATACTTATTAAATTTTATAATTTAATAAATAAATTAAAATAATATTATAAATCGTTATAACGAATTTTTAAAATTATATTTAAAGATTTATTTAACGTAAAATTTAAATATATATTATAAATAATCGTAAAAATTATTAATAATATTACGAAATTTAATAAATTAATATTTACGTTATTAATATTTAATATATATTTACGATTAATCGATAATTTATTTATAATATTATTTTTAAAAGTTAAAAAAACGACGATTAAAAAAATTATAATTAAAATAAATAAAATTAAAACGAAATAATAAATAATCGATGTTTTTAATATAAAAAATAATTCGAATATATTTGATACGTTAAATTTATTATTATAATTAAAAATACGTATTTATTATAAAAAAAACGATTAAAAAAATTTATATACGTTAATCGTTAAAAATAATAAAACGTATATTATTAAAATAAATAATAAATTTATTAATTTTTATATAATAATTATTAAATTATATAATTATAATATAATAATTAATATATTAAAATTTAATTTAATTATAAAATTCGATTTTAATTTTAATTAATAAAAAAACGATAATAATAAAATATATATATTATCGAAAAATTTATTTAAAATTTAAAAATAAAAACGTAAAATTAAAAATTATTTTCGTAAAATAATATAATAATTTTTAATTTTTTTCGAATTTTATAACTATTTTTATAATTATATATTTTTTAATATAATTATTAATATAACTTTTAATATAATTTTTAATATAAGTTTTAATATAATTTTTAATATAATTTTTAATATAATTTTCGTAATATTTTTTAATTTTTATAAAAAATTACTCGTATTATTTTTTAAAAAGTCGTCGCGAAAAATTATTTTATATTACTTTTCGAAAAAACCGTCGTAAAAAACCACCCGTATTATTTTTTTAAAAATTTTTCGAAAAAATTGTCGCGAAAAACTATTTTATATTATTTTTCGATAAAATCGTCGCGAAAAATTACTTTATATTATTTTTTAAAAAAATCGTTATAAAAAATTATTCGTATAATTATATTTAATTTTAAATATATAATTCGAAAAATTTTTCGAAAAATATTACGAAAAATACATTAAATTAAAATTAAATTTATATAATTCGATTTATTTAATTTAATTTTTTTAAATTAAATTATACGTTAAATTAAAATTAAATTTATATTTATAATTAAATTAATTTAATTAATAAAATTATTTATTAAAATGTAAATAATTTTAAATATAATAATTACGATATATATAATAATTTAATTAATTAAATAAAATTATAATATAAATTATTAAATAAAATATACGTATAATTAATTAACGTAACGTAACGTAATATAACGTAATATAATATAATATAATATATAATTAATATAACGTAAAAAATATAACTTATAAGTTTTTACGTAATTAATTTTTACTTTTTTTCGATTTTTTTTTTAAAAAAAAAAATCGAAATAATATTTCGAAAAAATTTCGAATAAATTATTTAATAATAAAAATAAATTAAAAATTATTATTATTTATATAATTATAAAAAAACGTAAAAATTAATTTTTAACCGTTTAATTACGTAAAAAAAAATTATAACTTTTAAAAAAAAATTTTAAAAAATTAAAAACGAAAAAAAATTAAAAAATTTATCGATAAAAATATATTTTTATTTAAAAAATATAATTTCGTTAAATTTTATAATATTTAATTATTTAATTTTTATATCGTTCGAAAAATTAAAAAAAAAATTTTTATATTTTTTCGAAAAATTTAAATTTATTATTTAAAATTATAATAATAAAAATAAAAAAATAATATTAATATAATTATCGATTAAATAACGATTAAATTAACGAATAATTATAATATTTACATTTATTTTTATAAAAAAAATAAAAGTTTAATTATATAATATTATATAAATTTATATATAATTAAAATTAAAATTAAATCGTATCGTTTTAATTCGATTATTTTTTATTTTAATATTTAAATATTTTTTTAATATAATTATAATAATTATAAAATTTTTATATAATATAATAAAAATTAATATATATTAATAAATTATATATTTTAAATATTATAAAAAAAATTTAAATAATTATATTTATATATAATTTATATTTATTAATATTAAAATCGATTAATTATTTTAAATTAATAAATATATAAATTAATAATATTTTCGAATTATTTAATAAAATGTTGGAAATTTTTTTAAAATATTATTTCGAATTTTTTTTTTAAAAAAAAATCGAAAAAAAATAAAAATTAATTACGTAAAAATTTACGAGTTACATTTTTTACGTTATATTAATTATATATCGTATTATATTACGTTACGTTATATTACGTTACGTTACGTTAATTAATTACGTATACGTTTTATATAATAATTTATATTATATTTTTATTTAATTAATTAAATTATTATATATATTATAATTATTATATTTAAAATTATTTATATTTTAATAAATGATTTTATTAATTAAATTAATTTAATTAAATTAATTTAATTATATAAATTTAATTTTAATTTAACGTATAATTTAATTTAAATAAATCGAATTAAATAAATCGAATTAAATAAATTTAATTATATAAATTTAATTTTAATTTAACGTATAATTCGATTTAAAAAAATTAAATTATATAAATTTAATTATAAATATAAATTTAATTATAAATATAAATTTAATTATAAATATAAATTTAATTATAAATATAAATTTAATTATATAAATTTAATTATATAAATTTAATTTTAATTCGATATATTTTTCGTAATATTTTTCGAAAAATTTTTCGAATTATATATTTAAAATTAAATATAAAAAAATTATATAAGTAAATTTTTATAATAATTTTATCGAAAAATAATAAAGGTAATTTTTTACGACGATTTTATCGAAAAATAATAAAAGTAATTTTTTACGACGGTTTTTTCGAAAAATAATATAAAGTAGTTTTTTACGACGGTTTTATCGAAAAATAATATAAAATAATTTTTCGCGACGGTTTTTTCGAAAAATATATAAGGTAATTATTTATAATAGTTTTTCGAAAAATAATAAAAGTAATTTTTTACGACGATTTTTTCGAAAAATTTTTAAAAAAATAATAAAAGTAATTTTTCGTAACGATTTTATCGAAAAAAATATAAAATAGTTTTTTACGACGATTTTTCGAAAAATAATACGAGTAATTTTTTATAAAAATTAAAAAATATTATAAAAATTATATTAAAAATTATATTAAAAATTATATTAATAATTACATTAAAAAATATATAATTATAAAAATAATCGTAAAATTCGAAAAAAAATCGAAAGTTATTATATTATTTTATAAAAGTAATTTTTAATATTTAATTAAATAAAAAATTAAAAACGAAAAAAAAATAAAATTTTTAATTAAATTAAAAAAATATTTAAATATAAATTATTCGATTATTTTTAATAAATATATTATAATTATAAAAATTAACGAAATAATTTATTTACGTTAAAAAAATTAAAAAAAAATTATTTTTATTAAATTCGATATTAATAATATAATATATTAATTTTATATAAAATATTTAATAATAAATTTTTTAAAAAAATTACTATATATAATTAAAAAAATAATTATAAATTTCGATAAAATAATTAATAAATAATTAATAAATTTATCGTAAATTATAATTAATTAAATTTAACTTAAATTAATTATATACGATTTAATACGTTTTAATAAATTTTATAAAATAACGGTTTTTTTATTAAATACATCCTTTTATAAACTTATTTATTTAAAAATTAAAACTATTATATAATTTTACTTTTTTTTAAACGATTATTTTAATTTTATTATTAATTTTATTATTAATTAAACTACGATTTTAATACGATTTTCATATATTTACGATTTATTTAATATTTTACGATTTATTCGATTTTTATATTTTACGATCGATTTAATTTTTATACCTTACGATTTATACGATTTTTATATATTTACGATTTATATATTTATAATTTATATATTTACGATTTATATATTTACGATTTATATAATTTTTATAAATTTATAATTTATATGATTTTTATATTTTATAATCGATTCGATTTTTATATATTTAAAATTTATATATTTATAATTTATATAATTTTTATATTATATAATTTATATAATTTTTATATTATACGATTTATATAATTTTTATATATTTACGATTTATACGATTTTTATATTTTAAAATCCATTTATACGTATAAATATAAACATTTCGTACGAAACATTATTTTTTTTATTTCCTTTAAAAATAAATAATTATATATACCTTTCGAACGAAATTTTTTCGAGTTTTTTTTATTTTTTTTTTAAAATTATATTTCGAAGTTTTTTTTATATTTTTTTTTATTTCTCGTAGTTTACGTAAAGCCGTAATAAAAAAATATATAAAAAAAAATATCGAAATATAATTTTTAAAAAAAAATAAAAAAAACCCGAAAAAATTTTATATATAATAATATATTTATAAAACGTATATTACATCGATTTATTAATTTAAAATTACGTATAATATATTCGAAATAATTTAATATTATAAATTTAAAATTTTCGAAATTATAAAATTTAATAAATTACTTAATTAATAAAAAATAAATATCGATCGAAAATTATAATTCGTATTTTTAAATTTAAAAATTATTAAATTATTTATTTTTATTAACGAATTATTTATAAATAATAAAAATTTAAATTTTTAAATTAAATATATTATATTTATTATAAATAAAATATTTTCGAAATTATTTTTTAATATTAAAAATAATATTATTTATTAAAATTCGATTAAATTAAAACGCATTATATAAAACGTTTTAATAAACGAAATTTACGTTATAATATATAACGTAAATATAATAATAATTTTTAAAACGATAATTTTATTAATTAATAAAAAATTAAATTATTTAAATTTTTTTATTATTATTTATATTAATTTTTATTTATTTTATAAATATTTAATTAAATTAAATATTATAAAAAAAAACTTATAATCGATATTATATTATTTTAATAATTATATAAAAAATAAAAAATAATTTTATCGATATTATAACGAAAAATAACGTTAATAAAACGTTAAAAACGTTTATTAATATAAATAATATTATAATAAAATTATAAAAATAAATAAAAAAAATAAAAAAAAGGAAATTTATTATTATTAATAATTAAAAAAAAAATTACGAAAAAAAAAAATTATTAATATAATTATATAATTTTATATTAAAAAATTTATTATAACGATAATAATAATAAATATATTTTTATTAAATATTTCGTCGTTTTAAATAATAAAAACTTAAAATATATACTTTAAAAAATATATATAAATATCGATTAATACGAAATTAATTAATTATATTTTTATATAAATAAATATAATTAATATAATATTTTTTTCGTAATTTTTTTATTATATAATTATATAATATTTTTTTCGATTTATTAATTAACGATTTTTTTATCGTTTAATAAATTTAAAAATTTTATTATATTATTTAATCGATAATAATAATAAATAATATATATAAAAAATAAAAATATAATTAACGTAAATTAATAATTTATATTTATTAAAAGTTTTTTATTAAAAAATAATAATTATAATATTTTATTTTTAATATAATAAAATTTAATAAAATTATTCGAATATTTTTATTAAAAAAAAACTTATTAATTTTATTAATATAATATACGTATAATTTAAAATATTTAAAAATATTATAAATTTATTATTATTTTAAATTTTTATTTATTTAAATAAATAATTTTTTTAAAAAATTAATATATTATTAAAATAATATAAATTATTTAATAAATTAAAATTTTATTTATTATTATAATTAAATAAATAAATTATTTTATTAATTAAAAACGATTATATATTATTATTTAAAAATTTTTCGAATTTTTTTTTTATTTTCTTTAAAAAATTATATTTCGATATGTTTTTTTATATTTTTTTTTATTACGGTTTTACGTAAATTACGAAAAATAAAAAAAATAATATTTCGTATAAAATATTTATATTTATACGTATAAATAAATTTTAAAATATAAAAATTATATAAATTATAAATATATAAAAATTATATAAATTATATAATATAAAAATTATATAAATCGTAAATATATAAAAATTATATAAATAATATAATATAAAAATTATATAAATTATTTAATATAAAAATTATATAAATCGTATAATATAAAAATTAAATAAATCGTAAATTTATAAAAATTATATAAATTATAAAATATAAAAATTATATAAATTATATAATATAAAAATCGAATAAATCGTAAAATATAAAAATATATAAAAATCGAATAAATCGTAAAATATAAAAATATATAAAAATCGAATAAATCGTATAATATAAAAATTATATAAATCGAAAATATATAAAAATTAAATTAATTATAAAATATAAAAATCGTATAAATCGTAAAATATTAAATAAATCGTAAATATATAAAAATTATATTAAAATCGTAATTTAATAAATAATAAAATTAATAATAAAATTAAAATAATCGTTAAAAAAAATAAAATTATATAATAATTTTATTTTTTAAATAAATAAATTCGTAAAAAAATATATTTAATAAAAAAACCGTTATTTTATAAAATTCGTTAAAACGTATTAAATTATATATAATTAATTTAAATTAAATTTAATTAATTATAATTTATAATAAATTTATTAATTATTTATTAATTATTTTATTAAAATTTATAATTATTTTTTTAATTATATATAATAATTTTTTTAAAAAGTTTATTATTAAATACTTCGTACGAAATAATTTAAATAAAACTTTTAAAAATTACGTTCGTATAATACCGTCGTATATATATAAAAAATAAAAGTTTATTTTTAAACTCGGCTTTATTTTCGTAAGATTTCTAAGTTCGCCCGCGTAATTTGAAAACTACTCATTTAACGATCCCTAATCTAAATTATATTACCCTTAAACGCTCTCGGATTGTCTACTTTATTTTCTATAGTATTAAGATATCTTAGCCCCATGAGCGTCGATTAAGCTCTGGAAAACTTCGTCCGCGGATTGCCCGCGGAATTGTCTAGCGTACTTACCTACCTTTATTTTCTGTCCCGAAGCCGCTCAACTCACATGGAACCGTCATCCCTCTCTTCCCCGAACGACAATTCGATCGCTTCGCCGGCCGCCGTATCCGCCGCTGCGTCTACGCCGCAAGAGTCTGCGCCGACGTCGACCGGCATTCCCGCCGCCGCCGCCCCTGTTTCCGGCGTTTCCAATGCCACCGCTACCGCGTTCGCGCCGTCGGGGCCGATTACGCTCGACCCGTCCACCACGCCCTCTTCGGCGTTGAATCCGCGTAGCTGCGTGACGTGCCGGCGCCGGAAAGTCAGGTGCGACAAGTTCATGCCCTGCGGCAATTGTCGGAAAGCTCAGATACAATGCGTGTTCCCGGCCCCTGGTCGCGCGCCTCGAAGACCCCGCGCGAAAGACCCCAACGCCCCGCCGAAGCAGACGAGCGAGCGCGAGATCGAGCTTATGAAGCGGCTGCGGAAGCTGGAGAGCATAGTGGAGGATCTGAGCGGCCAGATCGAGATCGAGACGGCGAGGCATCCTTCGCTCAGCGGTGGGGGATCGCCCGAGGCGGTCGTCGACGGCGCGCACGAGAGGGAGCAGCGGCGGAGGCAGAGCGGGATTGTATACAGCGAGAATCTCCCCGGCGGCTACCCTCCTGCTGACCATCACAAGTTCGGCCGTACGCATACCGGCGACTCCGCCGCTTCCTCCTCTTCACCCTCCGCGCTGAAGAGCCCGACCGCGGAGGTGAGCAAGCCTTTCGGAAGGCTGGTGCTGAACGAGAAGGGCAAGACGCGGTACGTGAGCAGCGCGTTCTGGTCCAGGGTCAATGATGAGGTACGTGAGAAGAAAAAGAAAAGCAACGATCTCCCCCGGCTTGTAGGTGGTATGGTTGATTAACGGAGGAGTTTACGGTTCAGCTTAACCAGCTCCGATCCGAGACGGAGATGCTGGGCGACGAGGAGTCTGACGCCTCGGATGACGGCAGCAGTCCTGCCACGTTAAACCCCTACCCGGATCAGGTCGATCATCACGGCTTCGTGCTCGGTTACTGCTCTTCCGACGTCGACCTGAGGAAGCTGCACCCTCTACCGTCCCAGATACCTTTCTTTTGGCAGGTCTACCAGGAGAACGTCGACCCCTTGGTGAAGATATTACACGTGCCGTCGATGAACAAGATCATTCGCGAGCTGAGGAGCAACATGGACGGCATCTCGTCGGGGATGGAGGCTCTGATGTTCGCTATCTACTACGCGTCCATCACGTCTATGGAAGAGGATGAGGTAAACGGACCAAAGAAAATTGTTCTCGCAAGTATCTTCGCGCGGCTGAGGATGCTAGGGCTAATCATCGCGTATCTACCTATCTAGGTCAGGCTGAACTTCGGCGCCGAAAAGGGGCAGCTGATCAAGAAATATCGCTTCGCCACGGAGCAGGCTCTCGCGAAGGCGAACTTCCTAGTCACGTCGGAGCTGGTGGTCGTGCAAGCCTTCACCCTGTTCCTCGTCCTCGTCCGCCGGTACGACGATACGAGGTTTGCCTGGACGCTCACCGGCCTTGCGATCCGCATCTCGCAGTCGCTCGGCATACATAGGGAGGGGACGGAATTCGACGGTCTCAGCCCCTTCGACGTCGAGATGCGCCGTCGGCTGTGGTGGGCCATCTGCATCCTCGACCTCCGGTCCGCGGAAGACCAGGGCACCGAGCTGACGATTGCCGAGCGGACGTTCGACACTCAGTTTCCGTTGAATATCAACGACGTCGACATAAGTCCGGACATGACGGAGTTTCCGGAGGAGAAGGTAGGGCCCACTGACATGACCTTCTGTCTCATCCGCTACGAGATCTGCTCTCTAGCTAGGAGGATACACTACGCGACGAACGGGACGGCCCCGTGCGGCCGCCGGGACACGGAGGAGGAGCGCAGCAACATGCTACACGAATGCTACGAGCGCATCGAGAAGAGATATCTCTCGTCGTGCGGCGATAAGGATACCGATGTGCTACACTGGGTCGCCGCCATGATCGCGCGGCTCATCATGGCCAAGATGAGCTTGATAATCTACCAGCCGATGCTGCTCCACTCGGCGGGCCAGGAGGTCAGCGCGGAGGTTCGGCACCGCCTTTTCATGGCGTCTCTCGAAGTGGTCGAGTACACGCGGGTGCTCAATTCGGAGACGAGGTGTCGGCAGTGGCGCTGGCTCTTCCAGACGTACGCGCAGTGGCACGCCGTGGCGTATCTCCTGCTCGAGGTATGCCGCCTTCCCTGGACCGCGTCGCTCGAGCGCGCCTGGATTGTGCTCAACGCGACCTTCCAAACCCCCCACATCGCCGAGCGCGCGAAGCCTGGTATCTGGATTCCGCTGCGCAGGCTTATGAACCAGGCGAGGCGCCACAGGGAAGATGAGATCCGGCGGCTGAGAGCAGACCCCGAGGCGGCGCGGCAGCTTGACCTGGCGGAGCAGAGGAAGACGCAGCCCGACAGCTTCAAACACCTATCCAGCTCGGTGCGGAGCGTTGTCGCCCAAGATCAGTGGCGCAAGCTCGTGGGAGTCAAAGGGCCCGAGAAACCAAATTTCCATATCCCTAGCGTCGGCGGTGACGGCTCGCGGGCGAAAGATAATACCTCAACGCAGTCGGCTGTGGACGCGCCCGTGGCCGAGCTACGGTACGTCGACCACCTGATGTCCCAGCCTTATCTCGATTCTCAGGATATCTTTTCGGTCGCGTTTCCGAGCGACCACGCCTACTTGACCGAAGGGGGTACCGAGCCGCCGGGAGGGACCCGACAAGATCAAGCGGTACCTGTCGAAACTGCGTTCGACGCCGACGTTGACCGTTCGGCTCATCCGTCGGCGGGTGCGCCCCAGCACAATTTTCTTGAGGACCATCCTCCTCCTTGGTTCTGGAATAACGGCTGGGGCCACCTGCCTCCAAGGCAGGCGGCCGCCAACGCCCCGGTTCCGGACGAGCAAGACGTTAACATGGACGCTGACGAAGGGTTTAACTGGCAAAATTGGATGGATAGCGGGCTCGCGATGGGGCGGGTTGGTTTTATGGGTGGCATCTGATAAGAAAGCTACCTACCTACTTGCTCGGATTTCCGAAGACGATCTTAGGGGCTATGTAGTAATATGCAGCGGTTTTAGGATGGCCGGCAGCGTCGCTCTCTCAAAAGATAGTCACGAACCTGAACCCAGCTTAACTCTGCTCACTTGACTTCGCCGAGGGCTCATCCCTAATCACGTCGATTTCAGAAATAACGAAGGAATGAAATGGGTTGAACGAGGATGGGATAATAGCGCGGTTCTTTGGGTTCTTTGTATATACCGATATCCCCTGAAGTACTCTTAACCCCTAGGTCTGAAATAGGTCGAAATCACGGGTTGCGATTTCCACCTTGATACCGATACTTACCTAGGACATACATACTCGTTTTAACGATGGTTTATATAGGTATGTACCTATCTTATATTACTCTCTGACTTGCGGTAATTGACTCGAGAACGCTAAGTATTCGGGATAACATACGTACCGTTTATAAGTTTATATTAACCCCCTTCGAGTTCCGGGGCGGGTTGATTAATGGTTCCGTTCGGGGTGTTTATAAAGCAACGAAGATGATTTTTATGATAGGTATTAGTAATTCGAAATAATCACGGAGTTTGTTTAAATAAAGTCGGGACATTCTTATTTCAATCTTTTCTTACCATGAACTGTTATACTTCTCCCATCCGTCTACCTACCTACCTACCTACATTACCATGTTAAATAACATCCTTATTACCGGAGGGTCGGGGTACCTCGGGGGAACTCTCCTTGCTCGCTTGAGCGGTGCGAATCTGCCAGCCTACGAGAAACTATACGCGTCTGTAAGAACACCGAAACAAGCAGACGGCGTTCGGCAATACGGTGCCCACCCGCTCTTCCTTAATCTGAGCGATGAATCAGATATACGTGACGCTGTTATCAAAAACCAAATTACTGTCGTTTACTATTTAGTGGATGCAATACGCTCCGACCCGCCGACGTTTTTCATCAAGGCCCTTGCGGAAGTTAAGAATGCTACGGGACGTGAGGTTCATTTCTTGCACGTATGTCAGTCCTTGGACGAGCTGGCGTACCCCGCTCTTAAGAAGCCGGGTCGACGTCTAACTAAGTACTTACCCACCCAACCCTGTAGACCACTGGGGCCAAGATCTTTTCCAGCCATGCCGGCGCCCCCGTCGACCGGCCCTTGTTAGACACTGATCCGCAGTTATACGACATCCAAAAATCACAACACGCAAAAGTGGATCTACTTCAAGAGGTGAGCATATCCATCATAAAAAATATAAACCCCTCCCCGTTGAGCGCGGCTAAGCTGGACCGCAGGCGGTCGATACCAATTGCGTGGTAATCGAGCAAGCTGAGAAATGCGGGGTGAGAAGCTATATCTTCGTACCCTGCATCGTGTGTAAGTCTTCCGCACGCTGCGGAGTTGGGGGTCCCCGTATAGAGAAACAAGATGTCTATGTAAGCTTGAGTAGGAGGTACTGCTAATGTCTTACGATTTTCTCTATAGATGGGAAGTCCGAAGGTTTCGGCGAACCTATCTCTACCTTACGACAGATAGTGATGGTTGTGCAAGCAGCCAAGGCTCTGAAACGTGTATTTCGTGTTGACACCGACCGGCCGGTACGTTTATTATATATATTTATCGTTTCTAAATTAATGTAAGAAACTAACTACATCCGGGATATTAGGAATGGCCTGTGTGTCACATAATCGACAACACAACGATGTATATAGAGCTCCTACGGAAGATTCTAGCCGACGAAAATCCCAGCCACGGCAAGAATGGCTATTATCTCGCTTCTACGGGAGCTATTACGGTGAATAAAAATTTTTTATATGCGGATGGCTTATGATCGTGGGGTTTTATACTTAAACCACGCGACCAGGCAATATCTTACATGCAGACGTAGTTTGCTAACCTTGGCATGATAGTGGGATGATTTATATGACGCCGTAGCTAAGGCTCTCGCCAAGCGTAACCTTGTTGACGATGATTCGGTTATGGTAGCGGACGATAAGACTCTCGAGGATATTGGCGCAGCGCTTGGCTGGCAGAAGGAATTTGTACCCATTCAAATTGGTGGGAGGTGCACATTTGTAGCCCAGCGTGCTGTGAAGGAGCTTGGTTGGAAGCCTGTTTATCCACCGGAACATATTTTAGAAGCTGTCGATGAAGAGGTTGCGTGGATACTCGAACGCTTGAAAGACTAGGTACCCCTTAAGGTGGAGCTTGGGACGGTTTAAATGTAGTTGAGGGATGAAATGTAGTCTTCTAAAAGCACACGTATTATATAACGAGAATCTAAACGCCTGGGTTAGGTTAAATCTTTGTTCGACTAATATTACTCTGATACTTCGTACTCGCTAAAGTCATAGCGTATACTTACAAGTATGAGCTGGTCGAGGACCCGGAAGACGATGTTATGACGCTATGTTACCTACCTACCTAGGTAGGTATACACACCCATTGGACCGGGATTCGCAACATTATAATAACGTCATCATCGCTCGCCATATCGGTCGATTCCGAACATCCTCTAATCTTGTATAAACACGTAACTTGCTACAGTTGATTAAACACAACCTGATTCATTAATGTATCCACCTCCCAAGTAGAAGAAGGGGAAAAAATCACATATTTGATAAATTCGAGCTTACTACCAAGGCGATGCGTGCCTGGATCTACACTTCAACGCGCGGCGGGCTGGAGAAGAACATTAAGCTGGTCGAAGATGTTGCACCGCCTTTCCAGTCGACCCTCCCGAGGGACGGCATTCTGGTAAAAGTACACTGTGCCTCCCTTAACCCGGCCGACCACAAGTTTCCGGAGCTGGGCATGTTCGCGCGCCTCGCAATTTCCACGTCCGCGACGCCGGGCCTAGACTTTTCCGGCGTTGTTACGCAGACGGGCGACGCGGTAGAGGCCTTCCAGGTGGGCGACAAGGTCTATGGGAGGATTGGGCAGCCGAACAGATACGGTAGTCTAGGCGAGTACGTCTGTGCGCGGGTTGACGGGTGCGCCAAGGTACCCGAGGGCGTGTCCCTCGAAGACGCGAGCTGTATCGGGACCGCGGGGCTGACGGCCTACCAATGCATCGTGCCGAATGTCGAAGAAGGAGATAAGGTCTTCATCAATGGCGGAAGCGGGGGGACGGGCACTTTCGGGATCCAAATCGCCAAGGCCGTAGGCTGCCACGTAACGGTGAGTTGCTCGGGGAAGAACGCGGAGCTGTGCCGCAGCCTCGGCGCGGACGAGGTCGTCGACTACACCCAGGAAAATGTCGCCGAGGTTCTGAAGGCTAAAGGCCAGGTCTACCGGCTCGTGGTGGACAATGTTGGCACGCCACCCGACCTGCATAAAGCGGCCGACCACTTCCTCCGCCCTGAGGGCAAGTTCGTACAAATTGGCGGCCAGGCTACGTTGGCCGATCTAAAGACTCTTGTATCGAGAGGCTTGTTACCTTCTTTCCTGGGCGGCGGTAAGAGGAAATGGGAGTTTCTTATAACGAAAAACAGCCGTGAGGATCTCGAACGGATCGGAGAGTGGGTAAAGGAAGGCAGGGTTAGGATCGTGATCGAAGAGATTTTCAACTACGAAGACGTACCTAGAGCGTTCGAGAAACTGAAGCAAGGGCGTACGAAAGGAAAGCTTGTAATAAGATGGGTTACGTAGAAGCCACCCACAGGGACCTGGGTAGGCGGGTTTTCTAAAGCAGATTAATATAAGTCTCGAAGATTGTCTATGCTTTAGGTACTCTTGTCTAAAACTCGTATCTCTAAAGACTCCCAAGGTAGTAGTAGCATTTATACATTCAACTTCCCACTTTTCGAAGCGCTCGCGATCCGGCCCTCCCAGTATTTCTTCTCTACAAAGATGTACTTAAATCTATGCCATTAATAACTCAGTTATGATTCGATACTTAGGTAGGTGAGGTCATTGGCCAGATGCGCGACCCGACTACGGCACGTCCCTCCGCCCCCCTTTTCCCGTCTTCCTTCTCTTCCGCTCGGAGAAGACAACCAAAGCTCCGTGGAGCGTGAAGGGTCCCAGCTTGACGTGTCGTTAGATCAACCATCCTCTCAATTAATCACCAACCCGAACAGCGTTTAGGGCCATTTACAAAGATTATTCGTACCTGATCATCACAAGTTCGCTGAACGCCTTGGCTTGATGCATCATTATGCTCCGTTACGGAGCGCATCCCCCTTATACCTTTCCAATATCCTCGCATGCGAAATAGTAGTAAGAAAAAGACGGGCCATTTATCAATCAACGTCTTGAAGCCGCACCTCTATCGGTACCAGCGGGACTCCTAGCGCTTGTCATCGCTAATCCCATAGCCGCGGTAGTGCCGCCGTTTCCGCTAGGAGCTGGTGTGGTGCTTCGTGTCGAGGGAGCCGAGCGATTATGAGCCATGTGCGCCCTGACAAGATGACCGGCGGCGAGAGCGCTGCAGAGCGAGAGCTCTCCAGCGAGGACTGCGGCGCCAACTATACGGGCGAGACGGCGAGCGTTATCTCCGGGGCTCGTGGGATGCGGACCTCTGATGCCGAGCATGTCGAGCATAGCGCTCTGGGGCTCTAGGATGGTGCCGCCGCCGATGGTACCGACTTCGATAGACGGCATAGACACCGAGATTTGGAGGGAGCCGCGTAGACTATTGGGAAAGTTAGCGCGCGTAGCGAAACGGAGCAGGATAAGATGCGACCGAAACTTACTTCTTCATGATGGTGATGCAATTTGAACTCTCCACGACTTGGGCTGGGTCTTGCCCGGTAGCGATGAAGATGGCCGCGACGATGTTGGCCGCGTGAGCGTTGAAGCCGCCGATGGAGGCCGCCATGGCGGACCCGATAAAATTCTTGGAGGTGTTCAGCTCGACGAGACTGTCTACGTCGCTCTTAAGCACCGTCCTGACCACGTCACCCGGAATGATGGCCTCGGCAACTATACCCTTGCCGCGACCGTCGATCCAGTTGATGGCGGCGGCCTTCTTGTCGATACAATAGTTGCCGGAGAGGGATACGATGGACATGTCTTCGAACCCGCCCTCGGTGGCCATGACGTTCAAGGCGTGCTCGACGCCCTTAGAGATCATGTTCATTCCCATGGCATCGCCGGTGGTGGTCTTGAATCGGATGTAGAGGTTGGTTCCCGCGAGCGCCGTCTTCATCGTTTGCAAGCGGGCGAATCTCGAAGTGGAATCGAACGCCTTCTTCATCAAGGATTGGCCCACGTCGGAATCGATCCAGAGCTTCGCGGCACCGGCACGCTCCAGGGTCTCGAATTGCACGCACGGCCCGCGGGTCATCCCGTCGCTGGTTAGAACCGTAACGGCGCCGCCGCCGGAGTTAATCGCCTTACAACCGCGGCTAGTGCTGGCGACGAGCACGCCCTCGGTTGTTGCCATAGGGATGAAGAAGCTCTGACCGTCGATGACGAGCGGGCCGGCAACGCCGACGGGGATGGGCATGTAACCGATGACGTTCTCGCAGCAGGCGCCGAGGACCAGGTCCCAGTTGTAATGTTCGAAGGGCAGCTTGGATTCTTCTAGGGAGCTGGTGAGATCTGCGGTGGCTCGCGTCCTCGCTATTATGCTGCGACGAACCTTGACGGCTCGCGTGCAGTTTTTGAGAGCCCTCTCCAATGAGTGGCCGGGGATCCTGCCTTTCAGGGATACCGCGATAACCTCTTCGTCGGTCATTTCGTGCACTCGCTTCTCGGCCACTAGCTTTTCTAGCTCGCCCTGACTTCTCTGGACCGTCGGCGACCTAAGCGACCGGGTAACGGGGGGCGGCTGGCTAATGCTTTCGTCGTCGGTGTAGGCGGGGGTGATGGGCCTGTCGGGCTCGGCTTGAGATTGCGGCAGCTTCGGCTGGACCTCTCCGAGCGGTAGCGTTGCCGACTGGGTATCGTTGAATCGTTCGGCATCCGCGAGCTCCTTCGGGTCGATGGGGTGGACGGGAAGATTAGGATCCCTGATTCCCCATCTGGCAACGTTGAACAGGTAACCGTTGAGCGCCACGCTCATGGCTAGGGCGACCACGATCCACTTGGAAAGGATAGGGTCCTCCAAGCTCGTCAGAAGGCTGCCGACCATACGTCCCCCAACGCCGTAGCCGCTCAGGTGCGGATAGCTGCTACCGTCTTGGCCATCCTGCCCGTCGCCGGGGCTTAGGGGTGGCTCCGCATAATGGACCGAGGGGAACTCCAGCTCGTACTTGATCGGGGTAAGGACGGCCACCACCGTTGGTCTCGAGTGGCTCTTCGCGTCGTTGAGTATCTCGTCAAGCCCGCTGGACGCGACTTTGAAAGGGTCGAGGGGCGGCGAGCTGACGACCCCACCTAAGCCTCCGGCCCAAGACGAGACGCCGGAAACGCCCGTCGTTCTGAAAGGAATCGTGCAAATGTTGGCGACGTTGATGGCGATAAAGCCCATGACCATCCAGAATTTGAACTTGGGTACGTTGTTACCCTTTAAGTCGCTTCCGAAGAGGGGTTGGTCGACCGGACCCGTCGCGTCGCGTCTCGGCCAGTCATTGCTCTTGGCGACGTTCTCGGCGACGCGGTGACTGACGCCGTCATCCTCCAAGGCTCTGCGCAGTTCGACATGACGCTTGATACGGTTCACCTCGAGCTTGATACACAAGATCGCGGTGTAGAAGGTGAAGAGCAAGATGCAATCGAAGAAGAGGATCCAGGCGGCTAGGAAGCAGAACTGTTGGAGGCCGCCTTGCACGCCGGAGGCGGCTCCGGCGACGAGGATGAGTATTTCGATGAGATAGTCTCGGACGATCTCGTAGCCCTTGTCCTTGATCGCGCGCTGCACGGCGTAGTGGATGAGGCCGTCCGAAGCGGCGAGGAATTTCTTTCCGGACCTACTACCGTTCGCGGCGGCCTGCCTCTCCTCGGGCCGCCGATGCTCTAGCGCGTGAGATAGGACGGCTCGGGTCAGCACGATGTTCTTCTCGAATCCGATGGTGACGACTAGGAACGGCAGCCCTTCGGATAGGAGGAGCATGCTCACGGGGACGCCGAGCTTAGTTGTCACGTTGAGGCCGAATAGGAAAGCAAAAGTAGACGAGAAGAGCACGCTGATGGCTAGCCAGATGTTGGAGCCCATCTTTCTCATCGACAGAAACAGCGATACGAAGGTGAGGTGCATGGACAGGTATCCGAGCACCATGATGATGATGTCCAACGTTTCGGCGTTCTTGATTAGGTCGAGGAACTCGGTCCAGGCGTTGTGAAACCATCGTAGGAAGCTGCCTCTGGTGTAGCCTCTAGCGACTTTCATTATCCACATCTTCCGTTCCTCCTTGCCAAGCTCGGTCTTCCGCGACTCTTGGTCGGGAACGTCGTTAGGTATTTCCTGCGCTGCCGCGAGGAACTCCGGCGCCTCGTCATACTTGACAGCAAAAGCCAAGGCACTGTCCTGGGAATAGGCGGTTAGGGGGTTCGAGGTCGACGGCAGGTGCGAGACCGTGAGGTTCCTGGGCAAGGGGACGGTGTGAGGAGACGGGGCGGTCTGCGGGGCGTCTTCGGACGACTCCGGGAAGACCAGGGTGACGAGAGCCAAGTGTTCGGTGTCCGTCGGGATAGTCGAATCCGGGTCGAAGCTCTGCCATTTCCACGACGTCTCGGGGCCGACCCGTAAGCTCCTGCTGCCCTCGATCAGAGAGGGCCAGTCGGCCGTCCTTACACTCCTAGTCACGTCTAGCAAGCTCTCCTTGACGACGCCGACATAGGTGGTGCTCGCTAGTAAGGCGACGATTACGATCGTATGGATCGGGTGCAGACAGGCAATCTTGGACACAAACTGGAGGACTGGTGTAACCTTCTGGTTTGCTTTAGATGGCGGGACCGGAGTATCACTGGGCTGCTCACCGCGGAAGCGGGAGGGAAGAAACGAAGATGCAATCATGTCGGTGCTGTCTGAGGGGCATCGGCGGCTGCCACCAAACGAGTGGGTTTGGGACTCTGGAATTAAAAAAAAAAAAAAATTAGCTTAATTATCCTGTTTATAGCGTGTCTTAGGTATCTCCTCTTAGAACTAGGCTAAGTAGTGGTATCGTGTAAAGGAAGAAGAGGATCAGACGGCGCAGCAGTGGCTATGTCTTTCTTACCTTATAGAAGATAGCGATGGTCCCCCGGCCTAGCAGCTGAGGATTATTCTGAATCTTGGCCCAAGGTAAGTAAGCCTTGGTCCCGGTTGGGCGGTACGAGGAGTACCGTAGGAGGAGTACCGTAGGAGCTGCCAAAGCGAAATGTTGGAAGAGCTGAAAACTAGTTCCGTCTCGAAGGTTGGTACCAGATCGAGGAAGATATCGGAGTCGGCCGAACAGACGAGTCCGGTAGACAGCCTCGTGGCAGCGAGCTTATTCGAAGCTGGCTGAGAGAACAGCAGTCAATCTGAGTTGGCGAGCCTGCTGAACCCCTCGATCGTTATAGACCACGACAAAGAGCAGTTAAGCAAAAGAAATAAATAAAAAAAGAATAAGAACAGACCAAAGGGGGTGGGGATTTATTATCATTTGCGGTGAAGAGAAATTTCAACGTTTTCCTCCCGTCCCCTGGTCTGAGAGCTTCAATCAAGAGTAGCAATTGCGAAATTAGGGGGCCCATAAGATATCCACTAGGTACCATACACTTTACATAGGTACATAAGGTACCTCGCACATATGCTATAACTTACCAGGTACATTTAGCGATACCGGTGCTATCGATTAGCTACACAGGTACCAGGTAGGAGTCGTAAAGCACATACGTTCATAAGTATATAGTACCTGCGGACCCTTACCTCACCATTCAACATCTGTGCGTGCATACATATGTACATACACGTAGGTACACATCGGGACTCCACACACACACTCAATCCAGCCGTGTCTGACGCCTGGGAGTGGGCCCCCTGGGTACCTAATACGCCATGTAACATGTAGTAGAATGCGTACATGCACGTACCCGTATATCGATAGACCCGACTAAATAACATAAACCTCTCATTAGGTCTTCTTCCAGAAACGAGTGTTATAGACCACGAACTCCTAATATGGCGGATACGAATATACATAGGTAGGTAGGTATAAATGCCTACATACCTAGGTAGGTAGTATACGGAAAACATTAGTATCTTGCCCAAGGCAAGACGGACATTGTAGGTACCTAGATACATAAGGTACACACACCACGTACTACCTAGGTATATGATAGGTATTGGTGGCGTGGTTCACAATCCAATGGATGTATGGATCTATGTATTACACTTGTACGGCCAATACCAAAGGTGGCATAGACCCAGATACACATTTATAGAGTTCTTAGGAGTACCCAGGCACCCACCCAGGGCCCACCCAGGGAAGAGGTCGGATCCGTGTAAGCCACGCATCTTGTAAGCTTAGTATAGCTGCTGGTACGGGGAAAGCAAAAGCAAGAGAGGTATTGCCCACTGTAGTCCTCCTGGTCTTCCTTAACAGTACCCACATAGCTACAATTCTTCCTTTAACCAATCAATGATCCATATCCCTCTTCTCCGTCCCCGCAACTTATAAATAGGTACCTAGGTTGTCTAACTGATTAAGGGAGGCATTATGCCCTTCTCTTTGATCGTTAAACGAACTATCAACGTAAATTCATCATTGGTCTTTTTACCTAAACATACGACGGCTTCGTTATCTTTATTGCCATTACCTGGGAAGGTAGGTGGGTGGACATGCAACCAGACGGTGGTTGTCCTCGACCTGGTGGGGTGTTACCTAATGCGCCCTGTCGCCGATGATGGCGGTTGTGTTGGGAACCCACTGTTATCACGAAAACCACCCCCGGGTCTGCTTGCCCCTGAGCAGCCACAGGCCAGCCAAGCATCCGAGGGTTAAACCAAGCGATCTGTATATTTAAGTTTGACAGATACGGCGAGGAAAAAAAAGAAGAGGAGGAAATCAACAATAGGCGAAACGGATAAGCAGCTTGTCACTGACCCTTTCCACTTTTGATCGTGTTTCTTTCCCTTGCGTAAACCAAGACATGTCCATCATCGCCATCTTCTAAAAAGCCAATACTATCCGAGTCTATTACCGAGCACGCCCATACCAGCGCCTCATTACGCCGAAGTGACATGCTTCAATAGATATGCTTCGATCAGCGGGCGGGACTTTAACATTGCTAAATGCCTAGTCATGTATCAAATGGTCATGCCGCCGAGCAAATGTCACTCGGTGCCCATGGTTCGCTCTACTACTGCGCCGTCATCACTCGGCGTACTTCGGGCCCGTCCACGCAGACAACTTTAGCTCCGGAGGCTTCGATCGCCCCTTTACATTCTGGCCAGGCCGACGGATCGACCGCTCTCGTGCCCTCTTCCACCAAATACGTCTTGAATCCTTCCTTGGCCGCATCAACCGCGGCGTTTTTAACACAATAATCCGCCGCCAACCCTACTATGTACACGTCTGTAACTTGCTTCTCCTTCAAAACTCTTACTAAGCCGCTATCGTAGACACGTGGGTTCAAAAAAGGGTCGTAGAAGGGGCTATACATCTCGATGCGCGGATCGGTTCCTTTCTCAATAACCATGTCGAGCTGGCTAGCGTGCAGCTCAGGGATCAGCTCCGCTCCCGGAGTTCCTTGCACGCAGTGGACAGGCCACAATCGCGACTCGTACGTTTCAGACCCATTATATGGGTTAACGATAGTGACGAAGTCGTCAAACGGCACCTTGCCTCGATGATTTGCGGCAAAAGAAACGTGATCACGTGGGTGCCAGTCCTTGGTTGCGATTCTAATCACGAAAGGCGAGGCTAGAAGTTTGTTGACCAGTGGCGCGATCTCACGGCCATCGGTCACTGCGAGTGAACCATTCTGATACTATTGGTCAGCTCGCTATCGACGGCTGTGAAGCTACACTTACTGGGGGGCAGAAGTCCTCCTGGAGGTCTACGACTATTAACGCCGGTCTGAAGTTGGCCATATTGGGCGACCGTCCCACTGGTCGGGAAGAGCGATCAGGATATCTCTACAATAAAAGTATATTCCGAATGTTTAAGGGTTGGGTTTGGAATCCGGATCTCATGCAAGCACGAGTTTTAAAATAGAATGCCACATGGCGTACCCATACAAGATCCGATAAGATAACTCACGTACCTCATGTAGGTACAATACTTACATGTACGCATTCCTTAAGCGGGAGTAAACGATATCATAGTAGAAGAAAACACATAATACGAAACCGCCCAAGAGTAGGTACGGAATTAAACCCCTTCCATACTTCTTCAATTTGGCGTTCTCGCTTCCGTAACTCATAAAACGTAGGAGGTAGGTACTATATAATAAGTATCCACGACAACTACATGTAAAGAATGAACTCATCTCCATGTCAGTCCGCCTTTACTCCCATTCAAGTCCCCCCCCACTATCCTTATCGTGCTTATCTTGCTTATCGTGCTTATCGTGCTCTTAATCCGAACCCGTCTCCGTTTAAGGATAAAGGATGCGATAAACTCATGTTATTCAATTGTTTTTCTTGGATGGAAAGGTGTATTCCATCCCTTTCGTTACGCTACCAAACCACAGCTTTAAGTGGTCATATATTGTATTCTTGCGTCCATACCACTATAACATAAGTAGTTAGTACTCTACGGGCCGGAATCTCTTGTGGCGGTGTTAAGGGGCTCGAAGAATGTAACGACCCAGACGTGTTTTCAAGGGAATGAGTAGATAGGTAGGTATCAGACAAGAGGTGGTGTGGGGGATAAAGTAGGTAGGCTCACTGGCGATTTTCCGGTGACCCTAGGTAACCTGCTCTGCGCTTTTACAAAATAGGTCGAGCTGTGCTCTATGACCGGTTTAGACGAAGGCAGATCGGCTTCGGCATTAATCGGCACGACCGACGTAGCTCCGATCTTTTTCATATGCTTCCAGACTCTAATAAGCAGCTTGATATTTGCATCGGCTCCGAGCGTCCAGGAATTCTTCGTATATCCAATTACTGCTCCGGCGTTCGGCACCCCGGTGATCATTGTACCTCTCCAGGAGTAGCAAGTTCCTACGTCTATAGGCTTCCCGTCGACAACAGGGGTGATACCTCCGAATAGGTGGACGTCTGCGACCACTGTTGTTAGGAAATTTTCCTTAAATGAAGCAGCGGGAGGAAAGCATCGCTTACAGAGACCGGTAGCCGTCACGATAATGTCCGCTTCGAGCTTTGTCCCCGACTTGGTGAGGATTCCGTCCGCCGTTACAGTCTCGATATGGTCAGTGACAATATCACAATTGTTTCGATGTAGAGCTCGGAAGAAATCGCCGTCCGGACACATGCCGGGCCGTTGATCGAATATGTTATACCTGGGATTGAAGTGGACGTTCACGTCGACGTCCTCCGGCAATTCTTTCTTCATCCCGTATATGACGAGTTTCCTAAGCAGATTCGGAAAAAAAACGCCGAAGTAGACGAAGGCGTGCTCTACAATGAAACATCTGCATAGTGAGACGTCAGTTCGTACCCACCCTGTAACGCTGTAGCGGTTCTAGAACCAGGACAAAGTATACTGACCGCCACCAGTTGATGGAGTGAGCGAGACGCTCCGGGAAAATCCGTTTGACCAATCTACCAGCCGGGTCGGATAGAGGAAGGCTAAGAACGTAAGACGGACTCCGTTGAAGCATCGTCACGTGGGCCGCCGTCTCGGCCACTACGGGCAGCATAGTGATGGCAGTGGCCCCTGATCCGATAATGACGACTTTCTTGTTGGTGTAGTCGAGGTCCTCGGGCCAGAACTGGGGGTGCGCGACGGTGCCTTGAAAGTTTTCGATGCCTGGTATTTCGGTCTTGAGCGGGTTGGCGTAATCGTAATATCCCGAGCAGGCGAGCAGGAACTTGGCTTTATACTCTTTCGCGACGGCGCCGGCATCTACCCCCAAAGTCCAACGCTGTTCGCTAGAAGACCAGCTAATGGCCGTAACCCGATGATTGAACTGGATTTTCTTGTCGATCCCTTCTACTCGTGCGGCGTCCTCGATATATTCCCGAATGAGAGGGCCTTTGGCCATGTCCGCTTCGTGTATCCATGGCCGCCACGGGAGGCCGAACAACGTGAGTTGGGAGTCTGACCGAATACCAGGGAATCTAAAGAGCGACCATGTACCACCGATCTCATTCCGTGCTTCTAGGATGGTGTATGAGCAGTCCGGCAATTGAGTTTTCAACCTGTAGGCGGCATCGATTCCGGAGAGCCCTGCCCCGACGATGATAAAATCGTATTCTTCCATATTTGGTTGAGTTACTGCTTCTATCTTCCCTCCCATCGTACCCCTATTGTAAACGTGGCCGTGATTTGCGGATTTAGGTATTCAACAGAAACGAATAATAGGTTCGGTCCTGCTGAGGTTCGGTCCTAGCAGGACCCTTGTTGATATTCCCACTATACGTAGGTACCTAGGTACCCTACCCACCTACCTAACCTCAGGTGCTTGGCCTTGAAACGGAATAGCCCACCTTAAATTATCATACTATGTATATTCAAAGCGCAACTCACTTACCCACCTACCTCCCTATACCTCCCTACCTAAGTCGTGATAAATCAACACTAAGCCGCCTTTGTAATGCCATGTCAATTGGGTAGGTAGGTGCATAAGGTAACCAGCTAACCTCTTCAACAAATAGAAATTTAGGGAATGTTTAGAATCGATCTACGTTTACAGAACGTGGAATCCAATCAAGGATATAGGAGAGAATCACAGAGCGAGGTTCAGTAAATCCTGGCCTTTGGGGATGGGTGCTCGCTTAACCATACTTAGATCTATAGTGGCATTTCGTAATGATCATCGAACGATTCGAATCCGGGCAGCCCTGAATATACGGTAGGTATCGATCATCCGACTACGGGCCTATTGGCCCTTCGCGTGAGACCGCTGTGCCACCTCAACCTCCTCTTTTTCGAGTGTTTCTTTCTCTTCCTTTACATCCTTCAGATTCGTCCACCCCATCCCCCAGCAAGTCAGGAACGCGCAACTCGCCGCCGCAAGTTGGAGATACTAATAGACTAGTCAACCGGCGCTCGCTGTAAAACGAGGTGGAGTTGCTTACAAACACGTGGTTAATCGCCTTGTTATACGCCAATAGAGCTCCCCGTAACTCGTTGGCTGGGATAACTCTGGCGATATCTGTTGCGCCCGTGTTAATAAGCACGCTTGGATCGACGTTCGGGGCGAATTCTTCGAGGCCTATTCCTATAGAGCTTGTGAAGATGGTCTTTGCGACAGCCGAAAAGATAGCGCCGCCTAGTAGTTGAGAGAATATTGCGTATGCGGTCGCTACCGAGGTGTCTTCTCTGGGTGCGTTGGCTTGTATGGCGGTCACCATCTGCGTCAACATCCCGGTTAGCGTGTGTGTTCTAGCTCCTCGTTACTTTTCTCGTCGAGGCACGTTCACCCACCAGTTGCAAAACGAAGCCTCGGCCGGCCCCCATAAGGATCTCGTACCCTATGATCTCTCCTAGAGAAGTAGCCGGAGAGAAGGTCGACGTCAAGCCGGCCCCCACTGCAATCAATACATTTCCCGCGACAACCTCCGGAACATAATAGCCGGTCTTTTGGACAAGGGCACCGCATATCACCGACGCGACGAGTTGGGACAGTATGAGAGGAAGAATCATGATGCCGCTCCGCAAGGCATCCGCGCCCCGGATCGCCTGGAACCAGACAGGTAGCCAATACAACGCATTTATGGATCCGCCGCTCTGTAGAAACGAGGTGATGGTGATCATCGTATTTATGCGGTTGTTCAACATCCTAGGCGGCAGTAGGGCTGAGTCCCCCTTGTATGCGAACCAAGCTCCGAGAACCGCGAACGACACCACTCCGCCGCAGATAAGCCCTATCGTCGTCGACGAATTCCAGGGGTATTCGGTGCCGCCCCATTGAAGGCCGATTAAAACCATCACGGAGGCCGCGGCGAAACCGACGAAGCCGACGAAATCAATATCCATAACTCGCTCCTTAAAGGGAGTCCGTTTGGAAAGTCTCGAGACGGGTAGCCTGACTATAAAGACAAATAAGAAGACAACTAGGCCGCCTACTGGTAGGTTGCTAAGCGAAAGTCAGCTATAACTCCGACGCTAAATTCAGTGATGTCTCGCTCACATGTAGAAGCACCAGCGCCATGTGAGGCCCTGGGTCAGGGCTCCGCCGATTAAAGGTCCGGCTGCCTGGCCCACGCCGAAGCAACCAAGTATGATACCGTTCAAGAAAGAGCGTCTCGCTATTGGTACAGTAGCGGCGACGATGGTGGATGAGCCGTTGAGGATACCGGAGCCTCCTATTCCACTTACCGCCCTCGCGATGATCAACATTGTGGAAGATGTTGATAATGCGGCAATCAGGGATCCGGCTTCGAATATGATTATGAAGGTCACGAATACAAGCTTGATCCGGAATGACTTATATAGTTTCCCAGCGAAGGGTACCATGGCGCAGCTATGCCACACCTGTTAGCTGTCAGCTGCTCGATAGCGGTGGTGGGAAGAGAGTTCTTCGCTGAAGCTTACTTCGCTATCAGGTACGCTGAAGAATACCACCCGACATCGTTCACGGTTTTGAACTCGGCCGTGATTGCGGGGATAGCCTGCGAGAAGTGTGAGCGGAGACAGGTCCTGAGGGGAATACCATAGTTCTTCTTACGGTTCCCAACGCGGTAGCATTAAAAGCCATCAAGAGAACACCCAACGTGACGGATGCAATCAACACATAGAACGGCCAGCCACTCATTTGCGGAGGGCCAACATTTTGAGATTCATTCTCGCCGTACGTTTGGGGCATTATATTAGTGTCGTCACCAGCGTGTTCCCCTGGATTGTTACATTTAGGAAATTCCGAGTTAGGCTCGTCTATATTGAGGCCGTGTTCGACATCTCGACAGTTAAGGCCGCCCAGATCTGGCCGTTTGTGAGCCATCACGGAAGACTGGGCGATAAAGCGTATAAGCCGTCGACTGGCCTTTAACTGGCTATTCGGAACCGGGGTAAATAGACCTGGAGCCGCAGCCCATTCAAGCCGTATCGGGACATGTTGAAAGTAATTTATACAATTTGTCGTGCTACTCGGCACGAAGACCGATATGCGCTCGAAGGAGCCGGTCGCTACGTCTCGTTCTTGCGCTTGAGTTGCTACTTCGGCCTTCCGGCGTTCACCGTAAAAGTCCGACCATGACGAAGAGCTTATTAGACTGCATAGGTACCAATCAATGTGCTCTTCTAGCGAGCTATATTTTTTTAGGCTAACCGTACCACTTTTTTGCTATTTGAAGCGACGCCAGCGTCGTAGCAATAACGGTTCGAGTGGAGTCCGTGAATCGGAGAATATCTCTAAACTCCGTTCTCCTACCGCGATCATCCGTACATGAAGTCCTCCCTAATTCCAGTTATTCTCACCTCGGCTTGCGGCTCAGAGCTTGAAAGTCCGCCGGTAATTGGGCAATATTCAGCCTCCAGGACAGCAGTGTCTTCTCGCGATACTGATGGACAGACCTAAGAACGCCGCTACCGCTAAATGGGGAGCTGCGTGTTCATCGTGCGCTCTTGCAAAAGCCAAGTGCTTGCGCTCGAGTAACGTACCAGGCGCAAAATGTGATAGGTGAGTGTCTCATCCTTCTCATATGATCTTTTTCTAAGGCCCAATCTGGGGCCTGAAGTTGGCATATCCGAGGTATTCATTGAATTTACTAACAACAAACTCGGGATTTAGGTGCGAACGGCTAGAGAAAGATTGTGCTGGCCAGGTACACAAGCCGAGAAAGAAGCGGCAAGCTAGACCATCGTGAGTGACTATTTACTACTAGGGGCCCGTATCTTTGGGGCCTACGCGGCAATGGAACGCGCCCGTCCTTGGCTGTAGTTGTCTCCCATACACCCGTTGGGGTACCTGGTATGTAGGGAGAAGGTCATGCATGCCTTGGCTGGTCCTGATGTTAGGCGTGCGTCGGTAATCGAGAAAGAAAATCGAATGAAAAGGCTGACGGCGGAAATCGTGCCCTAGGAAGACAGCACAGCTCGAGGAAAGGCTCAACAGCCTTGTCGATTTTATCAAGACCAATAACGCTGGGGAGGTGCCTATTCCGCTAAGACGGACTTCTGAAGTTGGACCGACTCGATCGCATTCAAGGGGATCTGAAGAGGCGGTGCCACATCAGAACGAGAGGCAGGGAAGCATTAACGCGCAGGCCCAAGCCCCAAGCCTCGGTGATGAACCAACAGATGCGATACCTGGTTCCTACAACCAGCACGCTCCTCGCATATGCGCCTGTCGTACTCAAGCGGGTGGGAGCCCCATTCTTCCTGAGTCCGACGATGCCCTATTGTCGACCTTTGTGAACGGTCTCGTCCCGAATTACCCTTTTGTAATACTTCCATCGGGCCTTACGTCAACCGACTTAATAGTCAAACACCCTTTCCTATTCGCCACGATCCGCATGGTCGCGTCGTATCGGAATATTAGCTCGATGAGGTATCAGAACTACTTCCTAATGAGACACATATCCGAACAGATGCTGATGCGCTCGGAGCGATCCCTGGAGATGCTCCAATCGATCCTCTTGATCTTGGGTTATTACCACTACCACTGCATGATGCACGCGCAGATGAACAATCTAATCGCGCTAGCGAACAGCTTGGTAGCGGATCTCGGCATCAATAAGCCCCCTGAGACACAAGAGAAGGTGAGGACGTTACTATCAGCTCCCGAGTCCCTTATAAATAGGACGAACGATGAAAGGAGAGCGCTCTGTGGAGTCTGGTACATGACCTCAATGTAAGTAGTGATAACGAGCGCTGCCAATATTTACCTAGCTCGGTAAAAGGAATGCGAGATGGGCCATCTTTGCGTAAAGAATCCAAGAACGCTTATTCGAAGCAGCGCATCTTTTGCATTTCAGAGGATCGAGCCCCCCAAGTACACGGCTTATATCGACCAATGTCTTAAGGAGCTCGAAGCCGATCTAGAGCACGAGACAGACCTACTCCTCGTTCACCTAGTCCGTATTCAGCACCTTTCAGAGCGAATTGCTCAACTGCATGCCAAGGACTATGATGCGAACGACCCAGCTGGCGTTGCCCGCGCGCCCGTGAGCGCATATTCTGGCGTGTTCCACGCCGAGCTGGAGAGATTTAAAGCATCACTCCCTCAGCGTCTTAGGTCAAATAGTCTGCTACCCACACAGGCTTCCTTGTCCAGTGAACCGTAGTGCTAACAAGGAAAATATGACAGAACTCATGACGTGCCACATTAACACGGCTTTGCTGCGTCTGTGGGAGCCGCCGAGGATCGATGCAACGCTTTTGGAGAAGATATCGGACTCGCTGGCCTCCCTATCTTTGGACTCAAGCTCCTCCTCCTCCCTCGATACCTTTTACAGGTCCGGTTCCGCGCTCAAATGTTGGTTCGAGTATTGGCTGTCCATCGAGGTTACGGATTACTTCGTCCTGCCGATGCCGGTATCCGCACAGCTCATTAACGCCGTAATAATGCTGACCCGTTGGTATAAGCTCCTAAGCCCTGAACCTAATTTCACGCCTGGCTCGGTCACGGCGATGGGCTCGGCGGCCCCACAAATCGTCCGGAACGATCCTAGCTGTGGTGGTGCCGCTCTGGTCTCCGCGGCAGCGATCAGGGCTAAGGACATCGATCCCGCTATCCCCGCCGCAGTCCGCACCATTAGGTCTCACCTCCTCTCGCAGCCCGAGCTTCAAATCGACGCTCCGAGCATCTTGCAAGCCATGGTCACGCGTTTCGAGGAAGCCCGCGAGGCTAGCGAAAAACGAGACGGCGCCGTCTGGGATAATGATATCTGGAAAGTAGCCGCGAAGAAACTCCGGGGTACGCGCACAAAACTAGAGCGGTGGGCTGAGATGGTAGCCGCGGTGGGTAGCGAGAATCACAAACCCGAGCCACCCTCGGATACTGGTATCGCTGGAGGAGGCCAATGTACTAGTAGCTATAGCGTCGGGGGAAGTTGGCATATACCCTCAGGCGTAGATGCTCCTACGCAGCCGCTGCTCGCCGCTTGGGATCCCGGTGCTTGGGGGGCGAACGACTTCTTTGAGGGCTGGGGTATGGATCAGAATTTCTTTGATAGCCCAGGCGATTACGGCACTGTCGTTATGAATGGATTCGAGCTTCCGGGAGACTGAAAAAAATACTTAGGACCATGTACGTACCGGATAGACACACGGAAAATAATGAGTGATGTCTAGGTATATGTATAATCAGCGTGCGATACAGCCCTCCGCGTCGACTAATATATTATAAGATATAGCTCAGCACGGCCCCTAACAATTGCGATATCGTCATTTCTTCCCTGCTAAAGTGAGAAGGAGAAATCTTCCAAAGATTCTTGGTGGCCGATCGTTTACGTTCGCCTAAAAAGATATCAAGGATTATGGACCCGGCTTTCTGAGGGAATTTTGCGCTTGGCTTTCGGTAAGTGGCTACAATCTCGCTTCTTTCATTAGAAAAAGCTAAATTATATAGATTCTATTTTAGGTAACAGAGGCTCTTGTCTAGACATCGGCTTTCAAGGATACCGGTATCGTTTACGAATATGTTTACATACGTAGTATACCTACGGTAAAGTAGCCCCTTTGTCCCCTTGATGGTGAGGATGAGGACCGAGTACATCGAATAAAGGATCGATTACGGGCTTACGCATACCGCGAGAAGATTTTGCTCCTATGCTACACGTCCAATTTGCTTTTAACAGTCTATATTGTTGCATTCCTCCCCCTTAACTATTTCAGAGATTCCAAGCTGCTGTATCATTAACTATCTCGGGAACATGGACGGCATGTCTACGTCGTCAATGAAGGGCTCTCAATACCCGACCCAATCTTCTAAGCCATCAACCTTCTATTCTACAAAGCCGACCACCACTGCGGGTGGTGAGGACATAGGGAAAATGGGTGGCATGGGAGAGACGGGAAATGCGCAAATGAAGGGTGGAGCTTGTAAGATCTCAGTAAGACGTTCGCTTCCACCAAGACAAATTGTAGGCCCCGTCCTTCCTCGCTAATAGGCTGGTGATGCTAGATGCTCTGGAACTGGAATACGATCGACGCATGCTTCCTCTCAGAATCGTGGCAGATTAAGTCGGGCGGTGGGTTCGCTGCTCTTTGCATGGGCGTGGTGGTTCTTGTAATCCTGCTTGAATTTCTACGCTACTCCGCCGGGACCTACGACCAACACCTGACTCGTAAGCATCGGGAGACAACGGACATGATCACTGCGGCTGCAATGGACAACTCCTCGGATACGATAGGTAGGGGCCTCATCCCGAAAGATCGCAACCTAACTCTTGCCCGTGCCCCTAAGTTTCGGCCTAGCGTCTGGCAACAAGCCATCCGGGCTTTACTGCATACGCTCCACTTTGCTCTAGCCTACTGGATTATGCTCCTTGCTATGTATTACAACGGATATATTATCATTTGTATCATTATCGGTGCCTTCATCGGCTTCTTCACCTTTCGGTGGGAACGGAGAGGGTCCCGGTTAGTAGAAAGTCCCGAATCAGAGGAAAGAAGATCCGGCTACAAAGGCTGACGATGTTGCCGTAGGAGAAATAGCGACGAGAGAGACGCTACCGGGTGTCACGACTGAGGCGTACGGAATTATCTCGAAGAGAGAAAGAAAACCCACCTAGACTGGACTAAGCCTAGACTAATTTAACCCCGACCGAACGACCTTATATTCTCAACCACTTTAAGATTGGGTTGGGGTTGAGCCTGGCGGAAACTTGACATATAGGATGATAGATAATAGCACTGATGTGATATTTCATACAGAATAGGCGCATACGAAACACATAAGCACCTACCCACCTAGATACATATCCATACTTCATATAAATGGTAATTATTTATTTTATGCTGGTAGTGCGTAGATACCTACCTACCTATGTATCATCGTCGGCCTAGAGATACTTCCTCGGGTGACGATGGCTTGGGGGGGTAGGTACCTAGGTACCTAATTATGTGGAATCATAGGTAAATTAGATGAATTTGAGCTTGCAATACTACAGTTCATTAATAAACGTAAATTCATTTACCCTCGTTCCCGATCCATCTCTGCTTTTTTTTGTTAACGCCTGTATCGTTAATTGCGATTAGAGTACAGCTCTGCGATGCCCTGCAATGCCATCAGATGCCATTAAATGCTACGGCGCCTGACGTACTAGCGACCGGTTGCCATACGAATTGGCAAGATACAGATGGGTTATGAATATCGTAACTATCGGATAAACCTTTCATGCTCACCGCCCAACCCGGATGACGCCGGCAGCAATTAGCTTCTGGATATTAGAACGCACGCTCGGGTTGCGCATATGCTCTTGCAGTGCTGCTGGGTCGGACTGGGCCTGTTGGAGGATGGATTGCATGACAGGGTCCTGCATGATGCTCATAATCTAGAGTGCGTGTGAGTCAATTGTAGAACTTGTGCTTGGGGTGGCTAAGACGGTTCTGATACTTACCTCGGGGTCTTTCATCAATCTCTCCCGGGTTTGCTCCTCCGTCTCATTCTCGCGTGCGGCATACATGGCCTGCAGGGCCTTCTGTTGCTGCTGCTCGATCTCCCGGGCGTTAGCATTGTTGTAGTGCTCACTATCCACGGCCGCAGCCTCGTTGCAGGCGTCGATGCACTTTGAGTAGTCGCGCATGCCAAAGTATATCTGTGCCTTGCGAATGTACGCGCGGATGAACTTTGGATCCTTCTTGATGGCCATGTTACAGTCGTCGAGGGCGCTTGGGAATTCGAATAGCTTGACGAAAGCAGCCGCACGGTTGCTGTATCCTCGAGGATCGTCTGGGGCGCGTTTGATCATTTCGGAGTAAGCGGCGACGGCGCCGGGGAAGTCTTGGTCCTTGAATTTTTTGTTGCCTTCCTCGCGGGCCTCTTCGGCCTTTTCCGGGTCGATGTAAGCCTTCTTAGCTTCCTCGATCTTTCTGCGTTCGGCAGCGCGAAGCTTGTTCACGGTATCGGGCGTCCGATGTTCGGTCAAAGATTTCTGATAGTTTTCGATTGCGGCCGTGAGGTCTCCCAGCTTCTCGTAGGCTGTACCGATACGCGCGTACGACTTGGCGATCATCTTAAAGTCGGCGTAGATCTGGCGGCCCTCTTCGATAGCCTTGGTGCAGGCGTCGATGCAGGCCTGGTAGTCGCCTTTTTCGAAGTGAGCAGCGCCCAGATTATTGAGATAGGTGATGTCCTTGTGCAGCTCCCAAGCCTTGCTATAATGCTTGATTGCCTCGTCAAAGTTGCGCTTCTTGTAGTGTTCGGTTCCCAAAGCCTTCTCTTTGTCGGCCTCTTCTTTCGCTTTTCTCTTAGCTAGCTCTTCCTCATCTAGCTCCGGTTCGGGTTCCGGAGCCTTAGCCGGCTCAGGCTTAGACTGGGATGCGGAATCGGCCGGGGTGCGATCCGTCATTTCAACGTCTTCCTCGGCCTCCTTAGCACCGGAAGAGGATGCGGCGGCGTTGGCGGCGCCCGGGATGTCTTCGGGCCCTCCCATATGCATGTCAATACCCATCAGGACTCCCAATACCTGGATCATCCGAGGGTCGCTGAACAGCTCCTGGGTGTTCTGTGGGTTCTTCTGTATGGCTTGGATTTTTGCGATGAAGGACGGGTCGGCGAAGTAGCCGCTCGTCTTGGGATTATTCATCAGCTTCTGGAGAAGATTGGGGTCGTTGAACATCTTGCCCAGTCCGCCACTGGGGTCACCGTCGAACCCGGCACCTTGTATAGGGTTAGCGTACTAATGATGCGGGACAGCGTAAAAGGGGTTTAGATGTTAAAAGGGAAGAGAAAAAAATCGTGGTGTATACGTACCGGCTTCTTGCTCTATGGCGCGCTTGACGGAGGCAAGAGAGCTCTTCAAGCCAGCGTTGTTTGGATCGAGCTTCAGGCCTTCCTCGTAGGCGTCACTGGCGCCAAGGAGATCACCGGAGCCGTGCAGAGCTGCACCCTTGCGACCCCACCCCCGCGGCCAGTCTGGTTTGATCTGGGTAGTCTTCTCGGCGTCCTTCAGAGCATTGGCCCAGTCCTTCTTGGAGGCGTAAGCAGCGGATCTGTTGCTGTATAAAACATGATTGTCTGGGTCGATGGAGATAGCCTTGGTGAAGGCATCGCTAGTACAGGAGCGTTAGTATAGGTGTAAGAGTCTAAGCGCAAGCAGCTCTAAGGAAGTTGGGGGGATTAGGTACGATTCAGCTAAGTACAGAAACCGCACTGGCTAAACGAGCACTTACATGGCTTCGTCGAACTTCTTGTCGGCGATGGCCTTGTTGCCTAGAGCCTTAAGCTCATCTACGGAGGCCATGTCGGGCTAATGTCACTTAGCTCTAGACGGTAACTGCGTGGCGCAAACGCGATGAATTATATTCTCAGAGTCGTCTACCAAGGGTCTTCGTGAAATATTCGGCGCTACGTGTAAGGGACAACGAACGAAGTCGTGATAATGGAAGGCAGAAGTCAGCTTTGTTGTGCGAGCATTGGAATGGGAACCACTTGGGACTGATCTTTTTTAGGACCGGACGCGATGAATTCGAGAGCTTTCTACGGTGGGGTATAAGAGGCTTATGGAAGTAGCATCCCAAAGCTGCGGGCAGTTAGGTACTACGGTAGGTACAATAGAACAACAACCTACCTGGACATGGAGTAAGTAGGTAGGTAGGTACCCGTGTACCTACCCTGCCCAGCACCTACTACGGTACAACATGTACCTAGCTGTCTGAACCTAACCTAGGTAGGTTAGGTACCTATGCGTCCAGCCTAGTCCACTGTATGCATGTGTTTGTATTATACAATAGGTACATTTATCGTACAGTCACTTACGATAAAGATAAAGATTCCGGGAGACGATAAGAAATATTTCCTCTATCAGCAATTTGTCGCATGGAACTCCTGTTGCGCGGGGGCACGTCGTCTCAACTACAACTTTTGATTCGATTGACGGGTACTAAGATCCAGGTACGATTCCTCGGTTTCTCCCCCTTCGGCTAGAATTATTTAAGAAGATTACTTCGAGTAAACCTACCTGTCTACCTACCCGAGTACCTAACATATTTAGTTTCAACTCTGCGCGATTCTACCCTTCCGGCGTCTTTTCAACATACTCGCGGCACTCCCACAACTTTCTGCCTGAGTCACATCGAGCCGGCCCCCCGAGATGGACGACGAAACGTCCATTTTAAAAACTCAACTCTACGCTGCCTGTGAGGAAGCATGCAGCGAGACTCCCGACAAGCTTTTCTCTCAGGAGGATCTAATGGCTCTCAACGTCGTCCCGCCTAAGGACGTGAAGAAACTCTTACAAATTATCCAGATTTTGACTCGGGAGCGCTTATTCGTCCCCGTCCATTTCCACAGCGGCCTAGCATGGCGAGTTCGTCCCGAGGCCGAAGCGGCCAAGTGAGTAGAGCCCCTCTATTCTCGGTGCTTTGCACGTTCTGCTTGTTGTTTTACTCTAGTCGCCGCCTAATAGTTCTCCCCGAACAGGTACAAGAACTTGGCCTCCGAGGACCAGGTCCTCGTCTACGAGATCATCGACTCGGCAGGCGCCGAAGGTGCGTGGCAACAGGATATCAAGAAGCGCCTCAACCTCCAAGACAATGCGCTACGAAAAGCCCTTAAAGAACTGGAGACCAAGCGCTTCATCAAACAATTCACCACTGTAGAGAACACCTCCAAGAAGATGTGGATCAAGTTTAGCATGCAACCTTCGGCCCGCGCGACGGGTGGCCCGTGGTATACCGATCAGTATCTTGACGAGGCTTTCATCGACACGTTACAGGCGGTAGTAGTCCGCATTATAAAGGATAAGGGCAGTTACAGGAGCACCGGAGAGCGACACGCACGGAGCGTCAGCCCGGTCCTACCAAAGAAAGGGGTCATTAAGGGCGGACTATCCGAGGCCGCGATGAAAAGTAAGAAACGCGCCGCGGACGCAATATCGAAAGATAACGCCCCGCATGCTACAGGTCCCACGTCTAAGGTCCGCGGGCCCGTTCGGCTTCCCCTTCCTGCAGGCTACACCGGCTACCCCACGGCTGAAGAGATCACGGCGGAAATTGTCTCGATGCATATAGCTAAAGGACAGCCGCTCAAGACGGAACACGTCCAAGAGTTGCTTGACATTCTCGTCTGGGAGAATCGGATTGAGGAGGTCAAGATGGGCGATCGGATCGGGTATCGGGCTGTGCGCATCTCTAAACAAAATCCGGACATGGTCAAACTAGACAGCGAGGATTTCTGGGAATCAAGAACTAACGGATTGACGACCGTACCTTGCGGCAAATGCCCTGTCTTTGAGCTGTGTGAGGAGGGTGGTCCCGTATGGGCCGGTGGATGCGAATATTTCGACAAATGGCTGTCGTAAATCTCATGTAAATTTCTCAGTCGGCTGGCGGGTGAAACTTTTTTCCCTTTTTCTTTTCCCGGTTGCTTCGATTCCCCTGCATTCTAGAGCATGGCGTTGAACGGAAAAGGGCTAGAGGGGCAAAACTTAAAATAAGTGATGACGGTTAAGAAACGAACACCTTTTTGTCATTTTGGCTAGCTAAAGTTGTTAGTTCCGATCAGGATGTTCGAGTCTCGATCATAATGGCCCATCACCATTTTCATTCCGAATACTCATACGCGAGAACATGTATCATTGGCAGCTACCTAGCGTTTTAGAGACATGCTGGTTTGAGGGTCTCGCAACCTAATCGTCCCCCTAATTTTCCTTGGACCTTTTTGTGCGGCCCATGCCAATACTTGAGAAGAGGCAAGCAAGCGTAGCATCTTGGGCCAAATGGAAAAAAAAAATTGTTACACGCATCGGAGATGGAGAGGCATACGCTCTCCATTTAGAGCTCGCCCGCGTTGACGATGGTGGGTCGCTTGCTATACTTGATAGCGCCGCTCTTGGAGCCCGTAGCCTCGATAGCCTTGACGACGGCTACGGAATCTTCATCCGCGACGACACCAAAGGGGACGTGGCGGCCGTCGAGCCAGCTGGTCTTGACGGTTGTGATGAAGAACTGGGAGCCGTTCCTGGATCGGAGAACCATATCAGCCAAAGACTTAATTATGTCGCAGAATTGCTAAAAGGAGGGTGAGAATGCCCAGGGACTGACTATGCACCCGAGACTTACGTGTTAGGGCCAGCGTTGGCCATGGATAGGGTGTACGGATGAGTGTGCTTAAGATCGAGGTTCTCGTCGGCGAACTTCTCGCCGTAGATAGACTTGCCACCGGTGCCCTATCAAGTAGTTAGAGGCTAACTCCGGAGAAAATCGTTTCTACGTATTATAAGGCTACTTACGTTACCGCGGGTGAAATCACCACCCTGAAGCATGAACTCGGGGATGATACGGTGGAAAGACGAGCCCTTGTAGCCGAAACCCTTCTCGCCAGTGCAGAGAGCACGGAAGTTCTCGACAGTCTTGGGAACGAGGGGCTTCCAGAGCTCCAAGTTGATACGGCCGGTCTGGGCTAGGGGAACGAACGTGGGTTAGCTTCGATTGAGATACAGATAGAGAGAAACGATGGGGGTTATGCCGCAAAATCAATCCAGTCCCCTTATGAGCTTCGGCAGAGAGCTCTATGACATGTCCGCTGAGTGATACTCCAAACGGGGTGTAGTTATTTTTTTTATTTTTTTTTTTTTTTTTCCTCATTTTCTTTCCCCCATTTCTCGAAGGTAAGGCGGGACGAGATTGGACTAGGACTTACTCTTCACAGTAGCGGTAGGTCGGCCGTTCTCCATGACGGGGCCTTCCCACTCCAGGTCGAGGAACCTAAATAAACCATTAGATCTGCCCAATGTATTACGAAGAAGTGGAAGATGTCCTAGAGACTAAGTAGACTTACACCTTGATGTTGCCGGACATGTTGACTGAGGTTGCGGAAAAGAATCGAACGGATGGTTTACTTGCTGGAGTCGAAGAAAAAGTCGATGATACCTTAGGGAAGATGGAGGAGCGGAAACATGAAGAAGACGAGTTCGAGAACGAAGAGGAAGAGGAAGAAGAAAATGCAGCGCGGGGCACTCGAAGGAGGGGTTGCAAGAAGGTCTGTCTCATCATCTTTGCGGTACTGGATTGGGATTTGTCTGAGGGAGGGGTTAGCTTGAGCTGTCAGCCAATCACATGGCAGCAATGGGGGCAAAAAAAGCTCTTTCGGAGGGGCCTACAGGTAAGCAAGTGGGGTTAGGAGGGTGTGAAAAGGGGTGGCACTGCATGTATCTTAGATAGGTACCCAGTTACTTCGAATTGTGGAGGGGTTGTTAAACTGGGCGGGAAGCTGTCGTCACCGACTTCCAGGTCCCCCCCCCCCTCACTCGAGGAAGGTATGTGTATGTGCAGGTCACTAATAAGAAATGCAAGCCCTACCGGTACCTGTATGTAGACACAGACAGGTAGGTACAATAGGCTTCCATGAATGGACCAAGAATAAATCTTAAAAGAGGAAAAAAAAAAAAAAAACAAGATTGGGTAGGGCGAAAAAAGGAAAAAGAAAAGAGCGAAAGAAAAAGAAAAGGGGCTCTAGTACTTTGGAACTGATACCCGTGTCTAATGGTAACAAAACACGAAGGCACTCAACGTCGGGAAAGGGGATGAGGAAAACAGAAGGGTTGACTTCACCCCCTTTCCCCATTTCCCATCTCCCCAAATCGAAACGGAAAATGGAATTGGTGATCGAAGCGACATGCGGGTCAAGGGCGACTGGAGGGTGTGAGGTACCTAGGTACCCCGTCTTTCCATTACCAATTCCTCCAACTCGCCCGGAACCAAGTTCCGACTCGGACATACCTGCATCATTGACCATTGTTATCGCCGTGATAGAGTCGATCCGCATTGATCGAAATGTGTTAAACAACCCGGAGACTCAGCGCTTCTGCGTCCGAAACTATATCGGAGCTTTTCCACGACTGAAACGGTGCAACCACCCGTATCCTCTATTCCGTCAAGCATGCCGATGACGTGCTTCTGGACGTTGACGACCGGGCAAAGTCCCACGTGTGCTTCTCCATAGGATAGGTTGGCCGCTCACTTGAGCGAAAATAACGGCAGGCATGCGGCATTGTGTACATCGTAATCTTCATGCTTTCTCGTATGTAAAACAACGCTTTTGAACACTCGCCACGCTTCTTAGGAAGAGGTGAAACGGTGCTTTTAGGTCTATACGGTATATAGGTACCTAGGTAGGCTCGACCTGCTTGTAACAGGCTCAAACATGCGACAAGCAGCCCACTAAATAGCTGCGTCTATAGGCATATACGGTGCACATATACATACCACCTAGCGAGACAGACGTCGATGGGGGAAGCCTACTTCGACCCCTTGACTGCTCTGGAAAGATCAACATGCTTCAGGCTGAGAATATGTTCCCACTCGTCCAGCGTTTGTCCTCGAGAGCCAACTAGATGCTCTTCGCGGGAGCGTTGCGGAATACGTGAAGCTGACGTTGATATAGCTGCGTGGCGTATGACAGAGGACGCATATCATCGAATTCGCAACCCGCAGAGTAACAGATAGGTAGGCATATATGAGGGAATGTTTGCCATTGGGATCGAAGACCAAGAGACCAGGAACTCCGCTTAGAGCTTTCATGCAAAGCTCCCCTTTCGAATTTCGTAAAAACAGGTTGAATAGTGACTGAGGAAATCTCACATACCTCGAGTAGTGAAGCGAGACTTATGGAATTTGGTTTGTATAATACACGGAGGGGGCAATAGAATGAAGCGAGTCTAGATATTTGTATTATACGATAGCAGAAGTCGAAACCGGAGTCAAGCTGTTAAAAATTTTGCGGCTTCCTTCTAAGAGCTCCCCGCGAGAACAAAACTCGGCCCAAGCGTTCTGGCGGAAGAGGTCCATAACTACAGGTACTACGTACACGTAACAGGTAGGTAGGTACCTATGTATATAGGTGGTAGGTACATGGCTTATGTAACCTACTATATTTCTCGCGTTGGGATGGGGCCTATTAAGGTGGCCATTGCACGGTCGGGCGTCCAGGGGTCCGGATTGGAAAGTCAATCTGTCAGTTTAGGTACTTGAGACGCAATTCCAGTGTTCTTCCAATTCATCCAACGACTTTGGGTTGTGTTTTACTCCGACTCCGACATTTGCTTCGTAGCACTGCCGCGCGCCCATTTCGCCGTACTCTGGTCGATACAGAAAACATCATAGCTGCAAGATGGATTTCAACAGCCTGAAGGATCAGGTGACCAACCTGACGCTATACGATCTAAAAGCTGGCGTTCGCAAGGTCCAGAATGGTGAGCTCTCGCTCGGTGCTCAACAGCCACCTCGGGATGGATTATGGATACTGATTTATTTGGGCCTGTAGCTGTTATGAACTACACCGAGATGGAGGCCAAGGTCAGTCAGCCCTTCAATTGGCGTCGGTCGCATGGATCGATGGGCTCGGTTGCTTACGCGCGCAACAGGTGCGAGAAGCCACAAATAACGAACCGTGGGGCGCGTCGTCGACTCTCATGCAAGAGATCGCCAACGGCACCTTCAACTAGTAGGCAATCGCCATCCCGCCCAACCCGCTCGTCGTGCTAACGCCGGCCGATACCAGCCAAACTCTCAATGAAATCATGCCCATGATCTATCGCCGCTTTACCGAGAAGTCCGCCGAGGAATGGAGACAAATATACAAAGCACTTCAGCTGCTTGAATTCCTGATTAAGCACGGCTCGGAGCGGGTTATTGACGACGCGCGAAGTCACATCACGCTCCTAAAGATGCTACGGCAGTTCCATTACATCGACCAGAACGGCAAGGACCAAGGTATCAACGTCCGAAATCGCGCAAAGGAGCTCGCGGAGCTCCTGGGCGATGTCGAGCGGATCCGGGCAGAACGGAAGAAAGCTAGGGCCAACAAGGCCAAGTATACAGGGGTTGAAGGCGGCACCATGGGAGGGTTTTCCGGTAGCAGTCGCTTCGGTGGGTTCGGCAGCGAATCAAGCGGCTACGGCGGCTCTTCTGCCGGATACGGTGGATACTCTGGAGGTGTTTACGGGGACGGCGGCGGGTTCGGTGGCCAATCCGACGACTGGAGGGATTCTGGCACGAGTCGCGCGGACAAATTCGAGGAGTACGACGAGTTCGACGAAGCACCCGCGCCGTCGAGCTCGGCGCGGGCGAAGCGACCTGAACGGGGCGAGAGAATAGGCGTCAAGAAGACTACTCCAGCCGAGCCGCCGAAGAAAGAGCCGGAGGTGGATCTCTTCTCCTTTGACGACCCCGTACCGGCACCAACAACCTCCTCAGCCGCCCAGGGCACCCCCTCAAACGGCTCGTCTGCGCTAGGCTCACTGTCGACCTCGAACAACAATGAGGACGACGACTTTGACGATTTCCAATCTGCGACGCCAGCACCCTCGAGCAATATCGGCATTCCCTCGCCCATGGTTACATCAAGTGCCCAGTCTACGACCCAATTTGCTGCGCCAAAGCCTCTATCAGCGCCCCAGCAAGCTAACCTCAGCGACATGATGTCGTCGATCTCGCCGCCCGCGAGTTCCACCACGACCCCGGTGGCTCATTACTCATCTTTCAACATACCTGCTACCACCAGCGCACCTGCACAAGCGCCGAAGCCGACAACCAGCTACCAGGCGACGACCCCTAATTACTATCAATCCGTCCAAGCCCAACCAACCGGATCGTCGATTTCCGCCATATCGCCCACGGTCGGCGCGTCTGCGCCATCCGGCTTATCAGCACTCAACAAGCCGGCAGCCCCAGCACCTGCCAAATCCTCGGCCGGCGGCGACCCGTTCGCGAATCTTTGGGGCCAAGCTGGTAGCGGCTTGAAGAAGACGAGTACGCCAACCGCGGGGCCGAAGATGGGCCAACTGGCCAAAGAGAAGACAAGTGCTTCGCTCTGGGGCGCCCCCCCGCCGAGCACACAAAAGCCCTCTGGGAGCTCGCAAACAGGCGGCGGATCGACCGGTGCAACAACCGGAAATGGCGGTTTAGACGACTTATTAGGATGAAAGACTAGCCTGACCCGTTGTAGGACCACGTTAAGGGCGAAGTTTGCATCCTCGAGAGACAATAAACTGTATATCGCATTAATAATGCTGGTAACTACCTACCTAGGTACCTACGATGTAATTCAAACTCTTAAGGGGTGGAAGTCGATTGGTGCTGGTTATTGGATTTTTTGGGGTTTTTTCTTTTTTCTTTTTTTCCTCCCTTTGTGCTGACTGAGCTGATAAATGAAGGCCTCGACACGTTATTAAAATGGCGTCTAGGAGTAAGAAAGATTGGTACTATATTTCATCCAGCTCAAGTTGTAGATCTCCGGCTATCTCCGTCGTCGGAATCCCTCCTATGAAGATTAATATCCAGTTTTAGACGGACGAGCATCGCGAATTATTGGCCTAAAATATCGTTCAACACTGCACCATCGCATCTGTTATAATTTCACAATGAGTAGGAAGCAATGAGTTGCACACGCAGGTAAACATCGGAGATATCGTTATTGTTTCAGGTCGGGATCGAGCGGGCAAGGATATGCCTTCCGAGCGCCAGTGGCCTTCGTTTAATACTCGCCGCAGCACAGCTCGATAGATTAGCAGTGAAGCATGCAGCCGCCAGGTTCCGTAGTCTGCCGGGCCCGACTTACGCACCAACTATCGGTCAATCTCGGTCCAGATATGTTATGTTGCACGCAGGTTCGATACTCCTGGTTAACAACTCCTCGGGGGCTCTCTAAATACGGCGGAACAGTACCATACCCAGATCCGTGTGTTTATGCTCCATCCCGGCGGCTGCAGACGCAGCGGGCACCAGGATTGCTAACCGCGGCCCGCGCTTAGAGACCCTTGCCCCTTGAGTGATCCACCGATCTCATTTCGTCCTTCGCTGAGCCGTCAGCCAACCAGAACCTCCCCGAGAGTAACCATCAATTAGTCATGGTGGAGACGACACCAGGCGATCAGGGCTCTATTGGTCTACAGGTACTGATTAGAGGTGTTCACGACAGCAATATCCATGATGGCTTGAATATCTCGTACCAAGTTCCTAGCAAAGCCGTTCATGGGTAGCTAGGGTCCAGCCGAATGGTAAGCGCAACGATGATCATATCCTTTTCCAATTGGACACGCCAGCGCGTCATGATTCCCGCCATCTGCTTCAGGCTGTCGACTTCATATCAGCGAAAATAGTAATGTGGATACGTTTATACAAACGTCGCTAGCCAAGGCGCGGTTGTTCAACCGCTGAACTCAGGCCGTTCTATCGAGAGAGCTCTGCGAAGCTCCTTGCGGTCGGAATGAAAGGGGATCAAAGGAAGTTTGGCTTATACATTGCTCAGTATAATGTTGGACTTGAATTGTATATAAGGTGCCTACGGGGCCCCCAAAAACGAACCGTCTTCTATCTCGTAGATCATAAATCAAGCAAAACTTTCAAATCAATATTTGCCTTTTCCTTAAGTCTTTCTCTATTTCCTTTTTTCCCTTTTTCCCTTTTTCCCTTTCCCTTTCCCTTTCTTGTCACTTTCCTACCTACGCTTCTGGGCCTTCCTATATCTTATACATATAACGGACAGTTCCTATATTTCGATATATGACTCTCTAGCTTGCACGAAACGAATCTCCTAGTCACGATCTTTCGAATCTATATCAGTCGATCTTTCCATCGCAGTAGACCTGCTTCAGTCTAGGATCACCTTCAGGTCTGGAAACCCACCCACCATACCATCCGCCATTTCGATCTCGGTCTCGAACCGAGCCGTCATTCACAATTCGCTCCTCAACCCTCCCCGTGTCTATCCCATACCCGCCCCAGCGTCTCCCAGTACGCACCGTCAAGCTTAATCAGCCTCGCCCGAAACTCTCTCTCATCACCGACTTCGAAAGAGACATACCGTTGAGAATGCGTTTTCAAGCACCCCAACTCGGCGCCCTTGGCGTAGCCTTCACATCGTTCAGGGCCATGCAGTTTGTCTCGCTCGTTGCCATCATCGGTATGACTGCCAACTTCATCAACGAGATCGTCGCCGCCCAACGCGACGTGCCAGACGTGCTTGTCGGCACTCTGACCGTGGTAAGTGCAACGCCAGACATTTATTAAACTATGCCGCTGACTTTTCTGCAGGCAAGCATCGCGACACTTTACGTCTCCATTTCATATATTCTGTATTATGACGGCCTCCTCCCTCTTCTGATTGCGGGCGGAATAGATACGGCCCTTCTAGTCGCGACCATTGTCGTCGCGGTGACTGTCGGCAAACCCCTATCCTTGCTTAGGTGTGAGTTGCTCCCGCAACCCACCCCGCCGACGCAGGAATTTACCATGCCCATATCGACTCGCGATTACGCCTCGGCAGCCGTTGGGTATAATAATTATCTGGCCCTGATCACGACCGACCAGCCGCATTGCTACGAGATTAAAGCGGTCTGGGGCCTGGATATTGCGATCTGTGTACTCCTCGCTTTCTCCGCCGTGGTCTGCATCGGGCTTTGGCGCCGCGTCAAAGCCAGTGCTGTAGTGCTTAAGGATATTGAGGGTTAGGGGCGTATGGGCGCGCGCGGGAATTCTGGGGGTGCTACTACAGTAAAGATGTCCGAAAGGTGTCTTAGCCCTGTCTGGCAAATCTCACAACCGACAGCTCTCGGAACTCAACTCCTGGCCGCTAGGAATTCCAGTACCGGCCAATGGCATCCCCCAGCCCGACCCGCGTGTCGCCCCCCTATTCTTCAGCGCCTCGATAGAGACGTCAATCTAGCGCCACCGCCTTCTATCGCGGCGGATGACAATGCTCCTCCTATATTCAGCGATGATAGTCTCGCTCCCGTCGCTTGCGCCCCCGCTTCGCACAGGCCGAAGAGATTCAGACTCGGCACGGCGCTCCCGCTTCCTAGGGATGCTCTAGGTATACCAATAGGCAAAAGCTTTATCCGTTCGAAGAGCCAAAAGGACAAGATTCAGCAGGAGATGGAAGAGGATACTACTCCTCTAAGCCCGGCCATCGTCCATGAAATGGGATTACATACGACAGCCAAACCAAGACGAAAAACAATCTGGACTGTAATTGAGGGGTGGTGGGACTTAGGATTACTTGAGGGGAATAAAAGTCTAAGACGCAATGTTTAATATGTTTTATGGGTATATAGTGACGAGACGGGATGTAATATGTGGTTGGTTGGTATCTAGGTAGTTAGGTGGGCAACCTACATAAAGGTTTGGGTTTCACGGTTTAATTTCTAAAGAAAAAAAATTGGTCAGAAAATGGTTGGTGGGGTTAGATACCTACGCAAGGTGCATATCAAGTTCAAACAGCAAAGGAACGGGCAATTCGAGTTGGTACTCGAGTATAACACTATACCATCATATTAATATGAAACAATCGGTATTGCTTTTGACCACTTCTGACCCCGGAACTCAAGTTGTATCTATAACCTAGGTACCTACTTATATATGACTTAGTCTACCTAGACAAGAACAGCTTTAGGAATTGAATAAGACATTCGTAAGGCATTCAATGCGTAGCCGTGGCGTTAGTGAGGTTTGCCATTAGCCAACGGAGGGTACAGGACTAGATAATGTTCAAAATCACCACATAACTAATTCAAATAAGAGGGTGATTCGTAGAACAGAGTATAGTGATATGTAATTTGTCTCGGTCCAGATGATATCCTGCCAATCAATCAATACGTTGAGAAGCCGTTTCCTGAGGCCTTTGATCCGCGAAACCAAGGGCTGCGTCGTTGCGGGGTCTGGATATCTCAGATATTTGAATGCTTGCCTCGATTTTGAGGTACGGAGCGGATGTGCGGACACGTTTTGAAAAGCGGAAGGTCTCATAGTCTGGTCTCTTTCTCTTCGCCCCTCCATGGCTAACGGATACCGAAGCCGGCCTTCTCGGGCCGGGGCCCGTCAGCCTCTGCAACAGAGCAGACAAAAACCCTCCGTCCGCCTTTGCCTCATTTATATCTATCCGCTTTCCATCCTGTAATGAATATTCGCAGAACTTATGGAAGTCGTCCCAGTCCCATATTTTGACCTTCTTGCCTATGCGACGGGCGTCGATGTAATCGACGATGTTGACTAACACCCCCTTGAGTTCCCGCCTGCACTCGGTGATCGTGTCTCGCGGGGTAACACCGATCTCTCGGCACATGTTCTTGTAGATGTCGAGGATTTCGTGCTCCTTGGAAAGCCCACTTCTGAATTCGGGGATGGTTCGCGCGATCCCTACGGCGTCGTTGGACTGCGAGGAGTAGTGGAACTTCAGCTCGTCCCGAATCGCCCTAGTACGTTGTCTTCTATACTCTTGCGACCCGGATACCAAACCCTGGGACGACGCGAAGCGAGTAAATTCATCCTCGAACGATGCCTTGTTATCGGTTATGAATTCGGGGAATTGGTCGAAGTAAGACTGCGACGCGGGCGGCGGCACGAACGCATCAGTATCCTCGCCTTTGACGCTAACACAACCTGTCGAGTCCTCCAATGGTATAGCCCGGCTGCTATTGTGTGCGCATTCATCAATTTCCTCAGCGGCCTCGTCACCGGTGGATCTTATGGCATCGCCAACAAATGCCAACGCGTCGTCGTACGCGACGAACCCCTTGAAGACGGCGCCCGAAAACCTAGAGACCTGTTTTTCACATTCTCCCCAATTATCGTATACGCCCGGCTTTCTTCCCACTCGCACGGCATAATAGCTTGGTCTCTTGTGTTTGGCCATCTCTTGCCTCTCGAATTACTTTACTAACGGATACCTATTCGTTATGTTGAAACGCCACAAAACACGGTGACCCGTGCACGTCTCAACATCATTATCATTCTTATGCATACCTATATAGAATATCTCTAGATTCCTACCCTGGTCCAAATAGAAGTAGTAATTACCCTGGCCCAAATGCCCGAAACCGCCAAACCGCCAAAACCCACGCACAATAGGTCCGCACTGTACGCTATACTGTATTTTCAAGCGCTAAGGCCACTATAATTGTAGGGTATTCTAGGGTATTTAGCGTATTGTTATACCAAGCCAATTTGACTAATCAAAATGTATTCTTATACTTCACTAATTTCAACCCTTCTAGCGTTCCGTAGCTATTATAATTATAGCGCACTTTCGTAAACTTTACGCACGCGAATAGTATATGAAGCGACAGCGACCATAAATATTATAAATACTATATTTTAGCGACATAATTGACCTTAATAGCCCTGTAATTATAACGGCCCTTAAAGCAAAATACGGTATATATATATAGAAACACTATATACGAGGATATTAAATAAAACGCTAAGTGCGCTGTAATTATAGTGGACTTAGCGATGAAAAAATACAGTATAGCGCATAGTGCGGGCCAACTGTGTAATGGGATCATGAAACCATGAGTTTTGGCGGATTGACGGTTTGGGTCAAATGGCCCACCGTCGTAATGGATAAAATCATATCCATCATATCGTTGTCGTGAGGCGGCGTTGCGCGTAAATTTGCCGTCGCAGGCACTTTTTATGCGCCCGTGCCTGAGGGTCAGGGTTAACCTTAAACTACCTACGCAATAAGAAGATTGAAGCCGACATATCAGACAGCAGACAAGGTAAGAAACATCGGTAAGCTATAAGCATTATATCTGTGTTCTTATCGGCCCGGAGGATGGATCAACTATCGAGAAGGCGAAGAAGGATGGTGGAGCATACATAGGCTTAAGGTTGCTTCGACGTAACGAATCCATTCGATAAAGGGAGTATTTAGGAATCGGCTACCTAGGTACCTAGGTACCCAAGTAGAGTGGGCATCTTTCCTCTACATGCAGCCAACAAATTTACACCGACTCCGAGTCCGATCCCCGGGTAGCAACTCAATTAGATTCTCTCAGTCGTTTAAGTCTTTCTGGCCAGATCCCCATCTTCCCAGGCGACAAAACGCCATTGGGGTCTAGGGATTCCTATATATAGAAGAGCTGAGTCATTCTTCCGCCGTTCTCAAGTCAGTAGGGGGGTGCTAGGCTAACCTTCAGTGTCTCGACGAAGCGGCGGTAGGCGTGGTTGTTAAAATCGAAGAGCTCCGCGCTCAGGTCTGCCAGAGAGCTGTTAGTTTCTTCTCCCTCCGTGCTCTCTCGAAGCTAACTTGCCCATATGGTTAACATGCGCCCGGTAGGTAGCGAAACCTCTCTTGCTACCCTCTTTGAAGAGCTCGTGGAAGATTTTATGCACGCCGATCCGTTGCTCCGGGCTGGTCTTGTCGAAGCATAGCATAGTGACGAAGATGGCGTATCGCTCGTGCATAAAAAAGTCGCACAGGAAATCAAAACCCTGCTCTGCGCAGACGCCCTTGGCCGTCCTAGCCCATTCCAGCACCATCTTCCCGTCCAGGGGCACGATGGGTGAGTACGCCCCGTGCGCCCCAACCGAGTCGTCTCGGAGGTTATAGTAGTTCACCATGGGTATATTCCACATACTCGGGATTCCCACCCTGATGCCGCCGTAGAGCGGGGAAACCGCTGTCGCTTCCAGAAGGCCACCGTCCTCTCCGGTAAACAGGGCTTGGCGAAGGCGGCCGGCGGGCGCGTCCCTCGACAAGACCCTCTGCACTTCGCTAAATTGAGCCTTGATGATCTCCGTCGCCCCGTACAGCCCGAACTTAACAGTCCAGATACCCGTATCTAGCTCCTCTTGCATTTCTTTTAGCCTCCAGTCAGGAATCGGCCCCTCACCTTCCCACCACTCCGAGTGCTTGCCGAACATGGTGGCCCATTCGGCAATATAGAAGACGTAGACCATGTACGGCAAAGTGCCGCTACGCCGCATTGCGCCAAAGACGTCGACGATAGTCTCGATCTGCTCGAATTCGGGCACGTCGAACGAGCAGGCCATGTATGCCTGCGGTTGTGGCGTCAGGTTGATGCCCATCTTGGTCACAATCCCGAGATTGCTCTGCAGGAAGAGCCCGTCGATGGTAGGACCGAAAGTCAGCTTGGTTATGTGTGCGGATGGCGAGGTGGACATGGCGAACTGTCCCGTCCTGACTACGTCGCCGTTCGCAAGGACCACTTCCATACCGGCGATGTTTTCGTGATGGACCCCTGTCGGGATGAAGCCCAAACCCCTATCGAGAGTCTGCTAACGTTAAAACAAATCCCATCTCCCATTGTGTATTATGGGCGGGAACCCACGTTGCCGATGACGCTACCCCATCCCAACGACGCCGTGCTGGGCCAGACCCTAAGATTATTCTTTACACAGTAGTCGTACAGGTCGCCGAAGGTAACTCCAGGCTCGACCACCGCATAGCTGAATTTTTCGTTGACCTCTATGACCTTGTTCATCCGATGTAAATCCAACGCGATGGATCCGGGAACACGCGGTGCGGGCCCGCCATATCTGGCCGCCACATCAGTTTCAATTCTTTCTCTTCGGTTTTGCTTATGTAGCAGCTGTTGGATGGTACCCGAGGTTTTTTCCGCCGGAGAAGGTCCATACGGGAATTTTATATTGATTTACGACTTTCAACAAGGCTTGGAGCTCTAAGACGGAGGATGGGCTGCACGAGGAGTTAACGGCTCAAAATATAGATCGAGATCTCTACGAGGCAGAGTAAGGGGCAGTTCAAACAGCCGGTATATATCTTACCAAACCGCAGCGCTTGGTACGCTTCTTTTATGCGCCGATTCCGGGATCTCGTAAGGGTCGACATATTCCTTCAAGTTCGCGCCGGTGAAAACGGCATCCTTCCCTAAAAGCCCCGAGATCTGCTCCAAAGCTTGCGCGAATTCTTCTTTCGATACATCTGGTGGCAGGACTGCTTCGACCATCTCGAAGAGCGGCTTCGAAAACGTTTCTTCGTGAGCCGATTGGTACACAGGATCCGAATACCTGGTAGGAGGTGTGTTCGTCGCCATCGTGTAGGAAAGTTTACTAAGGAAACACGCTAGATACACTCGGCGAGGCGATTCACAACGTCAGAGAGTTGGCCGAACGTCAACATTTTTTATATCTTCGGCTTTCGCTATATAGTCCCGGGGGACGTCACGTTAGGTTGTGCGGAGATATCAACGACGGTTCACCCCCATGTCTACGGATATATCCAACTTCTCCAACTCGGCTTCGGCAGTTGTATTCTACGGTAAAGCCACGAGGTTCCTAAGCAATAATAACTTGAGGTATAAACCCATTACCGGGGTAGTGTAAGTTTATCTTGGCTGTGATTCGGTGCATCGACATCTATTTATCTATATGTTTTCTTCTATGCTTGAGGAGGATCGAATTATCCTGTTAATCGATAAATATTTGTGTAGCGCGAACCAAAACATTGTAAAGCACACAACAAAACACCACTGATGAATTAGGACAAGAATAAAGTACAACTCCAATCTACACACGCTACCATCGCCATCGCGGCCACTACCGCCGCCCCATCGCCGCCGCCGCCGCCGCCGCCGCCGTCAGGGCTCGCTTTCGCTTGCCCCCCTTGTTCACTTATGCTCAACGCCCGCCAACGCCTCCCTGCTTCAAATTGTCTCGGATATGCTTCGAGATTTCGTTACTGACTTGGCGGAAAATCTCAAAGGCTTCGCTGGGGTCGCGCACGGGAGGCTTAACGCCAGTGTAAGTGTGGTAAAAGCCCCAGGAATACACGACCGCGACGGGGATGGCGAGGATGAGGAGACCGGTTTGATAGTCGCTTCTCGCAAAGTAGGGCCGAGCGACGAAGTAGAAGCACATCGAGAACCATGCGACGGGGATAAGCCAGTAGGAGATCAGATAACGGATGAAGTTAATGCCCAATGCAAGGGAGGAGAGGAATCCGAGGGTCAAGCCTACGACCAGGAAATGCCAAAACCCCCTTCTGGCCACCGAGGACACAGCCAAGATCAAAAATTTCAAAAAATCGACTAGGTTGGTCGGCTGCTTAGCGAGAGAATCCAAGTGTTGATGTAGGGTTGCCGCCTCGATAACGTCTTCGGCCGGGTATATCAGGCCCTGATAGTAGACGACCATGCAGTGTGAAATGTCGACGATTTTCTGGCCCTCGACATTGGACTGTACATCTTCGAAGAACGATCCGTTGTCGTGATCAAATATATCAGATACACCTTTGCCCTTATTCTCGGGCTTATAGCGCGTAACCTTAGGAAACACAGCAAACTTGACCTTGGCGCCGCGGATCCGGTGGTATTCCATGAGGCGGCGTTCGCTTTCGTCTTTAGGCACTTGGACCGGCTCTCCGGAACGGTTCTTGGCTCGGCCACCTTTCGTGGCGGCGTCGACGTACGCGCGCCAGCCCTTATCCGCGTCCTCATATAGCTCCTTAGACTCACGGTACAGTTGCATATCTGACTGGTGCTCCTGGGCATAATCCATGCGGGCGCCGGGCGTGGCGGATAAGAAATGGAAAATAGACGGCGAGACAGCCATGCAAACCTGAATCAGTCCGGCATACGAGATTATCGCGTGTAACTCTTGCAGGAATATCTCCTGCGAGTACCCCGTCTTCGCGGGACCTGGGAAAACTTCCTTGAACACGTTCAGCAGCGGCAGGAAGATCTTCATCGTCTTGGCAGTCAAATCGTCGACCTGGGCCCAGAACTCGCCCGGCAGCAGGCGTGAGTCTACGGCGTATCTCGCCGTGATGGCACGAGCAGCTTTGCGGTCGTAGCCTTCGTAACAGGGAATTAGCGGTTGGTTCTCTGCCTCACAGTGACAGTGAGACTAGGTTATCCGACAACTTACCCTCCTTTTCTATCCACTGAAGGTCCTGCCTTTCTAATTCGTCCGCGATGAATTCATCCGCTCCGAACAGGAGCTCATTAAAAATCTTCTTCTCCATAATCTGGCCGAGGATACCGACTATAAGCCATCTCCGCTGCGCCGGGTCGTTCAAGATGACGGGCCATCCACCATTCCCTCGGTCCTCGTGAGCGACAAGACGGGCGTATTCAACGAATTGCGGCGTCAAGTTCGAAGCCCAGATCCGATCCGACTCGCCGAAGCCGTCCAGATTCACGTTACCGTCAAACCACTTCCCAACGAACTCTACCGTCCTAACGTATAAGTTGTTATAGTGCAACTTGTAAAAGTTGTCGTCGTAGTCGTGGGGGTGCGACTCGCGCTCGATGAGGGCTTCAAAGTCAACGTGCGCGGGGCGAATGTCACGCAGAAGCTCATCAACTACTCTATATCCCCGGCCGCCTTTCTTCGACCGATTACGTGAGTTTCCGCCCCGCATCGGTATTTCGTCTTCATCCGGGTCGATGTCCGAATCATCCGGCTCAGCGTTGACGATATCGCGAAGGGACCACTCGGTCCAGCGCCCCTCTTTCTTGGCTGCCCTGACGTGCCTCGAGAATGGACCCCATTTCGAGTTAGGATCGCCAAATACCCCTTGATATAAGTATTCGCCGACGTTCTTGGGGTAATTCCTTACGTCCGTCTCTCGCGGCGTATAGACGATCGGGCGTCTATTGGGCCGAGTACCCCCGTCTGGTGTTGCTCTCGACATATTGAATGTATGTGCAAAGGCAAATTGTTAAGTCTAGACTATTCGCTGATTACTTAGTACAAATTTGCAGTCTTACCAGCTAGGTTGATAACCGAAAGTAGGGATTTAACTAGAGAGAGCCTAGAGGTTTATGAGAGTGGGTGAATAAAAAGACTCCTGAAACTAGCGGTTATCAGAAAACATGTCAAATAAACAAAGGCCGCCTAGGTATAATCGTCTTGGACAATGATCAAAATTCTTAGAACGTGATTGGATGCTTCCGTATGGCTTTTCCCGGTTTCGGCTGCGCGAGTGAAAGGCGGCATTCCAAAGATCGAAAGCAGCCACGCTTCTTTAATAGCACAAGGTACAGACAATTCACAAAGTCAAAGTCTCGCATTCGTACTAATATTAAGTTAGAGGAAACAGAAGCTGTCAAGGCTCAGCAAGTCGCAAATAAGTCCAACGCTTGCTATACCGACTCGCTTAAACCCTTGCTCCAACATACCACCTCCAATTATTGGGTTGGGTGGTGCTGCTGAGGTTGAACGGGAGCCTCATGGACGGGTCGGCCGTGGTGCATCATCTGCTGTGGTTCGACGTTGATATTGTCTATCGGGTGAGGCGAGATAGGGGATGGCAACTGCGGCTGGTGATAGCCTTGCCGAGGTGGGAGATCCGGCCATGGGGTTGACACTTCGAGGATGAACCTGCGGAGGTTGAGGCTGCATCTGGAACGCATCCGCGGCGGGCAGGGCTCCACCATCGGGCATTCCTTCTACAGGCATGGCCTTGAGACCCGCTCCCCGGCGACGATGAAGCATGGCCCCGTGTGTTGAAAGTGAGACGACATAAAGGAAGCTATCTCATGTTAATATCACCTCCCAAAAATAAAGAGGGGGAAACATAAGAAGAAGGCAGAATCAATAGGGACGTAGCCTACAATTCAAGGCCGCCTAAGCCTGCTGCTGCTGCTAGGCAGTCGCCGTATACGTTGAACGCAGTATCGACTTCGCTCATGGTGTAGAATTCATCGTAGTAGCTGCTATAATCGTCGTAAGCTGCAAACAAAGAGGAAGTGTTGGCAGCAAGGACAGCAAATGAAATGAGCCAGAAAGTAACTAGGAATATATCCAAGCCAAGTATAGCCCAGTAATTGTAGGCCTTCGGAGAGCCTAAATGCGCGACAAGGCAGTATACACCGGCGTTGAGAGTTACAATGGCCTATCACTCTCATCAGTATCTCTCTGGTTAATAGGGTTAGGTTATCGCAAGTGGCATACGGTGAGCAGCGTTAGGACATCCCCGGCAAATACAAGAAAGTAGACGCCAAAGGTGCTTAATCCTCAGCAGATAACCCCAATAACCAGCTGGATTATAACCCCTGTTTAATGTTGAGGTTCACAATCTAGCTACCACCTAGGCACTTAAATTACTAAGAATGGCTGGTGAACGGCGATTAAACAGGTGGTTAGAGCCCAGAGGTATTTACTCACATAATCTCATGAGAGCTATATATACCTAGGTTATTTACATTTGCAATTTTGCCAAAGATCTAAATGCGAACGCACAATACTATGGAGTAGCGAGATAACCCCAGGAGGTAGGGTCATCCTATTGGCCTACGTAGGTAGGTACGCTGAGGCTTCAGATCAAAGTTAACATACCCTTAGCATTTGAATCGACACCTTTTCGGTATCGCAAATCTCCTTACGAGGCTACTCTTAGAAATATCACCGGCCGTACTAAATAGAGTTAAACGGGAATTTAATTGGAAACTTCACTCCATTTTGGCACGACCCGGGGCGCGATGAGCTTGAACTGGATCTTGTCGATGCCATGATGAAGAAAAGAAGGAGAACTAAAGCGCGGCCCGAAGAGCCGCAGTTTTGCATATACGCGCCGGCGTCTCGGTGCCGGGTGCCCAGCTAGGCCGGGCTACCTCACCGAACCGTGACATATTTCATCGAATTCCTAGACCTTGAATCCTTGGGGATTCCGGTAGTTGTTAAAAGCGTCAATGATATTAATCTCAAACCGCCAACTTTCTAAGTTTCTCTCCTATTATAATCTAAGGCAAGACACATAGGACCGTATGCCTCACTATAGGAAGATTAACCATTGAATATTAGGAAATAAGTATCGCGAACGTAAGCCTAATGGGCTTTTATTATAAATAAGCTCTACGTCCACTGTAGAGTGGATTGATATCATGTGGTAGTCAACGCATTGACTTAACGAGGCCGTTACGCCGTAGACACAGGAGACATATATACGTTTATCGTCGTTCATTACTCGCGTATACCTAAGCTTTTAGTCTAGATACCTACCTAGGTAGGTAGTTAGATAACTCGTGCGACAACGAACTTATCTCTCTCAACTATACGGTTGGCCTCGCGACAGAACCCATGCCACTAATAATCGAGTAGAACCTCAATTTAGGGCAACACTGATTTATAGGTGTATAGGTTATGTAGTCAGACAACATAATACTATTCGACGTTTTGCTATCTATTAAGTACTCATAGGGCATATAGCTAGGTAGATTGGTTAAACCGGTGGTATGAGGGATGAGATATGGACGACACTAGGGAAGAATAACGGAGGGCCGGAAATACCTCTGACTATTGTAAACAAGATCTTCAATGAAAGTTCTATTGTTGAACATTCAAACATTCAACAATATTTCGAAACACCTAAAAGCATCCTATCGAGACGATGTGGGAAAAGTAGGGGTTGGTCATACGGAGATCATACGGAGCTTAAGCTCTTATAGAAGTTAGACTTAGGCCAAATCTTGATTTATTCGTCCCTAAACTTTCGTTCCTCTCCTTTGACATCATCGTGCTCGCGCGCCTTCGCCCAAAGTTTAAACATGGGAAATTGTCGACCGCGAGGGATTTAACTCGGTCGTTCTGGCCAGCTCTCTACCTACTCCTTTCCATCACGCGACATCTACACATCTCTCACCCTTTCCAAATCCTCAGGCATGTGCACCAAGGTGACCAAAGATCCCTCTCCGGGGCCGGGGGAGAACTCACGAAAGTGGCCCCACTGGTCCGAAATCGAAGATAGCATCTTGAAGCAAGCGGTGGCACGCTACGGGGTGAACCGCTGGGACGACGTTGCGAGGCTTATATGGACGAGAAAGAGTGCCGATGAGTGCCGGGAAAGGTGGGCGGAACTGGTTCCTTTATTGCACGATAACCTAGCAAGGCGCGAGTCGGACCCGGAGGAGCAAAAGCTTCGCAAGAGAAGTGTGACGGCTTCGGCGGAAATATCGACATCAAAGCACCAACAGACGTCACACTTGCAAGCCCCATCTCTCCTCCAGGGAAAAGATCAACATGAAGGGGAAGGATTGCGTGCTCGGGCGGAGATGGGCGCCGGATTCTTCACGGAGCCCTCTTCGCCCGTTCCTCAAACTCCGGCGACTGAATCCCCTCTGTCACCCAACGCTCGAACACGTCGAAACACCGAGCCGGGAGCGCGGCCCTCCCGAGCAGCCACGGCCCCTCATCAAGGAGATCAACAGCACGAGTGGCTCGCACCTCACCCACTCATGCCGGGACGTTTTCGCAGAAGGCCGATGTCCACGCGGAATGCGTCGACGCCGAGGGATAACGGTACGACTAGGAAACCCCTGCGAGAAGTCGACCGATGAAGGGGATAGGGATTGACAGTGCTAGTTTCTTCTACCCTTGGCGAGGCCAATGCAAACAGCGAATAAAAGAGAATAAACACCACTATGCCAAGGCTGCGATTATTTGACAATGGCTCAAAAAACGATGGCACGTGGAATGGTGCAGACTCGTGCCGTAAAAAACAGATTCTAATGGGGTAGTTGAATGAAGAATAGGGTGGACTTGCTCATCGATATCCGGAGACCATTTATAGTACACTGCTTTGCAATTGGCAGAAACTGCGATTCCCCCATCGCAGCGACGAATAGACCTTAAATCGTCAATTGACTCGGCATCCCCGCCAAGCAACTCTACGCGTGCACGACGCCTATGCTATAATATGCCGGCTCTGTTCTCATCCGTGATCGTCATCCTCCCGTATGACATTACCTCCTTTCACTCACGCCGTAAAACCTCTGCGAGAGAAGCCACCTTACAACCATTAGTAAAAGGGGCTCGTAAAGTCGTCCTCCACGCGAGTCATCCACTGTATGTCCGTCCCCGCCAATGCGTTATTGGCCTGTATACTGCCGCGTACGCAAGCTATCCTATTAAGAAAAAAAATAGATATAATTTCTGACCGTCTCACCAAGCCCAAAGTTCGTTAGCCAAACCACCTATCTGCGATGCTAGTGGCTAAGCGGGGTTTGGGTGCGATTTAATTGGGCCTATGAATTCGGAGGGAGTTCGCCGTCACGGATCGCTCGCTTCGAAACTTGGACAGGTATGAAGTCGAGCCGAACACATGTAGCCTCATGTGATCCACTTAAGTCAAAAAGTTCATGGGGTATCTGATCGAGGCGGGTGGCGAAACAAGAAACGAAAGGGTTGAACGACTAATTCGGAATCTAAGTTTAAGAAATACGACTTGTCGGTGAGGGTGTCGACATTGTCTCATTCGTGTACTCTTTCTAAGAGAAGTCGTCCGCCGTCGGCGATATGATCAAGTGGTCTATCTGTTGGACTAGCTCTTTGGTCACGCGTACAATCTCGAAAGCAATCGGCGGCAGCGTCTGGGTCCACATACGCCACTCCCGGTCGTCTTTCCCGAGACCACGAGCTGCGAGGTCCTTGCCCTGATCGCCGGCCTCAAGCAACCGCTGACGGCAGGAGGATAATCGGTCGGTCATTTCACCTACGTTGCCGTTGGTCTCGGTCTGTGCGACGACTTTGCCGACAACGTCGGTGATCGAGTTGATCTCATCGTTGATCTGCTGGATAGGTGCATCGCCGCGGATGGAGCCAACGAGACCTTGAATCGCCTGTACCATAATCTCCGTCTGATCTTCAAGATATATTTTTAGCTCCTCGTTCCTTTGATCTCGCTGGCCATTGAGGGGCGGCGACGGATTCCCATTCAGCCCCACGTAAGCCGTCCCGTCCATGCCACCGCTTCGCGATATGGGTCTCCTCGAACCGTACTGTTCGCTGGATTCCCGCGGCGAACCGACCGGGCTGTACGCTGAAGAGTTGGTACTATCACGTATTCCAGCGCGGAGGCCCTGGAACGGTGGAGGAGGGATAAGAGGCGATTCCTGCGGTTTTATGAACGCATCTGGTTGCGTCGTGGTAGTGCGGTTCGAGAAGAACCCCGTCGATTCCACCGGCGTGATCGTGCCGTCGTCATCATCCTCCAACTCCCCGGCCGGCGTGGCACGTATCTTGACGATTCGCAAGAGCTCTACCAGAGCAGCAACAAGGTGAGATGCGGCCGCATCTAGAAGCGATACGGGCGAGATTCCCGCACCTGAGGCGAAGTTCTTCGAAGCGGTGATCAAGTTGTTAGCCGTGGCGGAAACTCGGGACTTGAGCTTTTGCTGCTGTTGGGCAACCTCCCCGTCCTTTGGCTGCGATTCGTCTATATCTTTAGTAATGCGCCGGATGCTGAAGACAACCGACTTCATAGAATCGATCACCCTCTCCGGGTCGTCCGTACGTGCCCTTTGCAGTAATTCGTCAATCGCAACTTGGAATTTAGTCACGTGCACATCTTTAACGAGGCCCTTTTCTTCCGTGAAACCCCTTTCCCGCACGTACTTAGCCACGTCTTGGTCGATAGTCAGTCCCACCGACGAGGCACGCATGTTGCGGAGCTGGGTCCTTGTGCGTGCGTAGCGGTTCCGCCAATCTCGGACTTCCTGCTCCAGTCGTTCAACCGTCTTCTCAAGCTCGGCCTGCCTCTCCCATGAGGGGCTATGCTGTTGTGAGAGTATCTTCATCTCCTCGAGGAACTGGCGTGCTTCGCGCCGGACGCTCTCCGTTACTTGCTGCTGTTCCTCGAGCGCCATGCGCAGCTCCTCATTCTCCCGCACGACCTCGGAATCTCCCGCCACGCTTCTGCTATTCTTCTGGGCTTCTTCAATCTCTCCTCTCAGCTTTCGTGTCTCCGTAATGTGGTCATCCCTCACCCTATCCAATTCGTCTCGCAATGAATCATTGAGACTCTGCGCCTCGACGAGCTTGCTTTCGAGGTCGGCCCGCAGATCGTCCCACTCCTTCTTTTCTATGTTTGAGGCGGTCGTTCGAGATCGCTCGCCATCTAGCAATCGGGCTAGCTCGTCATCTTTCTTTTTCAGCTGGTCCTCCATGCCATCGATCTTCTCCCGCAGTTCTCGTACTTGATTCTGGTAGTCGTCAATGAGTTTCTTATCGACCTAGAAAGAATGAGTTAGCGACAGCGGCGTTTCTGGCTTCGTTCTCCCGAAATTACCTCAGACGCGCCACCATTAGTACCGATACTCCTTTTACTATCTCGGTTACGTATCCTATACGCATCCATCTCTTCGTCGTTTGACCCGACTACGTCATCGTCTTCCTCGACCATCGTGCTCTTATTGGGCACGATCGTGTTACTCTGAAATTGTTTCGGGAGAGGTCGATCAAAATTGCCGTTCGGAAGCCCTGGTGACGGCGGTATAGGGTATTCGTTCGTGATCCTTGGGGCGGCGGAACGTATGGAGCTCGCGTCAGAAGGTCTTCGCATACCATTCGGCCCTCTGGGGCCCATGCCGCTAATAGGAGTACCGGCTCGACTCGAGGGCACCCCGGGGGTGCTCATTCGGGGGATCTCCCCGGCAATGAAACGAGGGATGCGCCTCTCTAGCTCACAGAAGACGTCCGTCGCAAGATCCCTGAATCGCGGAGAGCCGAGGGTAGATAGCTTCTGACGGGCTTGATTGCGCTTCGGATGGAACGTGTCTTCGGGCAACAGGTACGATGGTGGGCCAATGTTGGGCGGGGCGTTGGGAGGTCTTCGGCTGTAGGCTTGCCGTCGCATCAACTCGTCGAAGACATCAGTAGACAGCTCAAGAAACTGAACCGAGGACAGGCGTAACAGCTTGTCGCGAGCCTTATTAGGAGGGGGTCCAGCCCGGCCATCCTTCGACGTAGATGATAAATATCTCTTGAGGGCGATGTAGTGTTCTCCCAATACGGCTTCGGTGCTTTCTTCGCGAATGCTCCTCCCACTCTCGCTCCTGGCGTAGGTACTGGAACGTCCGACCGAAGGCGGCGGTGAGGGGCCGCCGACGCTCCTGGGGCCGGGCGGAAAGCCATTCATATTGCCGCTGGAGCTGTTGGAGTCTGGCGGAGAGACCGGGCCCCGGTTATTAGGGTAGGGGCCGTCAACGTCGTGATTCGGGTACTTTGAAATGCCTGACCATTCGCTGCCGGCGCCTACAGAGACGGGTGACAGCGGCGCATTTCGGGTATTCATGGTCAGCGTTTGGTATGTGAGGTTGGCGTTCGTCCCGACAACAACAGCAACAAGAAACAACAACAAAGGGGGCAAGAGGGAAGAAATGCGCGCGCCACGTGAAAAGGAGGAATCGAGGCGACAGCAGACGGGCGTCTCAAGTCCAGCCCAGACAAGTCAGATCCGATCGAATGCAGCTAGCCTCCCCCCTTTGGTTTCTTAGCCCAGCTTTTTCCCAATCCAATCGAATACCGATCTAGAATCCCTGGTTTGCTGTACTACGGCGATTAAGTATTTCGTATTCTTTTCCCCATCCGGATAGTAAGGGTGAGTTCCCAGAAAGATGAAGGGAGAGTATCGACAAGGTTTAAAAAAGGGAAAAAAAAAAGGAAGAGGGAAAAACAGAGAGGGAATTTTGATAATATGAAGACAGCGAAGACCAACGCCCGATAATTTCAACCTTGTAGTGGAGACGAAAGGTAACTCGGTAGGGGCTCGGATATGATCGAACTAGACAATTGGTCTAGAAATGAAAAGGTAATCTGAAGTGCGACAAGGCAAAGGCGGTGCAATCGGACCACGGGGGTTCTGGGGTTGCGCGGTTGCAGGGTGGTTCTTTCTCTCTATATCCCCATTCCACGTGCCAAAAACGCGTCACCAAAGAGAATCGAAAAAATGAAAAACGAAAAACGAAAAATGAAAAATGAAAAATAAAAAATTAATAAATTAAGGCAAGGGATAAAAAGGGCTCTGAACACGAGGATGCAGGACAAGAAAAAGAAATGGACAATCTTGCCGTCGAAATGTAGCGAGAAAAAAGTGTACCTACGTGAGTGGGTGTTGTGGCTCTGGGGGTATTAAAGGTTTCGACGAGGACGAGACTATTACGGTCCAAGAAAATACACAAATTGCTGCAGGTACAGCACCAGGCAAGAAATCATGTAGTAGGTACCTTATATGGGTGCGAGTGCCTAGCATTGGTGAATTGCAACAAGCTTCAAGAAAGAAGGGGAAATACATAATTAGTAGTAGCATGAATGAAACCCTCAAGGCGGTTCGAGTGGTGGAAGCAGATGGGGAATGACGGGGGGTTGACAAGGGGTTCTAGCCAATAGGGAAAGGGGGTGGAGGTGCATCTACGTCCATGTACCTACCGCTTACCATATTACTAAGTACCTACCTACATACCTAGGTAGGTAGGTAGGTAAGGTACCTATGTTCATACACGTACTTACTAGGTACCTAGGAACTTAGGCGTATATAGGTACATAGGTACACGTATATAATTAATACTGGACCTCCGTAAGGAGGTGCATATACGCCCAGTTATCAAGTAGGTACCTGGTGTATGTAGGGGTCAGTCGTATGAGAGGTACTCAATTGAGGTTACCTAGGTACCTAGGTACCTACCTCATATGAAATACCTGAAGAATTACCTACACGTACCTACCTACCTAGGTACCTACCTAGGTAGGTACAATACCCGCATTACCAAGGAGGGAGCCCTTTTAAGATTGCGCCGCCCGCTTTAATTCTTTACTCCAGCCTCTTCGACCCTGCATAACTTGGTCCAGAATCACACGCAAAGGTTATTCTTTTAAATTCTACGCCCACTTGTCGAAAGAGTATGAGGAAAGGGAAAAGAGGGAGAAGAGGGGAAATGGGATGAGGAAAAGAAATAAGAGAGAAACAGAAGGGGATTTCGTAGGCTATACGCGTACCTAGGTACATACGGACACGACCTCGGCCTCGAGACATCACGCATTATACCTACCTACCTACATACATTATACATAATAGTAAAGATCGAGACCACAAAGATCGACAGCTGAACTTCCCTATCCTGTCCCGCCCCGATGACGATTCCGCTTCATGGGGTTCCCTAAGATTTTAGATTCCCCCATCGGCCGGAACACGTTATTCACAAAGGTTCGGTGGGTTACCCTCCATCCCGTATGAGCACAACTCGCTCTGATCCGTACCTCTTGAACTGTTGTATAATTATCGCCATGTACGTCTGTCTACGTACGTTACCCAGATATTTTTTACCCTGTTGGTTTTGATTTTATTTTTTCATTCTATTCGGTTCGCACCAATCGGTATTAGCTGTCGAACCTCCTTCCCGCGCGCTTCGCTGCTAGTCGCATCCAATTATCGTAACGGATAGGTAAGGCCTACCCTACTTGAGGATTTCACCAATTCGAATTACTGAGAACGAGTTAGAGACTTGACTGTCGAAGAATATAGGTAGTGTTAGCTGTTGCCATCGGACGCTATTCTTCCATTAAACCACTCATTTTCGTTTAACAAGATAGGTAGATGCCTACCTGGGTACCTAGATATTGACAAGGCATTCTGCACGTACGTAAATATGTCATCAAACTCGCATTTATTGCCTCGTGCTTGCGTTCTTCTTTCCGCCCACTATAAATAAGCGATTATAGGCGGCTCTTAGGGTCAACACGTGTTCCATCCTCGAACAAGTACAACAAGCATAGCTATGAGCTGTACTGTGCATATATGGTGGGGAGTTGTTACTCGATAGCCAATTATTAGTCTTGCCGGTAACCTTGTCACCATAGCACACGAGACCCTGCAGTCGTCTCGTTAGCACATTTCAGTTGATAATAATGAAATAATATCCCAGGATGATGCATCACCGTATTTTTTACTACGTCTTCTATTGAAACTCGACATTGTTCCGATGAGAGTTTTGCAATGTCGTTCCTCAATATCTTTGCTCCGGTGGGGACTTTGACCAGCCTCGTAGAGGACATATGTAAACAAATCGAGGCTGGTCGCCTCGAAGTTAGCGATGCTCCGTCTCAGAAGAAGCCGACTTCCGAGTTGAAGCAACTGATTGCTATTCTCGAACAGAAGTTAAGCGTATGCTCGCTCACACCATCCCCGACGTAGATCGTGACCCGGCTAACTAAGAGTATACGAAGAGAAACTTCAAGTCTCATTCCTTAATCAAGATGGACTCCCTTGAAGACTACTATCTAGACGAGGTGGAAGGCGAGAAATGTATCTTCTGCTTAAAAAGAAGCCATTCCGGGCCGGCAATCTGGACGGACATGGTTAGGGAATGCCGTGTTGAACATAACAACGTCTTGCTAGTCGAAGAGGGCTATCTTCACGCCGAGGGCAGCAACGGTGGTATTTATCTCATCCTGTGGCCTCTGAGCAAGGAGCCGGAAGAAAGCACCCTGTTAAGGGAGGCCCTTGGGCGACGAGATAATATAACGCAGATGGTTCCACGGGCACGGCACATTGCTTCCGAAAGGGCAATGGACGTGGACGAGGCACGAGGCGTTATTACGCAGGAAGAGCGCCGGAAGCAGCTAACTTTAGGGGAGAAATTGGATAGGGAGATCAAAGGGTGGAAAAGGGTGTGGGACTTAATGGCTCGGTTAGAACAGGAAGATGCTATCGAGAGTCCCACCGGCGTTAGCGACATGCGCAAAGAGACTACACACGAGGAAACAGCAGGGCTCGAAAGACTAGTGAAATTCTTGAGCCACGGGACTAGGAAGAGTATAGATTTAGCATCAAGAGGCTCTATCGATGGGGTTACTGGTAACGGCGGGACGCAGGAAAATGGTACCCGGTTAGAAGATAACGCTGAGACGTTGCCGACGGATTCACAGAGAAAGAAGAAGAGGAAGATTCTATGAGTTGTAGAGACGGAGGATGTAGAGATAAGAGGCACCTATATTAGAAATTAGACTCTAGAATTTATTAGGATTACTAACTTGGATGACTTCAGATACTCACTGTTCTTGTGCTTGGGGAGACTTGGTATCAGGCCATCTAGGGGGCGGTGAAGTAAGAATGGTTATGTTGACTAAAGTGACCAATAACAATAGGAAGTAAGAAAAGTGTTACCCAACGAGCGACAGAGCATTAAGCCAACTAGACTGGAATGACTACGCTATGATAGCATACCTACGGTACAGAATCTACGACGGTCTGAATAGTAATGATAATGGTAACTAGACCTGAGTTACGTGATAGCATTTATATAGGTATTTCGCAGGTCTAACCTGGATATCAGGTCGCTAGCGATATGAGGGCACAAATGGGGCCGCAGACTGTCTATCTCGCGGCAAGACGACATGGCAGGCTTGCGATGAATAACAAGACTCAAAGAGGCGATTATCTCTGGTTATGACTAAGACATGGTATTAAATCAAGCCGCTAGGACCCAAGGAGATTTCATTATATCTATATCTCTCTGCAGGCCTTCAAGTAGAGGTACTTGACGATCTGGGTACGCATTTGTGGCTCTCTGCAATGAGAAGACCTATTCTGGGGTATCATATAAAAAGAAAGAACTCCAAAGCCGGACATCAAAACCAGGCCAGCGTCCACGTTGCTGGCAGGTTTGGCCATCTCTCCTGCCAATCCCCAATAATCTCTGGGACGCGTTCATCAAACGAGGCTCTACTGGCTGCACTACCCATGTCGAACGCAGCAGGCCCTGCAATCTCTCGTTCCTCCTTCGCAGCACTATTCAGCGAATCCGCGAGGTCGAGGATACCTCGTCCGCCAATGGAGGCTTCCTCATGGTTGTCTTTGATGTCGACGTTGATGACGTGGACGGGCCTGTTCAAGGGGGACCCTCTGTTCAAAAGGTCGTCGATAACGGCGTCCCAACACCTCTCTTCGCAGGTAATGACCACATCTACTACGCCGCCTTCCGTTCCCTTGCTCCCGCGGTCCTTGGCGTGGTCGGTCCTAGGAATGCCTATCTGCCAGTCCTGCCACCGCTCCGGTCCCCACTTGACCTGCCTATTCCGCCCTAGCATATTCAGCAGACCGTTGGCGGTGTAGAGACGGGGGTCCTTCTCGTGGAGCTCTCTGTACATGGCGTCGTATGACACCTTATTGAACTGGTATACATTCGGTTGTGTTATCGAGGGGCCGGGTAATCGAACTAGGGAGCCGGTGCCGAACGAGATGACGGGATAGTTAGCCTGTGATAACCGAAGATGAGCTTCCATCGATCTGCGCCATGTTAGCTCTCTCGGCGTGGCCGTGGGGTTTAGCAATGGAGGGTGAGCGACGTCGCCCACGTACCTGTTCTGGTTGCTGGCACAAACCGTACAAAACTTTAATTTGAAGCCCTCTTGGTCCTCCCGTTCGCCGTTGGCCGCCGTAGCGGCTGCGGGGGCTCCGTTTGTGGCCTCCATTTCACGTCGTTGGATGCCTTGCTCAGCCTGACCCTACGAACTAGGTTGACGATGCTTCTCGCATACTCGTTGGAAGATGAAAGAAATTTGGTCTTGCGAAAGCCTGAATGATTCGTCAACTCATAGACCACGATTACGATCGCAAGAAATAGAAGAGGATTGTTCCAGGTATTTCAGATATTGTTGCGTAAGGTAATGAATAGAGTGTCACCATGGAAAATTCAGACAGCTCCAATATTAACATTCATCATTTGAGGGGATATTTCACGAGGTGCAAGGACAGAGCAGATGTCCCAATTTGTTTACTTACACTTGACGTATGACCGTATATGATACTAATGGCGTCAGCGTCCCTAAAAAGACAAAGAAGTGCCTGCTGGAGGCATAGAAGGAATATGACTAATTTAAGGTGGTGTCTGATGGCGGCTCGGGAGTTGGATTCTTCACTTTGAAATCTTGCGAGAAAATGAAGGTAAGATAAGGTGTGCCTTAGATTACCTAAGTAGGTACCTTAGTAAACCTGAATGCCTGCCCGTGCGTTTTCGGCGCTTGAGTTGATCCGAGAGGCTTTAATGGGATCGGGCATCGGGACCATGAGTGAAGTGGTACCTAGGTACCTAATACATGTAGTCTCATCTTACCAATGGGGCTTGTCTCACAGGAATATAAATGCATTATGTCATCAACAATGGACAAATCTTGGGACGATCTTGGAGATGTACAAAATAATGTCACCATAATAAACTCTTTACTTTTTCTAACCCGCCGCCCTACCATAACCGGAACCTAAGTGCGGTGACGGCGGGCACCACAAAATTGAAATCTATCTTCCTTCGGGCCAGACGAATTTTATAAGGCCGCCTACCCTCCCGTATGATAAACTGGTCTCCGTCCCGCCTCGGTCCTGGTGACTCTGTATGAGCAAGAATTCTACTGGCTTTCTTGGGGTTGGACAACGTAGGCGCAGTAAATATGAAACAAACGACAGAATGACCCCAACAATTGCTGTAGGGGAGTAGTTATGTCCAATAAGAGCACCATGTTGTATGCGGCCTTGACCCCACTGCTGTGCTATCAGCGCCCGACACAGCAGTTAAAGGTAAGCTCAAAGGGATGGTGCCAGAAATAGAAACATCCATCTCCAATTCTCTCTCCCGTTCGATGCAACATCCGATCCAACCAGAAGGGAGTCCGGGTCGGCTTTCATGCGTGACACTTGGATTTTTCTTTTTTTCCCTTTTTTCTTTTCTTTTTAACAAAGCCATCCCTTTCGGAGAGGAGTACCAACGGCGTACTATACTTGTTTCCCTGAATCCAGGAGTGGTACGCAGCCTTGTTCCTCTGATCTGATTCTAGGAAGAGACGTAATATTATACTTAATACCATAGAGAAACCTTGGATTTTCCTTCTTCTTATCTCGTTCGGATTCGCCTGACGTACGTAAGTACATTAGAGTTACATCACCGCATCGCGTTCCTCTATGGGCTAAGGGTTTCCAACGAACCTTAGTAACCTACCTACATGTGAGTTCTTAAGCGCCAGACCGCCTCTTCACCCCCCCTAAGACTATGAGTATGCGGTGAGTATATTCTTGGATAAGTACGGGTTACCAGATGTATGTAGGTTCATGGCGGATTGAAGCATTGGTTAGGGGTCACGTGGGCGGCACGAATCAGCGATGCTGGCTTTGTTTCACCATGGGCTTAGTTGCATGGTTCCTCGGGCTGTTCATCACATTAGTCAATCATATCCGCAGGATTAGATGTGGTGTTGCTGCATACGTAGTGTTAGCACTAGCGAAGCACGACAAAGCGACTTACGAACTTTTATGCATATTACTACCTAGGAAAGTAAGGTATACACACATGTAGGTGGTTATAGCTTGCCTTATAACAAAGCTTACAGAAGAACATTTAGTATAAGATGCCTAACGTATTTCAGCATCCGTTCCTACAACATTTACCTACCAAGGTCCGGGGAATATAATAATATATTGTCAGTGGCGGATTGGAGACGCTGTGTCGTGCCTTGGCACGAAGGTAATATTGGGCTGCGAGAAACTACCGTAGGAGCGATTCAGTTGTAATTAAACATAGTTAATATTAGTGTGTTCCTATACGTTCCTATGTAGAATCTTGCAGTTAGGGTTTATTACGGGTACATCGTCGACGATGGCATTTTCATTTTTATCATTACCTGATCCGGGACTTACATGTAGTGGACAGTATAATAAATAGGCGCGTGTAGGTTCCTTTAGAATTATAGGCAGCCAACTAGTATAACGATTACTTGCTTACATACCTCTTAATTCGGTTCTTGACCATAATAAACACGCGCACCTCTTTCTTTCTCTCTTAAGGGACTTATACCTGCACAATTTGTACACTATACCTACCTATCCAAGGTATATAGGTACCTAAACATGACTTATTTCCAATTTATGCGAAGACCAAGAACCTAGGTACCTAGGTACCTCGGTAGGCAGTCCCTGACTTTCATATTAATTGCTCCTTTTCCTCGAATGAATGCTAGGAACAAACAACTGAAGGAGAACAAAGACAGTATTGAGACTACCTATGTATAACTGCCATTTTGGTCGTGAGATTTGCTTTGTTTTCTCCATTTTCCTTTGTCTTTCTCGATTTTTAGTTCTCTTCTTCTCTTCGCCTTTTAGCTGGGATGTGTCCCTGGTCTCCTAAGCGACTCGGCGACCTCGGGTATAACAGCCTTAACCTAATATGTACATAGGTAGGTACACCTCTGAATACCCACCCACCTACATATACGTAAGCTACTGTATGTGTGTATATAGTTGCGCGACCAGCAAGCAACCGCCGGCGCTATTTCAGGCATCCGCCACCTGCATTCATTCGCCAAACCCCGCTGGATGGCTACCGAGGACAAAGAGCCGCTAAGTAAAGTCTCTAACCAGTAGGATCTCTGTACCACGCGCTTAATCGCAACTTGGTTCAGGCCATCTCTGGGACATAGCTCCTCTGACGGAAGCAAGAAGAAAAAAAAAAAAAAAAACTACGAGAGGTTGGAATTACCTTTTGTCACTCCGCAGCTGTAGTTTGCAATTGTGCTTTGCATTCCACTCCATTAGGTATGCATTCTGTCATATGCATTGTGAACAATTGAATGGAAGCGCTTGTATTTGACGTAGGTACCTATACTTGCCTACATGTATATAGGTATATAATAGTGAATTTGCATAGGTACATGCGGGTACGACATAAAGAGCAGGTGCCTCAAACTAAAGTCTACCTGCCTGCGTGTAGGTATGTATGTGTGTACCAGGTATGTATGTATGTACCTAACCTATGGGTATATCCATGTGAGCAACAAGGTAATAAATACGTCCAGTGTATAAGGTACCATACATACGTGGAGCGTTAGTTCAAAGTCAATTGGGCTCGACCCACTGCAGCCTACTGCAGCAACTTCTTGCATCTCCACTCGAACTTTTCCCACTCAACCACGAAATCTCCACAGTCCGTTCCCTAATGCCCTTCCATGCCTGGGACCTTACCCTTCTACGAATGATTTGATTTCCCTGCCCTTTGTCACCCCTAGTCGTCTTCACAGGGCCTCTAGGGCTCCAACCTTAGACTCGGATTCGAGACCGCGAGTCCTTTCCCTACACCACATCACTCGCGCCAGCGCCTGCAGTTCTCTTCGTGACGCACTCTTTTTCCGTTACAACCTCGCCCTCTTTGAACAGACATTGTCACCGCGAGAACGACTTAATCCGACGACGACATACATAATTCGATACTACGCCGGCTGCCGATAACACCAAATCCCTCTATCCCTCGTACCTCCCCCCCGGGCTTCGTTCAGACGCGTAACAGGCCCAGCCTTCTCTCTGAAGAGGAAGTCTGTGACTCTCACGGCTTTGTTGTCGCATCGTCGTGAAGGGAGCGGTCCTGACTCCGAAATATCGCTCTTGATACGGACGACATTGTCATTTTCTCCAATTCTTTCATACTACGTCGATCAGGCATCGCGCTAAATCGCAAAACAACTTGCGGGTCGAGTTTGTTCGGCGGCATTTGCACCGTGTACAGGTGTATAGGCGTATAGGCGTATGCGGTCTAGTTGCTGCGCAGTCTGATTCATCTAAAGACATTGCACTCGTAACATACGTACGGTGTATAATTCCAACACAAAATCTTCTCTTCTGGGTACGCATACGAAGACTGCTTCGGTCTCCCTTCCTAGATGACCGCAATCATGTCCTCATCGTACTCACCCCCAGCCGTTTCGCCTCAAGCAGTCTCGTCGCCGCCACCACAGCAACAGCAGCACCACCAGCATACGCCCACGAACCCGAATCATCCGGCCCTGACACCTTTAATAACATCACCGCCTGCGCGCCGATCCGCCCTACCACGACCGATGTCCCACGCCTCCAAGAACCGGTTATCGCAGTATTCGACGGGTTCCATCCCGTCAAGATCGCGGCCTGCTTCCTTCCTCTATCCTGTATTTCACTCTAGCCTCTCGTATACCACCGTCCGAGATTTTGCCTACCCGTCCTCGCATCCGCTGCATTATGGCCCCCCGCCCGAGCCTTCGAGACCGCCCTCGGGCATGACTACCCCTGCTAGCGAGACGAGACGACTCTCAGACCCGCCTGCCTCGTGGGAAAGCAAGATTGGCTGGGATTGGACCTCGGATGGTGGTTTTGGAAAAGGCGGCGACCTAGCACCTATCCATTTCGGTGATGGCCCTCCTTGGAGCGAGGACGAAGATTTACAGAGCCCGGTTGTCAGCTCACGGCATCGGAAGCATAAATCGACCTCCGCCGTCACAGGACACCATAAAGGTAGGGTATCGAGAGACGGCGCGTCCTCCTCGATACTAGGTGCGGGCAACTTGAACTCGGATAGGAGTTATTATATTGGAACAGGTGGCGATGGGAGCGAAAGGTACTACGTAGGCCAGGGCGGAGAGGCTAACGGGCCCGGCGGGGAATATGTAACGTACCCGCCCGATCAGGCTCGGCACTCAATCAACGCGTACCAACACTCCTCGGATCAACAACCGCGGAACTATACCGAGGACGCCGGATATAGGTCTGAGTCGGATGCTTCGAGCACCTCCTCTTCTCCCGGCTACCGGCCGTATGATGAGTCGAGGTATTCGAGAGACTATCAGTTCACCATTACCTCGCCAGACGAGGAAATGCATGGAAAAGCTGTCGCGTTATTCGATTTCGAGAGGGAGAATGAGAACGAGCTACCCTTAGTCGAGGGCCAGATCATCTGGGTCTCGTATCGACATGGGCAGGGCTGGCTCGTGGCGGAAGACCCTAAAACTCAGGAGAGCGGGCTGGTGCCAGAGGAATACGTCCGCTTGCTTCGTGATATCGAAGGCGGTATGACTAGCTTGACGGGCCAGGCGGACACCGGCCTGGGAACTCCGAACGATTCCGGCACCCCGACGCAGGCCGAACATAGCGGGCAAGCACTGCCGGCCCAAGCTACGCAGGCCCCGCCAGCAGCATCCGCTTCGACGGGGAACAGCTTGACAAATGGATATCACCAACCGGTAGTTTCGACCTTCTCGACTTCCAGCAAGGACCTAGACCCATACCCCCAACATTTACTTGGACAGCATGGACAGCCGCCGCCGCAGGTCGTACACTACCATGGTCAACGCGGGGGCAGCCAGGCCAACACACCTACAGTTCAGAATTCGTTCGCTGATCCACCGCTGGGCCGCGGTAGCATCGACGCAAAGCGCAATAGTTCAACTTCTAGGCAGTCTCAAACGCTCGATGTTCTACCCCACGCAAAAATGAAGTCCCCGGGTAACGAGTCGGGTTCAGAGGACGAACAGCACAAGGCTCAGAAGGAGTGACAGGATTTCTACGAATGTATTTCGTATATCGGGGTCCCTATCAAGATACCGAAGACGTGCCGAATTAAGGACCGACATGCTTACGGGGATATTCCCCTATGATTAATCATATCCGAGTTTGCTGCGATAGTTACCGCGTTCGCCTGCGCTTGGAAAAGCTGATCCCAAATTTATTGTACGGCGCCTGCGTGGCCCTCATCCTGAGTGAGCGATGAGCACCGGCGCCGTGTGCAATATTTCTCGACTCCTCGAAGTCGATATGGTCGAACTGCATATGGATAGATATGGAGGGATTCTATCGGGCATATGTCGGATGAGAATATGTACTTGCGTGGCGCATGTCGCACTGCGAGGAAAGGAAGCGGGATACCGACACGGGATGCCAATATGGGGCATACGTGATCACATGATCATACGATCAATGAAGATAGGTAGCTAAATGGGAAAAATGGAAACCAAGCAGACACCAAGAACTACGAGATTAAGTATTCGATCGCGATCGCCGTCTTTACGCCAGGTTACTTGAGATCTTAGGGGCTCAGACCTCTTAAAACAACCATGCTATTAATTAGCCCAATTCTACGCCCAGAAACCACCAATCCCTTGCGTCTATCGTGGGCCGCGGGCCATGTTCTCATGAAAACTAAACGTCTAGGGCGTTTTTATGATATCGTACGTGTTTGCTGTATTTGTGTAAATACTCCGTAGTGTCGAGTATTAACTATAAACAACATGGGCGAAAAAGGCGTAAGGGAGACGTTCATTACATACATGTATGTAGCGTACCTAGGTAAGGTACCAGGTAGGTAAGTAAGGTATGGCACTTGCGTGATATTCCAAATCCTACGCCTAGTAGGTACCTACGTAAAGAAAATGGATTCTATAGGACGAAATCTAGAAACATGGAAACGACCCAACCATTCTCGAAACCACGATAGAATAGTCTTCGACCTCAGGCCAGACCCGTAGCGAACTATCCTCCCTCCAACCCCCCCTTTTTTGCTTTCTCTTTTCGAACGCTGCGACTTCATTGTAGCCCAACCACGTAGTAATTGTAGTTGCAGAACCCGTTCGTGGGACTGTCCAACACGTCCGCCTCGCTGTTCGCCGATGCGACGACCCGTCCGCTACCGTCGACAAGCTCTATCTTCTGCGCGCCCGTCCTCATGAGCGCGACGGAGTTGTAGTTCAGTCCGGCCTGCGCCGCCTGCTCGGCCAGGACCTGCCCGCCGCTCGAGACGCGCACTTTGAAGCCGCTTGCATCCTGCGGCAGGACGACGGCGTAATTGACGGCGTCGACGGCGGCGCCGGACCCGCGCGGCTTGTCTCCGCTGCAGGTGGTCAGCACGCCTCGGTACCACATCGCCCCCGCGAAGCCGCCGGTGCGAGGTTTCATGGCGCCGACGTCGGCGGAGCCGGCTTTGAAGGCGTCGATGAACGAGGCGATCAGAGCCTGCCATCCGTTGTGCGGCATCGTGTCCGAGTTGCCGTATTGCAGAATCTCCTCGTTCAAGCCTTCGGCCCAGCACGGGCCGATGTAGTGGCTCTCGCCGGCGTCATTCTACGGATACGCCGCTTAGGTTAGTCGCACGAAACTTTCTATCGCCAAAAGGCTCGGGAGCTGTGCTTACCCAGGTGATGACCTCGGTGAATTCGGGCGAGACGGAGAGGATCTGCTGCATGCGTTCGGGGAGGTTGGTCTCGCCGGCACGGTACCACGGCGCCTCGCCGCAGCAGTGCTTATATTGAAGCGAAGATAGGCCTAGATCGTGTTAATGTTATCCCGGAACGGCTTTATCATGTACGAGTCTTACCCATCACGTAAGACTTGCCGGCGGCATCAGCAGCCGATTTGACCGCCTGGTCTCTTTCCGAAGACACGTTTACCGGCCTATCCGACGTATCGGGCCAAGCCGTCTCCCAGCTGAAGACGCCGTCGATAGCATCGCCCCAGCTTTGGAAAAAGGCGGAGGGGTTGTTGTAGTAGTTCCCATCGGCCTCCGCATTCGGGATGAGGTAGACGCCGTTAGCATCCTTGAAATTTCTCCACGCATCAGGACCGATGCCGCCTCCGCTGTACGAGGAGACGACAGGCAGGTTGTTAGGCCCATATCTTAGATGGGCCGGGTGGTCCTTGAATTGGTTGAAGAGGGCTTGGTGCTGGTTGATGTCACCGTTGCCGAAGAAGTCGAAGCTAAAGAACAGTTTGAACGACTTGCTTCCCGCGTGGTCGAAGAGCTGCTGCACGGTATTCTTGGCCCAGTCCTCTCCAGGGCTCCCAACGTTGAGGGCGAAAGCGTCGAAGCCGACGTTGATCGCCCCGTCGATGTCTTGCTGTGCGTGATCGGTCGTTCCATCGACAGTGCCAACCTGCTTGCATTAGAGTCTGCGTACACCTCGGTTATTGAAGGACAAAAAAGGGGCTCACCATATAATGGGCAAAAACGAGCTTGCTTTCCACGATGGACTGTGTTAAGAAAGCAGAGCCGGCGAGCAGCAGGGCTAGCCCCGAGTTAAGCTTTCCATACATGGCGGATAGCACGATTTATAGTCACCGGCGTAGAGAGGAGGAACGAAAGCTTTAGGATGCTCGGATGTAGGCTGATGAGAGGTCTAACGAAGTTGTCCTCTCGACAACTTATATACCCATCTACTCAGTATCGATTCACCTGGTCTTAGGACTTGTACCAAAACTTAAGAGTCCTAGGAAAGCGAATACGAAAGACATCCCGAGTCCACGTCGTGTATACCCAACCTTAGTATATTTCTAGCATCGTCAGTATGCGATATATTGTCTATGGGCACGACTCTAGCAAATCCCATAGCCCGTAAATCCCCAACCAGGCGACCAAGGGGTCGGGCCGGTAACATGGTAGTTCCACGGATGCGACCTATTTGGGTTCCTCCCGCCGTACCAAGATATGGTTAAGTAGCATCGGGCGTAACAAACTAAATCCTAGGGATCATCCTTTGGCCCCAGGCCTTTCTTGGTCACGTCAGTCCGCCTCTTGAATCAAGCACCATGTCTTGCATACCCAGGTAGTTAACTCTCGGCGCTAGAGTCGTGAAATACCTATCTACCTAGGTAAGGTAGGTAGTTAACTGATAACTCTTGAGCCTGTATTTATCTTGAAAACGCTCGGTTGATCGTTGATTGGGTAGATACACGACGAAGACGGTGGAGACGCGCCCTGACGAAAAAGCCGGGAGGTTCACAGAGAGTCGCAAGCCGGCTGGTGCGAATCCTAGAGGGCTGCAGGACTTTTGTCCCGGGTGGGCACCTTGACAACGTCTGCTCGGTGCGACGGAGTCAGAGAATGTAATGGAACATGTGGTGAATGACAGGAACAGGAAGTTGGATGTCTATTTGGACTGGGACTAATTGTCGATTTGGAGGATCCGGCTCTGCGGATGATGGATGATGGATGATGCAAAGGGACCGTGAAGAAACGGGGACCGGACCTTTTGGTCTTTTAGCTCTGGCGTGGGGTATACTAGGTACCTAGGTACCTACCTATGTAATGTACTGTACACCTACCACCTACCTATCTGTCCCTAGTCCCTACCACGTACCTACCTACCTACCTACATACCTACCTAGGTAAGTACCTAAGCACCTACCTAGGTACCTATATACTAGGTACTACCTACCTAGGTACCGAGGTATGTTCGCCTATATCGATCTTGCGAGAGGCGAAACTGCGTGGTAGCAACCGCAACCATCTGGTTTCTTGTGTCTCCCGAAGTACGGCCTCTCAACTTCATGGCCCCGGCCACTCGGGCTTGTGCCTGCGCACCCTTGTATGGTAATGCATACCTAAGGTAGCTATTGTACCTGCCACTAAGAATAGACTGCCACTGCCTAGGCACGCTTTTGGGCTCCTGGCGGCTAGGTTAGGGTGTTCGCGCGCCCTATGTGGCTATCGTGGGGGGTGCATACCCAGGGCGTACTACTAAACTTATGGGGGCTATATGGACCTTCATATAGACGTGTACCTACCTAATACACATACTCGGGTATAGCATTCGACTTTCCTGCCCACTAAGGGAACTTCATGAACTGAAAGAGCTAACATCTAGGCAGACATGAAAGAGGCCGAGAGGCATTTAGCAAGACGACACAATTATATGTGCCCACTTACAATACCGTATCTCTTGGCTACCACCTATTGTAATATTGTAACGCGGTTTAATTGGTGTTCAGCTCACGAGAGAAAGGGGGGTTTCTTGTGGCTGCAGGTAAAAACCTATGAGCTCGGTTAAGATATCCACCAGTAAGACATCCACCAGTAAGACATCTAGGCAGGGTAGGTACCTAGAAGTAGGTGCTCTAGGTATGATGTAGACGCCTGACCCGCGGACTCGTTCGCCCGACTCTTACCTGTATCCTGCCCCCTTCACGCTTCTCTAATTGCCTTGAATGTTGAAAACACAACGCTGCTTCAGGAGGGTTTAGAGTCTATTTTGACAACCTACATACCTTACGCATCCTGCGGGCCGTGTCGTTTCTACCTCGATTATTATGCATTGTACCTCCTAAGACCTGGGACTACGCCGAGCCTCCCGCACGAATGGCATTCTCGTCGTCACAAGCCCGAGTCGTGAGCTTCTCTGTTTGTTCCGACCCAGGCTGCCCTTTTGGGGACGACTTGCATCTTGCCATAAGGAAAAGATTCGTTGACCTTAAGACAGGCAACGCCGTCGCCATCTCGTATACATGGGGGGAGTTTTGCAGGACGGCTACAAAGATCGGACACTTCGAAGACGGATCGGATGCTACCATGATCTTGGGCGCGGAATGGCTCTTGGAGTTTCCTAATCTTATTGCTACATTAGGAGCCATATGCACCGAGATCAACGAATACTGTTGGATCGATCAACTATCCATTGTGCCGGAAGATGGGGACACCGGGGTGAGAGCTCTGCTCGCTAAGATTCCTGACATATACCGAAATTTTGACGTTATCGTGCTCCTCCCGGGTGCGGTGTGCGAGTGCGTTAGAGAAACATATAGGCAAAATCTTGGGCACCCTTCTCCCGCTGATCCCCCGGCTCTAGTCCCGTCTTTTCATGAAGGACCTTTTTTCTGCTGGAATAATATCGGGTTTGAAAATTGGTTTCGCCGGTTATGGACTAGGCAGGAACTTCTCTATGCGCGTAGTGTAAGAGTGAGATGGACGTCCCAAGACGTGATACAATGCCCATTGAGAGTACGGGAGGCCGTCCCGAGCATGCTCCCCATCAGCCTCGATTCTCTAGCGCGGATTGTACCGAACTTGAACGTAACCGCAAAGCTTAGGTTTCTCACCTGGTCCGACTCGCTCAACCTAGAAGGGCAGACGCCTATGACAGTAAGGTTCCGTACTGAGATTCGTTCTCGATTCGTGAATCGAGCGACGGTTGCCGCATCTCAAGCAAGGCTGTCTCTATCCATGTGGTCAGCCTTTCACCTGCAGGGAGTCCAGAAGGACATTATATATCCCTTTTTATGCGGGGACACACTGGCCGATAAGTCCGAGCCTGACTTCGACCGGTCCGAGCAATCTAGGGTCAAACGATTTTTGGTCCTTTTGGAGGGGATTACCACAATGGATCGATCCACCACCCACGACCGGGATCTTGTTGTCTCGCTTTGGGTTGACTGTCCTAGATATGCATTACCGGCGGATTATAAACAGATGGGCCTAGCGAGTCTCATGGAGGATGCGATATGCCAACTCGAGCGTAACTGGGGTATCTCCCTAGTCACATCAATGCCGAGGGGTCTTCTTGACGACTCTGCTGGTTCGGAAGGTTTCCTTTGGAGGCCAACCGGCTACGCGCAACCCACTACTAGAACCCAAGAAGCATATAGCGTATTAGCTACCGCATACTATCCGTATAAGCTCAACGCCGCCGGGAAGTTGCCTCTGACCCTTAAAGCACCTGTGAAAGACCTTTCGCGTTCAATGATCACAGACTATGAGGACGCGTTTGGTAAGCTTCCTGTTAGTGACGTTTTCGACTTTTTAGAGTCTGTCTGCCAGCATTGGAAAAATGGCTTGTTTACGCAGGGGCTTTTTGATAGAGGAGATGAACGCAAGAATCCAGCGTTCCATGCTGCTGTGTCCTTTCTGTCCTACCGGGTGAATCGGAAAAATCAAGTAGTTCCGGTAGGGGATAGGATAAGCATGGCTCTAGAGACGGAGGAGGCTCGCATGATCGAAGCGGGTCGTGGACTAGAAGAGCATCATCTCGACTTCGTCCAATGGATGGTTTGCGGCTTCCTCGGTATAGACGATAACTTGGCCCGTCAGAAAGGCCTCCGTGTCATGGTAGACTTTGGTTCAGAGGGCCAACCACCACGGCTCGGATTGTCCCGAATGCATTATCAGAACGGGACTGCCATATCGACATATACCATTTGCGCGCAGCCTCCGGGATTCGGACCGGAGAGACATAAGGACATCATGTTCGAGGTACTTATCGAGGGGGAATCTTCATGTGAAGGGATAGAATGCTCAAACTACCAAGTGGTCGGTGTTTGGGTCCAACCGGCGTCCTACGGAGGGGGTGGCGTACACGGATACGTGCCCACTATCCTCCTATTAGACCCAGATTCGTCATTAGAGAGCTGAGGGAATAATGTTCCTATCTGGACTGCGGCTGATCCGAAGCGAATATCTAGGCACTTGGGCATATCGAATTGAACACAGAACTATTAATCAAGGGGGAATGAAGCGGGGGTTTATGCAATACATACGGGGTGCTTAACCCTGGGAGATTTCGGAAGAGAGTCCATAACATCTTGTATAGTTCTGTGAAATGTTTCTGACTCCATCGACTAATAGTAAGATCGAGCGTGAATTTGCTGGGCGCATCTAACTGTAGCTTCGGTATTAGCATATTGCTTGTTGCTCATAGGTAGGGCGTAATACCTGCGATAGTAAGATGATTGGCGAAAATCCTGTCCTCTAAAGAATGTCTAAGTACCTACCTAGGTACATATACCATTACTTTGTAAGCTAATAAAGGATGATTGGCTGTGGCATAAATCGACGAAATTGAAGCAGCTCCCTGATATAACACTATAGGAAGAAAAATACAAATACTCACCTCGGTGTGTTAGTGATCATATTAACTCAGAATGAGGACTTTCAAAGGCGAATTCGAAATGTGTTAGGAAAAGGGGAAAAGAGGAAAGGGGAGCAGAAGGAGAACAACCGAAGGTGAAGTACCACACGCATTGACCACACTTAGGTAGGTACCTAGGTACAAAGTTTACCACCTACATGTACATGTACCTAGGTACCAGGTTCAGGTACCTGGACTTGGGTACTAAGGTGCTTGATTAGATCACCAAACAGCGATAAGGCGATAAGGCGATTGCTACGGGTAAAAAAAAAAAGAAAAGAAAAGTTAAATAAACGGGAATCGTGAACTTTTACGGCTTCCTTTCGCACGTCGCGCTTGGTGGGTATAGAGTAACTTGTCGCATCTGCCAATCCGAATTGCGATAATGGATATTCATCGCTGCCGCTTCGTGCCATACCCTCCGTCTGCGATTAACGCGGTCGCATTCTCCTATCCGACCATCTCAAAATCTCAGAGAGGCGCGCCCGTCCGCTTAGCGATCGGTCGAGCAAACGGCGACATCGAGATATGGAATCCCTTAAACGGCATATGGCACCAGGAGACGATACTGCATGGCGGGAAAGACAGGAGCATAGATGGCCTTGTCTGGGTTACCGAACCCGACCAAGTCCTCCAAGATGGCACTAAACTTGTCGGAAAATCAAGGCTCTTTAGTATTGGCTACACGAGCACCGTCACCGAATGGGATCTGGAAAAGGGGCGGCCGAGAAAGCAGGCAAGCGGTATGCATGGCGACATATGGTGCCTTGCCGCCCAGCCTTTCGTTGCCCCCCCTAAGCACGGCGAGGCGTCCGCCAACGGCGTCGTTCGGACCGGGAAGAGATTAGTGGCCGGGACGATGGACGGCAGCCTCGTTCTCTACTCCATCGACGAGGACGACCTACGATTCGAGAGGATACTGGTGAGGTCATCCTCAAAAAGGACTAAGATGGTTAGCATCGCCTTCCAGAACCGCAACGTTGTCGTTGTGGGGTGCTCCGATAGCGCCATCCGGGTCTACGACATGCGCAACGGAAACGTCCTGAGGAAGATGACCCTGGGCTCAGATCTTTCTGGCGGCGCTAAGGATATTATTGTCTGGTCTGTTAAATGCCTCAACGGGCGCGACATAGTCTCAGGCGACTCGACCGGCCAGGTCTGCATATGGGATGGGAAGACTTATACCCAGGCCCAAAGGCTGCAGACACACAACCAGGATGTTCTGTCTCTCGCCACCAGCGCCGATGGCGCGACGATTATCAGCGGCGGGATGGACCGCCGGACCGTTCTCTACAGAAAGACCTCGGGTGCGACGACGAGATGGAGCAGGATCTGGCACAGGAGATATCACAGTCATGATGTCAAGACCATGGCGTCCTTTGAAGGAAATGGGATAAGCGTTGTCGTCTCGGGAGGTTTGTACAACTAGTTACTTACAGCCTCCCAACGTTGCTAATTCTTCCTAGGACCCGACGCCAGTCCGATCGTGCTGCCCCTGCGGGAAGCCGGCGCAGAGAACCACCGGACGCTCTCGCATCTGCCCCAGACTCCGCCGTTGCGGAGCGCACCGAAGAGCAGGATTATCGTAAGTTGGTGGGAAAGGGAAGTTCACATCTGGCGACTGAGAAGACCCTTGCGCGAGCTCGTAGATACGTTAGATGGGGAGTCGGCGGTCGAGAAGAATCGAAAGCTCCTAGCGCGGATCTTAATCAAGGGCGAAGCGAATATTACCTCTGCTGCGATCAGTGACGACGGGTCTTTCCTTGTGGTAGCAACGACATCCGATATAAAGGCGTTCTATCTAAAGCCTCGGAGCGAGACGAAGAAAGACGAACTTAGGATTATCAAGGTCGATGTGCAAGAGGAGGTGTCTAAGCAAGGGGCGACTCAGGTCCAAGTTTCTCCGGACGGACGGTGGTTATGCGCTATTCAGTACGGTACCAAGGTCATCGTTTTGCCGATACTACGCGATTCAGCCGTAAACTGTAAACCAGTGCTTCACCCAAAAGCGATCCGCTTACAACGTATTGAGCGGAAGATACAGAAGCATGTGGCTGTAGGCGGACTAGGACAGTACGACAGAATAATCACTCATATCGCCTTCTCCCCCGATAGCCAGATGTTGGCGGCCGCGGATCTGGCTGGTTACATCGACACCTGGGTGCTAGCCGCGACGCGACCAAAGCTCCAGAACGGTGTCAATGGGGCTCACGATGACGGGGCTCGTGACGAAGCGACTTCATCCGACAGCGAGAACGAGGAAGACGAGGCACGCTACGCAGAGGGGCCGCGATGGACCCGTAATCCCAAAGGGTCTCTAATTCCTAAGCTACAAGCCGCTCCCACTGTGCTATCCTTCTCCGACCACGTTCCAGGGTCAGTACCTTCTTCATCAGGCGATGACGAAACTGCAGACGACTACACACTTCTTACCATTACAGCTAGACCACAAATCCTGGTTATCAATCCTAGTCTCGGCTCCTTAACGCCCTGGTCCAGACGCAATCCAATCTCACGGTTTCCAGTCGAGTTTCGAAACGTCCGCGATCTTGTGAAGGGAGCTCTCTGGTCGGGTGAAAGGGTTTGGCTTTACGGCAACACGTTTCTCTTCATGGTCGACCTGTCTCGAGATATGGGAGAACCCGCCGAACCATACGGTCTATCTAACGGAGAGCTTGTGAAGCAAGGAACGAAGCGGAAGAGAGGGCCTGATAGCGGTGCTGGCAGCAAGATGGAAATAGGTAGGGCAGGGCCTACGAAAGTTATTCACCAAGTTAAGGGGGAGGCGGCCGAAGAAATCCCATTAGATGGTCCCGTGGCCAGTCCTACAGATGAGGATGAGACCAGTCAGCCGGCGGAAAGGGAAAGTGAGAGCGAAGACTCGGACGACGAGAACCCAGGAGAGCTGGCGCTCCTGCGGGGCGTCCGGGGGAAGGCGGGCTCCGAGTCACAGCCCGGGGACAGCTTAGCTTTCTGGCATACATACAAGTACCGGCCAATCTTAGGGGTCGTGCCGCTCGGCGGCGGGGAAGAGTCGTCGACGAACGGGACGACTGACGCGAGGATACAAGAGGACATACGGCAGACCCTAGAGGTGGCGCTGGTTGAGCGGCCACTATGGGACGTCGATATGCCCGACAGGTATTTGGGGAATGGGGAGTGAGAGCAACAAGTCTGTGAATCTACCTATCTACCTTACCTTTGGTATAGGTACCCCAACAGGCATGTTTGCCGGCCTATTGTAGTGACCTAGCGTTAGTGTCAAATGAGGTGATTTATTCTATTGGGAGATATCACTTTTTAACTCGATCTTCCCCCTTTTATATTCGTGTTTTCTTCTCTCTCGTTACGCAGAAATGCCTTATAGCAGTATCCATTGGTAGGCACTTATCTGCTGGGCGCCTATATAGGTACCTATTTCCACCCCCTTCCTCTCCTTTTCCTTCTTTCACTTCCAGCCTTGCCAATAGACCACCTATGAGGAGCCGATTACTTTCCTCGAGAAAAGAATTGTTTGAAAAGGATGGCAGGGTGAAACTTCATAATAAGGTTCTCTTCATTGAAAAGACGATCTCAACTTTTCATTGGCGAGTCACGGTCACCCGCTGGTTGTTCGCGGGACTGCGATGGTGCACAAATAGCAGTAAAGAAAGGGATTTAAAGTATAATCTGGGCGCTTGCCCGATTCATTTTCTTTCCCTAACCCTATGGGGAGAGATTCAGCATTGATAGTGATCGTAAGGCCTTGTAGATAATTGAAATTCAAAGAGTATCTTATTCCGTCGAATCCTACAATGGATTCTTTGTTATCAAGGCGAGATGAAAACGACAAGGCCCTATACTATTATCTTCCATTCGAGATAACTTAGCTAGGTACCTACGTATCGGTCGGAAACCTCAATACTTCTTTCGATTTTCGTATTGAAGGATAGGGTGCCTGGCTAGTGTGTTGGATGAGAAACCAGGGTGCCGAGAAGACAAAATGCAAGCATCCGATAAGTACGTACGTCCCCGTGAATAACGAGCACTCTGTTCCGGATGGCTGTAATCCGGATCCCGCAGATGCGGTAGGTAATAACATATCCAAAAAGAATTACTGACTCGTATTAAGGATCGACCCTAAGCGGTTGGCGCAAGCAAGGCAGACGATAAAACACTATTTTAATAGCGAATTTACACGACGGTTTAGACTCGAGGGGTTGGCCGGGGCTGGTGCGAATGGCGTGGCGTGGAAGGTTAAGTTTGTGCCGGAAGCCGGAGGGCTTCGGTACCGTTTGGTTCTGAAGATGTCCCTTAAAACGGTCGCGGCAACTACTAGATTAACGAGTTTGATCGAAAACGAGAAGCATTGGCTTGCGGTTCGTCGTAACACCGTCCGAGACTCACCGCGTTGTGGGCAAGTTCAGGAATGTCTTGGTATCTGACCCGATCGTAGATTCTGCAACGGGCTTTGCACATCGTCAAGCCTATATATCCATATAACGATCCCCTCGGCGCAACATTTCCTAACGTCCCAACCCATGGACTAGGCGAGTGGATTTACCTTGAATGGGTAGAAGGGTGAGTGATTTTAAACGATTCTCCGGCTGCGTGATCCCGATCTCAGGCTCTTCTGGCGCCTTCTTATTTGAGGGACCTTTTCTGATATCTCATTATAGTGGCAGCTTGGGAGATTTCATAGACCGGGCTAAGCACGTATATAAGGGCCCCCTCCCGAATAGGCTCTTATGGAGGTTTTTTCTGTGCTGTAAGTCCGCGAATGGTCGGCAGCGGAACGCGACAACATTTATTAACTCATGATTCGCTCCGTAGTGATTCGAATGTGCATAGGCATGGGATGGCCGCCTTCTGTTGAGACGCCGGTTCCCGTTCCCGAGCAGGTTCCGGAGATACCTCTGAAAGGGCATCCTAGGCGGATAGTTCACGCTGATATGCACGACGAGAACAGTACGCCGCGCCCGGTTGGGGTTCCTAAACGCAAGAACTGACACTAATTCTCAGTTTTGATCGGACCGATGGACGCCAGTAGTAACGAGCATATGCTGACTCCACTTCTCAAGCTGATCGACTTTGGGAACGCTTATGAGATGGTAAGATTAGCGTAAGTCGACTAATCCGTCCCCGGACGAGGGGAAATCTTAAGTCTGGCGCGGGTAAGATCTAACTGGAAAATAGATATCATGCCGAGAACGGGGTGAGCGAAAATATATATGGGATAGGAAGTGTACGCCCTCCGCGTCCTCTAACCCCTCTTCTCTATCTACTAGTGACGAGAGTTTGATTTAACTAAATATCAGATAATGGCGGCGTTGGTTACCTACGACCGCTCGATAGCAGGAGACCTTTGGCCGGTAAAGGGCGCTGGAATGGTCCGGGTGAGACCCAGACGTCCCCCAATTAGGACGGCGGCAGTGTTCCTGCTTCCGGACCCGAATGGAGTTGAACCCTACCCACATTTAGACCCGGACCTGCGCAATCTGATACTCGCTTGCACGGCAGCTGAGTCCACGGACCGGCCCCTAGTAAGAGCCTTAGCGGAAGTGGTCGAGACCGCGATTGACGAGCGAACTGGACAGTGGTACGCGTCGCAGGGCGCTATTACGGACGAGAGTGATGAAAATATTCAACGTATCGTTCAACAATTAATTTTCAACGCTAACGTCAATACTTCAGCTTGGTGAAATGGTATTCAAAACCTCCACCTATTGGAGTGGTATCTATGACAGAAGTCAGCGTGTAGCTAGTTGGTTGTGCATTACAGGTCCGCCGGGCCAACGGATGAGGTTGACAGGGGAAAGGAGATTCGTTAATTCGATACGAGCGCCTTAGATAATCACTTTAGATAAAGGGTGAGATAGCCGGTAGAGTCAACGGCTGTGGGAGTGGTTAAGCTCCTGCTGAGAAGATAGTACTACGAATCGAATTTCTGAAGGGGATTCTTTCGTATCCTTAGGCGGGTATATATTAGTATTTATAGGGTCGGTTTGAGAGCTTGATGGGGAATAGCAATGAGTGGAAGCGCTCGATAGATCTAGTTAGTTCTGGGAATACAGGCGCCTTCGGCTTACATGAATAAATAGGTACCTATGTGATGCTATGTGGTGAATGTTTCTAGGAAAAGCGTTTATGATCTGGGTTGAGTCGAACCTCGGTCCTAACTGTTACGTCCAATTGGTATCTGTGATGACCCCCCAATTCGCAGAACATCCCTACTTCTTATCGCCCGCGGTTAATTACTATGATAGGGCGAAATTCGGCGGCAATACCGTGCAGTTTTGACCAACGTTGGAGCAAGCCGTGCTGGACATATGGGAGTTTGTGAAGCCTTCCGAAACTAGCGAGTCGGACTGGTTTCGCCGTAGGTAAGTAGACATCTTGAAAGATCACAGGTGGATCGACAATATGGGGGTTTCTTGGGGGTCCCGCGGTGCGGGCACCTTATCATATATGGTTGGAGGCGGTCTAATGAATCGATTTGCGGCTCGCTAGATCATAATCGTAATGAAAAGGCTTGGCGAGATATCGCCTACGTTCAGGACGAACGAACAGGGTCGGCGTGATAAGGGGGCGTCGGGGCCTCTAAGGGTCTAGACACGGGCCCTGGAAGGTCCAAATATAAGGAAATAGACTTCGATGTATCTAGTATTTAGGAATCGCGGCAGAGAGTATGTCGCGTAGGAAATGGGTTATTGTTGCCGCATCGCCGGATACCTGCCTTAGGTATCTAGGTAGGTAGGTAGGTAATTATGTAGAGATAGCCGTGCTATGGGGGTTGAGATAGGAGTTCCACCGTAGCGCGGCCCTTCTTCGCTTGCTCTCGTTGTGCCTATACTAGGTTACTAGGTGGCGACTCCGTACATATCTACATAAGTAGGTAGGTAAGGTAGGTGAGTACGTCTAGGTAGGTTAGGGATTGTCTTGTGTCGCCTTGTATTGTCTTGTACAATACAGCGATATTAAACGGTGACGTCGAACAAGGAGTGTGGGTATGCAATCGTGTGCCCGTCACTTGGGGATCGGCAGGGATCTGCTCTATGCGGCCTAGGGGGACTTCCTCCACTGAACGGGAGCCCGTGTGAAGACGAAGACGCGCGTCCCGGCGAATACATACAGACAGAGCAGCTCATGTCAGCCTGCCTGAGAACATAGCTAACTACCCTAATGTAGGTGTCGATTTGTAACTTCTGCCACGGTTATCTCATATTATGGCGACAAATTCGACGACTTGGCTGTGCTGTGCTGGCTAGAGAATTCAGTGACTACGTCCCGGTTTACGATGGTGAGGCTCGTACGCGATTTTGGATTGCTATGGATACCTGCCGTGTCGAGTAGGCCTTTGGAGCTTCGAGCGGGCCGGGCTTGGGGGCAACCCTCGCTTGGATGGGGACGAGTAAGCGTCTTGGATCGGACCAAGCCGATAATGAAACCTCATGTATCTACTCTCCTGCTTGGGGCGTGCTCTGTACTCTTTGTAATATTGTGGCGTTTTAAGAGGGTGCGGTTCTCCTCTCAAGCTACTCTATGCGAGGAAAAGTTTTCTATTCCTCATGTATAAAATATAGTAACGGCGAAGCAGCTCTGCTCCGCACTGCGGGATGGGCTCGGTTTTTGGTTAACAATGTTACGTGATATACATAAACCAGTAGACACCGTATTCGTGGCAGCCCGGTCGCGGGTCTCTGGATTGAGGGGACTGCCAAGGCTCGACATTTAGACGACATGTACGGTACGTAATGAGCCGAAAGCAAGCAACGTAGCATGAGCCAGAAGGGAATCGACCGGCTTAGCAAATCACCAGACAAGGGGCGGTGGGATTCGACGTTCGAGAACGGTGGCGACTCTATCATTGGCTGGAGACACGCAAGTCTCTTGAAGGGGAGGAGGACGCGCAAGCGGCTTCGACACTAATGAGGAAAAAAAAAAAAAAAAAAGGCCTGACTACTATTAGAAACACGCCATAGGGGCTGCACACTTCACACGTGATCGACGACCCCTTTAACGGATGGGTTATGATCCGAGAGTAATTTGAGAAGGTAGGTAATTCGACAGCAATTCGAATAGGTGTCTAAGGTGTAAGTGTCCAAGGTACCTAGGTGAAGACAGGATGGAATACATAGAAGCCGTAAGATAGATGAAGTGGATAATCCGTAGAGAGGATGGAGAAGGCGGAGAGGGTAGTTAAAGGCGATCAAGATTATGTGCTCTGGCTGCTTTCGAGGATGCATGTACTTACCTGCTAATTATCCTTCGTGTACGGACCCGTACATACAATACTAAAACCGAAGAACAATCTTCTCACGTAATCCAACATAGCTTAGGTAGCTGTCTGAACTTACATATAGGTAGGTACCTGCTATGGACCGCAATATGTGGATGGAGAATGGAGCACAGACGGAGCAGGACTGGTCTATTGAACTGACTAGTCACTTCGTGGCTTCGATTATAAGTCTGTGTGAGGAGAATAAGCCTTTAGGGAAGGGAGAGAAAGACAGGGGGCAGATGGGGCTGGGTTGAAGGGTTAGGTAAACGTAACCGCACGATGAATCGGAAATCGCATACGGTGCGACACGTGGGAATGCTGACCACGTACAACTCATTCGTACAATTCGGCCCGGAGAATTGTCGAGTGATAGAAGGCAGATTTAAGCTTACCGCCGCTTCGACCGACATGTGCGGTAATCAGTGGTGCCGCCGAGTTGGATCGTCCTGAGTTACCGAGAGATCGGCCGGTTTGGTAGTCGTTGTGCGTGTACATACACACATCCATCATCCATATGGATATCCACACATCCACACATCCACACATCCACACATCCACATATACTACACACATACCATATGGGATGTATGTATGCATGTATGTATGTGTGTTAGTGCGAGGTATCAGCCGCGCGCGCATGGGAGAGAACCCGCTGGGGAATGAGGCTGAAAGGTACGTGGGATTCGTGCTGCTGAGACTTTGCAGCCCCGATGTTGGTGTTTCGAGGGATGTCTGGTAGGATCTTGTTACCGGGCCTTGAGCATACCCGGGTGTAGCTGACGAACCCAGTCGAGGGACGGCTATCAGGTGAAGAAGCAGCCAACACTTACGTTGAGGTGTTGAGGATCGAATGTCATTTGATGCTATTGAGTTATGTAGGTGTTTACCCTTTATACGGGTTTGACGGGCAATGTTGAAGTAATTGAATTACCTAGTTAAATCATGTCACTTCTCCCCTGTTGAGGTAGGTACTTACCTAGGTAGGTAGTAGGTGGAAGGCAGATAATCGGCGAATATGGAAATCGGGAATCGGAGGCAAGAGCTCTACATGTATACAATTATACAAATTGTACAAATACCTCTACCTAAATTATGTACCTAGTAGGTAACATGTATTGTAGGAATCGTAACCGAGACTGAGCAGTGGCACAGCGACCCAGGGGCGGTGCCAGGAACGCCCGCAGCAGCAGGCTTCATTTAGCATTTCAAGCCACCATTAGAAAGCCACGCCTCGTCATCGCCTCCACAAAAAGGTTACTAGAGCCCCTGCGCATACCGGAACTGTAAATTGTATGCTCACGTACATGTAGGTACCTCTGCGTATGTACGTACGTACGTATTCACTCCGGTCGTTGCGTCCATTCTTGGGGTTCCAGGGACAAGCCCAGGTCTATCTTTGTACTAATATGTATGGTATGGACGTTGTACGTAAGTACCTACATACACGAACCTACGTACCTACTTGACTGTATGCATGCATCATAAATGCACAAGAATCTTCAAAGGGCATCTCACAAACGACGGAAATAATAGATCATGTTCCTCCTCAAACAAGGACCGGCCCCAAAAGCATGCCCTGAAAATTCTTACAATGGCAAATTAGAAAAGGAAAAAAATAACAATACAATAATGATAATGATGATGATGATGGTGGTGGTGGTAATGGTGGTGATGATGGTGATAATAATAATAATAAATCAAGAGGCATCTTTGAGAATAGTCGTCGCGACCCCACTTCCCATGGCCGAATCCATATTAGATGATTGGCCAGACGGCGTAGGAGACGCGCGTTCACGCTTTCTCTTCTGCGCCCTAAATACGTTTTCTGCCGCGAAGTACAGTACCGATGCAGCCTGCTATGGCGCGGTGCACTGTACCTAGTGCCAGAATCGACCAATGACGCGGGTCCTGGATGGTAGCGGGCGGAGAAGGCCTACGCAGCCTACGCAAACCCTGCACCCATCTTTTGGGGGGAGGGGAGGTGGGTGCCTTTCCCTTCTCTGCCACTCTTCCCTCTTTTGTACGGATTTGTACCTAAATCATGAGGTAAGGTATTGCATGTACATTATCTTAACCTGTCCTGACAGCCTGAACCCCATGCCTATCCGGGGATTGCGAGTGCACACGCACTAGCTAAACACATACGCATGCACTTACATACAACTAATACCTTTTGCTCCGCTGCCTATCATTTCGTAGCGCAGCGTACCTAGCCTAGCGAACCCGTCGTCGGCTTTTCCCTCCCTGTGAACGAATACACACCCACAGGCTCCCCCACTACTTACCACCACCATTACCATCACCATCAACTTTACCACTTTTACCACTTCTACCACTCTACCACTCTTCCAAACCTACCTACACAGTCGCACCTAGCAAATTCATAATCCTATCCCTTCAGGCCCTCCCCCGTACATTCATTGCCTGGCCTGTATCTCTCCTCCTCTACTTCTCTACTTCCCTACTTCTCTGCCTTGCTCTGTATGACTTATTGCACCTAATCGCCTGTGTCGGCCCGCTCATCCACCTTCCCGCTCTTCTGCCTTGTTGTCATCTGCTGCGCATCCTCCCCCCCAACGACTTACGACGAAATCTCATCACGGGTTACCTCCCCCCTCCAGAAAAAGGGAAACTCTAGTAATCAGTCCATTTCGATCGAGTCCGTTGCCCATTCGTTTTCTACCGCTACGCGACACCGAGGGAAGCTACTCGCAATTCTATTTAGGATTGCTTAGGGAAGAAGCAGATGAGGAGGGCACCGGTGCGGTGCGACATATAGTGGAAACGGCATACAGACACTGAGCGACTGATGATTATGGGGGATTAATCGACCGCCGCTACCAATTTGTCTCGTCCGACGAAACAAGCTCCCCCTGCCCGCTGGCGGCGACTAAGCTGTCGGAGGCTGCTGGCCGAGTCCACATCATCGCGGTCCTCCAAGCCGACGAAGTGGTCTCCCTGCGTGATCTCGAGGCTACCCCTAATTGGGCTCGGATTCAACATCACCAGCAAACATCCTTCGAACCAACAGGTGACTGAAATATAACTTCCCTTAAGCAGCCTATACGTGTGTAGAACAGCGACCCTGCCTCGGTTACAAGTTATCTTTCGTCTCAGCGACTAGACAGTGAAACCATGGCTAGCGGCAGTGATGGTTCTGGCAATAACCGGGGCGACTACGGGGAGGAATGGGCCCGCGATCTACGAATTCAATTCGAGCAGCTTTTGAGGACGAAACGATTAAACGAATTCGAACAGTCACGAGCAAATCGCTCGCGTCTCGATTCTTCGGGTCCCCGGGAGCAAGCGTCATCGTCAAACCTCCGAGTACCTTCGGCGACGCCATCCAGCAGTAGCCATAGCAGACCGACGTCGTCCCACGGCCAAGGATATAGCCATAGCTCTCCAGCTCTACCGCCGTCTTACTCCTCGCTCCGTAACTTACCTAAAATCCCAACTCCTCCGGCTCCACACGACCGAGATTCTCAGAGGTTCCGTAGTCTACTCGTGTCATTATCGTTGACGCCGACCAAGTACGAGAATCCCGGACTCCTCGACGAGGCCCTCCAAGCGATACCACTAGATAGGATATATAGCGAAGCTGAGGAGGAATCCCAGGTACTGCAGGCGCAGGCGGAGAGCATGGGAGACGGCCGCAAACCGGAATGGGGATATCAAGACTGCGTAATCCGTGCGCTGCTGAGGTGAGACTATTTCTCAATCCGCTTTCCCGTAACTTTCTTTTTTTTCCCCGGATGATGGCCATCTAATCGCCTCGATTGTAGATGGTTTAAACGGTCGTTCTTCACATGGGTGAACAACCCACCGTGCCCTGTTTGCTTATCGCCCACCGTTGCGAGGGGTATGACGCAGCCGACCCCCGAGGAGAATGCCTGTGGAGCGCTACGAGTCGAGTTGTATGAGTGCTCCAACCAGTCCTGCCGGGCGTATGAACGATTTCCGCGGTACAGCGATGTCTGGCGGCTGCTACAGACGAGGCGCGGACGATGCGGCGAGTGGGCTAATTGTTTTAGCATGCTCTGTCGCGCCGTCGGTGGCCGCGTGCGCTGGGTATGGAACGCCGAGGACCACGTGTGGACTGAGATCTACTCGGAACACAAGCAGCGATGGATCCACGTGGACGCGTGTGAGGAGGCATGGGATAATCCACGTCTTTATACGGAGGGCTGGGGCAAGCAAATGTCGTACTGTATCGCCTTCAGTATAGACGGTGCGACCGACGTGACCCGCCGGTACGTGCGCAAAAGCGAGCATGCGCTCGAGAGGAACCGATGCCCCGAAGAAGTCATGCTCTATATCATGCAGGAGATCAAGAATATCCGGCGCGCCAATATGAGCAAGGAGGAGCGATTCCGATTAGAAAAGGAAGATTCAAGAGAAGACCGCGAGCTCCGAGGCTACGTCGTTGCCTCGATCACGCAGGCGGTGACGCGCATGGTTCCGGGCCCCTCGGGTTCATCTACCGGTGCTGGAAGTCGGACCCCCGGTTCCTCTCCGTCTAACGACGACCAGAAGCTTCCGGCCGAGCAACCGGGTCGGCAGAGCGGCAATGCGGAATGGGTTGCCGCCCGGGGGGAGAACGGCCGACGGAACCAACAATTTCAAGATCCCAGAGATCCACCCCGAAGATGACACACTTATGATCACATTTCTATCATATTATCATCTCCCACCTACCAACACGACGCACATGGCCCTACATTTAGATGTACCGGAATATATACCCCAGCATTTAGCATATCAGCCAACCGATCCACTTCGGCTTTGGCCTTCTGGCCTCCCAGAACACGACGGACGGCGTATGACCGAGTCTCATTTGTTTTTAATACCACACGTTGATCGCCTACCGAAGTACAACTTACCCGTGACCTCGCTTGCGGCCTGTACCTATCTGCTGCACTCAGCTTACGACACCCCGGCATACGTCCTTTCTCATTTGTGTCCCGCATCGTCACCCGCACTCTGGAATTAAAATCATCGGCGCAACGGACCTACTTGGTTTGGGTAGCATTATACACATTTGCTTTTCATTAGGGAAAGGGAGTGCGGAGAACATGGGTTTCTCCTGTCCCGGCGTTTGGGTTAACTGCATGATTGGGCTGGGCGGAAACGTGTCGACGAACGATGATCGCACCCAACTTGGGGAAGGGGGGGCGTTGTGATTGTATGTATTATTGGGAAAAAAGGGACTTGCGTAGGGCGAGTAAGGAATTCAAAGCCTGACAGGAAATTGTCCTCGGCCGGCAGCTCTCCCTCGGTCAGTAAATGGGCAGATCGCAATCTAGATGTGTGCCGTTAGAGCATAGCTGCGGTTCAGAATATAGACTCTGCCGTTGGTGCATTTATGAAATTAGCCGGGTTGATGCCGTTCAAGAGTCGTGACGGTGATCCTCGAGCATTCATTCCATTTAATGCTGTAACGTTACTCGCAAAGTGACTTTCGACGTGCCGAACCTCCCGTCTCTTAGAAAAACGTTCCCCAGCGATGATCTATCTCTTCAGCTAATGCGACCGTTAAGTTGTTATTTGTTGTTACTGTCCGGCGTGTAGTGTTTAGCTAGGTACCTAGGTAGATGATGCTAATATGAAAATACCTACCTACGTACCTACCTATGTGTTACTGCTAATACGATTCAAATAACGTGATTAGCCGGTCATTTTAAGGGGTTGTTAAGTGAGTAGGATAGGTAGGTAGGTAGTCATCCTCCTTCCCCCCTTTTTTTTGTTCTTCAGGGTTGCTTTAAAGGTATTAGTAATCGTTAAAAGCTTAAATTATCAGACAGGCAATTAGCATGGTAATGAAGCAAAGATCTATGATTTAACTTATAGGTCTTTTGAGGTAGTTAGTATGTTGTCCTCGTCAATGATAGTGAGCGAATTACATGGAGAGGTGAGAATGGCAGTATGCGATTGACTATATCAGAATATATCGGGTTGTTTCGCTTCTCATCTTAGTAAACGAATCATAGCTGGGAGACAAGGCAATACGAAGATGGAATTATTACCTTGTACCTAGGTAGGTATGTATACCTAGGCTTTCTGCCCGGTTAGTTAGATAGCTCATGCAAAAACGTAGTCGTTTCCGTCGCTATATGGTCGTCCTTATGACACCCCCAAACAATTCTTAGGGGGTGATATCTTCGATACATCGATTTTTCTCGCTCTGACGATAGCCGATAGCTACATGGTCATTAAGCTCATACACTCGAGCGCTTGCGGGCTGGAGGCTGTCCAGCGTGGTACTGGGAGGCTAGAATAACTCTCTCCTGGAAGGTCAGAGAAGATCTACCAGAGCTATACCCCGGCTCAATAAGTTGCTACGGTAGACATGATTTTAGAATACATACCTACCTAGGTACCTATCGATCGCAAAGGGGAAATTAGGGGTAAGTTCTGTAAGTTTCCTTCGTAACGAGTCGTGTGTCGTTTAGATGCGCCCCTTTTATGTCTATACTAGGACCTTCACGACTATTTCTATGGATAGCAATTTTACTCTTTTGGAATGGAGTGTCATCTAGGTGTGATAGGCCTACATGTAATAGAGATCTTACCTACCCACCACATGAAGACTCTTTATCTAATCTGGAAGAGCGGTTAGCCGGACGGATTTACCGAATTGAACACGGATATCAAATGAACGGCGGCACTTGTTTGGCATAGCATAATGGGCACGGTGGTTTGCGGATTAGAATTACTAAGGTCACCCTGTCCCTCGGGGGAGAGGACCTAGTATAAGAAGCGATCAGTGTACATGCTCCAAACCATATTAGATCTAAGCTGTTTGGGGTCAAAGGATTATTTCGATAGCTGTGTTTGTCTTCAGCCAACTAACCCCTTATATGAAGATAAGGGGCCCTATATATGGATGAATGAAGACCCTCAGAGACATCACCGCCGATGTAGTGTGTGTAAATACTTTCTATGTTGATTTACCTACTCCGGAGCCGTGTTTTATTGTATTCTATAAGCTAGCTAGCTCTAGAGCTGATCCAGCGCTTTCCATGCGCATTTTTAACATGTGTCGAGGTCCGAAGAGCTGAGTTATGAATATTTTGGTCTAGTATATGGCTTGAACCCGAGTACAACCCTCGTACCTCTAAAAACAGTAAGTCGGATTAATACGGAGGCATATATATGATAGGTAAGCGAGACGTCGGCGGTAGTTTAGATTTTGAACGGGTTGCCGTTTGAGGACGTTTGAGCAAGTATTTCTGGCCTATTCCTTACCATCGTTGGGTACCTACACTTACCTATCCTAGTTAACTGGGCAGGGATATAATGCGTTGCTTCCATAAGTAAGGAAACGCCTGATCCTAGCAGAGGACGTTTGCGGCTGAGAGCGGGTTTCGAGGACCGATTTTATAGTAGACCAGAGGCGTTGTATGTCTAGCTACATACCTGGTAGGTACCCAGTCAAGTTTTAACTCAAAGATACCTACCTAATTACCTAACTTACGCTATCGAAGCACTCTAATATTGAGGCTAGATATCTAATCTACCTACCCGAGGTAGATAAGATAGGTAGTTTAGCAAACCCCTCTAGAGATTATTTGTACTAGACCGCAGACTAAAGCCGAAAAATATAGTTGTATAACTAAATGCCTATTCCCTCCCCGGATTGTCCGTCCATCGCCGTCCCCCTAAGACCGTGAACTTGAAGCCATCTCTTCTTTTATTTTCTGGCACTTTATGAGGAAGGACCCATGAAACAGAGCCTCGGAAACATGTTGTACGATCAAACTTTATAGGTTCTTTGCCTTCATTGTTCTATACATGTACCTATCTACCCGGTGATTCGGCTACATGTACCTATGCTAGTAGCTAAAATAGTTTGCCTACCTAGGTTCGAACCTACGGCACACACCCCTGTTCGCTCGATTTTAAACTCGAAATTGGTTGGACGGAAACTTGCTCAATCGGACTGCGGGTAGCCTAAGGTGTCTAGGTAGCTACATGCGATTCCATCTTGTGGGGGTGAAGGGAAGAGGTAACTTAAAAGTCTTAGCTGCTGAGAGTTTACGTACGTACCTCGAGTTGGGTTCTTACCTCAAACTTCTACCATCTAATTAAGGTACCTAAGACACGCTGTAATGAGGTTCGACTTGCAGCTGTTCTCTTCATCTTGGTTACCCAGATATAATTAATGTACCACGTAACATTAGATACCTAGGTACCTACTTGTACTAAGGCGTATAGAGAGATATCTATTGGATTACCTGGTAGCTGTGTAAAACATGTGTACCTGGGTAGGACGCTTGATGGATCCGATTGGTATGGGGTAATCACTCAGAATAGATGCCCCAGGAAAGCACTACCTAGCTGCCTACCTAGTTATTATACATGTACCCATGTTCTAGATCGCGAGTTGAGCTAATTACTCCACAGGGAGAAAGAGCTACTACCTAGGTACCTACCTACCATCAACTACATGTCTGGTGGATATAGGGTAGGCCCAGGTAGTTACCTGGGTAATCACATAAATAGGTACCTACGTACATACAGGTAGGTGGCAGATAGACGTATGTAAAATAGGCATATACCTACCTACCTAAAGCTGAGTGCGCTGGACCTATCCGACGACTTGGGTCTTGCCTTATCCCCCAGGTCGGGAACACAAGAGTCGAATAATCCCACATATGTACCTACATAGGTACATCATCTCTACATCCTTAGCGACCTATTTTCCTTTTCACTTCTTCTTCCCCCTCGTCCTCTTCCTCTTTCTTCACACCTTCGGTCTCTCGAGAACCATACCCTAATCCCGTCCTGAGCACTCACTTGATCTACCTTGACTTTATCGTCATCATGTTCGCCGCCGTCACTACCCTTATCCTCGTGGTCGCCCACCAGGCATCCGCTCACTTCGCCATTAACTACCCGCCCTGGCGTGCCAACACATTCAACGAGGCCCTCAACTACTCGCAGTGGACTTATCCCTGTATGTGTCCTCCTCATACCGTCCTTGCTAACATGGATATTGTCGTTATTCTCGGGGCGATGCCTAGTTACTGATAACTTGATACACAGGCGGCGGGGTTCCCGATGGCGTCGGCAATCGAACCGATTGGCCCATCACCAATGGCGCTGTCCAGCTCACTCTCCATCACCCTTGGACCTATCTCTACATCAATGTCGGCCTCGGCAAAGTAGTCACCAACTTCAACCTGTCCCTCACCCCTGAGTTGATGAACGTAACTGGCAGCGGCAAGTTTTGTCTTTCATCGCTGTCTGTGCCTATGGAAGTTGCCGACGGCACCAACGCCACTATCCAAGTTGTCACCAACGGCGATTCTGGTTCTGCTCTGTACAACGTAAGTGGTGTAAAATTGTTTTTTTTTTTCCTTTTTTTTTCTTTTCTTTTCTTTTCTTTTCTTTTCTTTTCTTTTCTTTTCTTTTCTTTTCTTTTCTTTTCTTTTCTTTTCTTTTCTTCTCTTCTTAACTGGCACGACCTCGACGTAGCGCACGTGCGAGTGTAAAATACGACCGCGAGCTAACTGACAACACGCTAGTGCGCCGATATCACCTTCCGATCTGCCGCGAAGGTTCCGGACGGAGATTGTAAGACTGATGCCAACGTGAAAGCTGTTATCGTTGGTCACTCGTCGGCGACTCCCAACTCGAACTCCTCGGCTCCGGCGGCCTGCCCTTCTTCCAGCCACAATTCTGCGGTGGGAACAGCTATGAGTGGAACCGCATTCGTCGCTACGGTTGGCCTGGCCTGCGTGTTTGCCATCGGTATGAATCTGTGAGACGCATATTTCTTCTGAGAGGATGGGGGTATGACGAGATGGAACCGTGAGCTTGCGCAAGATGCCTATTTGCTATATAATTACGAAAAGTACCCCGGGGCGTAAAACTCGGTGATAGGGGACAGCTGCACCAATGCAATGTCACGTTAGCATGCAAACTGCGCGAACGCTACGGCATTAATGAAGAGGCATATACGTTGCCACTCACACTACCATAGTCACGTCTACGGTGACGACCTGATAAGTAATTCGATGTCCGGGTTGTCGTTGTAACTAGACAGCGACGGCGACCAGAACATTAGCTCGCTAAATTAATCCCAATCCGTCGCTACGTAATGCCCCGACGCATACATAACTCTCGGGCAGCGCCAGCAACCTGTTAAACGTTTTCTAGCCGGAAAGCACGTAGTAGCAACGTCATGCTCGAGTTGCGCGTCGGCAAGGTGGTAGGGTTTGAGGTAAGGCGAGATCAAAGATCAAGATCAGATAGCGCCAGATTCGATCGGCTCATATTTTAGACAGCTAGGCCAAACGAGTTAGATTCTTTTTTTGCGAAATTCGATTCGTTCGCTTCTCCATCCTATTCTCGGCCCATCCGCTCACTTGCTCGGAGCTACGTTCTCTTTTAGTAGCTCGCTGATGACCTTAGCCATGGTGATCCGCTGGGCCGGCTGGGGTGTCAACATTTGCCGGACTAGGAACTCGACACGATCGCGCTGGTTCAATCGAGCCTTGGCCTCGTTGACCTCGCTGAGCCACTGCTGCATCTGGGAGACGGCCGACGTGGCCCTGCTGTTCGCGTGGTTCTGGTTGTGATGCGACGGGGGAGGGGGAACTTTCCGGTTCAGGTCCGCGATCATCCAATACAGCTGCTGCGGGTGGCCTTGCCGCCCCCGGGCATCGGGGAAAGGGATCTTACGTAGGACATAAAGCATCGTGACGCCGAGGGCCCACACGTCGGAAGCCGGGCCGCGCTGCTTTTTGCCGATAAATTCAGGTGGTACGTAGTAGGGCGTACCGCCGTTGGTGGCTGGGTCGGTGGTGCGGGTTGACAGTCCGAAGTCGCAGAGCACGGCGCCGCGATCGCGTGAATACAGGATATTGGCGGGCTTGATGTCGTTATGGATCTTGCGCTTCTGATGGACGTAATGCAGGGCGCTGGCGATGTCGCGCAGGATGCGCACGGCGTCGGAGCGGTCGCCGACGAATAGATCGGTGGCGCCGTCTCGCCATACGCCGCGGGCCGCGAGGTCCTTCCCGTCTACGTGCTCCATATATAGCGACAGGTATCGTGCGTCCCCGCCGTACAGTCGCACGATGGATTCGTGTTGCAAGTCCTCCTGGCTCTGATATTCGCGCAGCCAGATGTCCGCTTGTCGGATCACGTTGCGGTGCGTGTCCTGCGGTCGGACGTCCGAAGGGTTAGGCCCACGGGTCTTGAGCACCTTGACGGTGATGACACCCTCCGGCACGTTGGAGTGCTGCGCCGTGAATACAGACGAGGCGCCTGTGGTGGCGATCTGCTCGTGTTTCGTTAGCCTGTATTCGTCCAGCTCGCGTCCGCCGGGTATGGCGGCCGTCTCGTCCTTCTGGATCTCCAAGAGCGCGTGGCCGTTCGGGATGACCACCTCTTTCGTCTTGGCGGCGTTGGGGAGAGGCAATATGAGCTGCTCGTCTTTTGGGCCCATGAAGATAATGACGCCGTCTTTCTCTTGGCCGTCCTCTTTGCGGGCCCGTTTTCCGGCGATAGGACTGCCGGGCTCGTCGTCATCGGCGTCGGACAGGAAGGATCGCTTCCCGAACGAGTTCAGGACGTCCGCGCCCGAGACGCTGGATAAGTCGGCGCTGTCGCGGGGGATCAGTAGGACCGCCGGGCGCTTCTCTAGGATCCTGAAATCGAGGACGGGGATGGTGCGGACGCTGATTCGCCAGGTGCCTGGCCATAGGTCCTTAGTATTGCCGGGGACCATATCGTGCTCATAGTTTGCGCCGGCGGCGGGGCCTAGTTGGGATATCCTGGTGAGGGCGACAGGTACGTCCGACCTATTCCACAATATTAAGCTGTCGCTGACCGGATTATAGTACAGCTCACACCATATTGGGGGTCTGCTCTCGTCGTTATTTTGTGGTATTCTAATAGAAAAGTTGATGTCTTTAGAGGTCTGAGTTACCGCTAGCACTTTGGATCTAGGCTGCGAAGGGTCGGCCACCTCGGCGCGTAAGGTCAACCACTGAATGTTATCATTTCCGGGGCTCACTGAGCGGCTCCGTGTTAACGGTCGCACTAGTATACGGATGCCTTGCTTATGGTGATCTTCCTCGATGACGAGGTCGTCTAGTGGTACGGTGTCTTGGTAAGCATCGTCGACCTCGTCGACCTCGATGCCTCCGAGTCTTTGCTGAAGCTCCTCCGGAGTGAATGGCTCTGTCTTCTCCTCGGAAGGGAAGACCTCCGCCATGGTAGAGAAGCGAGAAATGATAGGTAGTACAGAAGAGACGACAAATTTCTTGAGTTTAAATACAGATAGATACAATGGCATAGACATGGGCTGTTGCTTGTGGATGGCCGGTAAATGCACAACTTCCGAGGGCAAAGTGAAAATCGCAAGGCGAAGAAATTAGGATAGGAAAATGAAGAAGGAAAAAGAAGAAAAGAGTCGACAACTCAACGTAAGCACTTGGACAAGCTATTCAAGCGCATCAAGAGCAAACTAAACGGGTTGTCTGTGTAATTTGGAGAAGGGACCGTCTCAGGTGAACTGTCCTCAGGACCTGGTTTCCCTCAGGTAAACCGCCTCAGTTAGGTCTTGGTAGAGAGTCATAATGTCATTTTGAGGAAAAGCTTTGGGAAAAGTGAGATGCTGTGCGGCTGATCCCGCCCTTTCTACTCTGGGGCTCTGGGGGGAGAGATCGGCTGCCTAGGGTCAGTCAACCTACCTCAATTCTCTTGCTCAACGTACCTCGTATGTACGTGAGTGCTATACCTGCTTAGGAAGAACGCCCATGTTATTAATAACCAATGATCCCTGGTACGGGGTACTGGTAGCTCGCATGGGAAGTCCGCCGTCCGCCTTATATAATAATAAGGCCAAAGAAAAGAAGGGCCTCGAAGCCGTGGGGGAGAGAAGGGGGATTCGTACGAACTAAGTGCCAGTCTAGGTATGTATACCTGTATGTATACATGTATGCATAGGTACATACATACCTGTTGAGTGTATCCGTAGGTAGGTTACGGGCACGAAGTATTACATGCGCGGGTAGGATGCGAGATAGATAAGGTTCTTGTTTGTCACGGGTTTCCGGGACCTGAATTGCTCATCATGGGCTCTTGACCATAATAAGTAGCGCTGCAGAAAGGGGTGACCGATCGCGGGCCGCTACATGAGCAGTCTCAAGTGACTTTGGGAAATAGCGCTGTCTTATTAGCCCGTTTGGGATTGAGGGGCGCGGATGGGTCAGATAGGTATGTCAAGTGATTCGGCCAGGCGAGGGACGAGCGACGAAGACGACGAGAACGGTGAATCAAAAGGGAAGTCGGCACCCTTTTGGCCCCCAAATCTAAGTCGTCGCTCCTAGCGGTTGTATGGTTGTACCTATGTACTAAATGGTGGCTTGGACATATACATACAGTGGGTTGTAAAAAGTTCCTACCCGCTGATCTGTACACGATACACCCGCAAATTAATTACAGCTATTAAATATATATATATACCGTATAAATGCAATAGAAAAACCCCACTTTATTAATATTTCGTATACCACCCATTAACTTTGATTATAGCTACAATTCTATACGGTATAGAATTAGACAGCGATCGTAATATAAATTTATTAATAGCCTGCTAATTTTAAAGGATAATTCCTTTCCACGCATTATAATTAAAAAATTCGAAATAGCTTCGTATAATACGTAGTAAATTAAAGGTTGAAAGGTAAAAAATTACTTTTAAGTAGTGGGGATATTCAATTTACGGGGGTATCTAGTACCAGCCACCGGGTAGGAACTTTTTACAACCCACTGTAACATGTATGCGGAAGCTGAGCCCATCATCAGCCGCCGACTAACGGACACAGCCTACTAGATACCTACTATCACATACAATACGTACTTTCAAGGGGACTTGACAAAGTACCTCTTACCTGACTGAGATCTGCCACTCGCTTCATCTTCTTCTGCCATCCATTCCACATTCCAACGCCCGACATTCCCTAGCACCACTCCTTCGGATCATGAAGTTCTGTATCATTTCGACCGCTCTGAACGAGTTTTGCCCATCTATCCTATTCAAGGAGGTATCGTAACATAGGCGCCTATCTGGTAAGTACCCAACCCAGGTGAGGTAGGTGGTCACGTAAGGTAAGATGGAATCACGACCTCAGATAAATATCATAGGCAACGATAGTGTGGTGGTGGCGTGGCGTGGGCGTCTATATCACATATATGGTTACATCGTGTTATATTGCCGGAGTTTTCAACCCTTCGTCATGGCAGAATCTTTGATGAGCCTCTCTTGGGTAAGGCTCCTCTTGTTGCGTTGCTTGGTGGCTGACTGCTATTTTTTTTTGCAGAGAAGGATCCTGAAGGGAGAAGATGATGTGGTCCGTGTGCCACAATTGTGGACCCATGAGGTAAATAATCTCCACTTAGCTATCCAACGCCATACCCGTTTCGCCGTAGCGGAGTCTGAGCTCTCTCTGATTGGTATCTGCCTGCGAGGGTGCGGCCAATAGTATCCGGGCGCGGTGTCCTTGTGGCACCCAAACAGCCCCGATTGGACATTTGGCTTAGTGCCTTAGGGGCCTAAGGCATCCAACTCCGCAGGTATGGTATTAGGCCTGTTCCCACTTTGTCCTTCTCGCTGTCGTCGTCGTCTGGCCTCCAACGATCCCAACAAAGGTCACTGCAAACAAAGGCACGCAACTGTGAATTGAATCCATCTGAAGCCACAACAGAGTCACTCCCAGACACCCTCTAGAAATCGTTCCTTTTAGTGCATCAAACCCGCAAAGAGTCAACCAAGACCATTATTTTTTATAGATTACCGCCAAAATGTGTTCCATATCTTGTGTTTAGATGCTTCCAGTTTCTACCAGCCGCCTTTTGTATCACGACCCAATTCAATGACAGTGTACTCCTACGATACCCTTTGTTTTCTCACGCATCAGCACCTAACCGCCTTAATACCACTGCCGAAATCGACTCCGTATATCACATAGAGAATACCGCCCGCGAAGCGCAAAATCGGACGAATCGATATCCGACCTCTAGACCCCGAAGTCTAACGCGGTCTGCACCCGTACCTACCTAACGCACGCCCTACCGGAGGATGGATGATCCTAATCTATCATGGCCTGCCTGGAAGTTTGGGATGAAGAGAGAAGAACTCTTCACCACACTCAATGACCAATACAACACCGTCGCCTTTTCCATACAGGATCCCGAAGCCTTCCACCACGATGTCTACGAGATTTCCAATACCGCAAGCACCGTCGATGAGTTCCACCGCCTACTAGCTGACAGAAAACAGCTCCGGATGGACGAGTTAAACCAGAGCCTAGAGTCTGCCTCCGTTGAGATTATTGCCAACCCAAATCTTATTGGCACCCACCAGTGGCAGTACGCTCTTCAGCTTTTTCGTACCAGGTCCTTAGACTCTCTCGTGAGGTATTTCGCCTCATATCTCCCAGACGATCATCCCTGGCACCAACCCACCGACGACCCGACGTCAAAATCCTTCTTCGATGACCCGGAGGATGAAGTTCCCATCATGACGCACGAACCTTACCCTATCAACACCGCTATCACTTCTATCCCGGCAAGCCATCTCCCTCCTTCTCCCCGATCTCTGACCATGTGTTCGGATGATTCCGCAGCATCTACACCTGCGCGAATCCTGTCTTTCTCGGAACCCGAGACAGACGCGATGGTGTTATCGGTCACTTTGTCCCGAGGTTTCGACGACGAGGAAACGTCACAACCAGACGATCCTGATACCCCGATCACCTCTATATCTGATATGTCGGATGTGCGGTCTATAGAGTCCCTACAGGAGGAAGAAGAGGAGGAGGATGGGGAGGGAGAGGATGTTGTTGGTGCTTCGGATGAAGATAAGCCGACACGGTTGGGTCTTGCCTCTCACGGAGACGAAGCGGCCGAGTCGGAGATATCGACGCCTAGAAACGATACCCATTCTGACTCATATATGGATAGTGAAGCCGTCAAAATGGTATCGTCGTCAAAGCATAGCCCACTTCGTAAGGGCATTCGCGAAAGGAGTCCCGGTCTTATAAGATCGCGACGGAGGAGTCCGGAAATCGGGCGGGTTTTGAAACCCTTACCAGATCCTACACGGGTTAAACCCAAGAGTCGGAGACGCTATGTCGGCAGTTGATGCTACGGCGAACCTGTATATATGTCATAATGACACTGTAAATACGCCTAATGAGTTAAGTTTTTTTCTTCAACGTTACGTTTCCCTTAGTGTATCTCATTAGACCTTTAGGTGGTGGTGATGATCATGGGTGGTTATGATTGCTAACTTTAACTTGGTCAACCGATACGACAAAATGTCCTGGATTAGCCATTTGGGCGATTCCTATTTCTAATTACTAATCGATCCTAAATAGGGACAAGCTGGTGATTGTTCGCTAACGAAATAGGCTTCTCAATATCACTTCTAACGAACCAGGCCAAGGATAGGGGATGAGGTAGACGTACGTGTGCTAATTCAGCACGGAAGCATCCAGCTTATGGTATGCCAACCGCCGGATCTTCGATTTTTTTTTTTTTTTGGAGTGTCGACTGCTGAAGCTCGGCGTGCTGTTAACGGTATATGCCTAGGCACCTAGAGGCTAGTAGAGATAAGGGGGAAATAGGTGATGAGGTCATCGACCGTCGTAAGAATGAGATCACGAATCATGAACTGTGAGAAACATACGTACGAGATAAACGGATGGATAGATGGGATTTCACTAGGTAATGCCTCATTTCTTGTTTCCCAACCCGCAATCGTCGTGATACACTCACATCTTTCACTCGCAACCATCCCGCCTTCTTAATTGTCAACATCTACACCCGAGTATATTCAAGGAAGCGCATATCAACTGCGGCTAGAGACCATTCCTTGACCAAAATTTGCCTGAGTGAAATTCCTCCGTCTATGCGACGCCCCAGAGAATATGCCAGAGACACTACGAGAGAAGGCAGCCAAGAAAATTAAAGGCCCCAACGCCAACCCAAGCCAGCTCGGTGATCCTATCAGCATTAAGGCAGAACAGAGTGATAACGTGCCGACCGAAGATGAGAAGGGTGCCGCTGATACCCCGCAGTCGGTTCCGCCTGGCTCCGAGGAGAGGAAGAAGCGCGACGAGGGTAATGGGGGTAGAGATGGCGCGACTCTGAGAGAGAAGGCCGTCGGGAGTTCTCAGGGGAGTAAGCCTAATCCGACTCAGTTGGGCGATCCCATCAGTCTCAAGGCCGAGAGAACCGATGACGACCCTACGAGTAGCGAAGAAGGGGCCCACAAGAGTAAAAAATCGAAGCTGTGAATACCTACATAGTCGGCGATCAGCGAGGGATATTCAGTATCCCGGGGTATTAATCCAAACCAGCATTTCCAAGATGCCGTCACAGGATCACGTCGTAGTATGATGGAGTTTATCAAACGTCACATAGCATTCGACTAACGTTCATCTATCCCTTGTCAGCACGTATTAATAAAATGGGAGCCAAGAGTATCGTGCATAGAAACGTGCAACCGAGATATTATATTGTGGTTGAGCTTAATAAGAACCATGCGGTTAGTAGAGCACGTCAAGGCATTCTATTACATAACGTTTTGCCAATTGACAGTGACGAGTTTGGAATCATTTTGAGCTAACACGGTTCCGGCGTTGCACCGAAACTCCGGTCAGCCGCTCCGGGAGGGTTGTAGGATTTGTCATGATTCCACCGGGTCAAGATCACCATGATGCATCCGGAGCTACGAACACCAATCGCAGGGGACGAAAAGCAACAACATGGTACGAAGCCACTTATTAACAAATTGGCATTTTCTGGGCGTCGCGAGTTTCAACTGGCCAGTTTATTGTCTATACGACACCTAGGCCAAGTCGGCTTCGTTCGGTGTCGCCGCGAAACCTGAGCCTGAGCTAAGGGGGATAATACCTCCGGAGCAAGAGATCCCACGTCGCGACCCTCTATATAACCCGGGCTCGAATTCCTCAGTTTCGACTTCACCTCAGTGTCATCAGCATCATCTCATCCTCAGCAACCCAATCTCCTCTTCGTCTTCGACATCGCAGAATCACCTAAGTCTCGGCAAACACAATCACCTTAACGAACTTTAGTAGATCTATAACCAATATCCCGCAGACATGGCCGTAAGTATCACCAACCCAGCCAATCTCTACACATTAGACTAATCAAAAAAATTCCAGGGAGTAACTGGATTCCACGACGCCGTCTCTCCCGACGCAAACGCCAAGTACCCGGCTGAGAAGGGCCGTTATGCCATCTACGTCTCCGCAGGGTGCCCATGGGTATGTCCGCTATGTCTTTCCCCTATAACATACAGTTTCAGTCGCCTGACAGGAATCAACAGGCTCATCGTGTCACTATCGTGCGCGCCCTTAAGAAACTTGAGGATATTATCGAAGTATACATCCTGAGCCCTTCTATGAACGAGCACGGCTGGTTCTTCGACGGAGCCCACAATACCACCCCTATTGACCCCATCTTCGGCTCTAAGCTCCTGCGGGAGGTGTACCTCAAGGCCGAGCCCAACTACACCGGTCGCTTCTCCGCCCCCGTGTTCTTCGACAAGAAGACCAACACCATCGTCAACAACGAGTCCAGCGAGATCGTCGAGTTCCTAGCCTCCGCTTTCGACGCCTTCATCCCGGAGGAGCTCCGCGAGGTCAACCGCCCCGGCGGTGGTCTCTACCCCGCCAACCTCCGCAAGGAAATCGACGAGATTAACAAGTGGGTCTACGAGAATGTCAACATTGGCGTTTACAACACCGGTCTCGCTGAAACGCAAGAGTCCTACGACAAGCACCTCGACGCTCTGTTTGGCGCTCTCGACCGTCTGGAGGGCATTTTCGCTAGCCACGGCAAGCCTTACGTCCTCGGCGACAGCCTCACCCTGGCCGATGTGCGCTTATATCCTACCATCGTGCGATTCGACACCGCGTACCACACCGTCTTCTTGACTAACCTCAAGAGCATTCGTCACGACTACCCCAACTTGAACCTCTGGCTCCGCCGTCTCTACTGGGCCAACGAGGGCTTCCACAGCACCACCGCGCCATGGATTGACCTCTACTCCCACGGCTACGCTACAGCTAGGGCCCGCGCCGCCGGCGACAGGTGGTCCATCGTTCCCAGAGGACCTGCCGTCCCCGTCGAGCCCCTACTCGACAGTGAGAGGATCTGACGACCCCGTCGCCTACTTCGAGCTTGTATATGCCGAGAGACGATTAATTCTTCTTAGGAATTTAATGAAAATCATAGATTTGTTTTCACGGGAGGGGGGATGTGTGAACTCGGGATTCATACTGATAGAGCTTATGACGTCGGCAGCAGTTCTTCGGAATATACGATCTTTGAATGCCGGATATTTTTGACAGATAGACTTAGGAAAATTCATGTTATTTCATAAACCCTTCGATTTGCCGCCTCTTTTATTAACAATGAAGTGAAATCCAGGTTGGCTTGCAATCTGCTTGGTAGGACGAATTATCCGTTACTATAAGTACCTTAACTTGGTGCCGCCAGATGAGTTTTAAGAAAATCAAGGTAATGAAGAACTTATCAACAGGTATCTCGGCTTCGCTTGTGCCTATCCCAAGAAGCAATTTGAGATCTCAATGTACCTAGGTGGCTTGGAAAACTCTTCCGACGGCCTTGGAAACCACGAGCAAGTGCCTGTCATGATACCTTGGCGCAACTAATGACAAACCAATTGGCAGTCCGTTTTCACCCTTGAAGCCCGGGATGTTGACCACCGGTGTATGGAGCGCCTATACTATCGAGTGAGTATGACAGTATATATATACCGAAACCAGTTACCTACCGTCCACATGGCATTAAATGCAGGGCTTCCGGTAAATTCTATGCCTAGAGGGGCCTCATCAACCACACTTGGTGTAAGAATAGCGGCATACTTGCTCGCGATCTCGTCGATCCTAGGCCTCAGCGCGGCAATACCATCGAAAGCTTCGAGCTGAGCAGCATGCGATATCTTGCTGCCGTTTTCGACATGGTCGGCGAGAAATGGCGATAGTTTATCCTTGGCGACTCTGTACTCGGGCAAGAACGTCGATCGCCCATCACTGTGGACGATAATCCGGTGATATTCGGGCATCCTGTCGAATTCGGGCGGTAGCTCGATCTCCTCGACCTCTGCGCCGTGATCCCTGAGTAGTTTTGTCCCGGCCACTAACGCAGCTACGGTGCCTGGCCCCGCTTGTGGCCATACGACCGTTTTCAGCACCGCGAATTTGGACCCCTTGACCGGGAAGTCCTCGCGCGGGGGCTCGTCGTCTTCGAGCGCGAACACGTCGGCTAGTAGCTGTAGATCATCTACGCTTCGGGCGAAGAAGCCGACGGTATCGAGGATGAGCGAGTACACTTTCACTCCCTCGCGGCTAATAGCGTTCCACGTGGGCTTGAAGGCGTAGATCCCGTTGAATGACCCTGGGCGAATGGTGCTCCCGCCGGTCTGGGTGCCTAGTCCGATGGGTGCTTGGAAGTCGGCCACTGCCGCTGCGGACCCTGACGATGATCCGCCCGGAGTCCGCTTGGCGTCATGCGGGTTCTGCGTTTTCGGCCCGGAGGTGGTCGAGGCAAACTCCGTGGTGGTGGTCTTACCTGTTTTCAGGGGATTGAGCATTCGGGTACTTCATCTATGGAGGATCTAATCTAGATTTATCTCACCCAGGATCAAGGCGCCGGCGTGGCGCAGCGTCATGACGCATGCCGCGTCGACTTTTGGTTCGTCTCCTTCATAAATTGGAGAGTTATGTTGGGTTGGCATATCTGAGACGGGTTAGTGACACCATGCGGTTTATGAATGCGGACAGGGGATAAAAAACCTTTAGTATACATAATGTCCTTGACTGCAATAGCAACGCCGTGTAGAGGGCCTCTGTTATCAGGTGGGACGGAATCAAGCTGCCTGGCTTGTCCTATGACATAGTCCGGGTTTAGATGTGCCCAAGCTTTGACTGCGTCATCTCTCTTCTCGATTCTAGCGAGTAGAGAGCGGGCATATTCTTCGACCGTCAATGAACCATCCTTGAATCTGGCAAGCGCTTGCGTCGCTGTTAATTGGTAAGGCTCCATTTTAGATTAGGGCTGAAAGTGTAAGGGTTGTTAACAGCTGAGGGGTTGCCCAGAGGGTCGTTCAGGGGTCGACGATGTCGTCGATGACTCTTCCGTAATTGTGGGTTGGATGCTGTCCTCTATAACTCCGTTATGTGATACCTTATTTGATTGGCACCGCTCTCTGTCCTGTCCTCCGGGGCCTCCGCTGTGGGAATTAAATATTGGCCCTCTTAGACTGCCCGGCGCGATCGGAGTTGGATCGGAGTTGGCGGAGGAGCTAGATTCGGGATAGCTCTTCCCACTTATAGCCGGATTAGACCGGATCTATCCGACGGCGCATCTAAAAATACGCCCTAGCGGCCAGTTCCGTGAATGGGCGTAGAACCTTGGACTCACCACATAGGTATCTGTAGGTAGGTTTTTAAGGACATTTTGAATAAAAAGGTGGATGCAACGAAGAAGACTCAGTAAATGAAATATTGACGGGTTTCGTACGTCTTACAAAATACCTACTGTAGGTAATTAGAAAGCCGTATTTCAACGAGTCCTGATTCGCTTATGTTACTACTTACCTCCTGGAACTATAACGGTAATCAACGGCTGTGATCTCTATCCAATCCTATCTTGAGATTGGCTTCATTTACTCTTTCCACGTAGATATCTAATCCTAGATACGTATCGATAGCCTACTTATCAATGGGAGGGTCCAAAACTCGGCCTCGAATTCGAAGAACCGGACCTAGGGAAACTATATATTAGTGAACCCCTTTGAAATTTGACTAGACAGTCTGGACGCGCTTGTCCTCGTGAGCTGTTATAAGGCGCTGATAAATCATTCATAGATGTAACACCAAAGGGTAGTACGTTGAATAGTACCTCTATAAGTCCGAGGCTACTTCTGATTGGTGAAATCTAAAAGAGAATTTCCTTACATGGCATATGCCCGCCCGTAATTCGATATTTGATTGGTCCTTTATGAAGGCCATGGTGCGGGACGTGCAAGGACCGACCCTATGGGCAATTACAGCCAGCTGAGAAAGCGCTAAGACCGAGTTATAAGCCTCCTGCGGCTGATCGCGCTTTGTAAGATCTGGATCACATATCAGACGCTGTACCTGGTTGATATGTTGGCAGTAGAATTATGTCAGCATCTGGGATAACCTAGAGGATTCCATTGGTCCCAGAGACTTGATATCCGCCAGGAGAGATGGGAAGTGGTAGTAAGGGTAATAGGGGGGGCCGGATAGAGATTAAGGGAGGTAATTAGGGGGCGAATATACGAAGGGGACATGTATGGGCTCCAGAAGGGAAGTAGAAGACCGGGCTTTATTAGTTCATTGCCACTGAGGCATGAGTAGACATTACTCTACTTGACTATGTTATCTATAGGAGCTTCGCTGCTGCCCCCTGGCTCCTACTCTGTGCTCGGCTCACCTCAACGGCCATATCCCCCTTTCCTGACTGTTCCACCAGTTAAGTCCTCTTTTCATCTTTATTCGGTAAATTTGGACGACTAAACTCGGGGGTCTTAGAAAATCCTCGAGTCATTGGGCACCGCTTATAATGTCCCCGCCAACGAGTACAGCGCGTTTATGACCTTCTGATCGACTTGACCCTGGGCGGACGCACCCACCTGGAAGTCATTCAACTGGGGCCTTTTAGTATTTGGAATATCGTTCCATTAAGTGTCCCTCAGTGTGCCTTATAGCCAATGTATACTCCAAGAGACTAATTAAGGAGGTCTGACCGTGAAATTTAGTAATATAGAAAGAATTAGTTCGACGCGACCTTCCCGCGGGTACGTAAGGTATGCGGCACGGACTTGACTGCTGGTTTGTGAGATGATATCCGTCTAGGTCGCTACGCACAATCTACAAGCAATGGCGGTCTTCTAAAGAATATGCCTTGCTATAATAACGATATTAAAATTCTGCGACACAGACATACTTGCTAGATTATTAATGCGGCGTTGGTATTTATATAATCAACAGCGAGCTGAAAACGCGCCCAACATCCTAACCCTCGTATTTTGATAATCATTTGCGCATATGATTGAGGTCATCCCTATTCGGTCCGTGACGTAGGAGGGACTCTATATAGCTACGGTACTTAGGTTAGTCGTATGTAAGTGGATGTTCTGAATAGGATATAGCAGAATTACATTTGCCGGCAACCCAATCATGCCTCGCGTATATGCCGTACTGAAATAGTAACAGCGGAGAATCCTAGTCCATGCAGTGGTTAAATCGCCATGTCACCGGCAAAATGATTTAATATTGCAGATAGGAGCCCATTCGTCTATGGTGTAGATTTATAGTATCTCGTCTCTCGTTTTGGGTAAGTCCACCGCCACGACACTATGTGACATGTAGGGGCTAGATTGCTTCCGTATATACTGGGCGCGTAGATGGAAGCGCTTGTATATGGAATCCCACGGCCTCTATTAAGCAGTGTTTTGATAGAACCGCACTTATAAGAGTCGATTAGGACCTGGGATACTTCCCCTGTGCCCCCTGCTTCTCCTGCCTCTTCACATCTCCACAGCCAAGAGTAATTCGTCGCTAAGATGAAGTCGTTCTCTTTTGCTCTTTCGCTCATCGCACCAGTCCAGGCGGGTCTCCGCTTTGGATGCTCGTCGTTGACCATCCAGCGTCTTGACCCTGTTGTCGAGCCCGGCGCAAACCCCTCCGCTCATCTCCATCACATCGTCGGCGGAAATGCCTTCAACGCCAGCATGACCGGTGATGTCGGTGAGAGGGGCACCTGTACCACCTGTGAGATGTCTGAAGACTTCTCCAACTACTGGACTGCCGTTCTATACTTCAAGCACCCTACCAACGGCTCTTACCACCGTGTACCGGTTAAGAGCAACGCCGCGCTCGCGGCTGGTACCACTGGTGGTATGACTATCTACTACACTCAGCACGACTTCTTCACAGATGACCTGAAGAACCAGCCCATCAAGGCTTTCCCGCCCGTAGGTCCGCCGGAGTATTCTAAGCATATATTCAATGATCTGACACCCCTTAGGGATTCCGTATGACGGTAGGCAGCCCGACTACCGGCACTCTCGATGAGGCCAAGGGCCACATCGGCCTACGCTACAACTGCCTGAGGTCGCTGCTCGACCGAGGTGCAGAGATGGTCGACTTCCCCGACAAGCCGTGCCCTGCTGGCATCTTCACCGTCCATCATTTCCCGGCGTGAGTAATCTATTAATCCCGATATATATAGAGGATGTGCTAACTCTATCTAGCTGCTGGGATGGCAAGAATCTGGACAGCCCTGACCACCAATCTCACATGTTCAACACTATCAAGTACGACGGTTTCACCAACGCTCCCCCCTGCCCGGCATCCCACCCCGTCCGCATGCCGCAAGTGACCTACGAGACCGTCTGGGACACAACCCAGTTTAACAGCATGTGGCCCTCAGGCGCCCCTAACCCCTTTGTCTGGAGTTTCGAGGGTAGCAGCGGTTACGGCACTCACGCCGACTACATGTTCGGCTGGAAGGGCGACTCTCTCCAGCGCGCTATGAACAAGTCCGAATGCTTCTACGATGGCTGCGGTTCCATCAAGAAGCAAGCCATGTCCGTAGCCAATAAGTGCACTGTTCCCGACATGGTTGGCGAGAATACCGACGGATGTAAGTATCAAGTCATTTCTGACATTTTCAAACCCCATACTAATCCGTCACAGGGGTCACCTCTCTTCCAGGTCGCGCATAGAAATATAAATAGGTATACCACAGTTGTATGGTGGAAGTTTTGTAATGGAGACCATAGCGTGGCGGCTCGCCTCCACATTGAAACTACAAGCTCATTCGTTTTTGCTCATGTGCCTGTCGCGTTCATGCTAGTTTAGACATTACCCAGCGCGTATGTAGTTGTCAGAACTCGATGCACTTTACCAGATTAAACGCCGTCCTCCGCAATGTATGTTTCAATATTATCAAACAATTAGGCGTTTCCCTTGGAAATAGTACCGAGCCTATCATGTATCTTAATCTACAATATCCTTGTTGTGCTAAGAAGAGGATCTTCATCGAACCTCAAATCCTGTTTTGTATATACGACTCTAAAGTGGTGCTAGTAGACGTTATACGCTAATAAATTTATTGAGGTTCTTGAGGATATGGCCCCCAAGGAAATATGGCCACTCGCTCAAGACAACGCCATTATAAAATCTAACAGTTCGTTACGGAGGTGAGTCTCCACCAGAGCCTCCGTCATGAGTCTCGCTGGGGCTATAATCAATCGCGCCGGTTTTAGGTGGGGTCGAACGCGCCGTTGTCACGAACTTCGATGTCCTTTCGCAATAGTCGTATCGATTGGCTAATACTGCGGCGCCATTTTAATGAATGCAATATAGTTTCAGGTCGAGCCTCATCTGTAAGAGCTAGGCTCTGTTGTGGGAGAGGTTGCGATAAAACGAATGGTGATATGCTCGCAAGATTAATGAGTAAGATATGTAACCGCATATTGTTATGATATTCGGCCCAGGGCTATCTGCGAATATTACTTTTTCAGTTATTGTCTACTCCTTTTTAAATACACAGAAATCCACTTCCAGTCGTTCTGCGCAATCTATTTATCATGCTTGGAAGGGTCCCGCTGATTTAATTTCACCGTCATTGGCATCGAATACCCCGTGAGTATGAAACATGGATATAATGATAGAAACGTGGCCAAGTTTATTCTCGAAATAGTGAACCGCCGTTATATGTCGTCATAACCTGTCCGAAGGATTTGTTGGCAGTAGCTTGAGGTTACGATCTGATTATCACATTAAATCCTTGCGAAAAGAAAGGGTGAGTCAAACTCATTAAAAAAAACTCTAGAGTTGAAGTACATCGCGAAGACGTTTAGGTTATAAGTCGGGCACAAAATACGATGGGATTACAGAGGATTAAGCGCTAGGTAAACTCATCAAGCGGTGAAATTTTACCGTAGAGTTGAACGTAATGGTCGTATATATTTTCAACTTGTGTTTAAGCCTTCATCTTGTGACGTCAGTGGATTCGGGCAAAGACATTGGAAGAGTAACCAACTGATCCTGCGAGAGAATAGGATTAATTTAATCGCTGTAGCCGTAATAATGAACCTAACGAACCAGAGATAGACAACGAAATGATCTAGTTCAGGTTGCGCCTAGCGATGTAGAACCACTGGATGTTGGTTGGATTTAGCACTCCGAGCGCATATGTCCCTCAAGTTAAAACGAAGTTCTAAATGACTTAAATTTATTATAATAGCCTAGGGACTTCGCTAAGCTCCTTATTTGATGTTTTGCTTCCGAGAAGAGACATCTCGGCGGTAGACTGAACCCCGTGGACCGCCTGGATGCTGTACTACGTCGAATGCGAGAAGGCCATTACCTCGTACAGCGTAGGCGAGTTGGGGCCTGCCGCTCGCTTATATGGCGTCTATAGCAGCGATAGGCCCTAATAATACGCATGAACAGGGCCGGATGCGGAGCCGGGACCGAATCCAAGCGAGGCGGGCAGATCGGAGCTGACTGCGGCAGCCACACCGGAGAGTTGTGACCGAGACAGCACGACGCCTGAAACGGCCGCGCAGCTTAACGAGGTTTACTTCGGACGGGCTACTCAATCTACGTAACCTCATACCTGAGCCTTTCGTAAAATTTGTCGGTATGAGCCTGATTGATCTGGCCTGATGGGTTCGGAATATTTTGCTCGTGATGACGGTGTTCCATATTAACATAGAATCAGATCAACATCAGTAACTTCGATTATTAGGTAGGTACCTAGTTAGTTGCCTCAAATCCAGCCCATTATGCCACGAATATGTGTCTGCCACTTTTCAGATGTTTACTCTCCTTTTCAGTGACGGTGCCCTTATGGTCATCGAGTGATTTTCAGATCAGTAGTGACTCGCAAGTAAAGAAAGGTTTGTTGGGTCTGCTCTCTTAGATACCCAAGGCTATTTATTCTTTCCTCCTTCGTAACCGCCTATTGCGTTCTTAAGGACTTCTCATTACAATTATCTTGACCCGCCAGCACTACTTTCTAGAACAGCACGTTCGTTAACTACCTTCCCAAGGTATCGACGACGTTTTACCTGCCCCTACCTTTCCATCAACCATTCAACTTCTCGACACGACTAACCTAACGGCATCAAAATGGCGTCTGCAGTCATCCGCTATTCGCCTGAAAAGCTGCTACAAATTCGCAGCCGTAATGAATACGAGTCTGGGTTTACGCCCTCAGTATTCTTATCGCACGAATTGTGTAAGCCCGAACACGCAGATTGGCATAAGATCCTTGCATACACTGTCATAGGGTGTTGGATCGCGGCTCGCGAACCTGTGGCCAAGTTTGATTTGAGTGGCTATGTCGAGGAACGCAATGGCTGGGTTGTCGTTCTCGAGCTTACCAGACAGCATAATATCACCATTGAGTTGAAAGAGACTGACACTTCTGGCAATACTGCCATTATTTGCCGACCTGGTCCATATCTACACCTAGTAGACGGCGTGTTTTCCGGACGTAAGCACCTAGAAGGTTATGCCTGGAGCTTTAAGAATAACGTTAGGATCCATGTCACAGCCGAGGACTGGATAACCCGGCTAGGGAAGTCCGGCATTACACGGTATAGACTCGAGAATAATCGGGGTGAGTCTCTGTCCGGCATCCGGACTTAATATACCATCGTTGTTACTCTGCTAATTTAGTCTTCCAACCATCTAGGCCGTCGTTATTGGGTTCAGTCCGCACTTCGGCAATTTCAGTGTTTCTGTAACGACGACGTCCCGGATATTATCGTCATGACCGCAATGTTAAAAGAATGGAAGTCCGGGCACGAGATTAAGCTATCAGGCGGCAGTGTCGAGCTTGTCGTAGCCGGTCGATTTCTCCCGACATTGCGGCCGGGGTGTCGCCTCACTCAAGCCTACGCCGCTCAACCTCGAAATTATAAATCGCAGCAAACCCAAACTCCACGTTGGATGCATGACATTTCGAGCTCCCTACGTGATCCGAACGAGGCACTAGGGTCATCTAGGAGAAACGAAGATGAGAGTGGTTGGCTCCCGCGCCACAGCCCAGACAGGCGAATCGCACCGTTCGAGCCTCGGCAGCAATTTCTATCGCAGCAGGAGTTATCAAACTGGGAGCGTCGAGAAGCGGTCCGGTATCTACTAAGATCCCGGAGGCTTATCTGAGCGTCCTTTCTTGATGATGAGCAATGATACGGAAGAGGATTCTATGGGCGCCATAGCCGTCGAACAAGGGGCCTGGCTTATCGGCTCACCTAGCTAAGCTTAAGAGCATTGTCAAATAACTCAAGGTGTATGAAGGCTTTATTCAGTGGAAGCTATGGTGATATTTGAATATAATGTATTGTATCTAATATGCCGCAGCGTTTATGCCCCCTAAGTGAACTGCCTAAACTCACTATAATTTAGTGGATACGTTGCTGTAATTGATTATGATTAGCGCATACTATGTACCTGGGCGCGTTATAATTATAATAAAATTAGGGGAGTTTTCAGTATGTAGGTACGCCCGGTTAGGCACCATATAGTGGCCCGTCCCTTGAAACCTAGTAGTATCTAGGTGAGCTGCTAACGATGTTGGAGGGGTACGCCATCGTCTTTATATACCAGGTACCTAGGTATGTATAATACATATCGTGAATAAATGCGCCTCTCATTATAATGGAAGTTCTTTAATCCGCTATAACCCTTTTTTAACAGAGATATATACTTTACCGAAGTACCTTAGGTACCTAGGCAGATATCTATCCGTTTATCTAACCTCTTGTTCCGGGTAAATATGAGAAACAGGCCGGAGTCGAGGCTCCCATACCGGCCGTACGGGGCGGTTGCCGCTCGTTTATTTTACCAGATCGCTCGACCAGTTACTGCACTGCCAGGTACCCCCCGCACGCTATTAGGTGCACTTAACTTGGGGCAGGTTAGCGTCGTGCGGGGAACGTTAGTTGGGGGGTACATTCCTACTGCTGCGCCAAATGTGCCCAAAAACTGCCCGCTAACTTTTCCCTCTTCTCTTTTCTCTTCTCTCATCCCACCTCGAAAATATCCACCAACCGGCTTGCGTCGTCTTCGAGCTTCCCGGCTCTACCTGCGTGGATCCTTATCCCCAATGCGGAGTAATCCTACTTGTGCCATAACCGGCTCCGGCTCCTTGGTGCTTGGCAGTCAATATGTACGATCTTGGGTAGCATTACCGTCGTGAGAGTCGTGGTGGACGCCATCACTACGCAACAAACATGCGGACTAGCTTAGCGGAAATCAAGAATTCTGTTCCGTCTCACGATGGCCCAGCCGTGGGCCGGGGTGGTTTACCCAGGTTCCGCCGAGACGAAGCAACTGGTATTTATATAGGATATCCAACCCAAGATCCACGATATAGTTGCAGTTGATCAAGCCCACGTGCGCTCCTGAGATAACGGACGCTCCTAAGACATCTCCGGTGCCATTTAGGTATCTAGTGTAACTCAGTTCTTTGGAGTAGATCCATCTGACAAGGACTTGATAGCCATCATCAGCCATGCGCTGGGGGTCCCTGAGTGGCCAATTGTTGCCTGTGGTGGCCGGGCTTGCTCCCCTCGCCGCCGCTCTCGGACAGAAACAGATAGTTAACTTTACCAGTAGCGAGGGCGCTTTTCAGGTGGCTGGCGGGCTGATCTCTCAACCCCAGATCCTCATTTCGTCCAACGACTATTGGGGAGTCATCCGTGCTGCGGGCGATCTCGCGAAGGACTTTGGACGAGTAACTGGCACTAACTTCTCATTGAGCAACGGGGAAGCCGGCGCAGAACCGGCCGCGTATGAATATAGGCCGATCATACAGAACTATACACATGTGAGCAAATCCATCTGATTCCACTACCTTAAAATATACGTCACAGGTGGCTGCCTAAAAGTCCAAACTGTGATTCTTAGCCAGCAACCCCTTTACCCATCGTTGTCTTTTCGACGATAAAAAAGCGACATATAATGGCAATTTCCCGTTGACACGTGCGATCTAGTACGCGGTTAATGATACGCAATACTTCCACGGTCCCCAATATGCTGATCCGTCGGCTGAAAATACCGTTATAATTGCTGGCACGCTAGGTCACTCCAAGGTGATCGATGGCCTCGTTAGTGCCGGGAAGCTAAACGTTTCGGATATCGAAGGGAAGTGGGAATCTTTCGCGACCGGAATCGTCGAGGAGCCTATTGCCGGCTGCGCAAAGGCCGTTGTGATAGTAGGGAGCGACCCTCGCGGGACCATCTTCGGTATTTATGATATCAGCGAACAAATCGGGGTGAGCCCATGGTACTGGTGGGCAGATGTTCCAATAAAGCAATCGAAGGAAATATACGTCCTCCCGGACGGCAAGGTGCAAGGCCCCCCTTCGGTCAAATATCGCGGTTTTTTCATCAACGACGAACAACCCGGATTATCAGGATGGGTCCAATGGAACTACCCCGACACCCCGTACGGAGTCGGCTACAACAGCGATTTCTACTCGAACGTGTTCGAGCTCCTCCTCCGGCTACGAGCCAATTACCTGTGGCCGGCTTTATGGGGATCTATGTTCGAGGTTGATGATCCCAAAAACCAACCGTTGGCTGACGCCTGGGAGATCGTGCTTGGAAGTTCGCACACAGAGCCGATGATGCGCGCGCAGAACGAATTTGGGACATTCTACATCGACAAAGGTCTCGGCCCTTGGGCGTACAATCTAAATAACAAGACGATTGACGAATACTTTGTCTACGGAGCGCAACGTGCGAAACCCTACGCTCGCAACAGCTTATGGACCATGGGTATGAGGGGAACTGGCGACACCGCTATTGAGGGCTTGGGTGTCGAAGTCATCGTCAGCATGCTAGAAACTCTCGTTCATAACCAGCGAGCCATTATCGAAGACGTGTTGAACGTTAAAGCCACCGAAGTGCCTCAGCTATGGTGTTTGTATAAAGAAGTCATGTCGTACATCCTCGAGGGCCTAACGATTCCCGAAGACATCACTCTCCTCTGGGCGGATGATAATTGGGGTAATGTTCGTAGGGTGCCGATTGATAACGAGACGACGCGGTCTGGGGGAGCCGGTGTCTACTATCACTTTGACTATGTTGGCGACACCAGGAACTACAAGTGGATAAACACAATCCAACTGGAGAAGACGGCGGAGCAGATGCAACTTGCGTATGCCCATGGCGCCGACCGGATATGGATTGTGAACGTTGGTGATTTAAAGCCTTTGGAGATCCCTCTCACTCACTTCCTAGACATGGCGTACGACGTAAACCAATGGGGTGTAGACGACGTCGATAAGTGGACTCTTGCCTGGGCAACTCGTGAGTTCGGGCCAGAGCACGCCGCGGCCATAACCGAGATCATGACGCGGTTCGGTACATTCGCTGGAAGGAGGAAGTTCGAGTTGGTGGAACCTTACGTCTACTCCGTCATCAATTACAACGAGGGCGACGCAATACTCGGGCAGTGGCAGGGTCTAGCCGACGATGCCCAGGCGATCTACGACCAGTTAGACGAACGGCGGCAGCCGGCATTCTTCGAGATGGTCTTGCACCCTATTCTCGGTGGTCAAATCGTCCATCAGGTCCACATTGGCGCAGAAAAGAATATGGTTTATGCGAATCAACACCGGAACTCAGCAAACGACCTCATTTCCCAAGTCTTGTCTCGTTTTAATGACGACGGAGAACTCACGGCAAGATGGGATAGCCTTCTAGATGGGAAGTGGAAGCGCATGCTAGATCGTAAGCTAAGCAATACACCTTCGCCCACTCCTCGAAGCAATTGGCTAATTTGTAGAAACCCACTTTGGATACGATGGTTACTGGCAACAACCAATGCGAAATGTCCTTCCGGCTATGGCCTACGTTCAGAGCGCTGTATCCGCAATAGCAGGTAATGTAGGAATCGCCGTCGAAGGACTGAACGCCAGCATTCCCGGTGACGATAAGTACCACTCTAATTCGGGTAACACTCTCGTACTTCCGCCGCTGGATCCCTACGGGCCCGTAACACGGTGGTTCGACGTCTTCTCGCGAGGCACGCTGAATTGCGATTGGCGGGCCGAAGTAGACACCGATTGGGTGAAGTTATCCCAATACGACGGAACTGTAGGCCCCGACAATGGCACCGATTCCCGCGTCTTCGTTTCGATAGACTGGGCGAACGCTCCGCAGGTCGTGAACAACACGGTAGCGAACATCAATTTCTCGACCGGCTGCGGCCGCGAAGGCTTCGCCGCATGGTACGGCAAGCCTATCGTACAACTCCCTGTTAATCTACGCACGATCCCGTCGAATTTCACGGAAGGCTTCGTCGAGTCTGACAAGCACGTCGCTATCGAGGGGCCGAATTATCAGCGTATCTACACGCCGGCCGACGCCACGGAAGGCCCAGGGATTACGTACCACACGCTGAAAAACTATGGGCGTACACTCGGTGGCGTGACTCTCTGGCCGCAAACCACGCCGCCGCAGACGCCTAAGTCAGCGCCGGCCCTTGAATACGATTTATATCTATTTACAAACATATCGAAGGCCAACGTAACACTATACCTTTCGCCAACGCAGAACTACCTATCCGACAACACGCCCCTCGAATTTGCCGTATCTTTATTTCCCGCGGGCGCAGACCAAGCCGAACCGCAAATAGTCCCTTTCGTCGGCAAGAGCATCGGGCAGGGTATGCCGCCCGGTTGGGGTCGTGCCGTCGGTGATTCCATTTGGGGCCTCGCTCCAGAGCACAGGACCACAACGACATGGGATGTCGCTCAGGAAGGAGCGTACAAGCTTAGGGTCTGGGGGCTGGCGCCGAGTGTTATCGTGCAGAAGATCGTTGTCGATCTCGGTGGTGTTCGGCCCAGCTACCTCGGCCCGCCTGAGAACTTCCTCGTCGGAAGGGACGAGAAAGGCGTTTATAGGCAGACAAGCTTCGCGGACGGACCTGGAGTGGTCGGAGGGGCCGGCAAGAGATAAGGTGAATGTTAACCTCGTTGTCGCCCCGAGTGAATTAGGGTACGGATTCTACGATAATGTAATATTGTTTGTATTATGACCTAGGTACCTACACGTAGGTATTATCCAGAGGACGTTCGTAGCCGGGCTGGACATTTGAGGCGAGCAAGGTAATGTCGTTCCCTGCCCCAGGTCCTGACGTGTCTGGAGTGTATCCAAGGGAGGCACGTACGGACAACGCCGCCCTATAATAAATTAGGTACCCACAAATTCTTTCTAGAACGTTACTCAACGAAGGCCTCGCCAGTATCTTACGGCCTAGTCGCATGACGATTTCATTTCCTAACGGAGATGTTCGTGTAGACGAGAGGTTACCCAGGTAGGTACATGTACCTACCTAGGTAGGCTAGATGAGGTACGTAGGTACCTTACCCTTTAATGTTGACATGTGCTGTAGGGGAGCTGGAGCTTGTGCTGAAACAGATTCTGGGGTGTGTGGGCCAGCTAGCTCGGGGCCTGCGAATGAAATGCGCAAGACATGTTTTGGCGACCCACTGAATTGTATTTGGGGCTTGCCACGCCATCGCGCTAAAAACAGGGCACGTACCGGTTGCCGTGGTGATTTTTCAAAAAGCTAAGATCAACACGGTTCAACGGTACCCAATATTATACAGCCGTACGAATTTGTGCAGAGCGACCTTGCTAATTTTCAACACTTTTTTACCTTAGCTCCTGATGACGATATTTTCCTCGCTTACCTCTTCCAACATTCTACCTTATCCCGACAACGCCCATCACACCGGTGCAAGACGCTCGTTAATTGGTATTGTGAGCATCACGGCTGGTCTGATTTGAATTTCAAATATCCGACGAGCTTGCGATTTGCTTTTTCACGTATAAGGATCACGCTACATCGCCGCCATTGTTTATGTCTACGCTTCTACCATAATCAAAACACGGATTCCTACGGGGAGGATATACTAACAGAACAGGACGCTCGGAAACACCCACCCACCTACACACACACACACACACGCACACACCATGGCCGTGACAGATCCTGGGGCATCATCCATCACGGTCGCAGGTAAGACACCTAGATCTAAGGGAATAATGATAACTACCACACAAACAAGGCTAATGCGTCTAAAGTCCGAGTACGACCATTTACTATTAGAGAAGCTGCGCAGCTGTACGTCTAGCCTGGCCTTATGGTCACCGAGACGGAGTTGCTAACCCAATAACAGTCAACGAAGCGATGACGGCACGGTGTTTCTGGGGGATGGTTCGCTAGCCGCAGCACCTACCCCCAAACTCAAGCAGAGCGGGATCCGCAACGTTATTAAAGTGGTCGATGACAGATGCCTGTACGTACATAGCCACCTCCACAAGAGGAATAAATATGTTCTGGTAACTGACGCATACATATCTCGCAGGGTATTCGACCCCCCAGAAGATAGCCCAGTGCATCGGTTTTCGAGATCGGTCGTTCCGAACGGCAAGAAGGTCAAGGATCAAGTCTTTGCTTTCGACCGGATATTCGACGAGAATACTACACAGACAGAGGTGTACGAGGCAACGACAAAGAATTTGCTAGATAGCGTGCTTGACGGGTACAATGCGACGGTGTTCGCATACGGAGCCACAGGATGCGGCAAGACGCACACGATCACGGGCACGGCCCAGATGCCGGGTATTATATTCCTGACTATGCAAGAGCTATTCGAGAAAATCGCGGAGCGCAGCGACGAAAAACACACCGAAATATCATTGTCCTACCTTGAGATCTATAACGAGACCATTCGAGACCTGCTGGTCCCCGGAGGCAGCAAGCAAGGATTGATGCTTCGCGAGGATTCCAACCAGGCCGTTACGGTGTCCGGACTTACGAGCCACCACCCCAAGGATGTTCAAGAAGTTATGGACATGATCGTTCAAGGGAATGAGTACCGAACGGTCTCGCCGACCGAGGCGAACGCCACCTCTTCACGTTCCCACGCTGTCCTCCAGATCAACGTCGCACAGAAAGACCGCAACGCCGCCGTCAACGAGCCTCACACGATGGCGACCCTCAGCATCATCGACCTCGCGGGTAGCGAACGAGCCAGCGCCACCAAGAACCGAGGCGAGCGCCTCATGGAGGGTGCGAATATTAACAAGTCGTTGCTCGCGCTAGGTAGCTGTATCAACGCGCTCTGCGATCCTCGAAAGCGGAACCACGTACCTTACAGGAATAGCAAGTTGACACGGCTGCTTAAATTCTCGCTGGGCGGTAACTGCAAGACCGTCATGATCGTATGCGTGAGCCCGTCGAGCGCTCACTTCGACGAGACCCAAAACACCCTACGGTATGCCAACAGAGCCAAGAACATCCAGACCAAGGTAACGCGGAACGTCTTCAACGTCAACCGACATGTCAAAGACTTCCTGGTCAAGATCGACGAGCAGATGGCGTTGATCAACGAGCTTAAGGCTCAGCAAAAGGACGCCGAGAGAACCTTCTTCGCCAAGTTCCAGAAACAACTAGAAAAGAAGAACTGGTCGGTCAGGGAAGGAGTGCAAAGAATCAAGACAGCATACGAAAACTCGTCGGCCGAAAGGCAGGAAAAGGTTAATCTTATGAAGAAGCAGCGCGGTATCGAACGTCGCATCAGCCTCTTGTCGTCATGGATCGCAGCTTTCGATGCGGTTTGCGACATGAGAGAAGATGAGGACGCAATGCCGCCGAGTCTGACGGCCATGCGCAAAACGGCCGTCGGCATCCAGCTAGAACTCGAAGACAGCAGGCAGCATATCCACCAGAGGTTGAACAAGATGCATTGGGAGCGCGCTATTGACGGGGCTCTTCAGCATAGTATCAACCAACTTCCGTCTGGCGACGGCCACGTGGACAACGGCGAAATCGAAAGCCTGACTAGAGAGGCGGAGCTCTGGAAAGCCAAATTCGCTCGAGAAGCCGACCGCGAAGTGCTCGAGCAGGACAGAGCCGGTGACGCAGGAATCATGCAAGTCCTCCTCACCGCGCAATTCGAGATCCTCGCGTCACTATCGGAAACTATAAACATGAGTGAGGAAGAGGCCGTCGCGCATGCCAAAACCATTATCCATCGCCTGCTGGAGACCGGCTATTCTGCTGCCTCGCAAGTTGTTAAGCCCGACGGAGCCAAGATGCCGGTCGAAGCGTTTCCGCCAACGAAACGCGGCACCCCGAAGAGGAAGAAGAGGGCGAGCATGGGAAAGGATATGGTGAAGCCAATCCCCAACCCAGCGCTGGCAGCTATAGTGGCCTCCCAACCGCAAACGTTCGGTTCCCCGGCCAAAGGCTCCCCACGACGTCGCAAGGCGCTCAACGCGCGCAAGGGCGTATCGTTCACAAAGAAGTCGCCTTCCAAGCGGGTGGTACGATGGCGCGACGACGATGGGGAATCAGGCACGTTGGCCGACTTCGAGAAAACCCCTCAGAAATTTGACTCTACACCAGAACGCAGCTCGCCAGAGAAGGCGATAGCCGGGATTCGGCCTATCCCGTTGCATTTAAATAAGGATCCCAAGGATTCAAGTCCCTCGCCTCCCGCCTTCGAGACGACAAATATTCCGATTGCGAAGCCTAACAGGTTTCAGGCCGGATTCTTGTCGAAAGCTCGTCCGTCCGACGCCAACGGCTCACCAACACCACCCACCATCTCCATCAGCTTTACCTCTTCTTCCGACGGCGAAGCCAGGGTTAGCCCGCTGCGTAATCTGGACGTGTCGCGAGCTGCTAATATTAGCTCTCCCAGAGCACGCTTCTCATCCCTAAGCCCAAAATCATCCATACCAGTACCCCAGAACCTGGTATCTTCGGACGAAAACCACCCGCCGTCGTCGGACTCGGAGAGTTCCGCCATCATTGACACTTCGAGGCTCCGCTCGGCAATCCACGCGAGCAAGAGACCCAAGCGGCTCTCTTCGCTAGCGGGAAACGTGGCGGGCCCTGTGATGAACCCTAGACGGGTATCCTCAGTCGGATCCATCGGCGGCGCACACCACAAGCCCAGCAACAGCTACGCCGGGCCGCTGGCGTCGAGTACCAACGGCATCTCGCGGCTGCGGCGCGGCAGCGCGGAGAGGCGTAGGAGCCCTCCCATCAGCTGCTCGCCGCCAGACGTGGGTGTGCGCGAAACCAAGGCGTTCACCCCCGGCCAGGCTAGGCGCATGAACCTGAGCGGCAGCGTCCGCGGCACGAGCGGCTTAACCAGCCCTAACGACAAGAGAGAGAAGACGGACGCCGCAGACGGTCGCGGCCGGCGCATTACTATTGGTGGCGCGGCGATTGCGACGGCGTCGGCCGGCAATACGAGGAAGGAGAAGGGGAGCCTAGCTTGGCGATAAATATGTTGATACTTGTTAATGAGGTTGGGGATGGGGATGAATATGAATACGAATATGAACATGAAGATAAAGGCGAAGGCGGCCCCATCACGTTGGACGGGGCGACGAGGAGTCTCAGGCGTATATGAGAGGTTGCGGAACGGTCTCGCGGGGCGGAGCAGAGCAAATTGCACAGGATGCACAGGAGTCTCTTTGTTCGTTCATCCCTTCTGGATGGAAGCCTCTGGTCCGGCGTCTTAGGTCTAATTCTCCCTACATTTATCATTCGGTCGGTCGGTCGGTTGCGCCGCCGGAGGGGTTTTAGGAGTCCCTCGGCTTTGGTTGTTTGATTTAATCGTCGCATCGAGTACATTGAGTAATTTCTGTATTAATTATGTTCTCTTAGAACGGATGGCCCGGCTGCTGTGCCAGTGTCTGATAGATAATGTATTTCTCTTACGATTGCATTGTGTTGCTTGACGTCTATATGGGGGTGGTTGTCTACCTAGGTAGCGTTGATGTCGAAGGTTGAAGGTTGAAGGACCGGACGGTCTCGTTCCTTGGTCCAGCGCGCTGATTTCAATGTCTTAGACCAACTCCAACTACGGTGGGTGCTAGTTAGTTGGGATAGGTACCTATCTAAGTGTCCGACAGGACGGTGGGCCATTTGACCTAAACCGCCAAACCGCCAAAACTCATGATCTCATAGTCTGATTACACAGTAGGCCCGCACTATACGCTATATTGTATTTTTAAACGCTAAGTTCATTATAATTATAGGGCATTTTAGGGTATTTAATATATTATTTTATAATAAAATTATTATAATAAATTAATAAATTAATAAATTTAATTAAACGATTTATCGTTAATTAAAATAAATAATTTTAAATTTATTAAATATATAATTATATATATATAAGTTTTTACGATAATAAATAATTTATAAAATAATATAATAATAAAAGTTAAATATAAAAATAACTTTTTATATTATACGTTATATTTCGCATTTATATACGTTTAAAAAATAAAGTAAATATATTTTAATTAAAAATAAATGTAAAATTATAAAAAAAAAATATAAACATTTATAATTAAAAAATAAAAAATATTTAAAAAAATAAAATTAATTAAAAAGTAAATTAATAAATTTACGAAATAAATTTATTAATTATTTTTTATTTAATTATTTTAATTATTACGTTTAAAAATAAATTTATTTTTATTATAAAAATAAAAGTTTATTTTCGATATAAAAAATATCGAAATTTAAGTTAATTTTACGAATATTTATTTTCGTAATTTTTTATTTTATAATATTTTAATTATTATTTTTTATATTAAAAATAAATAAAAATAATTTTAATTTTAAATTTTTTCGAATATTTTCGTTAATATCGTTATTTAATTAATTAATATATTATATAAATCGAAATCGTTTAAATAATAAATTAATTAAAATGTTTTCGTCGTTATTTTTTAAAATATATAAATTATATAAATTATTTTAATAAAATTTATAAAATTTAATATTAAACGAATTAACGAAACGTACGTTATTATTAATTTATTTCGTATAATTTAAATTTTTACGATTAATATTTTTTTCGAATATAATTCGAAAATATTTTTTATTACTTTATAACGTAATAAAAAATTCGATTTATAATTTAAAGAATTTATTTTTTATATTTTTTTATATAAAGTTTTATTTATATTTATCGATAAATTTCGATAAAAAAATAAAAAATTTAACGTTTTTAACGTTATAAAAAAGTAATAACGTAATGTTAAAAAATAAAAATTAAATGAATTAAATAAAAAAATATTTTATAAAAACGTATTAAAAAAAAATAATATATATTATTATATTAATTTATTATTTATAAAATGGTATTATATATTTTATCGAAGTAATGTAATATATATATTCGTAATTTAAATATATTTTTCGTTTTAAATTTTAATTTTAAAATTAAAAGTAAATTATTATAATTAAAAAATCGATAAATATTATAACGAAGTAAAATAAAATTATAAATTTCGTGTAAAATATTATTTTTTTCGATTATAATTATATTTTTTACATGTTTTTATATATTATTTATTATAAATTATTTTTTAATATTAAACGAAATTATATAAACGTAATTAAATTTAATTATATTTTTAATAATATAATAAAATTTAATACGAGTTTTATAAATTAAAATAATAATTAAAAATATAAATAAAAATTTTTAATTATTTATAACGTAATTAAATATAAAAGCGACATTTAAAATAAAATAATTATTTATATTTAATTAATAAAATATTTCGATTTATAACGCGCGTTACGATCGTAAAATAAATTTTATTTTACTTTTAAAAAATATTTATTTTTCGAAATTTAAAACGATAAAATATTTTTAATTTATAAATAAAATTATTAATTAATTTTAATTATATTATAATTTATAAAAATATAATTTATTATTTAATCGTTTAAATATATAAAAATAATATCGTTTATTATCATTTAAAATTAAAAAAATATTATCGTCGAATATTTTTATACGAAAGTTACGATTAAATAATATAAACGTCGAAAGAAAAAAATTATTATTATTTTTATTTTTACGATTATTTTTTTTTTTTATTTTCGTATTAAATATTTTTAACGACGATATAATATATATAATATATTATTATATAATGTAATTTTTTATTATCGAATGCGTGTAAATTAAATAATAAGTAAAAATTAATAAAATATTTTAAATGATAAATATTAAAAGTTCGAAAAAAATGTTCGTTATTTTTATATAATGGAATTTTAAATGGTTTAAAATATCGAAACGTTATATTAAAAATATATAAAATTTTTAAATTTAATAAAAAAAATTTAATAATTTATAATATTAATTTTTTATTATAATTTAATGTTATTAATAAAAAAATAAAATTAAAAATATGAAAATAAAAATGTTATTTAATGTTCGCGGTTTACGTAACGTAAATATATAAAAAAAATACGAATGTATAACTCGTAAATAATTTACGAAAAAATGTATATAATTTATATTTTAATGTTAATTTTATTAAATATTTAAATAACGTTTTTACGTATTATTTACGTAAATATCTTTTTTTTTTTTTTTATTATATATTAATATAAAATTTTAAGTTTCGTTAATTTTAATAATTTAACCGTTTATATAATTTAAATTATTCGAAATAATGTTCGTTTTTATTTATTATTTCGATTATTTTAAAATATATTAATTATTTTTAAAATTTTTTACGTTAAATAACGACGGTATCGATTATAATTTAAATTATTACGTTTATTATATTTTAATTAATAACGTTTAAATTATTAAAAACGACGCGAATTATTTTTATTTTAATTTTTTTAATTAATTTAATAATTTACGATTTATACGATTAATTAATAATATTTTACGTAATGAAAAATATTAATTTTATATTTTTCGAGTTTTTAAAAATTTTATAAATACGTTATAATTAAATTATTCGATTTAATATTAATTAATTATTAAGTATTTTATTTTATAATTTTTAATTTCGATTATTAATTATTTTTTTATAATAATTTATTTTTATTTTAACGTAATTTCGATATTTTACGCGTTTTTAATAATAAAATTAAATATTTAAAAATTAAAAAATAGAAATATACGATATTTTATAACGAATATTATCGAATTACGTAATCGTATTACGGTTACGAATAAATTTATATAATTTTTAAAAAGTAAAAATTTTAATTTTTTTATAATAAAATAAATATTTACGGTTAAAAAACTTTTTTATTTATAAACGATATTAAAAATATTTTTTTTTATATGTCGACATTTATAAAATATTTAATTAAAAGGAATTTATATCGGTGTTTAAGTTAAAAAATAATAATTACGTGTTAATTTTTTACGTGTTTTATTTATTTCGATTATTATATAAATAAAAGATTTTATTTTATAATAAGGAATTTTATTAATTTTACGGGGTAAATTTTAAATATTTATTCGTTTAGTTTACGTAAATAATCTTCGATAATATAATTACGCGATTTTTCGAAATTTCGAAAATAAATTAATTTATTTTTTTCGTTTTCGAAGATATTATTAACGGTAATATTACGATATTTTTTAAAAATATAATAATATTATTTATTTTATAAATATTTTAATTATTTAAAAATAAATTATTTATTTCGAATAAACGTTTTTATTTTTAAATTTACGATAACGATAATAACGACGATTTTAACGACCGCGAAAATAAATTATATTAATATTATTTTATTAATAAAAAAATTATAATACGTTAAAACGATAAAAATAATAATTTATTTAACGATAATAATAACGAATTTAAAAGGAATTATTTTACGGTTAAAAATAAAATGTTTTAATTATTTAAATCGATTAATAACGTTTTAAATAATAATATATATAATAATATAAATAATAAAAATAACGTTAAATTAAATGTTTATAATGTAAATTTGAAATAAATTATTTTTTTTAAATGTATAAAATAATATTAATATAATATTAATAAAAAAAATAAATATAATAACGGTAATTATAATAATTTTTTAATGTATATTACGATTCGATATAATAATTTATTTTTATTAAATAATTAATATTAAAATTTCGAACGACTTTATTATTATTAACGTTTTTATATATATATATATATTTTTTTTTTTATATAATATTAATAAAATTTTATTTTAATTTTTAATATTACGCGTTATATTAATAAATATATATAATATATTTAAATTTTACTTCGTTTATTTTTATTTTTATAAATAATTTTAACGTTAAATAACGTTTTATAATAATTTACTTTTTAAATAACTTTCGAAAATAATTTATATATTAAATATTATTTAATTAATTTTACGGTTTATTATAAATGTTTATTATAATGTTATATAATTATTTAATGTTATTTATTAATCGGTAATAAAATGTAAAATAATTTCGTTATTTATTACGTATATATAAAATTACGATTTAAAAAATCGCGATTATTTAATAAAGTTAAACGATTAATAATAAAGGAAAAAATATTTATAAATTATAATTTATTTATCCCTTATTTTTTTTATTAAATTAAAGTAAAATAAAATAATAATTATTTATAAATATTAATAATTCGATAAAAAAAAATTTTAATAAAAATCGATTATTTTAAATATTATATATATTTATTTTAAATTATAACGCGTATTTATTTTCGTATAATTATACTTTTCGTTAAATAATTTTTAATTCGTTAATATTTTATTATAATTAATTCGAATTATATTTAATTTCGTTTAATTTACTTCGATATTAAATTACTTCCCTATAAAATATTTCGTTTAATGTTAATAATAATTATTTACTTTTAATAATATAATATTTTAAATAATTTTTTAAAATATAATAATTTTTTTTATATAAATTTAACGAATTATATTAAATAAAATTTAAAAAATATCGTATAAATTATTTATTATAAAATTATTATATTTTTAAAGTTAAAAAATTATCGAAATTATATTTTTTAACGGTTTTTATAATTTTTATATTAATTACATTAAATTAAAATTCGTTTTATTAATTATATTTATAACGAAATTAATCGCATCGTTATTTACGTTAAATTATATATAATAAACGTAGTTAATTTTTCGATAATTTTTTTTTAATGTAAACGTAATATAATAATTATTTTATTATTTAATAAATTTAATATATTTTCGTTTTAAAATATCGCTATAAATAATATAAAACGTTATTTAATTAACGGTATTATTATAATCGAATATATTATTATTTATTAAAAATTTAAAATATATTTATAAATATTAAATTAATTTTTATATTAAAATTATTAAAATATTTTATAAAAATTTATAATTTAACGTTTTATTATACTTTTAAATAATTATATTTATTATTATTCGATTTTTTTATTTTATTTATTAAAATTTTATTTATAAAATTCGAAAATTTAATAATTTTATTATTAAATTATTTTATTTTTATTCGAATTAATTATAATTATTTTTAATTTATTATATATAATTAATATAAATTATATAAATATTATAAAAAGTATTTTAACGTCGTAATTCGTTTAAATTAATTATAATCGAAACTTTAATTTAGTTATAAAAAAAAATATTAATTTAATATATTTATAAATAAAAAAATAAATTTATTAACGTTATATTATAATATTATACGAAAATATATATTAATATTAATATAAATTTTAAATTTAACGAAATAAAATTTTTAATATTTATTTATAAACTATATATAATTAAAATTCGAAATCGTAAACATTTATTTTTTTACCGTTTTTTTAAATTATTTTTTTTCAAAACGTTATTATATAATTTTTAAATATTATTCCTTATAAATATTATAAATTAAATTATAAATAATGTTTAATTTTAAATATTTTCGAATAATCCCTTAAATTTAATTTTTATTTAAATTATTAAATAATAAAAAATCATTAATTAATAAATCGAAAAGAAAATATTAAGCGATTATTTAATATAAAAATTATAAAAAAAAGTTATATTTATTATATTTATTTTTATATAAAAGTATAATTAATTAATTTTACATTAATCGATATTTATATATTTTTTTAAAATATATGTTTTAAATCTTCGTTATTTAAAATAACGAAACATTTAATAAAAATATATTTACCGTTATTACCGTTACGATAAATTCTTTAATATAAAATTATATAACTACATTAATAATTTTTTTTTTCGTAATTCCCTTTTTTCTTTTAATTATTAATAATAATAAATTTCCTTTTTTTTATTTTTTTACTCATCCTTATAATTTCATTATAATATTATTTATATTAATAAACGTTTTTAACGTTTTATTAACATTATTTTTTATTATAACATTAATAAAATTATTTTTTTTATAAATTTATTTAATTTTTATTATCTTTCGTTTTTCGTATAATTATCGAAATAATATAATATCGATTATAAACTTTTTTTTTTCGTAATATTTAGTTTAATTAAATACTTATAAAATAAATAAAAATTAATATAAATAATAATAAAAAAATTTAAATAATTTAATTTTTTATTAATTAATAAAATCGTCGTTTTAAAAATTATTACTATATTTATATTATATACTATAACGTAAATTTCGCTTATTAAAATACTTTATATAATACGTTTTAATTTAATCGAATTTTAATAAATAATATTACTTTTAATATTAAAAAATAATTTCGAAAACGTTTTATTTATAATAAATATAATATATTCGATTTAAAAATTTAAATTTTTATTATTTATAAATAATTCGTCGATAAAAATAAATAATTTAATAATTTTTAAATTTAAAAATATAAATCGTAATTTTCGATCGATATTTACTTTTTATTAATTAAATCGTTTATTAAATTTCGTAATTTCGATAATTTCGAATTTACGATGTTAAATTACTTCGAATATATTATACGTAATTTTAAATTAATAAATCGATATAATATATACTCTACGAATACGTTATTATATATATTAATACGTTATATCGTTAACATCGAATTTAATAAAAATAATTTTTTTTCTTTAATTTTTTTAATATAAATAAATTATTTCGTTAATTTTTATAATAATAATATATTTATTAAAAATAATCGAGTAATTTATAATTAAATATTTTTTTAACTTAATTAAAAATTTTATTTTTTTTCGTTTTTAATTTTTTATTTAATTAAATATTTTATCGAATAATTCGAAGGTATTATTAATTTATATATTTATTAATTCGAAATAATTAATCGATTTTAATATTAATAAATATAAATTATACGTAAATATAATCATTTAAAACTTTTTTTTATAATATTTAAAATATATAATTTATTAATATATATTAACTTTTATTATATTATATAAAAATTTCACGATTATTATAATCGTATTAAAAAAATATTTAAATATAAAAATAAAAAATAATCGAATTAAAACGATACGATTTAACTTTAACTTTAATTATATATAAACTTATATAATATTATATAATTAAACTTTTATTTTTTTTTATAAAAATAAATATTAATATTATAATTATTTATTAATTTAATCGTTATATAATCGATAATTATATTAATATTACTTTTTTACCTTCGTTATTATAATTTTAAATAATAAATTTAAACTTTTTAAAAAAATATAAAATATTTTTTTTTTAATTTCTCGAATAATACGAAAATTAAATAATTAAATACCGTGAAATTTAATAAAATCGTATTTTTTAAACGAAAATACATCTTTATTAATAAATCTTTTAATTTCCTTCGTATTTAATTTTTTAAAAATTTTTTTAAAAATTATAATCTTTTTTTTTTTACGTAATTAAATAATTAAAAGTTAATTTTTACATTTTTTTATAATTATATAAGTAATAATAACTTTTAATTTATTTTTATTATCGAATGATTTTTCACGTCTTTATTTTTAAGTTTTAAATAAATCTTTCGATAATACATATATTTTATTATCGTTATTTTTTTATTAATCGAAATTAAAATCGAATTTTACGATCGAAATAAACTTTAATACGTTAATTATTATATTATAATTATATAATTTAATAATTATTATACGAAAATTAATAAATTTATTATTTATTTTAATTATATACATTTCGCCGTTTTTAATAATTAACGTATATAAACCTTTTTAACCGTTTTTTTTATAATAAACACATATTTTTAATTATAATAATAAATTTAACATATCGAATATATTCGAATTATTTTTTATATTAAAAGCATCGATTATTTATTTTTTCGTTTTAATTTTATTTATTTTAACTATAATTTTTTTAATCGTTATTTTTTTAATTTTTAAAAATAATATTATAAATAAATTATCGATTAATTATAAATACGCGTTAAATATTAATAATATAAATATTAATTTATTAAATTTTATAATATCGTTAATAATTTTTATAACTATTTATAATATATATTCGAATTTTACGTTAAATAAATCTTTAAATATAATTTTAAAAACTCGTCGTAATAATCTATAATATCGTTTTAATTTATTTATCGAATTATAAAATTTAACGGATATTTCTTTAATTATAATATTTAAAACTTTAACATTAATCGTAAATTTATTAATAATAAAATTCTTTTCGACATCGTAAATAATATCGTCGAATAAATTTAAATAAATATTAATTTACATTATTTATAATATATTTTAAATATATTTTATTATTATATTTTTTAAAAATTTCGTAATTTAATATATCGTAATTTAATTAATAATATAAAATATTAATTTCGTATTAATATATATTACGTTAACGAATATATTATAATTAAAATTAACGTTATTTTTAATAATAAATTTAAATTATTTTAATCGATTATTATATATTTAACATTAATGATAATATTTATTAATTTTATCGATTAAAATTTTATCGAAATTATTATAATTTATTTTAATAAATAAACGATATAATTTATTTATTATAAAATAATTAAATCGTTAATAAATTTAACGAAATTCGATTTTTATAAAATAATAATAAGTAATTATAAAATTATAATCGTTAAATAAAAATTATAAATGTTTTTATTTACGGATAATAAAATACTTTTTATTTTTATATATAAATACGTTTTTAATATTATTAAAATATATATTAAAACGGTTTATATTTTTAAAATATAATAAAAACGATATATTTAATAATATAATTTAAAACGTAATAAATTTAAACGATATAAATACGTAAACGGTATTTAAATTTCGTTATTTTACGTTATTATTAAATCGAATAATATAACGTTTTATTATTTCGATATTTAAAAATATATATAAATATAATTATTATAAAACTTTAAATTAAAATTCGCCGTCGAATAAAATTTTAATTATTTTTATATTTAATATAATATTTTAAAATATATTAACGTATCGATTATTAAAATAAAACGTAATATCGTATAAAGTATTATAAGTCGTAAAGTTAAAAACGTCGGTTACGGTTATCGCGTAAAACGCGGTTTAATTTACGAGTATATTTATTACGTTTTAATCGTTAATTTCGCCGTAAATAATAAAATAATAATTTAAAATAACGATCGGTGGTTTTTCGTCGTTTTTATTATTTTTTTAAATATATTAAACATCGTAATTTTATTTATTATCGTTATCGTTATTTTTTTATACGTCGATTCTTTTATAATCGAATAAAAATTAATTATAATTTTCGTTAATATTTTTAAAATCGAAGTTTTACTTTTATACGTAACGTCGTTAATTTATACGTTTATTTCGTCGTTTTAAAATAAAGTGTTTTATAAATTAATATCTCGTTTTATCGTATATAAAATATTTTTTTTAACGTTACGATTTTTTAATACGTTATAAAATTCCGTCGTATAATCGAAATTAACTTTTATTATTACGGTAAATTTAATTAATTTAATATTAATTCGATATTTTTTAATTATAGTTTATATTATATAATTTAATACGATATATTATATTAATGATAATTCGAAAATTTAAATAAATACCATTAAATATATTTAATTATTAAAAAATCGTAACGTAAAAAACGGGATATTTTTATACGATAATTATAATATTTTTTTAAAATTATAATCGATTACGTAATTAATTGTTAATTTTTTTTAAATACGTTAAATTTTTTCGATTAATAATTTCATTTAAATAAATAAATTTTTATTAAAATTTTCTTTTATAATTAAAAATATTATTATTTAATATCATTTAATTATATACATTTATTAATTTTTTAATAAATAAAAATACGTTTTTATACATTTAATTATATTTTAAAAAATATAATTTATATCGATTAATTAATCGTAATAATATTATTATATTCGTTTTTTTAATATCGTTAAATATATATTAATATATATATATTCTTTAACTTTAATTTTATAATATAAATTTTTAAAAACTTTAATTTTTTCGTTTATAATATCGTATTTATTACTTTTAAATTTATAATCGTTATTATTATACATTTTAACGAAATCGATAAAAATACGTAATAAATTAAAATTTATTAAATATTAATATATTTATTAAATTAATTATAAATGATATAACGATTATAAATTTCGTTATTATTATAAAAAAATATAACGTTATTAATCGAATTAATATTATAATTATTATAATATTAATTATTATATCGATTATTATTAAAAAATAATATAATATTATTAATCGATTTATTATTAAAAAATAATAAAAATAATAAATTATTATTAATTAAATTATTATTAAATCGATTATTATATTATATAATTTTAAAATTATTTCGATAATTATATTATAATATTTTTCGTATTATTAAATATTATAAATATTATTATAATAATTTTAAAAATTATTAATTATTTTAATTACGATTAATCTATAAATTTTTAATCGATTAAAAAAACATATTTTTATTAAAATTTTCGTAGGAAAATAAAGTTACTTTTATTAATAAATTCGTTAAATTATTTTTTAGTTATTTTTTTAACGATATTTTTTAAAAATAATAAAAATTTAATAACTTTAATTATTTTCGTTAATTTTTTAATATAAATACGAACATTTTTAATATATACGCTATATTTTCGTAAATAATCGATTTTTTTAATATATAATTACTTAATTATATATTAAAATTATTTTTCGTTTTAATTATCGAAATTTTTTTTAAATCGTCGTTATAATTAAACGTTAAAAAAATTATTACTATACATTTAAAAATACTTCGTAAAATAAATATTTAAAATTTTTAATTTTATTTTATCGAAATTAAATTTTTTAAAATTTAAACCCATATAATTTAAATTAACGAAATCTTTTTAAATTTTACTTATTTTTAACATTATATAAATAAATTTTAATTAATTAATAAATTTAATATTATAACATTTCGTCGAAAATAAAAAAATTTTTTTTTATTTATATAAAAAAAAAATTTTTAATTATAATTACTTAATAACGGTAATAGATATAAAAAAGATAAAATAAAATAAAAAAAAATAATAAATAAGTCGATTTAAAAATTTCTTCGTAAATAATCGAATCGTTAATATATATACGTTTTAAGTTTAATTAATCGAAAATAAAAATTTATAAAAATTAAAATAACCGTTTTCGTATTTAATTAATTATTATTAATATAAAACACCTTAAATAATTAATTAAATATAATAATAAAATCTTTTCGTACGTGATAAACGCGAATTTATTAACATTTTTTTATATATCGTATATAAATATTACTTAATATATTACGTACGATATATTACGTTTCGAAATTTTTAAAATAACACGATTAATTTTACGTTTTTAAAAATTATTAACGTAAAACGCCCCGAGTTTTTAAAAGTGGTTTAATAATTAATCGCTTTTTTTTATTAAAATTTATTCGTTCGATCGAATTTTAATATTTCTTCGAATTAAATTATAATAAAATAAATAATCCTTTTACATTTTAAACTTTTTTAAATTCGTAAATTTCTTTTTAATAAAAATCTTATTATTTATATTTAACTTATTAATTAAACATTAATTAATATTAAATAATAAAAGGTTATTAATTAATAAATTAAAAGGAAAATATTAAACGATTATTTAATATAAAAATTACGAAAAAAAATTATATTTATTATATTTATTTTTATATAAAAATATAATTAATTAATTTTACATTAATCGATATTTATATACTTTTTTAAAATATATGTTTTAAATTTTCGTTATTTAAAATAACGAAACATTTAATAAAAATATATTTATCGTTATTATCGTTACGGTGAATTTTTTAATATAAAGTTATATAATTATATAAATTTTCAAATAAATTTAATATTTATTAATAATTATTAAAAAATTTATATAATCGATTTTTAATATATTATTATTTATTTAAATCATTAATTTTTTAAATTATATTATTTTTAAAGTAAATTCGAATTAAAAATAATAAATTAATTTTAATATTTTAAATACGTTATAAATAATTTAAAATTTTTTTATTATATATATTTCGATAATATATAAATTTATATATATATTTTACGAATTTTTTAATATAAATAATTTATTTATAACGAAAATATTTTTATTATTATAATTTTCGTTCGAAAAATTATAACGATATATTAATTTTAAATCGTTTTTTTTTAAAATATTTAATAATTCGAAAATATAATAATTTTATTTAAAAAAATCGAAATATTTTTATTTTAATATTATTAATATTATACTTTTTTTAATGGATATTTTATTCGCATAAATATCGTTAAAATATTTAATAATTAATTTTAAAATTATATTTATTTCGAAATTTATAAAAAATTTATATTTATAAAAAATTTATATTTATAAAATTTTATTATTTAAATATTAATTAACGATTAAATTTTTATATAATTTTAAATTTATTTTAAATTATAATATATTAATTTTATTAATTTAAATATACGATTATCGAAAAAAAATAAAAATAAATAAAAAGAATAATTATAATAAAAAATTATAAATTAAAGTATAAAATTTTTCGTAATATTAATTAATATAAATAATATAAAATAATATGATTTATATCGATAAAAAATTAAAAAAAATTCGATAATCGATTATATAAAATTACTTATAAATCGTTCGTTTAATTACGAAGTTATATTTACTTAAATTCGTAATAATAAAATTTATATATAATATAAAAAAAAGCGTTTTTTACGGATATTATTTAAATTTATTACGGGATTTTAACGTGGTTTTAATTTAAAAATTTAAAATTAAATTATTTTAATTTATACGTATCGATAATTAAATGTTTTAAAATATAAATTAAAATTATTATTAAAAAATTAAATTATTTATTTTTTATAAAAAAAATATCTTTAATATATATTAATTAAAATAAATAAATTTAAAATATTTAATTTTTTATAAATTATTAATTTAAATATATAATAAAAAAAGTGTTTTCGTTTATAATTAAAAAATAATTATTAAAGATTATTAATAAAACGTTTTTATTAATATATAATAAAACGTATAATAAAATTTTTTAATTTTTATTAACGAGGTTTAATATTTTTTTTTAACGCGTAATAAAATTTCCTTTAATAAATATTTCGATTTTAAATTAATATTTTATATTAATGTTAATAATTAAATTTTAATTATTAATAATTAAACGAAATTTTAATTATCGATGGTAATTTTATTTAATTTTTAAAAACGCTACGTAATACCGTGAAATTTTCGATAATAATAAATGGATTTTTATATTTAATCGAAATGTCGAAACGTTCGAAATAATTATTATTATATATAATAATAATTAATTCGAAAAAAAAATCGAAGAAATGAAATTATTTACCGTTTTATTTTACGATAATATCGTATTTAATATTAAAATAATTTATATAACGTATTTAAATATTTAAATAATAATTAATATTATAAATTAATTTATTTAACGTTTAATATTTTTAAATTTTTAATACGATTATTAAATCGATAAATATTATTTATATTTTAATAATAATTAATTTCGACGTATATAAAAAATAATAAGATACGCGCGAATACGTACACGGGTTTTATTATTGTATAAACGCTTTCGATATATTATTTAGTTAAAATCGATAACGAATACGTAGTTTTAAATAAGAAAGTTTTTTATAATATTATATTTTTATTTAAAAAATTAACATTTAATAACACTTTTATTTATTATATTATATTATATTATATTAATAAATTAAATATAAAAATAAAGTATTTTAATAATAACGGTATTTTTAAATAATTTTCTTTAATTAAATTAGGTATAAAAATTACCCTTTAATAAAATAAACATTATTTAATTAATAATTAAAAAATTTTAGGAATAAAAAATTTTAATTACCCGTTAATTAATTAATTAATTAATTAAAAAAATTAGGAATTTTATAAAAGACAATTCCCCGTTTTATAATTCGAAATAGTTAATAAATAAACATAAATTTAAGTAAGTTTTCGAAATAATATATCGATTAATAGGATTAATAAATTAATTAAAAAATTAAATTTTATAAGAAAAAAATTTAATTTATTAAAATAATTAATTTAATTTAGATTAAGTTTATTAAAATATTTAATTATAAGATTAAAGTTTAGCGATTTTATAATTAAAAACGTAATTTAATTAAATTTAAATAAGTAAAAAAAAAAATTTTTCGTGTTTTGGATAATTTTCGAATTTTAACTTTAAAAAGTTTCCGTTATTAATTTACGTATAGATATAAGTGGCGAATTTATTAATTTTTTTATTTTTATAATATCGAATATAAATATTTAATTAAATTAACTTATTATTACTTATTTTATTAAAATTAATACTTTTAATTTTATTTGTATAATTTTTATCCTTAAAAACGTAATTTCGTTAATTATTAAATATTGTCGATATATTTATTGTGAGATTACCGATTTTAAATTTAACGTTAAAGATTTTTATATATCGGTTAATTAATTATTTTAATAAAGTTTTATTTAATTATTTAAAAATTTAAAGAAATAAAGAATAAATTATTTAAATTTTAATTATATTAGTAGATAAAAGTACGTAAATATTTCGAATGAAATATCGATCGTATTAAGTTACGTAAACTTTAAGTAAGTATTAATTCGATTAAATTACGTAAATTTTAAATAAATATTAATTCGAATATTTTACGTAAATTTTATTCGATATTTAATTAATAATAATAATAAAGTAAAATAATTAATAATAATTTTAATAATTATAATAGTTAAATTTATAACTTTAATAATAATAATAGTTAAATTTATAATTTAATTAATAATAATAATTTTATAATGGTATGTTTAATTTTAATTTATTTAATTTAAATAAAAAGGTTTAATAAAAGATAAATAAAATAATGTTATTTTTTTAAATAATTTTAAATTTAAACGGTATAATTAATAATAACTTAGTTAATTACGATAATATTAATAATAGTAATGAATTAAACGGATGAAAAATAATTAATATAAAATATTTTTAATCGGATTTAAATCATTCATTTGAAATAAAAAATTTCGTTTAAATTAATAAAAACGTATATTAAAAAAGTGTTTATATGTTTATTAATAAAGTAAAAAACGTTAAAATTAACGAGGTTAAAATTAAACGTATTATAAAATTTATATATAAATTATACCGTAATTTAATTTAAATATAATAGATTAAAAGTTTTATATAATTATAAAAAAATATAATAAAAGCCGATAATGTATACGCATTAATATAACTTTATGAAAAATTTAAAAAGTTTAAATTCGAAACGATTAATAATATCGAAACGATAAAATACACTAAAAAGAATTATATACGTAACACGGATATCGTTTTATAAAAAATAAACGTATAAAAACTTTATAAAATCGCACGTATAAATTAATCGATATAATATATATTATAAATTTATAATAAATTAAACCTCAAATTACGAATATTTATAACCCTTTTAACGTTAATTATAACGATTAACGAATACTTTAAATACGTAAAAAAATATCAAAAAATATGACGAATAAAATTAATAATAATAAAAGAAAAAAATTTAACCCCTATAAAATCGATAAACGATATATTATTTAAAAATATTTTAATTAATTTCATAAAATTAAATAAGTACATAAACGCGAACATTTATTTCGATTTAAATAATTTCGTAAATTCGAATTTTTTTATAATTTTAAATAATAAAAACGTAATAATTAATAATAAACGTTATAATAAACGTTATAATAATTAAAACCGTTATAATTACCGAAAAAACAATTAAAAACGTTATTATAATAATAACGATAAAAATAATTATCGCGGAAATCGTTACCGCGATTTTCGAAATAATCGTTATAAAAACGGTTATTGAAATAAATATTAATACGAATAATATAAACGCGGTTTACGATATTAAAGGAAAGGAAATAAAAAATAACGAAAATGGAAACGTTAAAATTAAAGAAATAATAATTATTATTTAAAAAATAAAATTTTTATAAATTAAAAAGATAAAAAAAAAGAAACTTAAAAAGCGAAATTTCGTAAAAAAAGATATTTTTTTATAAACGATTACGAATCAAATTTAAAATACGAGAATAATTAATAATACGATTAAAACGCCGCCGTAATAATCGTAGCTTTTAATTTAACCCTTAATTTAAATTATTTATTATTTAATCCTTTTATACCCATTTTCTTTAATATAATTTTAAATAAAAAAAGGATTTGTCGTAAATACGGAAAGCTTTTTAATTTAAAATTAACATGTATAAAACATATATATATTAACATTTACATTAAGTTAAAAAAACTTAAACATAATAAATTAAAAATTATTAACCTCGAAACGGTTAACGTAATTAATACCATTAATAAAACCATAATAAAAAAATTTCCCATTGCGAATATAAATATTATAAACGTAACACCCGAATAAAATTATATTAAAAACCCTTTTTTAAAAAAAACTTAATTATTAACTATAATAATAAACAAAGGAAAAATAACAACTATATACGTAAACATAAAAACATCCATTTTTTTAATAAATAAACGATAATTAAATACCTTTATTTAATAATACGAATTAACGCACTTAAACCCCATCATTTACAAAGGAATAATAAATTCGGTTATATTAATAAAAATGATAAAATTTAAATTTTAATTTTTAACTAAAAACGAATATAATAAAAAATTAATATTACGTATATTAATATAAGTATAAGTATAAAAATACCTATTATATGTTAATTTATTATTAATAATAAAATTTTTCGAAATTAATAAAATCGAAATTAATTACTTAGATAAAACCTTTATTTTAAACATATATCTTCGAATAATAATTCCGGTAAAATGTCGAAAAAATATTATAATTCGTTAAAAAATTTTAATTATAAATTAAATAAAAATTCCCTTTTACATTATTATAACGATATCGATATAATTTACGAACCTTTCGAAAACAAAGGATTATTAATTTATATTAAAGCGATTAAATTTAATAATAAATATTTACGACGTAATAAATTTTAAAATAATAATAATAGTTAATAATTTTTATAAAATTATAAAAATCTTAATTAAAATAAAAATCGAAACGATCGATAATTTAAATATAAACGGGTATATGAAATTACTCGAATAAACCTATTATAACTACACTTTAAAAAAATTTAAAATAACTATCGATATAATTAACGCCGTTAATTTTTTTTTTTAAATAATAAAATAATCCCATTAAACCCCCGTAATATAAAAATTCGTATTTTCGATGTATAAATTAAAATTAAAAGCATTAAAATTAAAAAACTTACCGAAAATATTAATTAAAGAAAAAATCCATTATTATAATTTAGATAAAAAATTTATATAAAACTTTATAATAATAATAAATAATTATAAAATTTGATACGATAAAAAAATCATTAAAGTTTCGAAAAAAAAAAAAATAACCATCGATTTTATAAATAATTAATAAGATAAATATAAGTTTATAAAAATATATTTATTAAAAGTAAATAATAAAAAATTTTTAAATAAAACTTTCGATAAATTTTATCGATAAGGAAAATTTAAATAAATAAAAACATTAACCCCCTTTAAATATTTATATTTTATAATATAAAAAATAATTAATAGTAAAAAAAAAAAATAAGTAATAATCGATTTATAATTATTAAATAAATACACCTTTACGAATAATTACCCATTACCCCGGTAAAAAAAAATTATAAATCGAATAAAAGGAAAACGCGTTTTTAACATTATCGATAATTTAACTTTTTTCCATTAATTACTCGTAATAAAAAAATACCGCGACCGAATAATAATCATTTCATTAAAAAACTTCGAAGTATTTAAAATAACATTAATAAATTTTAAAAACTTATTAACATTTAATTAAAAATTCATAAACTATAAACTTTAACCTTTTAACTATTTCGTTAAAACTTATATAAATAACGTTATAATATATAACGAAATAAAAAAAAAATATTATAAACATTTCCATTAAATTTTTTAAATATATAATTAAGTAAAAATTATTTAATCTTTAAAAAAAACCTTTTTAAAATACCCATTAATTAAATTATTAAAATTTATAATAAATAAAAACGAAATATTAATCCCATAAAATCGAATCGAAACAATATAAAAAATATAAATATTAAAAACTTTTACAAACTTCGAAACTTACATAAACATAATTAACTTTTTAAATAAACACGTACTTTAATATTAATAAAAAATTAAACCACTTTAAAATCGAAAGATAATTATATTTAATTAAAAACGAAAATCCAATAAAATCCCAACGGGTTTTAAAATTAAAAAAACGTATACCGTAAAAATCTCGTTCGAATTAATAAAATTAAAATTATTAACTTTTAAGTAATTTTAAAGAAAATTATTCAAATTTACCATATTAAATTATTAACATTATAATCGAACCACTTTCGTTAAATTAAATATATTTAAATAAAAAAAATTTAAAATAATAATATTTTACTTAATAAATAAATGAAATAATTAAAACATCCCCGTCGAAAATATAATACTTATTATATTTTTATTTAAAATTTTAATTAAAGTAAAAAAAAGATATTAAATAATTAAATTAAAAATGGTATATTTAATATAAATATACCGAAATAATCGCGTATAACTATAATCGTATTTTAAAAATATCGTTATTTTAATCGATTACGTAACCATTAAAAAAATCGTAAAATAAATAAATTTAAAAACATCGAATATAAATAAAATAAATACGAAGTTAATAACTATTTCGACTTACTTTTTTTAATTTAACTTAAATGTTAAATATATATAAAGTAAAATGAATTTTATATTAAACGTTTTATTAAAATTACCTACGATAAATTCCTTCGAAAATATTATCGAAGTAAATAATTTAACTAAATTTACATTAAACGATATAATAAACGATTTCGAATATATAATTATAAAAATCGTAATTTTAAATAAATATAAAAAAAAAATCGCTTAAAAATATTAAGCGAATAAACGATTTATAAAATTATATAAAATTTTTATAAACGTTAAAACCGATAAAAAAAAAAACATCGCGCGATAATATAAATACGAACTTTAAAATAAATTAATATATTATATTATATTTAACGAATAAAAACGATTAATAATTTCGTTAAATTATGTTAAAAAATTATTAAAATTAATATATAATCGAAAATATTACTTCGAAATTTAAAAAATAATTTAAAAATTATAAAAAATTTTAATTTAAAACTTAATATAAAAAACTTAAAAATACGTATAATAATATTTAAAATGTTAAAAAAACCGCACGGATAAATTAAAACTTTTTAACGAATTATTATTTATAAATTCGTTAAAATTATTTTATTATATTATTTTATAAAATTTTATCGTTATGTTATTTTAAATATTAATTAAAAGTATAATATAAATAATAAAGGGATATATAACCTTCGACGTAATAATAATAATAATTTATAAATTCATTAAAAAAGTTATATTAATCCCCGGTAATATTAAATATAAAACGAAAAATTAAATCGTTTTAACGTTAAAATTTTTAATGTTATATAATTAAGGAATATTTAAAAAAATTATTTTAAATAAAAATTTAAAATTTATATTTAAGTTTTAATAAATAATCTTCGTTAAATTAAAAATCGTATTAATAATATCGATTAGTTATTATCCGTAAATAAACGGATAAATAAAAAGAAAAAATTAAAACGTAAAAATAATTATTCGATTTTATTACGTAACGTTAAATAAATTATAAATTAATATAATCCCCGCTTTATAATATGATATAAATAACGCTTTTTTAAAAATTTTAAGAAGATTTTTAAACGAAGCGATTTTAAGTTTTAAATTTAAAAGTTTTTTAAATACGTTAAATTTATTTATTAACGATATCGATTATTAAATAATACGGAATTTTTATCGTAAAAAAGTTAAAACGGTTATTAATTTTATAATAACCGAAGTTAAAACTCGGTACGATACGAAACATATTAAAATTACTTAAAAAGTAAGCGATTAAATGTATTTAAAACTATATAAAAAATATAAATTACTAGGAAAACCCCTTCGAAAATGGTTAATATAACGTATCGAATCATTAATAATTATACGACGTGTAAAACCCTTCGTATATAAGTTAAACATATTAACTTATTAACGAATTTACAAAGTTATATTAATAATATAATTAATTAAAGCACCATTAAAAATAAACTTATATAATCGGCGCATTATTTAATAAGGTAAAGTAGTAGTGGAAGGAAATGACGACGAGTGACATTTTTATAAAATAAAAAAGATTATAAATAAGCGCGTAAATAAAATAGAAGGAACATCGAAGTTAAAGTACTTTATAAAATGGAAGGGGTATTTCCTAATATATGATTAATGGTACGAAAAAAGCTTTTTAATGTAAAACGCCGTTAAAATAATCGAGGAATGAAATAAATTTCATCTAATAAAAAAAGGAAAATATAAGGTAAAAACATAAAAAAAGGTGTCGAAGATATTAAAAATAAATATTAAAATCGACTTTTTAAAAAAAAACCCTATATCGCTAACCTTACCGTCGATTATATAAAATACTCGACCTTTTTTAATAATAAAATTTTTCCTTTTTTTTTATTTTTTTACCATTTATTTTTTTTTTAAGTAATTTTTCCTTAAATTTAATATTTATAACATTAAAATTTTCGGTTAAACTATTTATTATATTAAATTTTTCGATTTATATATATAAAAAATTTATTCGTTTTAAATTTTCGAGGAAAATTTTCCTTTTAATAAAATTACCATATACATTTATTTAAACATTTTTTATTTCTTAAAAATTCGTAATTATAAAAGCCTTCGATTAAACCCTTAAAAAAATTAATAATTTAACTAATAATTAAATTATTAATTTAATTAATAAAGAAACCTTTAAAACACCCCCTAAAAATTTTAAAAAAAATTTAAAACATATAAATTCGAACGTAAAATAACTTTAATAAATAATTATATTATAAATAAACGATATTAATTATTTAACCTAAATTAAAAACGCTTTTAACAAAGTAAAAATATAATTAATTATAACCTTTATATAATAACGTAATAAAATAAAAAAATCCCGATTTAAATGTAATAATTATAAGTTAATAAATAATTTAAACGGAAAAAAATATTAAAAAAAAATCGTCGAAATCGTAAAAATTCGCTTATAATTTAATACTTATAAAATCATTAAAAATTTAACTATTATAATATCGAAATAAACTTTAAATGCCATTAATAAATATAAAACCATTAAACGTTATTTAAACGACATTAAAAAAATTGATAAAAAGGTTAATTAAACTATTAATAAATTTAAAAAAACGTTGCGAATTTTCGATTTAAATAATTTAAAAGTTTTAAAAATTTACGGAGATTTAAAATATAGATATAAAATAATGTTAACGATTATTTTAATTAAATTAATTAAATTAAATTTATTATAATTATTATAATTACTTAACGATAAAGTAATTTTAAATTTTTAAATAAATAATAAAGTTAAAATAACCGAAAAAAACGTCGAAAATAACGACGATTAAAACATTTACATTATTTCGAATAAATCGAAAAAAATTACTTAACCCCGTAATTTTATTAAAATCATCGAATAAATTAAACTTTTATACGATATCGCGAAAAAAATAAATTAAAATTTAAAAAAATTAAAAGTTTTAATATAAATAATAAATATCGTTAAAAAAATCGTATTTAAATTATTAAACGAAGTTAAAAACGTAGCCTCGTAAAATAAAAACATAAAAATAAATAACGAAATAAAAAAAATTAACGATATTAATAATAAAGATTTTAACTTAAATTAAAATTAAAACTTTCGTAAGAAATTAAAATTTTCGTAGAAAAAAGAAATGATAAAATACGCACGGATACGCGTACGAGCTTTATTATCGTACGGGCGCCTTCGATACATTATTTAATTAAAATCGATAACGAATACGTAACTTTAAATAAGAAAGTTTTTTATAATATTATATTTTCATTTAAAAGATTAATAAAAAAATATAAAATAAATATTATTAAAAATATATAATAAAAAAAAATTTATTTTATAAAAAAATCATTTAATTTTTTAATAATAATTACCGTTAACGATGTTTTATTTATTTTTTTTTTTTCCATTAATTTATTATTAACGAATAAAAAAAAAATGTAAAAAATTTAAAAAATTATTAAATTTTTCGAATTCGTTAAATCCGTTAAATCCGTTATTTTTTTATTAATTTATTATTTTTTTAAGTTTAAATTTTATTATTATTTATACGTATCGATTTAAATTTAATATTAAATTTTATTATATATAATTTTAAATTAATTTTATTACGGGTAAAAAAATTAAATATAATTTAATTACGTTAAATAATTTTTTTTTATTTAATATTAAAACGGTTATTATAAATATAAAATTTTTCCGGGTTTTTTTTATTTTTTTTTAAAAATTATATTTCGATATTTTTTTTTATATATTTTTTTATTACGGCCCTACGTAAACTACGGGGAATAAAAAAAAATATAAAAAAAACCTCGAAATATAATTTTTAAAAAAAAAAATAAAAAAAACCCGGAAAAATTTCGTTCGGGGGGTATATATGATTATCTACTTTCAAGGGAAATAAAAAAAACAGTATCCCGTACGGAGTGTTTATATTTATACGTATGAATGGATTTTAAGGTATAGGAATCGTATGGATCGTAGGTATATGGGAATTATATAAATGGTATGGTATGGGAATTGTATGGATGGTATGGTATGGGAATTATATGGATGGTATGGTATGGGAATTGTATGGATCGTATGGTATGGGAATTGTATGGATCGTAGGTATATGGGAATTGTATGGATCGTATGGTATGGGAATTGTATGGATCTTAGGTATATGGGAATTGTATGGATCGTAGGTATATGGGAATTGTATGGATTGTAGGTATATGGGAATTATATGGATTGTAGGTATATGGGAATCGGATGGATCGTATGGTATGGGAATCGGATGGATCGTAGGTCTATAGGAATCGTATGGATCGTAGGGTATGGGAATCATATAGATGGTATGGTATGGGAATTGTATGGATCGTATGGTATGGGGATCGGATGGATCGTAGGTCTATAGGAATCGTATGGATCGTATGGTATGGGAATTGTATGGATCGTATGGTATGGGAATTGTATGGATTGTAGGGTATAGGAATCGTATGGATCGTAGGTATATGGATCGTAGGTATATAGGAATCGTATAGATCGTAGGGTATGGGAATCGTATGGATCGTAGGGTATGGGAATCGTATGGATCGTAGGGTATGGGAATCGTATGGATCGTAGGGTATCGGATGGATCGTAGGTATATGGGAATCGTACTAGAATCGCAGTTCAATTAGCAGTAGAATTGGCAGTAGAATTGGCAGTAGAATTGGCAGTAGAATTGGCAGTAGAATTGGCAGTAGAATTGGCAGTAGAATTGAAATAGCCGTTGAAAAAAGAGGTGGAATTACATAATCGCTTTGGTTCCTGGATAAGTGGGTCCGTGGGAGGATGCACCCAATAAAAAGGCCGTTGCTCTGCAGGATTCGCCAAGGTGCGCTAGGCCGCGTACGGCTAGCCTAAGTCAAATTTGACCAATTGCAACTCGCGATAAGCTTATCAATTACTTATCAATTACCTTATCGGGATCCGCAATTACTTCCCTAGTTACACATAGTAATTTTCCTGAGAGGTTTATCATTAAGCACTCCGTGCGGGATTAAAAAGGTATAATAATGTACGAAAAAAAAATACTCGTTATAAAATAAATAAAAAAATTTACTTTAAACGAAGTAATATAATAATTAAATTATAAATTAAATTATTTTTTTATTAATATTATATTAATAATATCGAAAAAAAAATAACGTTTATTTTAATTTATATAACGAAAATTTATATGTTTATTAAAATTTTTATTTAATATTACGTTAATATATATCGATATAAAATAAATAAACGTTATAATTTTTTATTTTAAATTTTTTCGCTTTTTATACGATTAATTTATAAATAATATAGTTCGTAAATTTAATTTTAATAAATGGAAATTTTATAAATAAATTAAAAATATAAAATTTATTTCGAAAGTAATTTTATTACGATTTAATAAAATTATTTTATTATAATTAAAAAATTATAAAAAGATAAAAATAAATTATTTATTAAATTTAAAAACGAATTTTTAAAAAATTTTAAAAAACGTTATTATATATATATTATTTACGATTTATATAATTATATATTAAAATCGTATAAAATTTTTTTTTAAAAGTATAATATTAACGATTTATTATTTTTTTTTATTCGTTTATATCTACGTAAAAAACCGTAATTTAAAACGAAGATTCGAATAATAATTTATTTTTTAATGATTTAAAATTTTCGTTATTACGATTAAATTTCGATTCGTATTTTACTTCGTTATTACCGTTTAATAAATTACGAAAAATAATTTTTTCGAGTTAAAATAAAAAACCGTTTTAAGTTTATTTTTAAATATATAATAAAACGATAAAAATTAATTAATTTTTTAAAATTAATTAAAAAAATCGTTAATATTTAATAAAAAATAATCGAATTTATTATACGTATTAACATTTTATCGACGCGAGTTTTTATCGATTTTACATTCGACGATAACGACCTTTTAAATATTATAATTATCGTCGAAAAAAAAAATGGTTTTTTTTATCGTAAAAGTTAAAAAAATTAAAATAAAACGAAATAATTATATTAATATAATAAATGAAATAAATTATAAATTTCGATGAAAATTTACTTATAACGGTTAATATTATATCGATTAAAAAAATCCCCGTATTTTATAATTATTAAATTATTATTAAATGAATTATTTAAACGAAAAGGTTAAATGTATTATTTTTAAACGAAAAGTCGAAAGAATTTATACGAAATATTATAATTACCGTCGATAAAAAACGATTTAATAATTTTTCGTAAAATTTAAAATCGTTTATTACATTAAAAAAATCGAATTTTTATATCGAATTATCGTTAATTAATAAAAAGTCGCATTTATTTATTAACGTTAACGTAAATTTTATTACCGTTTTAAATTTTCGTAATTATAACCGTTTTAATAAAATATTTATTAATAAATTTTTTATACCTTTATTTATATATTTTTTATAATAACGTAATACGTTTATTAAAAAACGTAAAATTACGTAATCGTTAATTAAATTTATTAAATTTATAAGTTATAATTTTCGATTAATCGATATCGACGAAAGTTTTAATAATAATTTATAAAAAAGTTAAAATTAATTAACTTCGTAATTTATTTAAAAAATATTAAATAATAAATATAATATTTATTAACGAATATTATTATTTAAATTTAAATATTATAAAAAATTTACATATAAAAAATTTTTATAAATTTATTAAAATTAAATAAATTAAATTAAAATAATTTATCGATATAATTATAATTATAATATACCATTTTAATCGATATTTATAAATATATATTTACATTTTTTTAATTTTTTTCTCCCGCTTTTTTTTTAAAATATACGAGTTTATTAAATTAAATATTTAAATAAATATATAATTTTTATTTACGATTTTAACATTTAAATATTTATAAAAAAATGCGATTTTAATATAATACGGTTATTTATTACCGTTATTATTATTATTATTATTATTATTATTTTATATATTTGTTTTTTATTACGTTATTAATTATTTAACGCCGTTAAAATATCGTATAACGTTACGATATAAACTTTATTTTCGTAATTAAATAAATATAAATAAAATTTTAAATCGAATTTATATAAATATTTATTTATTTAATAAATTTATTTAAATTTTAATCGAAATTTATTTTTTATTTTAAAATAAAAATTTAATATTTAAAATTAAAAAGGAAAATAAAATAATTAATGAAAATAAAAAACAATTAATAAAATCGATTCGAATTATAATTAATTTAAACTTTTTAATGTAATTTAACGTATCTTATTTTAAAAATTAAAGTATATTTTTTAAAGCGAATTTAATTTTTATAATTATTATTTTAATTACGATTTTTATTATAATTTATATTATAATTTAACTTTTTATAATTTTTTTTATTTAATAATTTTTATTACGTATATCGATTATTATATTAATTATTATATTAATTATTATATCGATTATTATATTTATTATTATATTAATTACCGTTATATCGATTATCGTTATATTAATTATTATTATATTAATTACCGTTATATTAATTATTATTATATCGATTATTATTATATCGATTATTATTATATCGATATTATTATATCGATTATTATTATATTTATTATTATATTTATTACTACATTTATTATTATTATATTAATTATTATATTTATTATTATATTTATTATTATATAAATATTTTATATTTTTCGAATAAATTTTTATTTATTTTTTATAACTTTTTTTAATAATAAATTAAAAAATAAAAAGTTAATTATTTAAAAATATATTATTTATAAACTAAACGATTATATAACGTTAATTACATAATACGATTATAATTAAAAAAATTTTCCCGCTTATATATTTAAATAATTTTAATTTTATTAATATTATATCTATTTATTTAAATAATTAAAATAATTAACATTATTAATTAAAATAAATATATTTTTATTACGTTTAATTTACACGTTATCGAAAAATATTTATTAAAATTAAGTTTATAATAATAACTTTTAATAATAATTTTATTAATTATATTTTATTATAAATAATTAATAAAATTAATTAAAAATCGAATTATTACGGTAAATTTATTAATGTAAATAATAAAAATTAAAGTAGGTTAAAAAAATATCTTTTATTATTTTTAATTATAACGAATTTTAAAACTAATTAATTTATTAATTTATCGATTTTTTTTATTTTTACGTTCGATTAAAATTTCGGCGGCGTAAATAACGGTTAACGGTTAAATCTAAAATTTAAAATAATAAAAAATAATAAAAATATAAATTTTTTTTTCGAAGTAAATAAATTAATAATATTAATAATAATCGTTATTTTTTTTAATTTAATATTCGAAATATTTATATTATAAATTATTTTAAAAATTTATTATATTAATTATTTAAATAATTTTAATAACGGTGAAAATTTACGTATAAAAGTAAACGATAAAATTATATTATAATAACGATAAAATCGTATATATTTTAAAAAAAAGTTATAAAAATTAAAATTATTATTAAGATTTATCGTAAATAATTTTATTATTAATCGCGATAATTTTTTATTACGAATATATAAAAATAATTATTTAACTTTTTTTAAATTTTTCGATTTATTTTTCATTTAAAAACATTAATAAAAATACGAGTATATTTTCCATTATTATAATATATTTAAAATAAAAACGTTCGATTATATAAACGTAAATATAAATATTACGACGAAAAAGCTCGTAATTATTAAAAAAATTCGCATTAAAATGCCTTATAATATAAAAATCGTAAAAAAAAAATACCGCATTAATATACATTTATAATAAATGATTCGACGTTTTAAATAACTATAAAATCGAAGGAATTAATTATTTAAAATTTAATAATAAATACGATATTATTTTTCATTATTTATTAATATATAATATCGTTATATAAATATCGATTTACCGAAGTTTAATAATATAATCGATGATTTTACATTTATTACGCCGTTAATTAAAAGTAATATATATAATTTTTTAAAAAATAAAAAACGTTTAAATAATAAAAAATAATATAAATAATTTTTTTATAATGCGATTAAAAATTTAAACTTTTTTTATAAAAATAACGTTATATATTACGATGTTATAATTTTTAATATTTTTATAATTCGAAACGATAATATTTTTTTTTTTAAATAACATTAATTAATAACTTTAATAAAATTATTATAAAAAAAAAATAAATAAATTAAAATTAATCTTCGTATTATTTTTACCTTCGAAGTTATTAAATATAAAAATTTAAATTATATTAACGTAATTAACGTATAAATTTTCGCGATAATATATATCGACATTTTTTTTCGAAATATTTTATCGATTAATTAAATAAATAAAAAGTCGTATAAAAAATTAATAAATAACTTTAAACGTAAAAAAAATAAAAAGTTTATAACATCGATTAAATATCGTATATTACGGGAAATATTATATTAAAGTTTTATAAATAAACTTACGATAAAATAAATCGTAATCGATTTATTTTAAATAATCGACTTTTAATTTACGAAAAAAACGGCGTAATTAAATTTATAGATTTTTAAATTAAAGTTTTATTTATAATATATTAAAAACTTAAATTTATTATTAAATATACGCGGGTTTTTTAATATTTTAAAAAATAATCGTTTTAATATATTAATTTAATATTTTTTTAAAAATATCGTAACTTAATAATCGTTTATATAAAATAAATAATAAATATTAAACGTAATAATATTAATTTAATTTATTTATATCGAAGCGTCGATCGATTTTACCCTTAATACATTTATATAAAATCGCGGTTCAAATTTTTTTTTTTTTAATATTAATAAAATTTAATCTTAACTTATCGTATCGCGCGTTTTATTATTATTATAACATTTATTTAATATTATTAATTTATTATAAATATATTAAATTATAAAATTTATATTTTATAATAAATATTTTTATAATAATAAATAATTTTATATCGTAAACGTATTTTTTATACTTATATTAATTATAATATATTTATTAAATTTTACCGTACGATATTAAAACGTTAATACGGTTATAAAAAAAATTAATATATTTATAATAAAAAATTATTTATTATTATAAAAGTAATTTTAAAAAGTTTATACGTTTATAAAATATATTTTATTATAAACTAAAAAATTAAATAAAAACGAAGAAAATAAAATATATTAATATTACGAAAAAAAAAAAAATTTAACCGTAATTCGAAAAAATATAAATTTTATATATATTTATTATAACGTTATAAAGTTAATCATTTATTTAATGTAATTTTATTTTAAAAATCCCTCGTAATAATAATTTTTTTTACGCTTATATAATTTTTAATAATTAAAATAAACGTATATTTATTAATTTAATCGTTATAAAAATCTTTTATAATTTTATCGGCGTTATTTTAAAAAGATTTACGTTTAAAATTAATAAAATTCGATTTAAATCGATAATTATTAAAAGTAAATATAATTATATACTTAAATTAATTAAGTTTTTATTAAATAATACTCGAAAATTATTTATTAATTTATTTTTTAATTAATAAATAAAAATATTAATTTTTATAAATCGAAGTAATTTTAATTTAATATTCGAGTTTATAATATAATTATTAATAAATCGCGCGAAAATATTATATTTTTTATAATAAAATATTAATTAATATTTAAATATTTAAATAATCGAATGTAAAAAAAAAGATAAAAATTATTTACGATATTTCGAATCGAATTTTAAAACGGGTATCGAAAGTATCGAATCGAATATTTATTTACGTATTAAAATCGATAATACGCGCATTTATATAATTAAAATACGTATTTATATAATTAAAGCGCGTATTAATATTAATAATGTTTTTTTTACGTATATTAATATAAATTTATAAATAAAAATATTCATATTATTTTATATTTATTATAATACGTTTAAAATTTATTAACTTTATTATACGATCGATATATTCGTTATTTTCGAAACTTTATTATTAAACGAAGTTATAAATTACGTTATAATAAAAAAATTAAATTATAAGTTAAATTATTTTATAAAATCGAAGTTAATATTTTTTATTTTAATGTTAATTATTTAAGTTATATATAAAAATAATTATTTAAATAAATAATAAAATAAAAGGAAATATAAAAAAAAATTAAAATATAAAAAACGAGTTCGACGCGTTTTATTATAGTTTTATTTTAATGTTTAAAAATATATATTATATCTACGTATATTTTAATATATTTAATATATATAATATAATAATATAAATATAAAATAAACGATATACGTAAATAAATTAAATAATTTTTTAAATTAAATAAATATATATAAAATTTAAAATAAATAAAGTTTAAACTCGTAAAATATTTATTAATATAATTAATATATATAATATAATAATGTAAAAATAAAATAAATAAAATATAAAAATAAAAAAATATATATAAATTAAAATAAAAAAAAGTTTTATATAATATTTAAAATATAATAAATTAATTAAAAAAAGTAATAAAATTACGGGTAAAAATGTTATATTATATAATATAAAATTAAAAAAATATATATTAATTAAAAATAATATAATTTCGAATAAAAATATTCGAATTATTTTATATATTATATATTATATAAAATTTAAAAAAATATAACTTTAATAAAAGTAATATAATTTTGGGTAAAAGTATTATTTAATATTATTAATTAATAAGATAAAATTTTATTTCGAAGAAAAAAAACGTTAAAAAATTAAAGTATTAAAATATATTATTTTATATAAATTAATATATAATAATACTTAGATTATTTATTTCATTATTTATCATTAATATAATCGATCGAAATTTAATATTTACTTCGAAAAAAAATTCGAAATAAAAATTATATTTACGTTTATTATTTTTTATAACGTCGTAATTTTTTATTATAAAAATTAATTAAAATAGATGTTAATAAATAAAAGTATTATAAATATTTAATTAAAAAATCGAGTTAATAATTAATAATTAATAATTAATAATTAATTTAAAAAACTTAAATAAATAATATAAAAATTACGAATTTTAAATGGTAAATTATATACGCGATACGTTTCGAAAAAAGCGTTATTATAACATTTATCCGTTTATTTTTTATATATGGTATTTTTTTTTTAATTATTAATTTAATTAATTTTATAACCGTAACTTTTTAATTTTTTATAACGAAATAATTTTATATTTATTTAATAAACTTTTAACGCGTTAACGCATTCGATATTTATATATACTTATATAAAAAAAAACTATACGTATTTTTTCGACATCGAAAAATTATATATTTTATATAATTTTAACATTACATCGTATATATTTAAATAAATAAATAAATAAATAATTATTATTATTTTTTATATTAATTTTTATAACGTTAAATAATTTTATATATATATTTATATAATAATTATATTAAAAATTCGCTACTTTTAAATTATAACGTTTTTTTTAAATTATTTACGTAATAAATTATAACGTATTATCGATTTTTATTATTCGAGTTATTTTAATTTAAAGTTATTATTTATTTTTAATGTTTTTAATAATAATGGTGTTAATTATATAATTACGTATTATATTTTATATATAATAATTAAAAACGTTTAATTTTTAAACGAAGTAAAATAAAATAATTAATTATATATTTTTTTTTTCGAAATTATAGATTTAATTTTTATTATCGTACTTTTAAACGATATTTTACGGGGAAATTATTATTTTTTTTACGTTTTAAATTATAATAATAATAATTATAAGTAATATTTACGATTATTAAATATATTAAATATTTAATTATTAATAAAAAATATTTAAATTATTATTTTATATATTTAAATTTTAATTATTAATGTTTTTTTATTAAATTACCGTCGTTTTAATAAACTTTCGTAAATAATCGCGAAAAAAATAATAACGATAATAATAAAAACGAAGATAATAAAGATAAAAGTTTTTTTATTCGATTATATCGGTAGATACGTTCGATAATTTATTTATAATCGAATTATTTACGTATGAAATAATCGTACCGTCGTTTAAAACCGTTTAAATTCGAACGAAATTAATTATAATTAAAATTTTTTCGAAAATTTTTTCGATAATTTTTTATCGAAATTTATCGTATTATTAGAATATTTATCGAGTTTTATTTAAGTTACGTTATTTTTTTAATAATAAAAAATTAATTTAATTAAAATATAATACGTAAATATATTAATAACATTAAATTAAAACGAAATAATTTTTTTAATACGTCGATAAATTTTTTATTTATTCGTTAAAATATTTATTATTTTTTAAATTAAAATTATTTTATTTTTATTTTTAAATATATTGAACGTTATTTATTTACATTAATTACTTATATATTTTAATTTTTATTAAACGAAGGAAAAGTAAATTTAAAAATAATTAATTTATATTATAATTTACGATATTTACTTATTAATAAAATTCCCGTCGAATATTTTTTCGTTTATTTTATATAATTTATTTTTAACGATTTTATCGTATTATTTTAAATTAATGTCGTTATTAAAAAAAATTTTTTTAATTTATTTTTTATTTTTATTTATTTTAAAAAAAAGTTATAAATGAAAAATTAAGTTATTAAAAATATCGATTATAAATTTCGAATCGAAATTTGTAAAACTCGTATTTTTATAAATAATAAACGTAACGTAGATAAAATAAAAATCGATATTAATATATTTTACGATAAGTATTTTAACGTTAAATTTTATAATAATTCGTTTAAAAATTTAAAAATACTTTTTCGATCGTTTAATAATAACTTTAATTTAAATAAAATTATCGAAGATAAAATTATTATTATTAAAGATGATATATTTAATATTTTTAATTTTAACGACTTTAATTTTTATAATATCGATAAATATTTCGAAAGGAAATTTTATAAAAATATATAATTTAATATATTTAAAAATAACCGTTTATTTAAAGGTCGAGGTTCGATAATATTATTTTAATCGTTTAATTATAATAAATATAGTTAATTATCGAAGCGTTTAAAATTATTATTTCGATTATTTAATTATATTAATTTAAGTAAATATTTAAATTTAAGTTAAAATATTTAATTTAAATTAAATTTATTATTATCGATGAAAAATATAAAGGATTTTAAAAGTAAAAAAAATATAAAAGCGAATAATGTTAATTTTATTTAAAATAAAAATAAAAATAAAAGTAAAAGTAAAAATATCGTAATTTGACGCCGTAAAAATAATAAATATCGAAGTAAATTTAATTGTAATTTTAAGAGTAATTTAATTTTAATTCGTTTTTTTTAATTATAAATTATATTTAAAGTGTTTTTAGGTTTTTATTTCGAAAGTTTTTTTTCGTAAAAAAAATTAATTACGTTATAATTTATAAGTTATAGTTATAAATTTTTAACTATAAAAATATATAATTTATAATAATAATTATAATAATAATAATAATGGAAATAATTTTATCGTTTTACGTAATGATAAATACGTACGGATTTAATTTTAATACGTATAAATAATCGATTAAATTATTTTTTATTTTTTTTTATATTTTTATTTAATTAAATAAATTAAATGTACGGGGATATAAATAAATTAATAAAAATTAAATATTTAATTTTTATTAAACGTTATTTTTTTTTTATATTTTTTTTTTCGTTTTTTTTTAATATTAAATTTTTAATATCGATATTATATTTATTTTATATTTAACATTTTAATATTATATCGTATTTATTATATTAATAATAAAATAAATTTCGAGTTTTTTATTTAATATGTTTTTTTTTAATAAAATTCGTCGTAATAAATTAAAGTATTAAATTATTATTTATTATTTTAATTATAAAACGTCGACTTTAATGTTATTTTTTCGAATTTTTAATCGAAGTTTTATCGAAGTTTACGACGTATATTATAATTTAATTTATTATATTTATTATATCGTTATTAATAATATATATAAAAACGATAAAAGTTTAAACTTTAATTTAAAAGGTTTATTTTTATTTTAATTTTTTAATTTTATAATTATTTACGTTATTTTTATCGATTATATTTTACCATCGAATCGATATTATTTCCATTATTTCGATTATAATAATAATAAATTATATACGTGTTTTTAATACGTATTTTTATATTAATTAATTTATTAAATAGTTTATATTTTATTATTTCGAATTTTATAAAATAAATATTTTTTTTTATTTTTTTTAAATCGTAACGAAAAATATTTTCGTTTTAAATAAATTTTTTAACGAATTTTTTCGTGTATAATTTTAATCGAATATTTTATATCGCTACATTATATTTTACATATATTTAAAATAATTATATTATTTCTAAAAATACAAACGTTTAAATAAAAAAAAATAATATACGGAAATTTTTTTTAATTTATAAAATTAATGTTATATATATTTTTAATAATAATAAAATATACTTTCGTAATAATATTTATTATTTTTTCGATTATAACGCTTTTATAATTTTCTCGAAACTCGATAAAAACATAAACGGTCGTTATCGTTTATATACGTACATATTAAACCCTTTAAATAAATTTAACGATTTCGATATAAAAACGTTTATATATTATTATAATATTTTTTTAACATCGATTTTTCGAATATTTATAAAATATTTATTTATTAAATTAATTTAAGGTTTTTATAATAAATATATTTTCGTTATATTTAACGATATCGAAAAAACGACGTGTTTTTTATTAATTTTATTAATATTAACGAAAATTTAAAAAAAATTATTTAAATTTTTTTTTCGATTAAATTTAACGAATTAAATGTTAAAATTATTAATATAAAAAAATCGAGTTTTTTTATTATTAAATAATGACGTTGTTATAATTAAATTAATGTTAATTATAATTATATTAATTACGATTTTTACGACGATAAATATACGAAATTAAATAACGACGATAATTTTAAGTCGAATTTCGAGTTTAATAATTATAACTTCGAAACAAAATTCGAAGATAATTTAAACGATTATTTTAATGAATTTAATTTTTTAAATAATTTATAAGATTTTAATAAAATTAATATTTATATGTTTTTTATAATCGATCGAGTTTTAAATTTATTATTTTTTATAATATTTTATAATAATAACGGTAAAAATTTTATTAATAAAAATTATTATATTTTTTTTAAATATAACGACGTTAAAGTTTTTTCGAAATTTATTTTTCGATTTTTAAAATATAAATTTTTCGAGGAAAATTAAATATATGTTTATTTTTTTAAACTTATATTATTAAATTTACGTTTTTAAATATATGTATTATTAAATTTATTTTTTTAAATATATAAATTTATAAAATAAATTTAAACGATTAAATTTTTAAATATTATAAAGATATATATTATAGTCGATAAATTAATGTTAAAGTTATTTTATAATTTAATAAATTACGTAAGTATTTATAAAAGTTATAAATATAAAAAAAAAATAAATAAAAGTTATTTTTATTATATAACGTATTACGAAAAATATAAATAAAATAAAGTTAAATAAAATTTTTAATTTTTTGATATAATAACTTTTATAAAATTTAAATATAAATCGATTAATAAAAAATAATAACGTTAATAATAATTTTATTCGTATAATTATATCTTTTTATATATTTTTATATATGGATTTTATTTAATCGATATTAATAAAAAACTTAACGTAATAAATTTTTTAAAATTATTTAAAAAATATATAATAAACGATTATTAATTATAAAAAGCTTCGAAATAAACCCTTTTAAAAAAAACTTAAATTAACGTTAAATAATTATTAAATATAATTTTAACGATAATAACGTAATAAAATAATATATTTTTTAATATAAATTATATAATTAAAAAATGTTAAATAATTAAATTTTGATTTATACGTAAATTATTATCGAAACTTTAAAATAGCGACGTATTTTACTTAAATAATTTAAACGATTTATTCGACGATATAAGTTAAAATTATTAAAAAAGTTAAAGTTAAAAAAAAAAATAAAAAATAATAACGACGCGAAAAAAATTATTAATAATATGTAAAATATAATAATATCGAAGTTTTTTTTAATTATTAAAATATAAATGACGAAATTATATTTTTATTCGAGTAAAATTATTTAAAAATTTTTATATTAACATTATTAATATAAAAATATATTAATTTATTTCGTATATTTTATTTATTACCCTATAAATTTAATTAATATTATATTTAATATTAATTTTTACATTTTAAAAAAACGGTTTTTTTTATAAAAAAAATTTTATAATTAAAAAAAACTTTCGTTTTAATTTTTATTTCTTTTATATAATCGTTATAATTATTATTATTAATAAATTTCGAAGACGACGATAAATTAAACGTTAAATTGTTATTTAAAATATTTTAACGATAAAATTTTCGATTTTTATAATATTTTTTTTCGTCGTTATTAATATTTTACGAATATATATTATCGTTATTATTAAAATATATTATTTATTTTTAAAAAATAAAAAAATATTTTCGAAACGTTTAATTTCGTATAAATTAAAAACGTTTATTATTTCGAAAATCGTTTAATTCGTTTTAAATATAAGTAATAAATATAAAAAAAATCGTAAATATTAATCGAATAAATTATATAAAAGTAATAAATATTTCTTCGACGTTTTTAATTTAACGGATAAAAATATTAATTAATTCGACGTTCGATTCGAATATATATAATATCGAAGTGTTAAAAATAAATTAAACGAATCGTACGAAAAAAAATTAACGGTTAAAATTATATAAAATTTAATATTTATAGTTATAATATAAAAATTTTTATTCGAAAATATATTAAAGTCGTAAATAAAATATATATGTTATTAATATATATCGTTTTTTTTCGAATTTAAAAAAAAAATTAACTTTTTTTTATCGATTATTATATAAATATTAACATAAAAAAAATATATTATTTAATTCGTCGATTTTCGAATATATCGTTAAATTTTTTAAATAATAATTTATTGTATTATTAATAAATTAAATATTGATAATTTTAAATATAATATATATTTACTTAAAATTATAATAAAACGAAAAAATTTTATAATATTTATTATAAATATAAACGACTTCGTTATTTTTTTTCGATAAAACACAAAATTTACGAAAAAATATATTATAAATTCGAAAAATTTATTATAAATACGATAAATTATTATAAAAGAATATTTAATAATTAAAAATTAAAACGATTAAATAAAATTTTAAAATAATATTAATATTAAAATTATATTATAATTCGATACGATTAATTTAATTTATTAAATAATCGATATCGAAGTTTCGGTTAATTATATCGTCGAAATTTATATATAAAACCGCGGTTTTTCGAATCGTAATTTAATTTTTTTTTTTTTTTATAATATTAACGAAATTTAATTTTTAATTTTCGATATTACGCGTCGTATTAAATAATTAATAAAATAAAATAAATTTACGTTTAAATTTTATTTAAATATAAAAATAATATATTTTAATTTAAAAAATATCGTTATTAAGTCGCGAAAAAAAAATTACGATAATAAAATTTTTAAATATAATTAAAAAAGTTTTAAATTTATTATTTAAATTCGATTAATATATATTTAATTAAACGTTTTTAACGATAATATAATAAGTATAATAAACGAAATTAAAATCGATACTTTTATTGTTTAAAATAAAAAATCGTAATAATATTAAATACGTATTAAAATATTTAAAATAATAAATTTCGACGAAAAGTAACGTATTTTTATCGATAAAATTTTTATTTAAATCGTTTTAATCGAAATCGAAATTAAAAGGATTAATAAAAAGCGGTATAAATAGTATAAAAGTCGATTTTAAATTTATAATAAAAATATATAATATCGAAATAATAGTTATAAAATTAAAAAGTTATAAAAGTTAAATTATTTTAAAAAAATAAAGTTTAAATAAAATTAAATGTTATTATAAATTAATAATATCGTTTTAAATAATGGGGTTAATTATATAATTTTTTTTAAAATAAATTTAATTAATTTAAATAATAAAATAAACGATATTATAAAAGTTTTAATAAAATATAATTAATATCATTAAATTTATATTTAAATAAATTTTAAAATTATATAAATAATAAATTAATGCGATTATTATAATTAAAATTATTAAAATAATTATAAAATTATCGAATAAAAAATAATACGTATATATATCGTTTATCGTATATAATATACCATTTATTTTTTATAAAATATTATAAATTTAAAATTAATTTATTATAAAATTAATTAAATTATATTGTAGATTTATTATTACTTTAATACGACGTGTAATATTAAAAATTAATAATTAAATTTTATCAATATTATAAAAAAAAAAAAAAAATTAAATCGTGGTTCGAAAAATTACGGTTTTATATATAGATTTTAACGATACATTCGATTAAAGCTTCGATGTCGATTATTTAATAAAGTTAAATTTATCGTATCGAATCGTAATATATTTAATATTAAATAAAATATAATCGAAATTATTAAATTTATATTAACGAACGTTTTAAAACGATGTAAATTATTAATTAATGTAATATTTATAAAAATTATTAAAGTAATTATAAAAATATTACGAAAGTAAAAACGGAAATTTATAATATATATTTCGCTTATATAAAAATAATTTATAGGGATAATTTTATTATTTTTTTTTATAAATTTTATTATTTTAAAAGTTACGATTTAATTTTTATTTTTTTTTTTATAATATTAACGTAAAATATATATTTATTAAATAAATAAGTTTTTAAATAAAAAAGTAAGTAATTATTTAAGTAAATATTTATTTATTTAAATAATTTTTTAAAGTTCGAGTTTATAGTAATTTAAAACTAAGGTAAATTTTTTATATAATTTAACATTTAATTATTTTTAATAATTTACTTAAATATTTATTTAAATATTTAACGTATTTTTTTATTATTTTATTATTAAATTTATTATTTAAATTATGTTTTTTATTTATATATTAAATATATATATAATAAATATTAATAAATGTAATTATTAAAATTATTATAAAAGAAAATTTAATTATTTTCGTAATTATAATTAAATATTAATAGTTATTTTTAATATAATTATTTTTATTTATTTAATTAAAATATTTAATTTTATTATTTATTATATGTTAAATAAAAGTATTTTACGTAATAACGATATTATAATAATTAATTAATTATTATAATTAATAATATTATTATTTATATTACGTTTATATTATATATTTTATTATTAATATTTTATTCGAAATAATTTTTTTTACGTTAATTTTACGTATTTATTTTTTACGTATTATAAATTTCGAATAATTTTAATTTTATTTTTAAAATTAAAAAATTTTAATTATTTTAATCGTAATTAACGCGTTTATATTTTATTATATTATTATTTAAATATATTTATTATAATATACGTTTTTTTAACGAATAAAAATTTTAAAGTTTAAAAGTTTTTTCGTATTTAATTAATAAAAATTTATTAATAATTAAAATAAAACGAAATATAATTATAAAATTACGCTTAAGTTAATTATTTATTATTATTATTATTTTTTAAAACTTTTAAAAAAATTATTATTAAAATCGAAATAATAAAAAAGTTTAACGGTTATATTTTTTCGACGTATTAATTATCGTATATATTAATTATATTTTCGATATTATCTTTTATATATTAAATAAATAATAAAATTAAAATTTTTATTAAAAAAAATTAAAATATGAAAATAAATTTATTTTTAAAAAAATAATAATATAAATAAAAACTTATTTTAAAATAATATTTCGATAATATATTTATGGAATAATTTATAAAATAATGTTACGTTTTAAACGTAAAATTAAACTTTTATTTTCGAAATTAAAAGTGTATTTTATATAAAAGTTTTTTTAAATAAACACCCTTAAATTACTTTAATTAAATTTTTATTTTTTATTATTATAAACGTTAATTACTTAAAAAATATTAACGTTATATTATATTAATTAATATTATATCGTTTTTTTACATTTAACGTTATTATTAAATACGAAATTATCGTTAATAATTAATTTTTTTAATAATTTATTTTATAAAATGCCGGGTTATAAAATAAATATATTAATTAAAAAAGCGAAAAAATAAAAAATTAAACCTTTAAAAATTTAATTAAAATAATAAACTTCGATATATTTAATTAAATAATAATAAATAATGCGTTAATAACGTTAAATTTATATAATCGTAAAATAAAATTAAGGATGAAAATAAGTATAAACGGTCGAAACGGGGCCGATAAATTAAATATAAATATATAATTAATAAATTTTTTTTTTATTTTAATTTATTAAAAATCGAAAGTTAATTTTTTTAAAATCGTCGAATTAATTTATATCTTATTAATAAAAATAATAAAATATAATTTCGCATTATTTTTATCGTTAAAAATAATTCGAATATTAAATTTATTTTTACCGTTTTCGAATAATAAAAATAATATAAATCGCGTTTAAAATTCGAAAAAATTATTAAATTTCGTACTTCCGTTTAATTTATATCGTATATTCGAAATTATAAAAGTTTTTTTTATTAATTACATCGTAAATTAAATTTATTTTTTAAATTAAAAAGGATTTATTTATAAAAATACGTATTTATTATTTATTAAATTAAATTAATTAAACGTTATATATTTATAACGTTAAATTTAATTTTATTATATAAAAAATTATAAGTTAATAAAAGTCGTCGAAAAAAGTTAATATTAATTAAATCGAATGTTATTATTTTAACTATAAAATAAATTTAAAAAGTAAATACGGTAACTTTTTAAATTATTTCTTTTTTCGATATTATATCTATCTTCGAAAAATACGTTCGAATATATTTTTCGTTTATAATAAAATCGATAATCGATTTTATTTTAAAATTAAATATTAATTAAAAAATATTTTATTCGTTAAATATTACGGTTTACGTATTTTTATCGTATATATAATAAACGTTAAATCGTTTTTTTAAAATAAAATAAACGGCGGTTATTATTTAAATATTTATTAATATTAATTAAATATTTTAAAAATTATTTTTAACGTTAATTTATTCGATCGTTTATTTTAATCGATAATTATTTAATACGTTTTTATTAATTATTAATTTATCGAATATATAAAAAAAAAATATTTAATTTTAAAAGTAAATTTAAGTAAAATATTTTAATATCGTTTCGAAATTATATCTCGTATTATATAAAATTTAAAAATAATAAAAAAATATAAAAAAACGAAATTTATTTTAATTGCGTCGAATTTTTAAACGTCGTTATTTAATAAAACGTAGGTATTAAATATTAAGTAAATATTAAATTATTTTTATAATATATTTATATAAAATCGAAAATAATAAAAAATTTTTATCGTAATATTTATTAAAATTTTTTTATAAAATATATATTTTATTAAAAATATATTTTACTTTTATAAAATAAATATTTTCGTTAAAAATTTTTCGTAAAAATTAATATTCCCTATAAATTTAAAACGTACATAATTAATGTATTAATTAGTTTTCGAAATTTAAAAAAAATTTAATTATTACGTTAAAAAAATATTTAAATAATAAAAAACTTTTTTTAAAATATAAAATATATATCGATTAATAAAAATGAAAAATTAAAACCGTTTATAATAAAAAAAAACTTATTATTAAATCGAATTAAATATTTTTATAAATAAATTAATTAAATAAAAGATTTTTCGATCGTAAGATTAAATTTTATAATTATAATATATTTTTTAACTTAATTATCGTATAAAAAACATAAAATTAAAAAAAAATTAATAATGTAAAAAGTATTAAAATTTAATAAAATTAACGTTAAATATTTTTAAATAATAAAATAATTATAAAAACGTTACGTAATACGTAAATAAAATAAAGTTTTTTTTTTTCCTTTTGTTTTTTTCTTAAAATTAACTTTTTTTATATACGTTTTTTTTTTATAAATTTATATATACGTTTAAGTTATATATGTAAAATACGAATATTTTTATTTAATAAATATTATTTATATTATATAATAAATAATTAAAACTTCGATTAAATTTTATTAAAATATAATACGAATTAATAGGTATAATTTTTTTAAAATTTATTTTTTATTAATATTTATATTTAAAATATAAGTTAATTTAAAAATAATTAATATAAATATATTATTTTAAAAGTTATTACGCCTCGTTATTATTTAAAATACGATTCGAAAATTTTATTAACTTATTTTTAAATTATTATATATTTATATATTCGAATCGTTTTTATAATATATAACGTTAAAATTAAATAAAATTTATATAAAATTATAAAATAATATATTCGTGGTATTTTATTTTTTTTAAATAATTTTCTTTTTATTATTTTATTTTCTTTAATAATATAATAAAAATTTATTACTTAACGTATTTTTTTAAAAAAATATCGTTTATTAATTACGTTAATTTTAATAAAAAAATTAAAACGTATCGTTTTATACGCTTAAATATATATATAAGTAAATAAATTTAATTTTTATAATTATATATAATTTTTATTAACGTTAAATAATTATTATTTTAATTATTAATATTTAATATATAACTATAAAAATTCGAGTTTTTTATTTCGTCGATATTATTTAAATATTATCGAATTAATAATATCTAAAATTTTATTATACTTTTTATTCGATTTTTTTTTAAAAAATTAATTTAAGGAAAAATTAACCTACCGAAAAATATCCGTTTTTAAATATAATATTATACTCGTTTTTAAAATTAAATTATCGATATTTTTAAACGAAAAAATAAACTTATTAATTATATAAAAACTTTCGATTTTATTAATAATAAATTAAATTTTAATTAAAGTTAAATAAAAACTTTTAATTAAAATTTAATAAAAGATTATTTTTTTTTTCGATTTACATTATACGTTTTTCGTTTATTTACCGGTAATAATTATAAATAACTTAAAATAAAAAAAAATATTAATATATTTAATTATATTATTTAAGTTTTAACGAAAATTCGAAAAATATTTATTAATAAAATTATTAATTATATAATTAACGATTTAAATGTATAATTACTTTTATCGAATTTTATTAATATTATCGAATTTATTAAATTAATTATATTTATTTATAATTAAAAATTAAATAAATTTTATCTTTTAATAATTATATTTATAATTAAAGTTAAAAATATTATAAGTTAAAATTTATATAATATTAATCGTTAATTAATAATTATAAAAATAAATTTTAATTAAATTATTTTAATTAAATTAATTTTTAATAAATTTTAATTATTTACGTTATAATAATTAACATCGTTTTATTTTTAAAACGTATTTATACGAATTATAAAATAAAATAAAACCTTTTTTAATATTATATTATCGTATTTAATTATTTTTATAACGTTTACGTAAAATATTATTATAATAACGGTAAAAATAAATGTTCGCATCGATTTAATACGTATTAAATTCGATATCGATTTAATAAATTATTATTTTAATTATATTTAATAAACGTATTTAAACGTATTAAATCGACCGATATATTTAAAATAATTTTTATTTTATTATCGATATATATCGATAACGAATAAATTATTTAATAATAATATACTTCGAATATTACGTTTAAAATAATTAAAAATTTTAAAATATAATTATTTATTATAATAAATTAAATTAAATAACTTAAACGTTAAAATTTAATAATAATATCGTAAAATAATTTCGTAAATAAATTAATTAAATTATTAATTCGAATTATATTTTAACATTTAAAATTATAATAAAATAACTTTTAAATTTATTATAATTATAATAAAAAATAACGTTAAAATATATTATAATTATAATAGTAAATAACGTTAAAACTCATTAATTATTATAATAATAATTGGCGTTAACTACACAGTGGGGACGTAGTATATATTTTATATAAATTATATAATCAAATTATGGAACCATAAGTTTTAGCGGTTTGGCGGTTTCGGGCATTTGAGCCAGGGTAGACAGCTTAGGAGGAGGCACCTAGCCTCTCTTTTAAAAAGAAAGCCACGCCCCTTGTAGGTACCCTTATACAGATCAGTGGAATGCTAGGTACTGGCCCGTAGGTGTTTGACAGTAGGTAGTACAAAGTAAAGGCGATAACGTCGCAGGGCTTCTCGAGCCGATTCTCCAGGGACCCGATCGGACGGAACCCGCCTAGCGGTCAGGGCATCGGTACCTACAATTAGGCCAAATCTTAGCGATTGTTGGGGAACTTTGCCTTACCCACCATCGAAATTCACGATTGCACCTCTTCGTTATATACCTACCTATGTTCCTGTTCCTTGTGTTGATTCATGACTCCAAATTCAAGCTGGAACGCCCAATGTCTCGTATTCACCACGTTCCGCTATGCGGCTATTGAACGATCCGAGGCACCTATAAGAACATACGGGTGGTGTCAGCGCTTCATCCTGCCGGTTTACTCGCAGTCTTCCCCATCTGATGCTGGACAAAAAAATTAGCTACGAGGAAATCCTCTTATATAACTTTATAAAATAGCAGAACGCGAAGCCTTATTTATTAGCAAAGAAGAGATGGCGGAGCCCATATACGTATTAGATGAATTCTACCTTGCCATTACGCTGCTCGTCACTATTGCATATCAATTATTATTCTTTTCAATAGCCTATAGCTTCGGGTTTGATAAACTGACAGGTTGTGTCCTCCTTCCATCTTCCATTCCTCCCAAACACCTTTAACATCCACTGATCCCCTCTCCGATAATTGAAATAAAAGTAAGCCCCCTCTAATCCAACCGAAACGCAGACTTTGCTGGAGGCACCAACTTCGTCATCCTGGCTGTCCTTACATTAGCTCTAAGCCGAAGCCCCGACACGCGTCAAATCGTCGCCGCGGTCTCCATCATAGTATGGGCCTTGCGCCTCTCGCTTTTCTTGCTGCACCGGGTGCTGCGGACGGGCAAGGACGACCGCTTCGACGGCATGCGGGACCGGTTCTTCGCCTTCCTCGGATTCTGGACCTTCCAGATGCTCTGGGTGTGGGCCGTCTCGTTGCCCGTCACCGTCCTCAACTCCCCCGCCGTCCGCGCATACCAACCGCAAGCCCCTTTCGGCACGGCCCGCGATGTGGCGGGCGTGGTTCTATTCGCGGTGGGGTTCGTGATGGAAAGCTTGAGCGACGTGCAGAAGTACGCGTTTCGGTCGAGAAGCGACGGCAATGAGATTTGCGACACTGGGCTCTTTTCCTGGAGCCGGCATCCGAACTATTTCGGGGAAATCATCATTCAGTTTTGTAAGTCTACCCCCGTTGAGACGTAACCCCAAGGGTCTGGTTTAACGACAATAGCCATTTACATGATATGCGTCTCAGCCGCTACTGATGGCCCAGTCAGCGGGCAGGCCTTTAAAGCACTCTACGCCACGATCCTAGGGCCATTCTTCCTCACTACCTTGCTCTTATTCGTCTCGGGGCTGCCGCTGTCCGAACGGCCAGGGGCTAGGAAACGTTACGAGAAAAACCTGAATTGGGAAGCCTACCAGGCGTACCTAAACCGTACCAGCATCCTAATCCCTTTCCCCCCTCAGATTTACGAGCGGCTTCCTACTATCCTGAAAAGAACTGTATTCCTCGAGTTCCCCATGTACGTCTTCAACCCACCCTAACGCACGTATGAGAATTTCGTCGAGGATTGCTATGGTGTGATTAAGGGAAATCCATAGGGTTAATATAAGGAGATACGCTATGTATCGTTGTACATTATCATTCGAGGTCCATGGTGTTGGACGAGATAAGACTACGCGAGATTAGAAGATCTAGTACAGCACGAGCCATTTGACAATATGGGATACCGATCTCGGGAGAGGGGTCGAAAAATAGCAATATCAAGCCTCAATTCATACTCCCTTCGTTTCATAGTTACTAGTATTCCTCCTAGATGTTAGTTTGGTATGGCGACATAGGAGAACAGTAGTATTAGATAATGAAGTACCACAAAAACCTAGAGCATACCTCAATTGAACGAACAATATCAGTCTAATGGCGAGGTATAAGGGGTGGTTCCTTTCCGCTATCATTTCATCTATTATTTAGGGTTAGCAAGCGACCTAGAACTAGCGACTAAGGAGCACCAAAAATACCGATTCCCAGGTAGCCAAGCAAGGAATCGCCGAGGCTATTCATTGAACAACATACACAAAATCCGAGAAAACATATCAGCCTACCTAAGCCACCAACTCCCCCTCCATAGAGCACCAAACCCGCCCCCTCCACATTCACGATCTACCAACTCCAATCACCGTTGGAGGACCACCAAGAGCCCTCCGGAACGCCAACGTCGCCAATACTTCTCAGCAAGATCCCGTACTATCATCTACGTTCCACTCAACTCACAACCTCCCTTTATAGGGGTATCATGCGTAACCCGTCCGGCACAATCGTCATCCGTTTGATTTCCCCCGCTATTCACAAGCATGCCTGCCGAGTCAAGGGGTTGATCGAGCGATTCTTGGGAGGTACCGTAGTCGGATTCCGAAGGCTCCCCCGAGAAGGACTCGCACCCCTCAGGAATGGGGACCATCGCCGATTTAGTCCATATGTGGATGGCGCTTGACCAGTCAAGCCCTTCTAGACACTTTGGCAGCGCTAGTCGTTAGTAATAGTCTCTTGACGATGGTGAACGGAAGTGGTGGCGGGACACAAGGCCCATTTTATGACCATATTTCGTGAGCTAATTAAAAGGGGGGGCATGCTTTCGGGCTGAGAAAAAGGTACGTGTCTAGAATGAGAGATAAAAAAGCAGATAATTCTATTTGGGGCACACTTACTCCTCCCTTGACAGACACGACATTCTTGCCCTACATATACTTAGCATAGACTTGACACGTAGTACTAATACGAGACACGCACCTGCGCTGTATGGAGTAGTCTAGTCCCGCAGTTACGGCAGAAATAACTGGCAAAGGCAGATTAGTCAATCCATGAAGACTATCTTAGGCCAAGGGTAATAGGTAGCACAAACCAGTGCAGTGTGTGACCCGAAGGAGTTGGTCGGCTGTTTCGTTCCAGCGAGTCAGCAAGGCGTTCGCGACTGGACGTACCAAGCCTAACAGCAAGTACCAAGAAAAGGGGGGAGGGGGGAGGGGAAGGAAAGACGCACGAGTAGCAGGACAGCAGCTCAACGTGAGGTACGGGGAATCGAGGAAAGATGGCAGAGGTGCCGAAAGCAGAGCTCGTCTGGCGGCGGCACTCGGCGCAGTGGCAGATATATAGCGCAAGAGGCTTAGGCAGGGGCGTCTTGAACGTGACGGCGCCGCATTGGCAGCGAGCATCCATGGTGCATTTCCGTTTATTCGTCCAGTATCGATAGATGAGGTAGATAGGTGAAGGGATATCTCGTCCCCTTCTATACTGTTTGCCTCGTTTCCCCGTTTAGTGAGGCTACCTTAGATGAGAAGTCGCGTATGGCTAGTAACCCCAGAGAATCTTAACGTGGATTCCTTGTGTGACTCATTTACCGGCCGCAACCCTTAATAGGTCGTGATGATAAACAGAGTACTGGGGTTATACAAATGGTAGAAGTAGCTAGGTGACCAATTGTGCCGAGTACGGAGGGAGATTCTGTAAGGAAGGAAGTACGCGGAGCTCACAGCTGGGTAGCAGAGGGAAGGCAGCACACCCCCCGGTCCCGAATTTTGATGTTAGCGCGTTCCGATCCCCGCTTGGCTCACGCCGGTCGAGTTAGTCATCAGCCCTATATTATCTGCTATAAAGTATCCAGGTACCTAGGTACCTAAATAGATGCAAACCAGGCTCACATTTCAGAGGACATGCGCCTACATACAATCCCAGAAGCCTCGTTCTCAACTCGCTACTGTACAGGTACAACTATCCTCTTATCACATTTCTATAACAAGCGTCAAAGTAGAAGACATCGAAACAAAACATTTAACGTTCAACTTAAGCGGCACCCGAGCCCAGCCCGCTAAAAGAGTACTACGGGCATTTTATGCAGGCTAGAATGCCAGCCTGGCTCAATTACTTTCCACGAAATCACATGCTTACGCGTGTTGCGGGTTTTTTCTTCTAGGTATTATGCCTAATGTATATGAAGTATCTCGCCGTAACAACCTGCTTGTTAAAAGGCGCTGGCTTGACCTTTTTCGTTTACTTAGCCACTCTCGAATCTAGCAAGTCAACACCAAACAAGACGACCGGCGCGACACCCCCTCCACCTTAAGCTTCTAATTCCTACGTCGTCTGCAATATTAGATATGTGGCGGCGTTTTGCATCTTGCTTTATCTTGTTCGTAAAGGTTCAGTTGCACCACTTTCTCAGCAATGATCCAGCCCACGCCTTACCTATGGATGGTAGGTTAAGAAAGCGGGGTCTTCTCATCCTCGTCCGGATGTAGGACTTGCTTCGTTTTTCATCAGTTCGTACGCCGTTCCACTATACAACATGGAGAAGCAGATTCTATATTGAACCGTTGCCTTCTACAACTTCATTCTTCCTCGATTGTCTCGGAAATTGAGATCCACTGCATGGTCCAGGAGTGGCCTTTCCGTATACGTCTACGAATGATAGAGCCATATGCAGTGCCGTTACCCCATTCACATCGGCGATATCAGGATTGACCCCCATTTTCTAAAGGAATTGGAGTACGCTGACTGTAAATACGTATTTCTCTCATATCGCTGATAACGTTCTCCTTTTGTTTCCAACGATTTAAGGTAAACTTTCCTACCCTACTCTAATAAGTCGGCTCCTACAGTATGGTTCTATAGAGGTGTCTGACCCCCTCATAGAAGCGACATTAGTACCGTCCTTGGTGAGCGGTTCCAGAACCGCCACATTCCTATTCGCAACCCATCCCGGTTACCTTATTATTATCCATCACAAATTGAGCCAATACCTATCATTCGTTATTAGCATTAGAGCATCCTTTTCGTCCTCTCAGCTAGCCAACTACCACATCCTTGACCCATTCTTTCAATAAAAGCCGTAAAACAGTACGATACCCAGCCCCGGCAACGCCCAGTGGCGTGGTATTGCGTTTATTATTCCCAGATTTATTATACCTAACGCCTATAATAAATGCGTCGTATAATACACTCCACCCCTATTAAATTTAAAAGTCCCCCCCCGTTAAAAAAAGACATAATAACTCGAATTTTAAGTGTTTTATATTATGTAAATTTAATCGATTTCGTATTTATTTTCGATTAAATACGTAATATAATTTATATATTTTTTTTAAAATTATATTTTATTTTTTAAATAAAATTTTATTTTTAATTTAATAAAAATTTTATAAATTAATATATAATAATATAATTTTATTAATTTAAATTATTTATAAAATTTCGTTTTATTATTATTTTATTTAATTTATCGATTTATTTTAAATTTTATTTTATTTTTATAAAAAATCGTAATTTTATAAAAAATTTAAAATTTATAAAAAATAAAAAATATAAATTTTTTAAATTAATAATTTTAAATAATTATATATATATCGATATAAAATTTATTTTTTTATATATAAAACGACGTTTTATTAAATTTAAATACGTTTTTTATAAAATTTAATTTTAAATTTTATAATCGATAATTACGAATATTAATATTAATATAAAATTAATTTAATTAAAAAGTTTATTATTTATAATAATAATTATTAATATATTATTTTTAATATAAATTATTTTAAAAAAAATTAAAAAAAAAATTTTTTTAAATTATCGATTTATATATTTTTTATTATTAATAATAATATAAATATTATTATTAAAAATTTCGTAATAATAATAATATTAAAATTTATAAATTAATTAAACGTAATAAAATTTAAAATAAAAACTTTTATTTTATATTTTATATTATTTATTATTTTTAAATTTTATAAAATATTTTTTATTAAAATAATAAATATATTTTTTATAAACGTAAAATATATCGAAATTTTAAAATTAAAAAAATTTATTATTTCGAACGTTTTTTTTAATACGGTTTTTTTATTTAACGATTTTAATATATAATTAATTAAAAAAATATAAATTTTTATTTAAATTATTTCGTAAAAATAATAATTATTTATAAATTAATCGAATATTATATATTATTTAATAACGTAATAATTTTTATATAAAATTTTAATTTTATATTTTTTAATTTTATTAATTTTAAATTAAAAATATATATATTTTTAATAGTTTATTTATTATTTTTAATTTATTTTAATAATAAAATATATTTTATATCGGCCGTTTTTATTTATTTTATTAAAATAATTATTAATATAAATTTTTTTTAAAATTAATAATTAAAATAATATTAATTTATATTTTTAATATCGAAAAAATCTTTTATTATTTTCGTCGTTTTATTATTTATAAGTTTTTTTTTATAAAATAATAAATAATTATTTATTAATTTAAATTAAAAAAAATCGTCGAATAATATTATAATTTAATAGTTAATTAATTTATATACGTACCATTTTATAATATATATTTTAAAAAAAAATATTTATATATTTTTATTTATATAAAAAAAACCTTTTTCGTAATTTTTTATTAAATAATTTTTTTTTTAAATAATTTATATAATATTAATTTTATTATATCGCGTTTATTTTTATTATTATTTTTTTATTTTATTTACGTATATATTTATTAACATTAATTAATATTATTAAAATTAATAATATAAATTAATAAAATTAAAAAAATCATTATTACGATAATTTTAAAAATTTTATCGTAATAATATACGTAATATTAATTACATTTTTCTTTATATATAATAAATTACCGTTTTATATCGTTATTTAATTTATTTAAATCTATATTTTTATATTATAATTTAAATATTTTATTCGATATATTTTTATTTTTTTTTATATAATTTTTTATTATTATATCGTAAAAAATTAAAAATTCGATTTAAATATAAATTCGTATTAAAAAACTCGACTTAATCGAACGAAATATTAAAAAAAAACTCGTTAAATTATTAAAATACGTTTTTAATAATTATATATTTTTCGATTAATAATTTAATTACGAAATTTTAAAATAAAAAAAAATTAACTTTTAAATTATTATCGAAAAATAAAAAACGATATAAATATTATTTTTTTTAAAAAAATTTAATCGTTATAAATAAAAATAAATTATACGCTTATATAACGAAAAATATTTTTAAAAAATATTAAAAATAATTTAAAAATTTTATAATAAAAAACTTCGTAATTATATTACGTTAATTTAAAATTACATTAAAATACGCGTTTATATAAAAAATATTTATATAAATAAAAATAATATTAATATAATAAAAGTTTTAATTAATTTTATATCGATATATAAACTTTTTAAATAAAATTATAATAAATTAAAATATATTAAACGTAAATAATTTAATATTTTAACGTAAAAAACGTCGATATATCGTATCGATAAAAGTATAATTTACTTTTCGACATTTATATCGAATCGTATTTACGTTATAATATAAAAATAATTAATAATTTTTCATTTTATAATATTAATATAAATAAAAAATTAAAGAAAATTAAATTTATAAACGTTAATAATTTTAATCGAATTATTTTCGACTTTATATTATTAACGTTATAAATCGCTTATTTAATAACCGTTTTTATTTTTTTTATTATTAATAATTTATTATCGATATTTAATACGTTATTACTTTTTTTATTAAATTAAACCTTCGTAACGTAATTTACGTTTTAATTTTTATTTAAACCTTAATAATAAATTTTTTTTTTCGTTATTTTAAACTTTTTAAAATAACTTTCGTATTTAATTTAAATCGTAAATATTTAATACGACTATTTCCCTTACCTTTATACTTACTTAATTAAAAATAATCGCATTTTTTTAAATTATTATTATTAATTTATACCTTATTATTTTAACTTACATTAAATTATAAAAATATAATTAACGATATACTTTTAATTTTTAATAAAAAAAATAACTTTAATTTTTATTATCGAAAAATATTTATAAACCTTTTAAATTACTATCAAATAATTCGTATATAATATCGACGATTTTATTAAATATCGCATTAAAAAAAAAAGTTATTATATCGAAAATTACGATTTTTTTTTTAAATAATTTTATAATTTTTATTAATTAAATTAATTTTAATATTTATATTTATCGAAAATTAATAAAACGACATTTATTACGACATTTTTTTTATTCGAATCCTTAATAAAATATACCCTTTTATTATTATTAATTATTTTAAAAAAACTTAAAATAATAAAAATAATTACATCGAAAAACTTTATAACGTTTTAAAAAATAAATTTCGTTTTTTTTTAAATATATATTATACGATTAAAATTCATTAAACTTAATTTTACGTCGTATTTTTTATTATTTTTATTAAACGAACGGTTATTTATTTTTTATATAATATACCCTATTATTAATATTTTATAAATATATATTTAATTATAAAATAACACTTTAATATAAAATAAAATAAAATTTAATATTATTATAATTAAACTTCGATTATTTTTTTTAACATTAAAATTAAAAAAAAAACAAAAAAAAATCTAATTTTAAAATATTATAAATTATATTAAATAAATTAATATTATATTCATAAACTTTTAAAAAAAATTTTAAAAATAAATAATAATTTATCGTAATTATATAATATATTATTTATAATATATTTTAATTATAATATATTTTATTTATTTCGTTATATTAATTCGAAAAATTAATTAATAAATTTTATATATTAATTAATACCTTCGAAAATATTAAAAAAACACGTTAATTTATAATTAATAATAATAATAATAAAAACTTTAATTAATTTTATATTAAACGAAAATATTATCGTAATAATAAAAATAATCGATATTAATCGAAAAAAACGACTTAAACTTAAAAACGTCGTTATTAAATATATAAAAAAAAATATTAATTTATTAAACATTTCGAAAACAAATAAAAAAAAATTAAAAAACGTTAACGAACCTAAAAAATTAAAAATAAAAATAAATATATTACGTTTTTAATAAATTATAAAAATATTAAATAAAAAAACTCGAAATCGAAAAATAATAATTAAAATATCGCCGCTTTTAAAACGGAAAAAATCGATTTTTAATATTAATTAATCGCGATATATTTAATAAATTAAATATATTAATATTAAATCGTTTTTTATTACTTTTTTATCGATAAATTAAAAAATAATACTACATTTATTTTAAATCGATACATTAAAAATATCTTTTAAAACATTATTTTTAATATCGGCGTAATTAAAATATTTATTATAAAAAAAATTAATATTAAATTTTTATAAAAAACTTTTTCGATTAAAACTTTAAATTAAATAATAATCGAATCGATAAAATTAATATTAAATTCGAAAATAAACTTTTAATTAAATTATTAAAAACGATTATAATTAACGTTTTATTTAAATTAATCGACTTTTACGTTATAAATTTAAATACTTCGTTTTTTATATATTTAAAAAATATAAATCGATTAAATATTTATTTAAATAACGTTACGAATTAATTAATCGGAAAAAATAATATTATCGTCGTTATTATTTATAAATAAAAATATTTATAATTTTACTTCGATAATATAATTTTTTTTATAAAATTCGAATTACGTTATATTTATATTCGATTTAATTACCTTTTTATAATTAAATTATACATTATTTTAAATAAAATAAATTATAACATTAATATTAAAAATATTAAAAAAATTAATAAATTTTATTATTATTATTAAATTAAAAATAAAACTTTTTAAAAATTTAAATTTAACCTAAAAAACTTTAATATAAATTTTAATTATAAAATTATCGTTAATATTATATATTTAAATAAACGTTTCGTTTTATATATAATTAACATCGTTATAAAATTTTAAATTATTCGTTTTATAAAAACTATTTTTATTAAAAAAATTTAAAATATATTAAAATAATATTAAATCGATATTTATTTTAAACCTTCGAATATTATTATATATAATATCGACATAAACTTTAATAATATCGAATTTCGAAATAAAATTTACATTATTAAAATTACTTATTATTAAATATTCGTCGAAATATATTAATTAATTAATAAAATCGAAAAATACTACGATTTAATTCGTAAAACGTATAAAATTATTACCGATAAATTTTAAAGTTTAAATTTATATATATTTCGATTATAAATAATTATTAAAGTAATTAATAATATTATTAACTTTAATAAATTAATATTTACATTTTTTATATTCGACATTTACTTTAAAATTAATATAAATTTACCTTTTATTTTTATATAAATTTAAAAAATATAAACCGTTTAAAAAATAATAATAAAAATTAAAAAAATTAAAATATAATATTTCGTAAAAAATATTTTAAATATACGTAATAATTTTAACACATAAAAAATTCTTTTCGTATTACTTTTTATTAATAATAAAATATTCGTTTATAAAGAAAAAAAAAATAAAAAAACCTTTATAAAATTATTACGATATCGAATAAAAATATTATCGTCGTTTTTAACGCTTCGAATAAAATATTTACGTTTAAAAATTTTCATATTAAATTATATATTTAATTAAAAAAAAAACCCGTATCGTTTAAAAAACTTAAAATCGAATTATTCGCGTTAATTTTTAATTTCGATAATTATTAAATTATTTCGAAAAAAAACTTTATATATATTAATAATTTTTTTTATACCGTTAAATTATACATTATTAATAAAAAATAAAAAAATTTTATTTTTATTATTAAATTATAAATAAATAAAAAAATTATTACATAAAAAAGATTTTATAAAATATTAAATATAAAAAAACTTAACGTTTTATTTAAAAAAATATTTTACGTTTAAAAGTTTACGATATAATTATATATTAAAGTATTATAATTTTTAAATTATAAATAATTCGTAAAACTAAAAATAAAAATATTATTATATTTTACGAAAAATTTCATTTAATAATTTAAAATTATAATAATTTCGATAAAAAATATATTATAACGTATATATTTATTATTTAAAAAATTAATTAACGTATTATATTAATTTTAACGTTTATATTACGTCGTAAAAAAATAAAAATTATAATTCGAAACATTATAATAATTTATATTTAATTTAAAACATCGATGTAAAAAATTATTTTTATATATTTATTAATCGAATTTAAAAATAAATATTTTAAAAGAATATTATTATAAATAATTAAACTTTTATATAATTTTACGAAATTAAATATTTATTAATTTAAAATTTATTTACGTTATTATTAATAAAAATTACGAATAAAATTATTAATTTTCGATTTTTATTTATTTATAATAAATTTAAATCCGTTCGAATTTATTAATTTTTAAATAAATAATATTTTTAATGTCGATATTATGGATTTTTTTATTATTAAAAATAAAGTTTTTAATAAAATTAAAATTAAAACGCGTTTTTAAAAAATTATAAATTTTAAAATTAAAATTTTTAATAATTTATATATTATTATTAATAGGTACGTACGTAAATAAAGTAAACAAATAATAGTAAAAATAATGCGATGTAATAAAATTAATGTTATATAAATTATTTAAAAAAGAAAAATTATTTAATAAAAAAATCGTAAAAAAGGTTTTTTTTATATAAACGAAAGTATATAAGTATTTTTTTTTAAAGTACGTATTATAAAATAATATGTATATAAATTAATTAATTATTATTTATTTTATTTTTTTTATAATTAATTAATTACGAATTATTAGTTAAATTTTTTGTTTTATTTATTTTTTTAATTTTAAGTTAATTTAGTTTTTATTTATTAAGTTTCGTATAATTTTATTTAAAGATGTTTTTATTATTACGTTTACGGGGTTATACGATTTATGTATTTATTAAATGTTATTAATTTTTCGATTTTTATAAGATTATTTTAAAGTTATAAAATTAATTATTAATTTTTTTTTATTAATGTTTTTTATTTGTATTAAATATTAATATAATGATAAAAAGTCGATATATAATACGAAAAGGGTTTTAAAAAATAAAAAACGTTTTAAAATAATATTAATCGTATAATAAATAACGTAATTAACGTCGAAATTTTAAATTATTTTATAAATTTTATTAATAAATATATTACGAGTAATTTATTTACATTTAATAAATAATTACTAGATGATATTATTAATAATTTATATTTTATTATTTTAATCGATGGGATTTTTATTATTTAAAATAATAACGTATTTAATTTATAAATTTAAATTTTTATTATTTACGAAAAATTTATCGATAAAAATATAAAAACGTAAATTTTAAAAATTTAATTCGATATAACGAAGTTTACGTATTTAATTATTTATTTACCATTTAATTTTAATATTAAAAGTTTTAGTTTTTTTAAGTTCGAATTTGATATATTAAATTATTATAAAATAATTAAAGGTTATTTTAAATTAATATATAAAAGCGATGTATATATTTCGAATTTATTATTTTATAAATTTTTTAATTATATTGAAGGTTTTAACGTTTAATAGTTTAAATTTTTTAATTTAATTTTTTTAAATAATCGTTACGTTAAAATTTTTATTATAAATCGTAATATATAAATTATTAAAATTTTCGGTTTTAAAATTTATAATTTTTTAAAGGTGCGTTTTAATTTTAATTTTATTAAAAGTTTTATTTTTAATAGTAAAAAAATTCGTAATATTAATATTAAAAGTATTATTCGTTTAAAGGTTAATAAATTTAAACGGGTTCGAATTTATTATAAATAAATAAAAGTTGAAAGTTAATAATTTTATTTATAATTTTTATTAATAATAACGCGAATAAATTTTAAATTAATAAATATTTAACTTTACGAAATTATATAAAAGTTTAATTATTTATAATAATATTTTTTTAAGATATTTATTTTTAAGTTTAATTAATAAATATATAAAAATAATTTTTTACATCGATATTTTAAATTAAGTATAAGTTATTATAATGTTTTAAATTATAACTTTTATTTTTTTACGACGTAATATAAACGTTAAAATTAATATAATATATTAATTAACTTTTTAAATAATAAATACGTATATTATAATATATTTTTTATTAAAATTATTATAATTTTAAATTATTAAGCGAAATTTTTCGTAAAATATAGCGGTGTTTTTACTTTTAATTTTACGAATTATCCGTAATTTAAAAATTATAACGTTTCGATATATAATTATATCGTAAATTTTTAAACGTAAAATATTTTCTTCGAATAAAACGTTAAATTTTTTTATATTCGATATTTTATAAAATTTTTTTTATATAATAATTTTTTTATTTATTCGTAATTTAATAACGAAAGTAAGATTTTTTTACTTTTTATTAATAATATATAATTTAACGGTATAAGAAAAATCGTTAATATATATAAGGTTTTTTTTTAAAATAATTTAATAGTTATCGAAATTAAAAGTTAATGTAAATAATTCGATTTTAAATTTTTTAAACGATACGAAATTTTTTTTAAATTAAATGTATAATTTAATATAAAAGTTTTTAAATGTAAATATTTCGTTCGAAATATTAAAAGCGATAATAATATTTTTATTTAATATCGTAATAATTTTATAAAGGTTTTTTTATTTTTTTTTTTATAAACGAGTATTTTATTATTAATGAAAAGTAATTCGAGGAGAATTTTTTATATGTTAAAATTATTGCGTGTATTAAGGGTATTTTTTACGGAATGTTATATTTTAATTTTTTTAATTTTCGTTATTATTTTTTAAACGATTTATGTTTTTTAAGTTTATATAGAAATAAGGAGTAAATTTATATTAATTTTAAAATAAACGTTAAATATAAAAAATGTAAATATTAAATCGTTAAAATTAATTATATCGTTAATTATTTTAATAATTATTTATAATTAAATTATACGTAAATTTAAATTTTAAAATTTATCGATAATAATTTTATACGTTTTACGAATAAAGTCGTAATATTTTTCGATTTTATTAATAAATTAATATATTTCGACGAATATTTAATAATAAATAATTTTAATAATACGAGTTTTATTTTAAAATTCGATATTATCGAAGTTTATATCGGTATTATATGTAATAATATTCGAAGGTTTAAAATAAATATTAATTTAATATTATTTTAATATATTTTAAATTTTTTTAATAAAAATAATTTTTATAAAACGAATAATTTAAAATTTTATAATAATATTAATTATATATAAAACGAAACGTTCGTTTAAATATATAATATTAACGATAACTTCGTAATTAAAATTTATATTAAAATTTTTTAAATTAAATTTAAATTTTTAAAAAACTTTATTTTTAATTTAATAATAATAATAAAATTTATTAATTTTTTTAATATTTTTAATATCGACGTTATAATTTATTTTATTTAAAAAAATATATAATTTAATTATAAAAAAATAATTAAATCGAATATAAATATAACGTAATTTAAATTTCGTAAAAAAAATTATATTATCGAAATAAAATTATAAATATTTTTATTTATAAATAACGGTAACGATAACGTCATTTTTTTCGATTAATTAATTTATAACGTTATTTAAATAAACGTTTAATCGATTTATATTTTTTAAATATATAAAAAACGAAATATTTAAATTTATAATATAAAAGTCGATTAATTCGAATAAAACGTTAATTATAATCGTTTTTAATAATTCGATTAAAAATTTATTTTTAAATTTAATGTTAATTTTATTAATTTAATTATTATTTATTTTAAAATTTCGATTAAAAAAATTTTTTATAAAAATTTAATATTAATTTTTTCTTATAATAAACATTTTAATTACGTCGATATCGGAGATAATACTTTAAAAAATATCTTTAATATATCGATTTAAAATAAATATAATGTTATTTTTCGATTTATCGATAAAAAAGTAACGAAAAACGATTTAATATTAATATATTTAATTTATTAAATATATCGTAATTAATTAATATTAAAAATTAACTTTTTTCGTTTCGAAAATAATAACGTTATAGTCGTTATTTTTCGACTTCGAATTTTTTTATTTAATATTTTTATAATTTATTAAAAATATAATATATTTACTTTTATTTTTAATTTTTTAAATTTATTAACGTTTTTTAATTTTTTTTTATTTATTTTCGAAATATTTAATAAATTAACATTTTTATTTTATATATTTAATAACGACGTTTTTAAATTTAAATCGTTTTTTTCGATTAATATCGATCGTTTTTATCGTTACGATAATATTTTCGTTTAATATAAAATTAATTAAAATTTTTATCGTTATCGTCGTTAATTATAAATTAACGCGTTTTTTTAATATTTTTAAAAATATTAATCGATACGTAAAATTTATTAATTAATTCTTCGAAATAATATAACGAAATAAATAAAACATATTATAATTAAAATATATTATAAATAATACGTTATATAATTACGATAAATTATTATTTACTTTTAAAATTTTTTTTAAAAATACGTTAATATAACATTAATTTATTTAATATTATTTATAATATTTTAAAGTCGAATTTTTTTTTATTTTTTTTTTTTTCAATTTTAATATTAAAAAAAATAATTAAAGTTTAATTATAATAATATTAAATTTTATTTTATTTCGTATTAAAATATTATTTTATAATTAAATATATATTCGTAAAATATTAATAATAAAATACGTTATATAAAAAGTAAATAATTATTTATTTAATAAAAATAATAAAAAATATAACGTAAAATTAAATTTAATAAATTTTAACCGTATAATATACGTTTAAAAAAAAGTAAAATTTATTTTTTAAAACGTTATAAAATTTTTCGATATAATTATTTTTATTATTTTAAATTTTTTTAAAGTAATCGATAATAATAAAAAAATATATTTTATTAAAAATTCGAATAAAAAAAACGTTATAATAAATATCGTTTTATTAATTTTCGACGGATATAAGTATAAAAATCGATTTAATTAATAAAAATTATAAAATTATTTAAAAAAAAAAATCGTAATTTTTAATATAATAACTTTTTTTTTTAATACGACGTTTAATAAAACCGTTAATATTATATATAAATTATTCGATAACGATTCGAAAAATTTATAAATATTTTTTAGTAATAAAAATTAAAGTTATTTTTTTCGTATAAAATTAAAGATATATTATTAATTATACTTTTATAATTTAACGTAAATTAAAATAATAAAATATTAATTAACCGTAATAATTTAAAAAAACGCGGTTACTTTTAATTAAATAAATACGAAAATAAAAAAAATAATTATATTAAATATTTAAAATTCGAATTAAATACGAAAATTACTTTAAAAAATTTAAAATAACGAAGGAAAAATTTATTATTAAAATTTAAATAAAAATTAAAACGTAAATTACGTTACGAAGGTTTAATTTAATAAAAAAAATAATAACGTATTAAATATCGACGATAAATTATTAATAATAAAAAAAAATAAAAGTAATTATTAAATAAACGATTTATAACGTTAATAATATAAAGTCGAAAATAATTCGATTAAAATTATTAATATTTATAAATTTAACTTTTTTTAATTTCTTATTTATATTAACGTTATAAAATAAAAAATCATTAACCGTTTTTATATCGTAACGTAAATACGATTCGACGTAAATATCGAAAAATAAATCGTATTTTTATCGATATAATACACCGACGTTTTTTATATTAAAACGTTAAATTATTTACGTTTAATACGTTTTAATTTATCGTAATTTCACTTAAAAAATTCGCGCATCGATATAAAATTAATTAAAACTTTTATTATATTAATATTATTTTTATTTATATAAATACTTTTTTATATAAACGCGTATTTTAATATTTTTTTAAAACGTTTTTTATTATATAAATATATAATTTACTTTTATTTATAATAATTAAATTTTTTAAAAATAATAATATTTACGTCGTTTTTTATTTTTCGATAACGATTTAAAAGTTAATTTTTTTTTATTTTAAAATTTTATAATTAAATTATTAATTAAAAAATATATAATTATTAAGGATATAATTTATTAATTTAACGAATTTTTTTTTAATATTTCACTCGATTAAGTCGGATTTTTTAATATAAATTTACGTTTAAATTAAACTTTTAATTTTTTACGATATAATAATAAAAAATTATATAAAAAAAAAATAAAAATATATCGAATAAAATATTTAAATTACGATATAAAAATATAAATTTAAATAAGTTAAATAATAACGTAAAACGATAATTCGTTATATACGAAAAAAAATATAATTAATATCGTATATATTATTACGATAAAATTTTTAAAATTATCGTAATAATAATTTTTTTAATTTTATTAATTTATGTTATTAATTTTAATAATATTAATTAATATTAATAAGTACGTACGTAAATAAAGTAAAAAAATAATAATAAAAATAATGCGATATAATAAAATTAATATTATATAAATTATTTAAAAAAGAAAAATTATTTAATAAAAAAACCGTAAAAAAAATTTCTTTTATATAAACGAAAATATATAAGTATTTTTTTTTTTAAAATATATATTACGAAATAATATATATATATAAATTAATTAATTATTAATTACGATTTACGATAAAAACTTTAATATAATAATTATTTAAAAAAATTAAATTAAAAAATTTAAATTATTAAATGTTAAAATTTTTAATATAATTAAAAAATTTATAAAATAATAAATTCGAAGTATATATATCGTTTTTATATATTAATTCGAAATAACTTTCGATTATTTTATAATAATTTAATATTTTAAATTCGAATTTAAAAAAGTTAAAACTTTTAACGTTAAAATTAAATAATAAATAAATAATTAAATATATAAATTTCGATATATTAAATTAAATTTTTAAAATTTACGTTTTTATATTTTTATCGATAAATTTTTCGTAAATAATAAAAGTTTTATCGATCGAAATAATAAAATATAAATTATTAATAATATTATTTATTAATTATTTATTAAATATAAACGAATTATTTATAATATATTTATTAATGAAATTTATAAAATAATTTAAAGTTTTAACGTCGATTACGTCGTTTATTATACGATTAATATTATTTTAAAACGTTTTTTATTTTTTAAAGTTTTTTTTATATTATATATCGACTTTTTATCGTTATATTAATATTTAATATAAATGGAAAATATTAATAAAAAAAATTAATAATTAATTTTATAATTTTAAAATAATTTTACGAAAATCGAAAAATCGATAACATTAAATAAATACATAAATCGTATAATTTTATAAACGTAATAATAAAAACGTCCCTTAATAAAATTATAAAAAATTTAATAAAAAATAATTAAATTAATTTACGATTAAAAAAATAAATAAAACGAAAAATTTAATTAATAATTTATAATTAATTAATTACGAAAAAAAAATAAAATAAATAATAGTTAATTAATTTATATACGTATTATTTTATAATATATATTTTAAAAAAAAGAAATATTTATATATTTTCGTTTATATAAAAGAAATTTTTCTCGCGATTTTTTTATTAAATAATTTTTTTTTTAAATAATTTATATAACATTAATTTTATTATATCGCGTTTATTTTTATTATTATTTTCTTATTTTATTTATATATATACCTATTAATATAATTAATATATTATTAAAATTATTATCGAATCGATTATAAACATTTTATATTTATTTATAAATTTATTAAAAGTTTTTATTTAATAATATATTATATTTATTAATTATTAAAATATTAATATTTTATAAAATTAAATTTTTTTTTTCGATAATTTAATTCGATTATTAAAAATAAAATTAATAGTTAAATATATTATAATTTCGTTTAATAAAATTTTAACATTTTTTAATATTATTATAATTTTTATTTTATTTAAAATATTTTTATTATTTAAAATTTTAATTATTATTTTTATAATTTTATTTTTTTTTATATTATTTATTTTATCGAAAAAATGTAAAAGTTATATATTATTTAAAATTAATAAATTATTTAAATTAAATTTAATGGTTTTTTTAATGTTTATTTCGTTTAATTTTTAAAAAATTAAATTAATAAATATAAATTATTTTTTATTATAATTTTTTTATTAAATTATAATTTTAACGTAATCGATTTAAGTAAAATTTAAATATAAATTAATTATAAATTTTATAAATTTATTAATTTATTTCGAAGTTTAAAATTAAATTAAATCGTTATTTATTTTTAATAATTTTTTATTTTTATTCGTAAAATATTATTTATTTTTTTTTATATTATTTATCGTGTAATTTTAAATGATTTTATAATTTAATTTTTTTATTTATTTTTATAATTTCGTATCGTTAAATTTATTTAAAGTGTTTTTTTAAATTTTAATATTATTTATAATAACTTTTTTAAAATGTTTATTTTATATATTAAATTTTATTATTTTTAAATTAACATTATTAATAATATTTTAATAATAATTAAATTTTAATATAAGTAAAAAATTAATTATTTTTTTAACGTTATTTATTTTAAAAAAATATATTATATTAATAATATTTTTTTCGAAAATTAAAATTTTTTTTTTATAATATCATATATATATAAAAAAAATTATAAAAAAAACGTTAAATATATTTAAATTTTAATTTTCGTTATTTTTTTCGATTTTTTATTTATTTTTATCGTTATTTATATTTTTTTATTAAAAGTTTTCGTCGAAATTTATAAAGTTATTTTAATTTAATTTTACGTTTTAATTTTTATTATTTATAACGATATTATTTTTTAATTTTTTAAAAAAATCGAAGTTATAATTTATATTATCGAAACGTTCGAAAAATTATTTATTAAAAACGTTTTATATTTTTAATAATATTTTCGATTTTTTTATTAAAAATTTTTTTTATGATATAAATAAAATTAAATAAATAATTACGTTATAATTAAAAAATTCGTTTTTTCGAAATTTAAAAAATAAATTTTTATTAATAATAATATACGAATATTTTTTTAAATAAAATTTATTAATAATATATTTTTATTTTTAATTTTTTTTCGAATTTAACGTAATTTTTTAATTATTTTTTTAATTTATTTATAATTTTAATGAAAAAAACGTAATTATATAAATATAAATTATAAAATATTAAACTTTAATATTTATATACTTTAAATATATTTAATCGTATTTCGTTATCGATAAATAATATAATAATTTTTATATGTTTTTTTAAATTTTTATTCGAAGTTTTATAAATTAATTTTTTTAAGTATTTTTATTAACGACGTATAATAAAATATATTATATTATAATATATTTAATATTAATTATATTTTAAAATATAATAAAAATTATATTCGAAAATATAATTATTAATTTTTATCGATAATAATTTTTATTTAAAAAATATTTTATTCGAAATTTTAATTATAAAATTATATATAATTATTCGTAAATTATTAAAGTCGTTAAATAATTATCGTTTTTATATTATATTTATATTTATAATTATTATTAATAATGTATTTTTTTTAAATATATCGAATTTTATTATATAATTTATAATATAAAATATAAGCGATATATTTTATTTTTTATTAATAATTAATTTATAATCGTAATTATAACGTAAAGTTATTACGATAATTTTATTTTATTTTATATAATTTTTTAATTATCGTTTTAAACGGAAAACGTTATTAATTAATGTAATAAAATTTAATAAAAATTATAATTATTCGAAACGATAATTTTTTTTAAAACGTTATTTTTTTTTTTATTTTTAAATTTTTAAAATTTATTATATTTAAAATATATTATTATATAACGATGATATTATAAATTTATAACGATAAATTATATTTCGTTTTTTTATTTTTTTTTAAAGTTTTTTAAATTTTTTTTAATTATAAAAATAAATATAAACGATTTATTTCGTTTATTATTTTTTTTCTTTTAATTTATTATAATTATAATTTTTTTAAAAGTATTTATTTATTTATTATAAAAAAGTTTTAATTTTTTTATTATTTTTCGAAATAAATAAATTAAATATTAAATTTTTTATATCGATATTATCGAAAAATTATAAAAAATTATATATATAAAATATTTTACGTTTATTTATTTTAAAAACATTAAAATAATAATTAACGAGTTTAAAAATTTTATTTTATATTAAAATACGTATAAATTTATCGAAAAATATTTATATATATTAATAAAATTATAATATTAATATAATAAAATTTTAATTAATTTTTTTAATTTTAAATCAAATTTTATTTAATAATTATTATTTTAATTTTTATTTAATTTTTTCGTAATAAATTAAACTTCGAAATACGTAATTTATTTTAATATAAATAAATAATAAAAAATTATTAAAATTAATTATATATTAAATATTAAAAAAATTATATTTTATTATAAAATTTTTAAATTTATTTCATTATTAAATTTTTTTTTAATTAATAACGGTTATTATTTATTAAATATTAATGTTTAATTAAATATTTTTTATATTTATAAATTATTAATTTTTTTATTATAATTTAAAGATTAATATCCGTATTATTTATTTTTAATATCGGGTTTTATTTACATTATTAATACATTAAAATATATATTATACTTAATAACCTTATATATAAATTTACGTATAATCGTATTAATATATAATGTATATTTTATACCTTTTTTTAATTAATTTAATTATATATAATTTCCATTATACTTTTTAATATATTTATTTTTATATCTTACTTATTTTAAAGATATAAAATATAAAAATTACATCGTTATTTTCGCGTTAATTAAACCTTTTTAATGGTATAAATTTTATATCGATGTATAATTTAATTTAAAAATTATTTAAATATAAAGTTAATTTAAAAGTATAAGTAATAACTTTAAAAATAGTTATATAATTTTTTTTACGGTCGCATATTTTTTTAACATCGATATAAAATTAAATATATATTTAAATAATTTTTAAAATAATATATACATCGATATAAAATTTATACCTTTAAAAAGGTTTAAATAAAACGAAATTAGCGATATATTTTTTATATTTTACATTTTTAAAATAGGTAAAATATAATGAAATTTATAATGAAAATTATATATAATTTAATATATATAAAAAATTTAATTAAAAAACGTACCCGTCCTCGAAAAAAATATTTAATTTATTATATTTTTATATAAAAATACGTTAATATAATCGAATAAAAAGTAAAAAATGTATTTTTTATATTAATAATACGAATAAAAGTTCGATATTAAAAATAAATAATACGAATATTAATTTTTTATAATTTAATTTATTTATTATTATAATAAATTTTTTTTTAATTATCGATTTTAAAAGTTTTTAAATTTTTTAAAATGAAAATTTTTTAATTTAAATTTTAATAATTTTAAAATTATTATTTTTAATGATTATATTAAAAATAAAAAATAAAAATATAAAATTTATTATTATTATTATTTTATATTAACGTAATTTAATTAAAATTTAATTAATATTTTAAATTAACTTTTATTTATATTTATATTTTATAATATATATAATTTATTATTTACGTTTTAATGTCGAAATTTTTTTTATTTTTTATTTTATAAAATTTTATTTTTTTTTTTATTATCGTTAAATTATTAAAATCGTATAAAAAAATTTTAATAAAAGTTATTAAAAAATAATTTAAATTTCGTATATTTAAATAACGATTATTTAATTTAATTTTAATATATAATTAATTATTAAATTATTATTACGTTATAAATTTAAATTTATTTTTAAATAAATTAAATTTTTTAAATATCGTTTAATTAATTATTTATTTTTAAAAAAAACCGAATAATATTATTATAAATAATATTTTAATTAATAATTCGATATTATAATTATATTTTATAATTTTTTATATTTTTTATTAAATTTATAATTAATTTTTTTCGTTAATATTTTTATTTATATTTCCGTTAATAATATTAATAATAAATTCGATTTTTATTAAAATTTTATTTTTTATATTATATTTACAATTAATTATATTTTAACTTTTATTTAATAATTATTTTTATTAAATTTCGTTTAAAAAATTTTTATTATATTTTTAAAAATAAACATTTTATATTTTTTATTAAATTTATAATTAATTTTTTTATTAATATTTTTATTTATATTTTCGTTAATAATATTAATAATAAATTCGATTTTTATTAAAATTTTATTTTTTATATTATATTTACGATTAATTATATTTCGACTTTTATTTAATAATTATTTTTATTAAATTTTATTTAAAAAGTTTTTATTATATTTTTAAAAATAAATATTTTTTTCGAGTAAATTACCATCGAAAATTAAAAGGGGATTTTTTAATTTAAGGATATATATTAAACGATTTATTAATATTTTTTTTATATTAAAAATATAAATAATATTCGAAAGTATTTTAAATAAAATTATTTTATTTTCATTATTTTATATATTTTAAAATATTTAATTTAATATAATATTTTAATATAAATAATTATATTTTAATAAAAATAATAAAACGTTTATTATTTCTTTTTTTTATAATTTTAATATTAAAAGTAAACGGTTAATTCTAAGTTTTTTTTTATTATATTATATAATTTATATTTTATTAAATATATTTAATATATTTCGTAATAATATTTTAACTATTTTATATAATTTATTAATAAATATTATAATATATTTTATAATTTTTTAATATAATTCGTTAATTAAATAATTTATTTTTAAATTTAATGTTAACTTTATAATTATTTTAAACGTATTATTTAAAATTAAAAACTTTTTTTCGAAAAAACGAAATTTTTCGATTTATAACGAAAAAAAATATTTATAAAAAATTAAAAACATTAGAAATCGATAAATTATCGATATATATATTTTTTTTATAATAATTAAATATAATTAATATAAAGATATTATTTTTAAATTTTAAAAAAAATATTTATTATAATTAAAATAATTTATTATACGTTTAAAATTAATAAAAAAAAATTTTAAAACGTTTAAAAAAATAACTTAAAAATTAATCTTAAATTATATATTTTAAATCATTTATTATACATTAAATAAAATAAAAACGACATTATTTTAAAAGTAATTTATTAAAATTTCGAATAATTTTTTAATAATTTTATATTAATTATAATTTATAATAATTATTTATTAATTTTATAAATAAACGTATTATAAGTATTTATTTTTTTAATTTAAAATTATCGTCGACGTTAATTTATAATATTTAAAAAAATTTATATATTTTTTTTATATCGATTAAAAATTTTTAATTTTACGTTATATAACGAATATTAAATTATAAATTTAAATTAATATCTATATTATATTAATATTTTAATATTTAAAAATTACTTTAATCGACTTTAATATTTTATAAAATATTTAAAAATTTATTTTAAATAAAATATTAATAATTTAAAATTTAAAACGTTATATTTTTATTTTTATTTTATAAAAAAAGTTTTATAATACGAAAAATATATTAATAAAAAATTATTATATATTTAATATTAAATGTTTTATTTAATATTTTTAATTTTATTATATAATAATATTTTAATAATTAATATCGAAATGTTAATATAATGTTTTATTTATTATTATATAATTAATATAATTAAGAGCATTGATATTCGTACTACCTATTTTTGATATCGGGCCCTTATCCGTACTACCAATACAAAAAGTACATCTCCCACCCCGCACTCGGCCCCACTAACGGATTCCTATACAAAAATGCAGGAAACTAGATAGTCTTTTCGAGGATAGGTACGCTTTTTCGATTGAATTTCTCGTACATATTGAATTACATACAGCTCCCACCATACATCCCACCATACATCCCATTATATCCCACCTATTCTAAGGATGCAAAATAAAAAAAATAGATCGCCAGTTTCGCCTCAATTAGACCTTTCTAATGGTATAGGTCTCATATTGGTGCATGCCATATTTCAAAAGTTATTTGAATATAAAGTCAAGTCTATACATATATTAAAGGGTATGCGATCGCAAAAGGGGATCACATGACCACCCCCTGGGCCACCACTTACACCCATATAGATTTGAATATATATTAAAATAACTTTTGAAATAGTGCATGCACCGATATGAAACCTATACCATTAGAAAGGTCTAATTGAGGCGAAAATGGCGATGTAATTTTTATATTTTGCATCCTTAGAATAGGTGGGAAATAATGGGATGTAGGGTGGGATGTATGGTGGGATGTATGGTGGGAATTGAATCAATTGATCAAGTGCATAAGGTGTACATTATGTATTAACACGATTATATGTAGATTTGTATGTGGGGATGTTAGATATGGTATGTATTTCAATGTATTAGAAGTACGAATAACAAAAAATGGTAGTACGAATATCAATGCTCTTATTTACGATTTATTAATATTAAATTTTTTAATATTATATATTAATAATTTATTTATATTATTTACGATTTTTAAAATTTATAATTTAATTAATTATATTAATTTATTTAAAATATAAATTATTATTTAATATAACTATTATATTTAATTTTTTTATATATAATTATATAATAAATTTATAAATATTTTAAAGGGTATATAAATTTAAATTAATTAATTTTTATTTATTTATTAATAATAACGTTTTTTTAAATTTTATTTTTTTATATAAAATTACACGAAAAAATGTTTTAATTAACATTTAATAAATGTTATTTTATTTTAATTTTATCGAATTTTAATTTTATTAAACTTTAATTTTATCGAATTTTAATTTTATTAAATTTTTTTATTTTAAAAGAAATTTTATAAGGTAGTAAATTTTTAAACGAATTTTATAAAGTGGTAAATTTTTAAAAGGATTTTATAATTTATTAAATAATAAATATTTAAAAACGGTTATTTATAAAATTAAAATTTTATTTAACGTAAAATTTTTTTCGATTTAAAAATATTATAATATAATAACGCGGTTTATTAATTATAAAATGTTTTTTTAATTTTTTAAATATTTATTTTAATTATTTATTATATTATTATTATAATTTTTTTTAATATATTTACGATATTTATTAAAAATTTAAAAGTTAAATGTTTCGTTAAAACGAATTTTAATGTTTATTTTATTAATTATATTAATATATTCGAAAAAGTTAATCGAAAAATTTAATTTATTAAGTTTAAAAATATCGTTATAATTTATTATATTAAAAAATTCGATTATTTCGACGTTAATTTTAATTATTTTTATTAATTTTAAAATTTTATTATATTATTATTTATTTATATTTTTAATAAAAAAAATGAAATTTTTCGTTAAAAAGATTTTATTTACGTTTAAAATACGATGTTTTTATAAGGTTTTAAAATTAAATTTAATTATAATTTATTAAAAAATTTTAATTAATATTTTTTAATTATTACGTTTATAAATAATATTAAATAATATAAATTATATTTATTTTCGTTTTTATATAATTAATTTATATTATAAAATATATAATATTTAAATAAAAAATTTAAACGATATTTTAATTTATAAAAATTAAATTAATTATTTTTTTATTAAACGAATTTACGCTTCGAAATTTTTATAATTAAATATAAAAATTAATTTTATTCGTTCGTTATTTAATTATAATATATTTATCGAATTTAAGTTTTATTTTAATAAAAATAAAAATATATTATTATTTAATATAATATTTAAAAAAACGTATTCGATTTATATTTTTTTATTATTCGATATATTTATAAAAAAACGACATTTATAAACGTTAAATAATAATAAATTTAAATTAACTTATAATTAATATATTTATTATATAAATCGTATTATTATACGATTTAAAAATAAATTTATAAATCGAATTAAATATAATATTATTATACCTTTAAATTAATATTTTATTTTTATTATTATTTTTATTATATTACATTTAATTTTTAATATTAACGAAAAAAATTTATAATTTTTAATATTACCTTTTATTACCTTTAATTAAAAAATTAATGTTATATAAATAATGTAATTTTTTATTAAAAAAGTTATAATTAAAAAAGTTAATAAAAAACGTTAATTTACGAAAATTATAAATACGGTTAAAACGAATAATATATTATTAAAAAAAATTAAATAACGTTATATTTTTTATTAAATTTATTATAAGTTTTATTATTATTTTAAATAAAAAAAATAAATATATTATTAATATTTATTTCGATTTTAACGATAAAATTCGAAAAAAACGTAAAGTAAACGAAATTAATAATAATATATTTTAATATTATATTAAAATTAAATTTATATTAATAAAAATATTAAATATAAATAATAATAAATTAAAAAGTATAAAATGTCGTTATTAAAATATTAAATATTCGAATGGTTAATGTATTTTAATAAAATATAATATATTTTTTTAAAATATAATAAAATATAATACGATTTTTAATATTATAAAATATTAATTATTTTTAAAAATATTAAAAATATTCTTTTAAAATATAATAAAATACGATATATTTTTTTAAAATATAATAAAATATAATATAATTTTTAATATTATAAAATATTATTTATTCGAATATATAAAAATATTTTTTTAATATTATTAATTTTTAAAATGTTTTTTTAATAATCGTAATATATATTAATTTATTATTTTATATTAATGTAAAATTTTATTAATTTTAAAAAATTTTAAAAAAAAATTAATACGTTAAAATTTTATTACGATTTATATTATTAAAAATATTATTTTTAATATTATCGAAAAATCGAAATATAAATAGTAAATATTTTATATTAATTTTCATAAAACAAAATAATCGATAATTAAATTTTAAATTAATAAAATTTATAATAATTTTATGTTATTTATTATAATTTTTTAAAATGTATAATAATACGTAAATATAATATTTAAATTTATTTAATAATAAATAATAACATTTTAAAAAACGATAATCGAAATTATTTTTATTATAATCGTTAAATTTATTTAAATTATAATCGTCGAAAAAATAACGATAATAAACGAAATTAATAAAAATAACATTAAATACGTTAATATTTATTACGATATTAAAATCGTTATACGATTTTATATTATTTTAAATATTATCTTTTTTAATATTATTTTATAATTATTTAAAATTAAAGTATAAATTTATATTTAATTATTTTTAATATTTTATTAACGTTAATTAATTTAAATATATATGTTAATTTTTATTAAAAATAAATTAAAAAATTTTAAAAATAAAAATCTTTTTTTTTTACTTTATAATTAATATAATTTTTAAATTAAAAATAATTTATATAAATTAAACGAATATAAATTTTTTAAAAACGTTAAAAAATGAAAAATATAATTTTTTATAAAAAAAATAATAAAATTTAAAAATAATATTTAAATTTTTTTTAATTTTAAAAATTAAATAATAAAATAATTCGTAAATATTAAAATTACTCGAAAATAAGCGGGGAAAAAATATAAAGTAAAAACGGTCGAAATATTATATAAATTTTTTCGAAAAAAAATAATATTTAAATAATCGTTAATAACGTTATTATTTTTTTTTAAAAAAAATTCGATTTAATATTTACGTATATAATTTATATTAAACCATTAATTAATAATTTAAAAAATAATATAAATAAATTTTATATTTTAAATTATATTTATAATACGGTAAATTTTATTATAAATAATAATTATTTTATAATTTAATAAAAAATTTAAATATATAATTAAATTATTTTTAATTTTAAAAAAATAATTATATATAATAACGATAATTTTTTAATTTAATTCGTTTCGAATTTAATTTTTATACGTATATTTATTTTTATTTATATTATTATTTTTATTTAATATTATATTCGATAATTTATAATTATTAATTAAAAAAATTTAAAATTATTATTAAAATTTAAAAATTATTTTTAAAAAATTTTAATGTTTAAAATATAAAATTATTAAATAATAATATAAATTACGAAAAAAAAATTAATAATATTATCGATAATATTTAATTTTAAATTATTAATAAAATAAAATATATAAAAATAATATTTAAAATCGTAAAAAATATTATTAATTAAAATCGATATACGATTTTTAAAATTTAAAATTACGTTAAAATATAATATATTATTATTAAACTTTTTTTTTTATTATTATATTAAATATTATTTATTATAATATAATAAACGTAATAAATAATATTATATCGTATATTTTTATTATTAAAAATACGAAAAAATAAAATCGAAAATACGTTAATATAATTTAAATAATAAAAAATAATATATTTTAATAAATTTTTACGTTTTTTATTTATCGTAAAAAAAATAAAATTTAATAAATTTAAATTTATTATATATATCGATATCGAAATTATTATAAAAATAATTAAATAAATAAATTTAAAAACGTAATATAAAAATTATTTATTTATTATTATATTTATTTATTTATAAATAAAAATTAAATAAATAAATAGGTATTTATTATTATAATAAATTTATATATTTTTAACTTATTAAAAATTCGTTATTAATATTACGTTATATCGCGTTACGTTACGCCAAGCCCGGACTTATCATTTCACTAAATCGAGTAAGAAATTTCCTTTCTTTTCCCTTAACACCTAGCACGCCACACTACGCCACACTACGCCACGCTACGCCATATCCAATACCTACTAGATCAAGTAAAAACGCTAGTCCCAATTCGATCGCCAGTTTTGGATCCAGCACAAAACCCCTCCTAAAACTCGGGCACCCATGCCGTGAATCAACCCCCTTCTGAACTAGAAATGCTGTCATCCCAATACAGCCTTGCGAGGTAACATCGGCACCGTGTATTATGAGGAGCTGCGCTGCAGTTGAATTACAGTCCTTACCGCGTCATGCAAGGTTGTACTATTTCGAGTATCTTCCATCCTAATACCTACAACATAATGCCTACAACTAAGTACAAGGTTATCTTCCCATCAACGATCATTACTCCGAGAGTCTCGGCTGGCTCCTCCAGGTAGCGTAACCGCACAAGCGACTCATGTCCATACTCAATTGCCAGATGTACACAGGCACGTCGATTGTAATATCAAAGATCAGCCTTGGCAGCAGGGAGAATCCTTAGCTCAGGTCATCCAATGTGATAATAACGGGTCTTTTCCTATGAGAGGTAAACGGCCATCTTAGGGTATCCAGATCGCTCCCAATCTGATTATATTCTTCGCAACGGAAAGCTCGACGCATTACTTCGTAGCTTGACAACTGGATCACGTCTCGGGCATTTAGTCTACGATTTCTTTGCCAAATGTTGTCTAGAGTAAGCACATGAAGCCATGTCTTAGGCTATAACCGTTCAGCATCCCTTTCCTAATATTTTCAAAGGCAATATGACTTGTAAAATAGAAATGCATATTTTCCCTTATTATAAGTTACGACACAATGACACGCCCGTAGGATGTTTTCTAGGCCGAGTCTAGTTGAATCTAGTTCCGATTCGATGTATAACGAGTTAGACTGGCCTCCTGACGAACGAGGCTCCCTCTCCGAAGACAACCACGTAATTACACGTATTTTTAGGTCATCATATGATTGATCCTCTTCAATCCCTTACAAAGAGCACTACACATATCCTCTAGACTCCCCAGGGGTTCGTCTGGGGTTCTCGGTTCATGTTAGGCTAACCAATATCCCAGAAAAAGAAACAAATTGTTCCCAAGTATACTTACCCGGTACCACGAAAGGTTCCTAACAACACCGCCAGCCTCCGATATATGCCCATCGGAGTCGAAGCTCTTTGATATAATACCGAAGGTTGTGTAATCGTATGCGAATCATGGATTCGGGGGTATATTGGCAAGGCATTAAATCGAAGGACACACATACATGTAACTTGGAGGATGTATTATGGTTATCATAGATGATCTTACTATAGAGCATCTTGTCTATAGAGCTCCAATATTATTTAAAATTATCCCGCGGTATAACGCCGCTGCTATGAAGGACAGGCGTATACTCAACCCCTTTATTTACGTGGACTTTTATAGCATGTAAAAGTCAAAACCAAGCGTTCTTATCGAAGTTTTCAATGATAGAAGTGGTAATAACCCGGCTATACGAGTAACTCTAATTATACTGGTCCAGCTCTTAATCTATGTAGTCTCATCACAACTAAGTCTAAGAAGTGTTTCCCCTATTAGGTCGAGTTAAAGCCGTAACTTCCTATTAAATGTTAACTAATTGTTAGGTGATTCAATGCATTCTAGGAATTTTTTATAATTATAGCCATCCCAAACAATGTAAATGGTCTATTCTTACTTAAGTCACTGAACCTTTCGATTCCATCGTCAATAGTTTAACTATGGATAATGCCAGAACAGATGTTTCTAGCATACCTACTTACCTCCTAAAGATATAAATACTTGTCGAGTCGGCCAGCATAGCTAGGAACTTCGCTTCAGTCTTATAGATTTATATTACACAGACTCCTTAGCGATTCTACTTCGCAAGACAGTCCCCCATGTGGCGTTAGGCGGATCGAGATGTGTATATTTGACTTAACAAGTATACTCTCAAGTAAATGGTAGTGAGACGTAACTATTCCGAAATAGAACATATCATCCACTTATAAATACATTCTTGAGAAGTATGGATAAATTTCAATCACGACCTAGGATGATGTATAATAGACCGACCCTCAGGTTGCTATATCATGTGGCCGGAATCCGGAGCAAGTACATTAAGCCTACAAGACAATCTACGGTATTCTTACTAATATCTAATATCTCACTATCGACAAACAGCATTGGGTCAAATTCGGCCACATTACACAGCAGAGCGAGCCTCTATAGCTTACTACACTATAGCCACGTAGTTCATGTTTTCTTTATACATTGCGGGAGACATAGCGCCAAACCGCAAATTTTAAACCGATGTAAAACATGCGGTACCTTAACTCCCTAGCAACTCGTTAACACCGAGAGATAAAAGACATAACACTGAAAATCAGTACCGTATCTAAGTGCTATAGCCGAAATAATATGCATATCAAAGAGATAAGGTCTAGCAAGAGGTGATATAGTACAGGCTATCTTCGTAGGGAGAAAGCTCCCGACTCTCAACCATGGCCAATTCCTCTATCAATATTATCTGAAGCATATCTATTCTCCACGAATTCTATCGGAGCGCGGGGTGTAATAGGCACATGGCAGCATAATTAGGCAGGTCGTTAAGAACAGGGGACTCGGGGTAGGCAGGCTTAGCCCCCGGCAGCCTCAGTCGAAGAGAACGGTATCTACGATTAGAACACAGCTGGCCAGTTGCGCCACGGCAGCACAGACCGGCGGCCGGATTTGCTTCCCCAGATTGATCTCCGTCAGGTCTAGATCGCGCTCTAGGTCTATCTAGATCTCGCGCGATAACCCCGTCCGGGCGCTCACGGGGTTCCCGCCCCCCCCCCTTCAACCCCGTGGTCCCACGAGCCTGGGTCGGCTCTGATAAGCTTATTGCCCATGATCAGATCAGATCATTTTTACTAGTAAGTAGCCCGACGCCACCGATCCAACGACCGCCGGGAGGGACCCCTTATGTGACGACATCATCGCGCCACCCGCCGATGCGTTTCCCTCTTTGGTGGAGGGCCGAGGGAAAGCACCAGAACCTACGTACCGAGGCATCGATCTAACGAAAGCTTCCCCCCGGCGAGTCTTGGTACGCGGAATTACATAGTACACATCCGTAAGAAACCCTTCTCATGATTCCACGTACCTGCTCGGACCATATTTATTAAGGTGTATTTGCCAAGTACATCGTATAGCTTGCAAGGTGGACTAGCCGTGATGCTAACAACGGGGCCCATCTCCACCCGGCGGAAATCCACCGGGAAGACGCAAACGCCTTGGCTCCCTCGAAGTTTCATCGACGTATACTATGTAAATCTATCTATCTCGGGGTGAATACGTGTGGATGATGGTATGGGTGGTTTCGTAATTGGCGCCTAAACGGAACGCAGGTTTCGAGGTCGAATCAAAGCCGCAGAAGTTCGAAGACCAAATGCCTAATAAAGGGGTTTTGGATGGGGGGCGCGCGCGTTATTAGGCAAGGCATGGCACCCCCAACTTATGTATTAACATGGCTTCCTCCCCAATCCCTGGAAAAAAAGGCTGGTAGTGTTACACCAAGAACCGTTACGCTGATCCCCATCGGCTCTCTTTGCTTCTTCCATCTGGATTTCGTGCATGACGTCCTCCAGGGATCAGCTGGCTGCGATCTGCAAGGCCAGGTCCTCCCGGAAGGACAAGGCCTACGTACTACGATACAGTAAGTTAGCGCCTCTGGCTTCTGCAGAGCTACCATAAGTACATACTTACAGGTCCGGGAGGTGGTACGCTAAGAGGAGACAAATACTGGGGTTACTATTACTGTGGGCTGCTTGCCCTAGGTTACCTACCGGGTAGTAGGCTCGCACCCTGAAGGTAGCACATTATAATATGTAGGTAGCTCGTCGATACATGAACGTTTTTACATAGGTGGCTAGAATTAGGGCTCAACTGCCAGGGCAAATATTCTGAAAGGGGATAAATGAAAGACGTAACGACTCTTCGTAAGTATAGCAGGCTTCTCGCCGCACGGAAGCAAGTTACGTCTCGCCTAGCGATGTAGACGACCTAGACGAGGCCTCACTCATACGACGGGACCTATGCGATGTACTCCAGCCAAGCTAGTAAGTAGTCCTCAAGTAGCCTCTTGCCCGTCCACGTACCCATGTGCGGAGGAGGAAAGGTACTGTGGCTGTATGCATAGAGGTACATCACAATTTCCATCCGCGGTACATCCCATCCATAGATCCACGCATCCATGCACGTATGTGTGTATGTATGTACGTATGTATGTATGTATGTAGCAGGCGGGCAGGCAGGCAGGCATGTCTGTGGGCATGTATGTACGTCTTGGATGTATGAGCATGCGAGGACCACCACGTTGCTGTCTCAGATAGGTAATGGGGAGTCCGGCCGCCAAGCCAGGTTGACCTCCGAGACAAATCTCGATCTCGCCCTGTCTCTCACCAAGATTGAGATTTCAAGGATACCGAATCCAGCGTCTCTGTCACTTCTTTCGTCATCATGATGGCTTCGACGTAGGTTTTGGGAAAGCTTAAAGATATACGATAGCTCATCTGTCAATTGCGTCCTGTATGCGCTTCTATGCTTATCTATTAATAGCCAACGGTTCTAACTTAGTAATAGGGAGGTAATAGCTGCGGCGTGGTATCATTCCCGTCGTCTCCTCGAGCTACTCTCCTCCTTTTCCCTTTCCTTTTTCTTAATTCTATTCTTTTTTTTTTTCTAATGTTACAGTAATCTCTATCTCTACCATCGACTATCTACTTGCATACTTAATACACATGACATGATAGGAAGACGCAGCTTCATGAAAAAAACCGTACAGTAGCGTTCATAGATCCCAAGGGCGTGCGGCGCCATACCCGTTCGAGCAAGAGCTAGGGGGGTTTCGATAGAACGGCGCGAGATGCAATGCAAGTACATTGCACTCCCCTCTCCTCTTGAGCCCCCATATTCTTTACCCACCTTATTTGTAAAATCGTGCATGATGGTAGACGCAGGTCCAAGAGGATGAGGTTAAGCGCGGCTCGCGATGTTACAAATCGCCCAGGGTATTTTTACGTAGTTCGTAGTTAGCGCGACGCTACATGTATGCTATGTAGCACACATCGCTGCTCGGTTTGTAGTCCTCGCGTATGAGCGTGGTACGGGGTGGCCACGCACGTCCGGTACGGATGTATCTATGTGTATGTATATGTATGTAGGCATGTATGTAGGTAGGTATGTGTGTGTATACGTGTACGTGTACGTGTACGTGTGTGCAAATGTGCGTCTGCGTCTGTGTGTGTGGGCGAGGGAAGAAGGGAGAGTAGAAGTGTTTGTGGTCCGAAGTCGCTAAGAGGGAATTCCCAACTTGGCCTGGTAGACAAATGGTCCGTTTCTTCCCCATGTCGATATTACCTTACATGCTACCATATAAATATATGGAACCAATTAGGTAGGCAATTATAGTAAAGACTCGTCAATCGTCTATATACAATTAGCGAGAGGAAGGGGTACAAAAGAAAGAATCGACGTTGAAGGTAACATACCTAGGTAGGTAGCTATGTCTCAGCCCTGACGGTGATAGACATCAGGTTGGCGTCTACCATGTACGATACCCTCTAGAGATATTAGAGCTGATTCGTCATCGCCGCTATTTTCAAGATCGGGATTATGGATCGTCGTATGTGCATATCTCTAAGTGGCATCTCACCTGCGTACACCTTACGTACTTACGGTAGCCTTGGGTAGATTACCTATCCATCCAACCCATCCCAACCCATTCAACCTCCCTTACCTACCCACACCTAAGTGCCCCATTCAGCAGTGCGGTACCTATTCCGTCGATGTGATCGTCGATCGAGGAGAGTCCTTGGAGAGATCACTTTAGGATCGCGAACTAGCAAGGTTCTGATGGTTCATTGCCGGGATCTTACGTTGAGCTCAACCATGGCTGGCAATCAATCAATCTCTCGTCAGCATTATCTCCTTCTCGCGACCTATACACTCTTGCGCCTCGCGCCCTTTCTCTCTCTTACCCGGTTAGAGGAAACTCCGTCTCACCCGATAAAAAATCTAGATCAGGACCGTGACCAGATCCGTTTTTTTTTCAGCTCCCACGAACACCTCCATCATCAAATTTTAGTCGTTCTTGTGACACCTTTTCCTTGGGGATTGACGTACACACCTTGTTCTCGTCCTCGTTTGCTTATCCCCCGATTCCTCCCCTCCCTCGGGCACTTTAGCGAGGCGCATCTGCGCCATGATCGTGTTCGCCCCTGGTAAATAAGCACTAATGCCGGTAGCGAGAGCCTGTGAGAGACGAGATCCCGTGAAGAAGTAGGTCTCATCATCTCAAACTCGTCTCTCGCTCGTGTGGTGAGGGTAAGGTAAGGTAAGTCGTGTCACCCCTCCCTTTCCTCTTCCAACGTTATTAGCGTCGTTGTACAAGTGCATGCAAGTGATATTGCATTGGCGCTGGCGTTTGTCTAGTTATTGAGCACCGGCCGTCACCAGTACCACGTAGTAAGTACCTAGGTCTAGCCTGCCTACACCACGCCGGAAGACGAGACCCTACCGCTACTATACTGTCGGTTTGTTGATTGCGCATATAGCTCCAATACCTGGTAGGTACCTGCACTGGGAATAGATAGTAACCTGGGTTAAAAAAGGGGGGGTTGGTTCCGATTCATGGTAAGGGAAGCGCTTGCTTAGGAACCTATATCCGTCCTGTGTGTATGTATGTACGTATGCGTCTAACTCCGCCAAGGCATGCAGGTAGCCTCTCATGGTAACGTCCTAGACAAGGAGCGTTTAACTGTATATATTTTATTCCTAAATTAGTCCCATCCGAACCACAGCAGTGGGTTCGTGTTTTCCCTGTTCCAGGTTGCCAAACCCGCAATCGTGGTCACACAGCCAACGTCAGATAAGATGAAGGGCTGTGGATTTGTGATATATCATCGGTCAGTCTGCATTGTATCTGCTGCTGTTGCTTCTACCTGCTTCCACTGCGTATGTGTATGCGTATGCGTAGTGTATGTGTATGTGTACGTGTATGCGTATCTGCAGTGGTTGTCACAGCTCCCCACTGCGAGAGCGTACGTATTTACGAATTCTCGGCCCGCGTGGTAAAGAGACTGGAGCCGAGTCCGCCCCGAAGGAAGGACAAAGTCCATAAGCGTCCGTTTTCGTCATAGGACATGACAAGACTGCTACTATGTGGAAACTGGAAACCGGATAGTCTACCGTAATCATCTATCCGGTGGTGAATGGGGGTATAGATTAGTATCGCATCTACCGTATTGTGTGTACTTAGGAGGTAGGAACATAGGTAGGTAGCCAGCAAGTACCCACGCGAGACGGCCCAGTTCATTAAATTCGCGGCACATTGGCTTGGGACGGTAACGGTCTAGGGGCTTGGTCGACGCTGAGCACGATCACGAATTCAGAATACGATTGCGGGGTTAACCCATAAGTAATCTACACCGGGCTCAGGGCTAGGACGACATAGGACTAGGTTGGTCGTGCGTTAAACGAGTTAATGTGTGTTAACGTGAGAAACAAGTGGAGTCCTTGTTCCCCTTCGATCCTCTTCGGGTTTCTCTCTCCTCCTGGTGTTCCGATAAGTTCCCTTCATCGGTCATCTCGCATGGTTCCAGGCGAGTGGCTTATACGTTCGCTTATCCCTAGCGAAGAAAATAACCCCGAGGTGACCGCGCGACCCAAGATCTGAAATGATCCGGGGAATTCCTGGTCGCAGGTAGGATTAATGGACGGTAGATGCGTCCGGTAGCCTCCCAAGGGCTTGTGCCCTGATGATCTAGGAACCGAAACTCCTCCGCTTAGTAAACGTCCGGTCGGCGGCCAGACTCAGGTAAGGCACGGCGGCTTTGACGAGAAAGCCTACGGTACCAGCGATCGTATGGGCAGATATAGCCCTTACGTCCCAGATGCGTGTATATATGCCTAGCGGGAGGGCTCCCGCAAGGTGTAGAATGCGGTAAGGCTGGAGAGTCTAGACCCGGCCTAGACGACGAACGATAGCCATTCTTAGTATCAGCAATGGTAATCGCGCGTCACGTCTCTCTAGGGGGAAGCACGCAGACGAGTCGTCAAGCCATCCGACTGGATCGCAAAAGGGGCCTATGAGCATGTATAAGCAGAGCCTCTCGGGCTTGGCATAGTCTAAAGCTGGGGGAATACAAGACCCTTTAGCTTGCCCTGCTGACATAGACCTTGGCAATTCTTACGCAAGGCTCGAGGGGACCCCTGAGAGATTGTTGCCGTCGCTGCTGTGCGACGCCAGGTCTCCTGATGAGCTTCTCGGGTGCTCGATCTCGCATTCTGCTCAGTCGTATTTTGCATATGCCGCGTCGTGCCCGTTTGCTGTACGACGGGCGCGGCATGTCGCGGGGGTGTCGGATCGGTAGCTTGGGCAGCCTTGGTGATGGTGGGTTGGGTTGTATCCCATTTAAACGTCTGGGATAGGTAATAAAAGTTGCAAGTCACATCGCATCAAAAATCTTACTACATGTATGCAGTACGACGCTATTCATTCTCTCTTTTTCCCCCGGCCAGCCAATGTCCCATTACGTACGCGGTTACATGTGAAAAAAAAAGGAAAGGAAAGACCCTTCTGATTTATTCTTCGTCCTCTTCTCTTCCTCTTGTCGGCCTCGCATTGGTCTCGAATGATGCCCCTCTAATACATCTATGAGGAATCCGAAGACACATCCATGCAGACTAGAGTCACAATCTATTTCCCTAATTTTGCCCTCCAACCAGAAACCTCCGTGAAGTCTCTCCCTTACGCACGCGCGAAACCGTACCAACCATTTTCTTTTTGGTAGAGCCGGGTGCTAGAAAAAAATGCTGCATGCCGAACTATGCGATGCGAAAGAAATAGAGGAAATGAACATGCTACCTGCCCATCCTGTAGAAGCCGTCCGATTAAATATTGGCACGGTTACTTCGCGGATACGAGAGCTCGCGAGCTCATTCGTCGTAGACACGGTGCTAAACTCCGAACCATCAACTCATTACTTTAGTGCGGTGAAACCATTTTCCTCCGCAGTTTCGACAAGGAGATTAAGACCAGGACCCGTTTTAGGGGGGTGGGTTTGTAGAATAACCGTCCAAAAATCCGAAGGACGAATGCCGTCTTATAGCCTGAAAGTCATTGGCCGCAATCCATGTCTCAGGCAGCGGTCGAATACCGTAGGAGAGTACCGTTTTGACCTCTTCCGATAAGCCTTTTCAGCGAAACGAATTGTGAATAGAACACTCATGAATCGTAAAATGCGTAACCTCCTCGTTGGGAACCCGTAATCATCCGTACGAAATAGCTGAATAATAAATAATCCCCTCACCCCAACGTGCCATTACGGCAGTCCGGCGCCCGGGGAGGTCGGCGGTGTCTCTGTTTCGTAGCCGAGAGGTTCCTTCTCTGAATACGCCGGACGGACGTTCCGCGCACGGTAGCTGATCATATATTCGAGATCGTCAGGGCGAGGCGAAGGCGTCGCAATACTCTCGCTTCTTCGGGGACGACGAGACATGCGAAGAGCATCGTTGGCGTCACCATCAGGCCGGCTGCCCCACGAGGTCTACAATTGTGTCAGCGTAAGAAATAAACCAATTGAGAGGCGCATCAAAAATCCCCGTACCATGTTCAAGGTCAGCAGCGCATACAGCTTAATCAAGCCATGGAAGTAGCCGAACACGATGGAGACGGGCAGGAAGACGATATCGATCGGGTTTCGTCGGAAAAGGCCGACCAGCTTGACCACCTTCGTAAAGGCGAACATGTAGACGAACTGAGCCCAGAACCAGCGTCGGCGCGTGTCCAAGTCCCACCCCTCGGTGCCCCACCACAGCGAGGCGAGCAAGAGGGGGTCTACGACGAAAGCTAGAGAGGTAAAAGTTGCGATATGGAGAGCGTAGGTGGACCATGGCTGTTGACTAAAAAGAAAAATACCATGGGTTAGTCGATCCGAATCTAGCCAGCCCTGTTGGGGTATTACATTCACGTCCTATGATTGGGCGAACGAGGGGGGAAACCGGGGAAAAAGGGGCGACAGGGGATTAAGGGCGACAGGGGTTCTGCATGTGTTGTGAAGACGAGGAGAGCAAATCAGTCAAGTAACTTACGTAAGCACATGTCGCTCTCGAATCAAGCTGGTCCAGTTGCTTCGCCAATTGCTTCGGGCCCATCGCGAACACTGGTAGAGGAACTTGAGGCCGTTCTCAAGCGTAGTCTCGATTTCGCACTCTCGCTCGTACTGGATCCAAGTCTTCCACCGGTGGCTCACCAACCAACGGGTAACAAAGTTGTCGTCGTCAGCGTTCAGGATGTAGTCGCGCCATCGCTCAGTCTTGAAGCCTTCCAGAAAATCGTGGCTCGAGAGGATCTCTGATCGATAAGCCCCGGTACGTCCAGACATGCAAGAGGTCCCTCCGTCGACGTTGTGCGTAGCCGAGATCTCGAAGTTGCGGCGCTCAATGTAGGCCGCTCCGAGCCAGTTGAAGACCTGAGTTATCAGGGATCCACCCGGCTCTCGACGCACGCGCTGGCAAGTTCCAACGCCACCAATTTTCTCGTCCTCAAAAGGGGCGAGGATCCACGGCATAAGAGTCGAAGGCCAAGTCACATCGTCGTCCGCCATGATAGTGATTCTTGTGTTCACCTCGGGAAGCGCCTCGCAAACCTGCAGTCGCTTGTTCGCGATGGGCGTGGATAGCACGCGAATCTTGGAGGACGATCGGAAGGTCTCCACGAGCTTTTCTAGAGCAGCGTGCTTGTCCCCAGTCGTAACGAGGATTAATTCGTACGGTTCACAAGCCAAAATACTCCCAAGCGAGGGGCGAAGCTCCTCGAAACGATTGTGGATAGTGGGAATGATGACCGTTACGTCCTTAGAAGTAAACTTGGGCTTACTGGGGATGGGCTTCGACTTGTAAGACCAATGGCTGAGGACATGGACGATCAGGCGCACATAGCGATGCAGCCTGGTACACAGTTAGGTACTTCTCTAAAAATCCCAACTGGGAGGCGTTCCTTTGGAGAAGGACTACTGCCGGAGCGAATAAACGTAACTTACCAAAGGACCCAAAACGTATACCACCAAAAAGTTGGCGATGAAAGGAAAGCCAGGTCTGGGCGAAAGACACCCGGAATCAGAGACGTGATATCCATCGCGGATGTTTCTCTCCGAAGAGGTGGCCCTGGAAGTTCCAGGTAGACGGCGTATTAACGTATTGGCGAACAGACGAATTGGCAAGTCAGAGAGTTGGCAAATTGAGCTATCGTCAAAAGAATTCCCTGTTGTTTTGGCGGCACGAATGGAGTTGGATCCAGACTGGCTTTCCCCGTCTCAATCTGTGGGAAGTTGTTTTAGGCGGCGGGCGTGTTTATGTATCCGAGCCGATCGTCTGAGATCTCTCTAGGAGACTTTGACAGATGTTGGCAGGCCCCCACCAGAGTTAAAAAAAAAAGTTTATCTATCGACCACCAAGACTAAACGAGACAGGTTAGCTGTTTGCTATTCGCTCCCTATACCTAAGGAAGGTACGAGTAAAAAAGGTGAGTACCAAGTTTGTGGAGGAGAACCGGGATGTTTGCAGTTGGTTGAGGAAGTCGTAAGAGCCGCAAAGACCACACACACCCCTCCAAAGTGGTAACCACGGGCGGGAGATGAGTCGTAGCTGCTACGCGAAAGGGGAAACGGGATCGGAAGAAGGGAAGGGGGGGAAATAGAAAAAAAAAATAGTATAAAATAAAATAAATAGAATAGAATTAAAAACTGCGGCGCAACGGATATGGCCCGGCGGGACAGCAGTGAGGGGCGGGACGGGGATAGAAAACGGGAGCGAATATGCTTGCCTTTTAATACTGATAGCCCGGCGTATAGTTCTTTCCTGAGGTCCAGACGAGATGGTCACGCGAAGAAACGGGGAAGGGTATGGATCAGACGACGAAACAAGCGCCTTCGCGTCTGTGATTAATGGGTTGATAGAATTAGGAACAATAGACGGAACCGAGACCATGCAACGGTGGCAACTATTTAGTAGTAGCAGTACCAAGCAGCGGCAGCAGCAGCAGTGGTAGTAGCAGTAGCAGCAGCAGCAAGCAGTAGTCGAGTTCCCTGTGGCGTAGGACCTCCGATGAATGTACCGCAGATAACGATAGAAAGAAGAAATCCCCGAAATTCAAGACCTCGAAACGAGAGTTCGTGCTATCCACCGGGCAAGATAGGAGCAACCTCAAAAGCTCGTTCTGTGTATATCTTTCTTTTTCCGGAGCGAGGCGAATTCAGGCCGAGGGGGGAGGCAGAGCCGGGGAACACAATATAATACACAACAGACTAAAGGAAAACCCTAAAGAAAAGAAGCCATTACGAATGATCAATGGGTTTCGAGAGGACATAGGAGAAGTCGTCGAGACGAGGCCGACGGGCCAGACCCGGGAGAGAAGGCAAGGATATATAGGCAAGATGGAGCCATATGACCCCATTAACCAACGGTCGATGTGTATACCTACCTACCTACCTACCTCTACCTATTCCCCTACATACCTAGGTACGTAAACGATAGACGATGCAATGGGACGTAATTATGGGGTTAGTATGGTTAAGATAAGTAGGGGCATAGTGTATGTATGTATGTGTGCGTCCGTATGTATGTATGTATGTATGTATGTAGGTATGTATTATACGTAGGTATTGTGTGTATGTACGAGCCTAAGTACGATATGTATGTACGACTTGGTGTGGGCACATAGCCAGGTAGGCTTATGTAGGTAGATAGGTACCGCGCCGACATACATGGAATAAGTAAGGGTAGGCAAAGTAGAGTAGTGCTTAGATCGACCCGTCTGCAGCTTGTCCATGATGGGAATAGGTACCTTGTAAAAAAGACGACATGGAAGTTGTATATAGGTTAATAATACTTTGGATCCGAGGTGCATATAATGCTAGGAAAAGACAGAAAGAGACGAGCAGCGATCTAATGTTAGACCACGAGCTAAAATGGGTAAATGGTGACATAAATTGATAAAACCCCGAGTAAGAAAATGAATAATAAGAATAAGAATAAATAAAATGAAAGACCTGTACCTATCTAGGCAATACTGTATTGCTAATTTCAAAGGGGGCGTCAAGGCCGAAACAACCTTACAATGTTACCTGCCCAGGCTAGGTACTCAAAAGGATATATGTAGGGTATGTAGGCCAGAGAGAAAAATAGAGATAGATAGAGCAAAAGGAAACCAGGACCAATGTCACATAAAGGTAGATACACCTACCTATCAAAAGCAGCTGGAACGAGTACAACCGGAGAGGAGTAGGATAGGCCGAAAAGAGAAATTAGGCATCGTGATAGGTTTAGCGACTATTCGTTTCCCCCCCTCCCCTTCTCTGACTAGTCGCCTAGGGAATTATAATTGGTTTTTATTTGCTTAACAGGGCATAGTTGTGCCGATTAAATGAATGTAAGAGTGCTCGTTAGATGGTAATGGGAAACGAAGACAAAAAAAAAGAATGGAATAATGTCATCTATCCTTTTTCTCTCAGAAGAGGAGAAATTGTGAGAAATCGTAACGGAGAAAAAAAAAAAATTCGTGACTTGGCGCCACCTTATTTTCCAGTTTGACCAGTTAGGGAAGCGGCTGCCACTAAGAAAGGTCCGGCCTGGGGGTTGGGGTCGGGGTGGACGTACTAGATTTGGCTAGACGAGGTCAGTGTGGTGACGGGGTTCTCTGAAATAGGTACTGTACCTATATAAGAAGGTAGGTGGTAGGTACCTACATATGTTGTATTAGGTAGATACCTTAGGTAGGTAGGTAGGAGGTATGTCGATATGTACCTAGATCCCTTCCTTGCTGGAGAAATTCAAATGAAAAGAAAACATGAAAGAGCAGGACGGAGTGGCGCAGTGGATGGTCTACTGTAGGTACCGCATCTACAGCACTTAGTTAGCGGCGTGGTGGGGTTTCGCTAAGCAGTACGGGAGGGGGGGAGGGGAGGGGTGTGTAAATGGTACTGGAGCTCTCTTAGCCGCGTTGGCTCGACAGCAAACTTCCAGCTGCACTAAATCAACTATTCGCAGGGCTCTAAGCAACTAAAAGACGTACCTTAGCGGAGTACGATGCAGCGTGTATCCAGGCCCCTCAGGAAGTATATAGGTGGTGCCTGGGCGAAGTTACTACATGTAGGTATTGTGGTATTGTAGGTATGTACCCAGCTTCCCTGTACCCTGGAAAACGGGCAATCTTGGGAAACGTGCTGTGCCCCCCGGGCGGTACTTTACCGGTACATCATAGGACTTACACGGGTACGTCCAATACAACCTCCCCTATACAACATGGCCCGTGGACCTTTTACAACACATTAAACCACGAGAAACCCGGAAAGCACGCCGTGCAGCACGACGCCTACAGGAAACTGCAAACGGCTGTTATGTTATGCGCGCGGATGACGGGCGAGAATGGCCTATAACCTAGGTACCTAGATACCTACTTACTTAGGTACCTACATCCCTCCTCTTCGTACCGGTCACCCATTACTATTATCATTATGATCAATATCATCATTATCATCGTTATCGTCATTTTATTTTACTTGATTTTATCATATTCCGGCCTGCCCTGTTCCATGCCGTATGTCTCGTCTCCATTTTAATTATCTTCAAACTTCCCCTTCAGCGCTTAGTTATACGAAATTGGAAACGAGAGGTTCGTGCCCTTCACGTAGGCACGTATGTAACGGTTGAAGGGCCTCTCCTCCCCATGAGACTTGCTTATACGATTATGCACGGTCGAACACATACATGATGATACGTGTATGTACGTATAGGTATGTATGCGAATGGATATGTATATGTATATGTATGTACGTGTGTATGTACGTATGTATGTATGGGACTATGTATGGGAGGCGTGTATATGGCTCGAATTAGCTATTGCTATTGCCGATTGAAACGACAACCAGCGCCTACGGCTTTCGACTCTCGAGAGCTCAGAACCTGTTACTGGTCGGAGCCTGGTGCTAGTGCCATACAGGCCCTACGGATTGCAAAGTCACTGGAGCGCCTAGCCGAGCCGAAGAAAAGAGTTCCCTAAAGCTCAGGCAAATCAAATGCGAAGACACGCCACCATTTGAGCGCGAATCGATCTTCACAAGAGAACGGCCCCGTCAACCGTTTCGAACGATCTGGTTCTTGGCGACCAGCTACCATAGTAGAGGCAGAAGAGTTTCGGCCGGGTTGTTCTGCTAGTTTAACTTAGCGCTGATCTATAAGCCTCCACCTGGGATTGCGAAAGTTGCCAGGGGCGGTTCCTAATGGTGCTCGGCATTCCGTGTGCTGAATGGCTGGAAGAGGCGAGGAACGCCCCCCTCCTCCCCTTCAATCTGCATTAGGTACGAGAGAGACTGTGGTGAGCTATAGGTAACCGTGCCAGCGGAAGAACCGAGGGGGTTCTTACGGTAGACCAAGCAAGCCCGGCCCCCAAATCTTCTCCCATCGGACGGCTATAACTCTACCACCTAGCCCACACCCTTCACAACAAGCGGACCAGGTATCCATTGCCGTAGTAGTTCACAAAGCCGGGCTCGTAAATTATCTATCCAGAAAGGCTCCGTCTGGGACGAGCTTCCTCGGTTCCGCTTGTCCATAAGCGCAACACGTCCGAGACACGAGAATCATTGCTGTTCCCTATCAGCGATTTGATAATACGTGGACGTGTAGAAACACTGGGTCCGGCGAACCGTCCCTGTACGTTACACGGAACCCGCAAGATTTTGGGTTGGATTTGATGCACCATTTAATTTTCGGTGATCTGGAAAATTCTATTCATGACGGGGTTTGCGGAAGTCTTGCAATGGTTGGCTCCATGCAGGAGCAAGTGAACCCTCTGCGTGTGCGCGTTGCTATAATAACGATCTACTAGGAAGTAGTACCGGGTTGCTCCGGCCCCCCGTGTACTGAAGTTACACTCTCGTCCTCCTGTATGTTGGTTCGGACGACGATACCTGCATATGGGCTCGTCGTCGGTGGTACTTATATGTCAACCCCCACAGATCCATTATGTAAGGTCGTGGGTGGTCGATATCAAAATGCCGTACGTGTGTATGTGTCTCGCCCACGCAGCTTCTCCTACGGCTAGAGCTCTTTATTTTGCTTTTTTTTCCTTCGTTTTTCTTTTCCCCTCCCCTAACGACAGGTATGTTTCTAGCTACTTATACAACCTATCAGTTAAAAACCGCACCGAAGTTGGGGTTAAGCAACCTGTCCTGGAACCGGAGCATCGTCTTATCATCCCCCAGGCCGCCTCTACACGGTACTTACCTTGCCCCCCTGAGGGATGATATCAACGACGCCCGTTAGTCGCGGTACTCAACGTAACGTATCGCAGCACACAGTATCACCGCGCTTTAACCTGCCCCCCCAAGTGGCAAGGAAAAGGAATAGTAATAGAGCCTTCTTCGCTAGGAACGGGTGATGATAAGATGAGGTATGCATACGCCCTCGTCGCAAAGACAAGCAAAGCATTGGAAGCCATGAAAACATGAGGCTTGGTTGTCATTCCGAGGGGTTATTTTCTCTCTCCGGTGCAACTCGTGTGTATTTATTTCCGCTAGAGTTGCAAAATTGAATGCAGCCTACAAGCCCAGATAGCGACCTGCCGATTGAAGGCTGCCCCCGACAGGGTTCGACGGCCGCCATCGTTCACAATCCTGGTTTTCACGTCGTGATAGATGCCATTTCGATCGGTCGGCCGGACATAGCGTTAAATGTGCGCATATCGGCCTCGCCAAGGTTCCCCGACTTGTATAAGTGACATTACAAGGGGGGTTGAACACAACATAGCACCGTGACGACCCCCCTAACGATGATCTCGCCCTTCGTCACCGCCCCGGACACGACACAACCACGACAGGTTCGCGCAGATAGGAAAAACTGCGAGTGGAAAGCAGAAGCTTCCCCAGCCTATGGCTGCAATAGGCGCATGGCTCGCGGGCGAGATGGAAGTGGACGCGCCGTAGAGTGCAGCGTCGCACGACAGCTCCCCCCCCCCCTGGCGAAGTCCCTGACGGAGTCCCTGACGAGGATCCAGAACGTACGTCCTGTCCGTCAGCGAGTATCATCCGGAGTATTCGAAAACAGAGCTGAGGCCGGGGTAACCTGGGACGATCTCGAGACGTCGGCCAATGACCTGATTTACCGTGCCGGCATGCAATGTCGGGCCTTATTCCTAGCATTCTAATATGGTTCCCGGCGTTCTCTCTGCTCTGACGCAATCCGGATTCGGTCAGCTTCATGTACCTTGCTAGAATATCATGTACAGATCCGTCTCCCACTTGTAAGTCGCCAACGTCCCAATGTACATGCAGACCTGTAGATCGTTGCTTTCCCCGAATCTTGATTTCCCAATTCAACGTATCTGCCGCGGGAGGACGGTGCAACGCCTCCCTGTATGACCTACATACATGATGCCATACTCCAGGGTTCGCCCAATCATGCTGTCCCATATTGCAACCATGGTTGCATCTCAGCCATGGACGAGCGACGACAATCGAAATCGCTACGATGGTCGTATGTAGTAGGACGAGGGGCGAGCCCGAGGACCTAAGCCCCACGCCCATAGGTACATACCTACCTACGTAGGTAGGCAGGTATGGATGTGTTATTATAGATATACGGGCACCCGTCTCTTAAGAGAGCCGGTACAGTTGTTCGATTCCTTATACCCGAAGTATTTATATAACTATAGCAAGGCAATGGTAATCGTACATCCACGTATAGGTAGGTAGCTAAATTATAGAGGGTGTATGCTGTACAGTACACATAAAACTTGTTAGGGATGTGTTGTATGTATGGATCTTTGGTGTTGTACCTGCGGGACTATGGGAACCGGGGCCGGGCGACTCTTCTACGTAATGTTCCTGGTTGCTTCTTTTTCTTCCCCCCCCCCCCCCCCCCCCCCCTTCGATAATGCCCCCGTAATTCGATGAAGATTTCTTCAAGACGTGGGGAATGAAGCTGTACGCATGGATGCAGCTCGACGTTTTAGGGACGAACCCTGGAGCAACTAATACGTGTATAGCTGTTGTCCATGCCAGTCATCCCAGGGATTCGGCCTACATGCATAAGCTTCGCCAAACCTTGCGCCGGCTGGTTCCAGGTCCACGATAGCAATTTCATATAGCTCCGTCTTGAACATTTCTTATTACTTTGCCCTCTTTTCCATCATTTGTCCATGGATGCTACGATCTCTTGTTTCCTCCCTCTCTCTGTCCCTGTCCCCTGTTCTCTGTTCTCTGTCTCTTACGATTTCTCTTTCTTTTTCCTTTTCTCTCCGTCTCTTCCCTGGCGTGATCGCCGATGAGGCTACCGGAGGTGCACGTACTCCGCGCTCCGTCCGTCGTCTGTTTTTATTTCTAGCGTTCCATCAAACCATACCATTAAGAGTGCTCAACCGCGGAATCTCAAGAATCTAATCATCTTTGGGCATGGCGTGTCTTGCATCTTCGCCGGAATCACACCCTAGCCATACCGGATATCCAACAATTTCGAATCGGGATTCGCCTGAAGCCCAGCCAACGTCGGGAATCATACCAGTTTCCTCCTTTCGACGTCAAATGCGCGCGATTGTTCTGGATGTATGATGTCTCTACCAAGCAGGGTTTGGCATGTATTACTACTCTACGGTACTATGTAGCCGACGAATATCCTCGGTCAAGCTGGCTACTCTGCATGGCTTAGCCTCCGACACCTTGTCGATACATCAAATTACTACTTGAATCTTAGATGACCGGCGTGTGAGGCCTTGTCATTCAGCCTAGGAGTCTCTGGCTCGGCTGCCATCTAAACGCTTAGATTAACACCCTGCTGCTCAATCGCTACTCACCCAAGGATATCCAACTCCGGTTATGATTTCGTCGTTTAAGGTATAATAATACCTATAATATAATACGCATAATACGCCGCGTGCGGTTATCCTAGATTTCGTTATCGCGGCTGCTCGAAGGGGAGACTCGACGTATGTACCGAGTAACTCGAAAACCCTCCGTCACGTTATACACTGCCTATCTATTGGCGACCCCCCGTCTCGCTATCCTCGTCAATCGCCCTCTAACCTCCGAGAAGCTACTTGTAGAACAAGGGGATACGCATGTATCAATGATCAACTCGTCATCTCTTTCGTGCTTTGGTGATCAGGATCTTCCCGCCGCCATTTTTAGCGAACTGGGGGGATTGTGGAGAAAAGGGGGAAGTGGAAAAAAAAGGGCCAGAAAACACAGTTGTCAGTGTGGCCCCTGGCCGATTACCCACAGACCGAGCATTGCAGACCGAGCGGACAGGCCAACGATGGGGCTCTTCCACCGAAGGAACGTGACCACCGCTTCTCTTACCATGGTTCAAAGTGCGCATCCAGGCTACGTAGTATGCGTACCTACATGTCAGTCAGACGAAGGATTCTTCAATGTTCCATAGACGAAGGCGTTCGTCATTTGCCGGTAGCGGAGGATAGCAAAGACGTGAAGGTGTTATTAAGGGGGTTTGCAAAATCGGTGAGCCCTTTCCGGTAAAAGGTGAAGAATTCTACCTAATTCGCTTTCTCACCGTCCGCCATCCTCATCACGTCTAGAAGGCGCTTCATTCATCCTCCCGCCCCTTTCTCAGGGCTTCGCACTAGCAATGACCCCCGATCGAATAGCAACGGATCTCAATTCGGACGGCTTAGCAGCCAGGTCTTACCTGCTTGAATGATTTAACCCGGCCCGCCGTGTGGAAAAGGAGGTGGCCATAGCTTAAAAAAAAAAACTTGGTGAAGCTTTTTTGGCTGACCGAGGGCCTCAGGTCAAACGACGACATCAAAAATACACCTGCCAAGCGTGGACTTAAAATTGTTTTATTACCTATAAGACTGCTATTCCTGAAGCATGGATTCGGTATCTTCGGCACCGGGATCCCAATCCTAACTCATGACAGGTCAAAGACGAAATCGCCGTCCCTCTCCAGATGTTGCCTACCTGCCTACCTACCTACCTACCTTACCAAACCTCCTTTGATTCCTTGCCTCTCGTCTACTTATTTTTAGTCGCTCAACCGGTCGCACAGAGAGTCGGATCCACTTGGCAAGCAAACCCCGTGGAATTCGCGGGCTGCGCATGATCAAAAGAAACAATCGCATCGTATCGTATCGTCTCGCGCGGCGGAGAAAAGAGGAAGAGAAACGCGCAAGAATCGCGTGCGATAGGCGTCTGCAAGCCCGGCCCTGCACGCTCCAGGAGGGCGGGCAGGCGAGGCGGGCTCCGATAGCTGAGCTTTCTCATTTTCCATCCCAACATCAGTCCATCACGTCAGCGGCTGTTTTCCGGAGTACACCCTTACAACACAAAAGCTACTACCTATCGCTAGGTTCAGAGTGGGCGGCGGGCAAATCAGTACTGTTCCACCTTATATCCTCGTTCGGTGCTGGGCTCCAAGTGGCCCTTTTGCAACCACGACCCTCGCTTAGACGACAGGGCCTAGATGATTAATACCTCACACCCTCACAAGGGAGTGATCTTAGCCACATATTTTGACTTCTTCCGAGGACTGATGGCCGCCCACGTTGTCCTCGTGTCAATTTCCCCTTACGGTCGAGCGAGATAACGGAAGTACTTGCAGGGTACTCCTTCGTACCCGGGCTTCCACAGCCAACCGGTACATGGGCTGCTGCTTGCCAGGCCACTGAGACGAGTTCGCAACCCATCATCATTCACCTACATGGCACCAGTCCCAAGTTGTCCAAGCGGTCCAGCGTCCCTCTCGGCAACCCGCTACGTACGCCCTGAAGATCGTAGCGACGGTACCCGGTACGCAGAGTAGAAAACACGAGAAAGTATTCCTGCAAGGACCTACCGGACACGGCAGAAAGCTTGCTGGTACCTAGGCTCGCTGGCCCTCCGAACCGCAAGAGTCAGCACATCTCTATTCGGCAGCTCTAGAGTCCCATTAGTCGATGGAACCTCGACCCAGATCTAGAAATGCTAATTTGGCCCACAGCGGGAGACAAGCCTCGCGGACGCACGAGCTCACATCCGGCCAGAAGTGATCCAGATGATATGCATCCAGGGCCACTTTGTGGCGAAATTACTATGTTTGCGGATAAATTCGCCAGTATGATTCTGGCATTTCACAGCATATCTACATTCAGAAGCTATTTCCTGTCTTTGCATAGTAACCCCCTCCCCGAGTACCTAATGCTTCTCGCTAATGATTCGATTGCTCCCTTCCCCCCTCTCTGCTGTTTGATTTACGTCAGGTTCATATGATGACCTTGACCTCTGCATGCTCCTAAAGCACAACATGCATATGACAGCCGTACTATGAGTTGTTCTCCTATGCGGGAGGCCTTTCTGCCGGCCCCGTGGAAAACGAACCCCACGTTTCGTCCTACGGTATGATATCCAACCCACGAGGGTCGTCATTGGGGGGAGAAGGAAGGAAAAAATTTTCACAGTTCTTGACATTCCCCTGTCGTCGGAAAATGATATCCCATTTTGGCAGGAGTAGGTTCCCAAAACCCTAGGAAATGAGGCACCAACCAACCTTTTGCTGTAAGTCAGTAGTTATTTGAGCTACGTAACCGACCCCCCCTGCCCGATACTGCACACTGATCTCACGAGTCCAAGTCGTGTGGCGGTCAGCGCGACGGCCACCTCCTACTAAGCCTGGCAGCATATACGTAGGTAAGTAGCAACCCGCAGGTCGAAGTCCGCTTACGGCGATCAAACACAGCTACAAAGATGGTATGTACCTGCGTAGGTGCATATTAGTTCCCTATAAAACCACGGGCCACGGGTAGCTGTCGACGGGAGCTGCGTATGATGCCTGGGTCTTGCCGCCGGCATGATCGCGAGGTAGTGGCTGACCATTGTGGCGAGTCCTGCGACGAATCGCGTTCTTGGCGTCACCATTCGCCAGTTTTCCCACTGCAATGACCTGGGGCGACAAATGAAGAGCTTCGCCTGCCTCTTCCCTCATGCAAAAAAAAGGTCCCAGCCGAGGCCACGGCCGCTGCCATTACCATGGTAATAGATGAGACCCAGAGGGGCACTACTCTCTGGCCGTGGCCCTGTCCCGCGTCTCCAAAGCGATCGATGCCGGTATTGCCTCGTTTGGCCAGAGGTTATGCGGGACCGGGCGGCCGTCTTCAGGCAATGGAGAAGTATCGTGCACTTCTTTTTCCAGATTTGAACTTGCCGGGACATTCGGCAGTACGGTTCTAGATTCTCACTTGCCGAAGACCCCTGGTCGCAAGTGTGCGTTTATGATGAGCCTCTCGCTCCTCTGTGACCTTCTTTCCCCTCACTTGTTTTCGCCGGTCTGCCAAGCGCTAGCACGTTCTCCCGCAGATACAAAGACGGCCGATCCTCGTTACCTCCAGTGTCGAGCGTCGAATACGGTGGCGAACAGCTAGGGAGAGCGGGCCTCATCTTGGTACAAGAGACGATCCTTAAGCTAGGAACCAACGAGTGCATGCTCGACGGTACAAGTAAAGCGGAGCTCCGTCGAGGTGCGTTTCTGGTTATCACGCGGCCAATTCTAAGCACATGATCGCGATAAGTGGCACACGGTAGGGCGCATAAGGCGGACACTTGATTCGGGGTCCATAGTCGAATTTTGTCTCCGCGATCTACAGTAGGAGTTTTCGTAGCCGACCTAAGATCTTCTCCCGTGTTGACGATATTAAGCTATATCAGTAGCTCGAATCCGGAAACTCGGCGGGCTTGACAAAACCCCATCTGTCATCGGAATACCCTTTCCTAGATGGCTATTCACCAGCCTATATTGATACCTCGTAATCAAGCCAGCTACATTGTCAAATTTAATTGCTTCAAGCCAACAGTGGGAAGATGCCCACGAGGACGCTCTTGAGGCCATGGTCAATTAAAATAAATCTGCGAGGTGCATGCCTGTCTGGTATCTAACTTCAAAATCACTTGTAAGCTCTCTTCACTCTATGATATTAAGCTGTGTGACTTCAATAAGCTAGCACACTAAAGAGGCCAAGGAAGAATATCACCCAATAGCCTCCTTCGAGAAGGATGGCGTCCTCCCCAAAACGAACCGTCCCATTCAGTTGGAATAGCAGATGTTGGTACGGAACGTTATGGTTCTTTGCAACGGTTTCCCACCTCCGTTTACACCATTTCCCCCCCGTTGGCGTCAGACTGACGGAATCTCTGCTATCGACTGTTGGTTATACGTGCAAGTGAAAACATCAAGGCTGCATATCCCGTCAAATTCGCCTCGTCATCTGCGGCGGCAGGATGATAAGCAAACAGGAATTGTTGTGATCGATTACATAGTATCTCATGCAAGGAGTTCGTACCGCCGCCGGACCGGGCTCCGAGGGTGGGGGGCTCGACGTTCATTATCAGCGGCTCTAGCGACCGGCACCGCCGATTGAAGTTTCGAGTCCTGCGTCGACGGCAAGGCTGCGAAGGTGCTCTGGCATGAGGTTATCGAACAAAAGACAAATACGCAGCAAGTTCATCGATCTACACGCTCACTAACCCGAGTAGAAGGCAGTGACGGAGAAGGCTTCGGCGCCGACGATCGACACCCGAGTTCCGGGCTACCCACGCAGGTCCCTGTTCATGGTCCCTAATTAGATAAGAGTTTCGATGCAACGTCCGTCTCCTATTCTAATTATAACGCTGCTCGGTTGATAAAAGTGGCCGCGAGCGGCTGTTGCATCCCCAACCCATCCCAGCCCATCTCACCTTACGCGCAAGCCTCACCGAATACACAACACTTACACGTTTCTCGTTTCAGGATAATAGGGGTATCAAGGCGGCCGTCACGCCGTATAACACTCCGGTAGAAACTTAATTCGCCTTTATTCCCCCGCCCAAACAGAATCGCAACCTTGGGGTTCTCCTATATGTATCGCTAGGGTACCTAGGTAGTTATGCTAACTCCGTCGTCCCACCTAACCGACCGACCATAACTCTCAGCAATTTGGGCAAAACTATGCTTTTTCAATACATTTCCATGTGAGTCACTCATCTAGAACGATATAAATAAGTTTCCTATTTCACTCTCTAGTGTTACACTGGGCTCTATATTCATCACACCGATTTCCCAAAATATCGATACGAGACGCTAATCCAACTACTTACCTAGGTAGTTAAGCGGAGAGCAGTCTTCTCAACAACCATATACTAAAATACCCTTTACTATTCATCACTGATACTTCATAGTGATACTTCATAGTCATGTAGTACTAAGGACTCACGCTACTTTAGCGAAGTCGCCATCCCCGGCGATATACGGGAAGGAGAAGATGAGAATATCCGCCCATGGCTATCTGGTAGGTATCTACTTAAACCCGGGGTTTACGTTATCTATTAACGCATATAACCCCTATATCGAGTAAGGCGCCAATCATCTTTCCATTTCACATGTTCTGCGATACTCCTTCTTGACCTCAACAGTCCGCATGAAGGCCGGCGAGCATTTACGAGATTCGCTCAGCTACTCCCTCGTAATTCGGGCCGGATGCTCCAGTTGTCGTGGTCAAGCTGCCTCGGCACCGTCCCAATATCGCCTACGAGTGTCCCACGGCATGTAGTTATCGGGTGAAGAGCTGCGCCGTAGCTCGGCTCCGCCTCATCCTTCGAGTTGGACGGCGTCAACCAGCTGACTTGCCACTCCGAGGCCGTACGACGACACATGACGCGGCAGCCTACCAAGTGGCAACTCTAAAATGTCGGCATCATGGTACAGGCTTCCACGCCCGAGGGTTTGAACTTTTGGGTTTGAATTCAACGAATAGACCTGTTCTCATGTACAGACTGCCTAGCGTAGTGGGGGGAGAGGAATAAAGGGGTAAGTTTAGTCCTAAGCGGGATCATAAACTTACTATCCTGGTGGATACCTACCTTGGACATGCGTGGTAGCTTCTAAGGGGGCCGGTCACTTGATATTATAGACCATGTTGGTTAGAGTATCAAGAGACTCAGCAAAACCCAACCTCTTTATCGTGTCATGCTCGGAAGAACCTTACGAGCTGAGCATTATTCGACCGCGGACTCAGCCACAGTATGGAAACGGGCGTCTTATCTAGCAGCACGGATCCTCCCCCTGGGGATGCCAATCTACATAGCAAAGACCAAACCTGACCAAATCTCCAAGTCTAACGATCGTCGGTTACCCTGTATGTAGGTGCACGCCAAATCCGGTAGATTATACTTTCCGCAACCCCTCTCTCGTCGTTCCGAGCTGACGAGGATGGCGAGGAATCCCGCTGCGCTGGCCTTTCACCTCTGGCTGGCTTAACCGCTTGGCTACACCTCGGTAGGTACGCTGGCTGACCACGACTACACTACACTACTGTAGCTGGGTGGGCTTTGTTTCTTAGTAGATGGCTCTAGATCTGACCGGGTTTCACGGCTGACCAGCGTGAAACTACTATGTGAGCTCTACTACGGAGCAGATAGTGTATGATTCGTATATGATTTGTATATGATTTGTATACGATTTATATGTGAGTTATAGGTACATTTGTACTTGTAGGGGTACATTGTACAGATAAATACACTGTACAACGCATAAGGAGGCGGCATTTTCAATGGCCAATTTCCGCAATCGATAAGGAATGCTCTACTAGAACGCTCTAGCGCACTACCCACCTACCTACTAAGGAACGATCCCGGAACAATCGAACACCTACATGCTGGATACCTAGGTACCTACCTAGGTCCACTATGACCCCTGTTCCCCGGCGTCGCTCTGCCGCTACGCCGCTACCCCGACCTTCCCGGCCCATCTTCCCCTCTCTTCTAAGGATTCTAAAAGGCCCAAGAGGTCTAAGGGGTTGCGAACGCAGCTGCGAGTATTACAACAAAAGGCAAAGGTTAAAAAAAAATAGGGGAAGGTCCATATTATTTAGTGTGTATTTAGTGTGTGTTATTTGGTAGGTATAGTGGACATTGCCCACCTGTTAGTTCCCACGGGCAAGAAAGGCAAGGAGCAGAAAGCCCAAGAGGGAAAAAAAAGAAGCCCAGGACATGGAACAAGAAACAATGAACTGGACAGTTGAACAATGAACGGACCATGTACGCATCATGGACCACCACGCCGCTAAAATAACAAAACGGAAATCGTGAGGCTGAACTATTGACCCTTATTCCCGACTTATCCGACTCTTCTTCTCTATCTTTTTTTCCCTCGCCTTCGCTGACTCCTCCTTGCCTACCTAGGTATTCCTTCTTCTCCTCACTCTCCCACCGCCTTGTCTAACACTAGTTGGCTAGGTAACCTGGTTAGCCATCCTGCTGAGAGCCCCTCTCTCGTCTCTCCCTCGTCTCTCCCTCTCGTACTATGCGAGGTATGTATATGTAATCCTCTCATCACCATCTGGGTTCGTCTTCACCTTCGTCACCTTTCATCATCACCACCATCAATATTTACATCGCTGTTGTTTATTTTTATCCGTTGTTAGCAATATAATAGTCTACGTCGCCCACACCAATCAACTGAATAAAACACCAACAACACCGCAACTGAATAAATAAATAAAAATAAAAAAAGATCGAGGCTGTTCTGTTTCGGTCAGTTAGTTCTTTCACCGCCTAGATATCCCCTAGTCGGCCCCCCTCGGGCGACCCGAGCTTGATTGCTGTTATTGCTGCGCGTCCTTGTCCCTCCCCCCTTCATTATGTTGTATTGACCAAGCAAACCCTTCACCACCACCACCCCCTTCTCCCCTTCGAGAACCAAAGGGGCCCACCAATCCATCTGCCCGACCTCAGTATTTATCACATGGTAAAGAACACAAGCTCATCGTTATTCATTCACAGAACAATACATATGAGCCTCTTACTGATGTCACTTTGACCGCAACTACCCTCGGTCTTAGTCATCTTCGGCTCTTGAGTGATTTATTATTCCTGTCGTTGTCTACCGGTTATTTATCATTTATTATTCAATCCCTTCAAACGTTTCCGCGCACCTGGTCATATGTGCCGATCCTGTCCAATGCTATTACTCCGGTGATTCCGCTCCTTTGGCCGTTTGCGAGCCCCCATTTCTGGGTCTCGACACCCGTGCGCGACAATTAGTAAAATCGACCGCGTTTAAGCCGATCGATCGAATCTAAAGCCTCCTCCCTTTATCTTTCCCGATCCTTCTGTTTATCATCGCTCATGGTTCCACGGTAATAGTCGGTATATGTATGCGCACACATATATAATATATATATATAGCTACGCTATATACGCCTACGTATAACGTAGGTTCGTCGGCGTCGTCCGTCCCGCATTATCATGGCGTCAATCCAGAGTTTGCCGGGGTTCGCGGCGCATAGTCCCAGCGCCAAAGTTACCAAGTCGAAAGCTAGGACGGCGGTCAAGCCAATCTTGAAGAAATTGTCTTCGCAGTCGGAAAAAACTTCGTTGGACTTGGACAGAGTGTGGCCGGATCAGGATGGACAGAACGGAAACCTCGAAGGTTGGGGAGCAGGAGCAGCGAAAACAGGAAAGGGAGGAGCTGGACTCTACGAACAATCAGGCAAAGACCTAAACATCACGTTTAACGAGGCAGTCGACACCCGGAGATACAATCACGCAAGATCGATTAGCGGAGCGAGTCACGTCTCTGTAGCAACAAGTAGCAGTTCCGGCCCGCGCGTGGGCGCGCCGTTTGTGCATCCTTTCCAACAGACGCCTCGGACGTCGACCCCGCCGTTGTCATATGCCAACTCGCAAACCTCCTTCTTCGACATCACTGAGGACGACGACGACAACGACAATAGCAACAGCAATAGCAACAGCAACAGTCTAGACACCACCCATAGTCACCGAAATAGCCTTCATATTCACCCTGCCAACTCGCATTCGCACTCCCAGCCGACTCTGATCGGGCGTCCATCTCTAGCAAACTCCCAACGTACATCATCCTTCTCCGAAGTTAACAATGCGGCCGGCTCCTCCCCTCCCTACCCTTTGCATCATCCGTCTTCCCTCAGGATAAACACTTCGCGAACCATATTAGCAACACCTTCGCAGTCGCGCCTAGCCCACGTTCCGAGCCGATCCGAGCTAGAACTCGACTGTATGTTAGATTCTTCGCCAGTCTCAGTCCATACCGCCTCGAACCACGTCGCGTCGCCGTCCAGTTCCACGACCCCGATGTCTCCGCTCCGCTCATCGTTTGATGCAGCCGGCTTCCCGCGCTTACGCGCAAAATCTGACCTGGATACGGCCACGCGCGCCGAGCATCTGCGGCAAGCCCGTCGGAAATTCGAGCTGAGGGAAAAGAAAAAAGAAGAGAAATACGCGCGGGAAGAGATAAGGCGCCGGGAACGCGCGGACAACAAGCGTGCTCTCGAGCTCGAGAGACACGCCGCGGCAGTACACAAGGAGCAGATGGCGGCAAGGGCCCGCCGGGAGGCGGCCGAACTGGAGGAAGCGATCGCTCAGAGGAAGCACAATAGGAAGTTCAGCGCCACGAGTAGTGCTCGGCCCAGCTTAGCTATTTCCAGGACTAGCATGTCTCGGCCCGGCACGTCACGGAAGAACGCTCCTAGCCCCTTAGGAGAACCCGAGAGGTTCGCCAGCAGCAACTACGACAGCATGGATGCGAGCAACCCGCCAGCATTTGGCGACGAGGCCGGTGGAGCTCAGGGCGTTGCCTTCCAGCCCACGAGGCGGAGGAACACGGCTAAGAGAAAGACCCAAAGTACATGGACTATGTTCATCTTGTGGCTAAGGACGAAACTGCTCCGGGCGAGCAGAGGCCGTTGACACGACCGGGTTTCTCTTCTCATGATTCCGCATATCATCATAATCATCATCATCATACGTTTTAGTCTTATCCAATCCATATACATACCATATATACCCCCGATACAAAGGTATGCGCCTAGCTCAGCATCGTCAGGGACGACATTGTTACCCGATGGAGGCGGCGTTGGGTGGCGGGAACAAGCCACGCCCTCCAGTCGTTTAGGTCACCAGCGAGAAGAGGCATACGAGCATATACGATATCCATTGCATTCACGACTCTCACCCCGGTATCATTAAACAAGGCGTTTTTTCCGGCTAGGAGTTCTAGCAGATTGGTTAGCATGTTTTTGGTTGTTTTATTCATTGTTTTAGAGATGCCGTTGCCTTCACCCTATACCACGCACACGGGAGCTGAAGGGATAAGGGAAGGGGATGAGGAAGGTGACCCCGCGCTTTGAGGGTTTTCAGTCAAGGTTGCAATGTTGCCAGGTAGTATTTCTTCGAGGGTCTGGCTTTCTGAGGATCAGATTCTACCGTTGCTTTTCTGATATTCTCTGCATCTTCAGAGACCTGGCGTTCAGGCACTACCCCTCCAAGCAGATAGGACACATCTACGTCCGATCCTTTCCCCGCCTATCGCCAAGTCCCAGCAGCAACCAACGGTTCCATCGGCAGGAACTGATAAGGGGTGATTGGCTCGGCTCAGGCTCACGCTACGCCGCAGCGTTCCGGAGAATCTTTTCTTCCAAGAAAGAAAGGGAAAAGGAAAAGGAAAGCATTCGTCCCAGCGGATTGGACCTTGAATCGCATTCGATAGCAGATCAGGTTATGGTAGCATCCACGGATGGAATCAAGTAGCATTCCAGGAACAAACAGAAATGGAATAAAAAGCAATGTGAATTGCGTGTCCATCAATACCCCTTTTTTTTCTCTTCCCGTTGCATTGAGCCCCAAAGTGAATGAGTAACTTAAAGGAGAGTAAAGTTAGGTAAGTAGAGGGGTCTAGATGCCCATGGCCAGCTCTCTGGTGTGCAGCACGACGGAAACTGTAAACTCGCAGAGCGGTTTATATATAGCTTATCAACACGCAGCTCCAAGCAAGCAGTGCGGTTACGGGTCCAAGTGAAGAACCTCGCAGCCTTACCGTCGTATTACATGCCTTCCTATGCAATGTAAGTAAGGGGGAGAGGGAAGCAGGCTTACGTGGATGATTTTGGAGATTGGGTACCTTAGCTAACTACCTAGGCACTTACATATCCATCCGCGTTTATCGAGCAGCAAGAGTTAGACAGCCAGCCAACCAGCCAGCAAGTTAGGTAGGTAGTCAGTCCGAGCTTGCTTTTGGCTTTCTTTCATAGTGAACGTCGTCAAGCCGTTATTTCCGGCGAAGACTCGTATAGCCAAGCAGATTGACTCTCAGCCAAGGCAGACGGCGCTCTTGTGGATTTATATAGACTTAATTTCTAAAAACCTATGAGAATAGAACGGAGGTTAGCGCCGCTTGAAATATATCAATATATACCTACATAGGTACCTACCTACCTACATAGGTGCGCTAGGCAGGTACCATAGGTAGTACTTACCTATTCTTGAGTTACACATGTTTCTCCTTCCTTGGCTTATCGTACTGGCGCGCGCCTAGATAATCTAGTCCGGCCGGGGCCTAGCGCGGCTTGGCGGCTCAGACGCCAAGATCATCAGGGGCGCGTCGTTTAGCCATGTAACACATAAAAAGCCGTCGCTGCTACATAATATACACCAAGTTATTCGTGTAATATGTACGCGTATACAGTGCACGTATGTACGATACTCAGGTCTTAGGTACCTTACATATGTCACGTGCATGTCCATACTGATATTGTCTTACATGTAGTGTACATGTAGTGCTACCAGCGCATACCGCGTATACCAGATGTAGATAATATGTACATATAATTTATGCACGTACAACCCCAAAACGCATGTACCTACACAACGCCAAGTATGTACCTGTATATACATACTTAGGTACCTGGGTACATACCTCTGCACAGGTACACATGTGTACATGTAGGATTTAATTAACCGCCTTCTCTTAGGTAGGTCCGTACGAGGCCGGTTTCACTTTCGCATTCTCACCTGAGACCACGACTTCCAATCATAATCCTTCTCTCTTCTCTCTTCTCTTTTTCTCCTTTCTCTTCCTCTCTCTCTCTCTTGTCTTCCCTCGCTTCGGCACAGTCTTACGCGGAATTGCATCGCCCCAGATAAACCCTCCAGATGGAACACGAACGGAAGAAGAAAAGAGAAGGTCAATAGATGATACATACGCGTCTATACGTATAATACGCCTTGGAAGTGCGGCTGTGCTTATTCTTGTCAGAGAGTCCCCCTCTCCCTCCCCCCCGGCCCCGGTCTCTTCGATTCGTTTTACTGCTCGTGATTGGCGACAACCGGCTGGCTGGCTGGCTACCACGCAGTATTCCCTCCCCTTCGTCCCATTTTATTTCTCCCGCCAGCCAGACAAATCTCCACGATGGTCTGGGCTCTGGTCTTGGCTGGCTAACCCGGAACTGGCCCCAATTGCCAGTCTCTTCTCCCTTCTGTCACCTCCTGAATCCAACCCAAAACCTTGCTTTCCAGTTAGTTGTTGTCCCTCTCTGCCAATGCCGTCGGGTTGATGGCTAGCATCTAAACTATCTTATCCTTTTTTGTCCTATCTTTTTTTTTTCTACGCTTCGTTGACGTCGAGTTTCCACTATCCTTCAAGTCCTAACCCGTCGCGTCTTCGAACAAAAGAAAACAAATAATAAATCGTAATTTAACAACCAATCTATACAGAATACTCAATAAGGCATTTCGTCGTCTCCTCCATTCGTTCCCTTGTCCGTTCCTGGTGAAATCAATCTTCAACATCCGCTCGTTTCTCCCCCGCTCTTCCTAAACCAACTCATTTCGCAAAGAAAAAAAAGTCATGGTTAGGTTATCGACGCCGCTGCTAGCGGCGCTCAGCCTAGTTGCCGATAGAGCATACGGAGCTCTGGAAGTGAATCTGGATGATCCAGGTGTGTACCCTCCCCGGTCTCTGTCCGCGTCGCAGTATCGTTATTTTCGTCCGCGAGCAGCCATGATTAATTACGATCCCATTCAGATTCTATCAAGAAAGCAGCCGGCCAGGTTGTCGAAGACCTTCTCACTTTCTATCACGGCGACGAGCCGGGCATGGTTCCCGGTATCCTGCCTGGTCCTCCTCCCGATGGCGACTACTACTGGTGGCAGGGCGGTGCCATGTGGGGAACGCTGTTGGATTATCGACATCACACCGGCGACAAGTCATACGACGACATAATCACACAGGCCATGTTACACCAAGTTGGCGACGACAAAGATTACATGCCGAGAAATTGGTCCGCGTCCATGGGTAACGACGATCAGGCTTTCTGGGCCCTATCAGCCCTGATAGCCACCGAGACAGGATATACTGACCCCCCACCGGATCAGCCGCAGTGGTTGGCGCTGGTACAAGCCGTATTTAACGAACAAACTCTGGAAGAGCGAAGAGCTCCCAGCGGACGGTGCAAATGGGGTCTCCGATGGCAGGCTCTCTCAGCCAACAACGGGTGGGATTATATTAACAGTACGCCGGACTAAATTTAAACAACCCACGAGCAACGTGTCCAGATACTAACAAAAGACCAGCTATCGCTAACGCCGGTTATTTCAACATTGGTTCTCGACTGGCGCGCTATTTGGATAACTCGACGTACGCCGATCTCGCCAATCGAACCTGGGATCTGTTAGAAAGACTCAATTACATCTCGCCCGACTACGATGTCTACGACGGTGGCCACCTTCCCAACGAGTGCCTCGATATCAACAAAGCCCAGTTCTCATATAACGCAGGCATGTTGCTGCAAGGCGCCGCGTTCATGTATAACTACGTATGCCCCCCTCGCCATCTCTAAAGCGGAAGCATCCCACTCCCGGCGCAGTTGTCTAGAGATGGTAGTTTTAGCTGCGCCGACCCCAATCCTACACCAAATTGACCCCCGGCCGCTAACATGTGAGGTATTTAGACCGATGGCGCGAAAATGGCGAACGACTCGGCTATGTGGAAAACCCGCGTCGAAAAACTCATGAATCGCACGTTAAAAATCTTCTTCCCCGAGCCAGGCCATATCGCGTACGAGCCGTCTTGCGAACCCGGAGGGTGCAACAGCGACATGGAAACATACAAGGGATTTTTGCACCGGTGGCTCGGTTCGACCATGCAAATGGCACCTTTCACGCGCGACACAATCTTCCCGATTGTAAAAAGCTCCACTCAAGGCGCTGTCGCGCAATGTACTGGCGGTACCAACGGCCGGTTCTGCGGCTTCCACTGGACTACCGGCAAATTCGACGGCGAAGTCGGCGCTGCCCAGCAGATGAACGTAGTCGCCGCCCTAATCAGCCTCCTCACCCCCGACGTCCCGGGGCCCCTGACCAACTCGACTGGCGGTACCTCTAAGGGTAACCCCAACGCTGGTGTCGACGGGCCCATACTTCCAACCTTCGGCCCCGTCACCGGCGCCGACAAGGCTGGCGCGGGCATCATCACGGCCCTGATCGTCGCAGGCTCGCTCTCGGCCTTTGCGTGGATGAGTATGGATTAGGCGCACAGCGAATCTTCATCCAAACCCCAGAAAGGAACGCAATAGTGTATTTATAGCGTATGCACATGTTTTGCAACCAAATTAATGACTTTTTTGTTATTCGAGAAACGAATACCCAGGTTTCTATCGAAGCGTCGAATGGGCGCGCGGATTTTGTATATACCAAGTTTCGTCTCTGTCGGCATCGCTTTGCCTTTCTGAGTCTGCCGTGGTGCGTTAGGGAGTAGGCGGCGGTCGTAAGAACTGATTTGCTGGAGCAATTGGAGGACAAGTGAAGGCGGATAGGAGAATAATCCGGGAAAGTGTATCTAGACATAGATTCAGGGAAATCTAATTCGATGCATGGGGCTGATATTGTTACCCAGGTACGCCGTTTAACTATACGTATGACAACCCGAATAGGTACGTAGGTATCCATTATCCGCCCATATCTAGTCTACATTCGGTTCGGTTTATTCACTTCTAGGGCAGATGGGCACCTTGTAGAGAACGGGCTGCTAAAGTTCTGTGTATTGGGGTTAGGATGGTTAGGCCTCTGCTTCCCCATTCCCCCTTTTCCCTTTAGCATAGGGAACGGGTACCTACGTTGAATACGTTAAGCATATCTAGGTACCTACCGACCCAGGTAAATAACGAACCTAGATGAGTAGGTAGGGGCGCAATATTGCTTCGTTAGCGTAACTCCTTTCTCTAAGTTATTTAGGTAGATATATTTAAGCCCCTCTAGTTATTGCGTACCTACCTACCTAGGTACGCGGCTGGTCTTCGAGACGAACATTTGCATACGTAGTCGAAATGCGGTCACCACGAAGATTCTATCCACTAGCCTCTAGCGAGAAAAGTGGTCATCTATGGATGTAAGATATGAGACGAGATGGAAGGAGGAAGGGAAGTATTGCTGAAGTGTCGTAGGGAATAATATACATGTTAACTCTCTAGGCGATTATTAACCGAGCTTCAGGAAATATTTAGTAAGTTATATGCGTGCCCTCTGATGGTGGATATCGTACAGCTGAATATGTTAACTCAGGTTTAATAGGATATGTCGTCTTATGATCTCTTATGGTTGGACGACGCCAATAGTTAATAGGTAGGTAGTTATGTTTACACGGAAGATCTATCTCACGAACGAGACTATTCTTGAGAGTTGTGGATTGTTGGTTTCGGCTGGCTAAGTCATGGAAGTTATAATAGCCGTCGTTCGCCAAAACCGGGGTTAGAATATCCAAGTTCCCGGCTGGAGAGCCGAGCCGATAGGTCCGAGCTAGGTAATAGCTTCGGCGTGATTAAAGCAGCGGATATCCGAGACGTGATGGCTTTGATCCGACTTGAGGTTTCGAGCTGTGGGCGAGCGGCTAGTTGGTATTCGAACGTGGCGGTGGTTGATAGGGGCTGGATGAATTAGGCATAGCGGTTGGTAACTGGCCCTGGAGAGTTATAATCGGTCGCGAATTTCGATACTGTATATTATAGCCAACTCGGGGCAGAGAGTAGACAGTAAGAATAAAGGAGACCTCGAGGTCCCTTCTGGTTAGGAATGGTCAGAAAAAAGAGATAGGCTTGGCAAAATTGAAGTAGAGTGAAGTGCCTCAATAAAATAGAATAAAAAGCTTGAATTAGTCAACAGAAATAGGACGACGTCAATTGTCTTTGACATTAGAGTATAGAGAATGAAATACCTATTTTATATATTTCTACACACTCGTGATGTCCTCAGGTTTCGATTAAGCCAGACAGGACTAAAAGGAAAGCCATATCTAACACGACAGCAGCATCGTCGTTGCCCTCGGACTAATCCATAATGTTATTGAGACACAGGACATCCGTATCCCTACCACAGAAAAGGACATTATCTTTTCATAAATCATCACCAGCCAATATGGAGGCCGGATCGAGGGGTTAGGCCCTGTTACACCAAGCAGTTGGGGGCGGCACCTAGCAAAACCTGAGGCTCCCCCCATCGCCCTCTTCTTCTTTCCCTCGCTTTATTATCGAGTCAACCTCTATCCTCCCTAATCCTAAGATTTTAGGCGTCCGGCGCGAGTGACCGATGCTACTGCCTAGTAATCGTGCCATCACATCTCCCATCCATCGTCCGGCTCGTTGCCAGTGTGTTCTCTTCCGTCGACCGGTAGTCTTTCATGTGGCCCGTCCCACCACCCCTACCATCCAGCCGAGACCATATACCTAACCTCCGCTATGGCGTTCCCGCCGCCGAACGATTCGCAAGAGGAGGAAGAACTCGATTTCTACGATGACGGAGCGCCATGTGAGGCGATCGAATCATACATTCGCGGTCGCTTCCATCCCGTGCATCTGGGAGACGTCTTCCAAGATCGGTACGAGGTCATCCGGAAGCTCGGCAGTGGTTCGTTCGCTACGGTGTGGCTGGCGGTGGATAGATACTTCGGCGGACATGGAGATGGGCGCAGATCTATTCGCGGAACCTCCAAGTATGTCGCGCTCAAGATCGGAAGCTCTGGCAAAGATAACTCCCAAGAACTCGATATACTGCGCATGCTCGCCGCCAAAGGCGAGGACGACCCCGATGCGGAGAACATTGTCGGACTCACCGACTTCTTCACGCACCAAGGACCCAACGGAGAGCATCCCTGCCTCATTTCCAAGCCCATGGGGCCGAGCATAGCATCTTCCATGAACCAGCCCCCCAACTATGTCAGTCGGTTTCCGGCGGAGCAAGCCAGGAAGATTCTGCGTACTGTTCTCAAGGGGCTTCGGTTCCTCCACGGTCACGGTGTCGTCCACGGCGACCTCCGATCGGGGAATTCTCTCTTTCCCATCAAGGGTCTGGACGATGTTGCGATTGAGAATCTCCGACAGGAAGAATCTAGTCCCAGGGTTTACCAGCTGCGGCAGCGGAGCGACAAGATCTGGGACAGACGGGTTCCGAAGTATCTAGTCGAGGCAGAGCCGCTCCAAGGAGACTCGGTATCGATATTAAGTGATAGGGTTGGCATCTGCGATTTTGGCGGAGGTAAGCAAGGGACAACAACCCCCCATCTCAGATATTTGAACCTCCTTTATCTCCCAACTGACAGAGCCTTCTATTCCTCGTCTACAGCATTCCTCGCCGAGAGGGCACCACGGTCAATAGTGACTCCGGTAGCATTGAGAGCGCCGGAAACGATTCTTCGTGGGCCTATCGGGCCGGCGGTTGACATCTGGAGTTTCGGCTGCCTGGTCTACGAGTACCTAATCGGCGTACCTCTCTTCGAGATCCCGCCCCTACCCGGGGACTCCGGGGAGATCATAGACGACGACCAGCTCATCCAGTTCTCCGATATCCTCGGCCCTCTCCCCCCTTACCTCCTCGAAAAATGGCCGCACCGGGACCGATACTACTTCGGGGACGGGCGGCGGAAGCCCGGCATCGCGAACCCGATCAACGAGAACGTGAATCAGTTGTACGGTCTGCCGGAGACTAGCAGACCGCAGGCTGACGTCGAGCCGCCGGCCCCGTGGGACGCGTTGGAGGTCATGTTCCGCCAAACCAAGCCTAGCGAGATCGGAGACGATGAGGAGGCGGTCGTCCTCTCGTTGCTGAGGCGGATTCTGCGCTATGATCCGCAGGAGCGCCCTTCTGCCGCTGACTTGCTGGAGCATGCATGGTTTAAGGATTGAATGGTTGTTATTGATTATTGGATCCCGCGGGTGGTTTTGGTACGATGGCAGTTCTAAAGGTACGTGTTGATGATAGAGGGGTGGTCTGTATTTGGGCGTAATATATGTTGTCTCCTATAGAGGTTTAAACGAGTCGATGTGTTAAATAACGGGTTCGCGGGGAAAGCAGGCGAGCCGGCCCGGGGAGAAGCATGGCGGGATCACTCCTAGACGACTTCTGTCCACTTGGAATGTTATTTCCGGGTATAATGAGTGGTATTATATTTCTCGTTGTAGAATCACTCTCAAGTCATAGTTGAATCCCTCGCCGTTGTAGTAACGAGTTTCTCCTTTGAGCTTTATGGTACTACAGTATTATCGAGAAAATACTTACCTACCATTGTGACTCCTTTTGTCAGCCGAACCTCCTAGGGTTAGAAAGATTCTCATACGAGAAATACAATACTTGATACCTCAACTGGATTTTACAGTTTTGAAGTTTCTCGAATGAGAATATAATTATATACTTACCCCCTATTTTTAGCGTGCCGCGACTTTAATTGGGGTGGCGGAATGGCGTAGCTTATATTGAGCTGATATACATTTCCGAGCACCGGAATGTTCTCATAGCGCGAATATAGTCCCTGAGTTGGCTGGATTGATGTACCTAGATCCAAGGACAAAGATACCTGCCTGTACATACCTAGCCACCTATGTACCTATCTATTAGGGGCGTGTCGCATAGCTCAGGTAACACCCAGGCCGACCCGCGGTAACACAACACTTGGTGGTGTAAGTGTAACTATCCGGCTAACTACGTCATGGATGTTCCGTAGCTCTTTCCATGGCTACGCGATTAGGGCCCTAGGTAAAGGTACCTACCGATCTCTATAAGCTAGATGCATCTATCTAGATCGGTTACCTACATGTATGTAGGTACCCAGACTATGACCTGTATCCTGACTACATGGGAATATACATGTAAATATACCTGCCGATTCAACCGACTCTATCAATTATATCGGCAGGTTAGGGACATTGCAGCTGGTAACAGCATGACTGGGTACCTGGGCCTATTAACCAACCACATGGAGAATTATACTCTGCTAAACGTATAGGAAGCTACATATTTAGTAGGTACCTAGGTATGTATTCAATTGTAATTTCCCTATCATTATTTTCAATCTCGTCTCCTCACCAATATTTGAGACAAACACGAACTCTACTCAATTTATTTCATCTCTTCGTCAACTCATCAATTTAGCGAGTAAACACAAAGTCTTGAATATCCATCCCTGAGGTACTACCTGGTATCGGATCAGTCCGACCTTCGAGTCCCGCGCGAAAACGTCTTATCGACGACGCGTACAGGAGCTAGTCTCGCATTCGGGCTTGTCTACCGCAGCACCGTCGGGGCTAGCTGATCAGCCCTACGCAAGCTCGTAAGGTTGTGCGTCGCACAGTGCGCATTGCAAGTCGCGTATACGTTGTAGCTCGCGAAGTGAGGCGGTGGACCGCCCCGTTGCTGAGCCTGCCCCCCGACAAACGATCGGGGGTAGAAAAACAAATCCCACGTCCAGTAACACGTCGCTGATACCGCCGAGCAGAACGCATATAAGAGTCGCCTGTTACACGACGGCTTACGAGAGAGGGGGGGAGACGGGGGAAGAGAGATAGAGAGTCGTGAGAATCCGTTGGGGTATTAAGCAGGGAGAGTCAGATACGCAGGATCGTTACCTATCGGAAGAGGAGAGGCAGAGAGAGTAATAGTCTTGATAAGACGACACTCTCTACCTTCAGGTGTATCGCTGTAGCTACGATGAGTAAGTTTCTCCTATTTCTTTCAATCCCGATTCATTGTTTCTGCGTTACCCATCTCCTTTACATATTATATAGGACGTGTGTTCTAGCTGCTTCAAGCGAAGTCTAGTGTATCTCGGCATGGCGCTTATCATCCCCCGTACGCGTGCGTACTTATCCACCGGCTACTGTTGCCGTCCGCCCTTTACTCAACGCGACGCTAAGGTGCCGTGGCACATTAATTCCGACAAGCTCCTAAGTGGGGGCTATCTGCCGGCTTGAGAGTCTATTGGTATGGTGTCATAGGGGCTGGCTGAGGTGTATGCGCATCTCATATCCGTTTGCTGAGCTGAGCTTATCTATCTTCCTACCTATATATTTACTTGTTTATTGTTTGGGGCTTTCAAAGGGCTTGAGGCAATGCCATATCGCCTCAGCCAATTATCGATAAAGAGTGAGTCGGGGGAAAAGAGACAGCTCTTTATCAAGTTATCAAGGACGTTTAATATAAGGCTTGCGGCACAGATAACGTGTTAGCCCAGAGTCGAGGTGGGGATCGACGTCGTATCGCCATCCGAAAAGCGAGGCGAAAACCCACACAGTTCAGTCTACACGTTATCGACCGCAGGGGCCTAGTGACCTGTTGCCAAGCTGCCTCTACCAGAAATCCGTATCGGCTCTGCTGGGGACAAAGCCGGTGACTGGCTTGTAACTGGCTTGTAAGCCTTCGTCCTGGGAGCCAATCCGCGAGCACCGCTTCGGCTACCCCCCTGACCTTTCCCAGATTACGCCTTGATCTCTTCCAATTGCAGAGCTTCCCACGACACCACCCTACTCCAATTTTCCACTTCCTTCTACGCCTATTTAGTCTAGGCCTCTCTCGCTCTCGCATAACGTTCCTTCGACACGTTTTCTGTTTCTTTTCCCTTTTCCGTTCTCCTTACAGAACAACTACGACCTTGGCGTCGAACTTGCCAAAGCCGCATACATCGATGAAGGAAAGCTCAACTGACAAGGCCTCTTATATAGATCGCATACGCTCTTGGGCACGAGGTCACGCGTATGGAGGCTCTCAACGTTCCGCAGCGTCCAACTCCAACCCTATCCTTCCCCTAGACAACCCACCCGCATCAGAGCGAAACCAGAAAGAGATTCGCGATGCTGGCGCCGGCAGCCTCGACGGCCGTCAAGGCCTACCTAACGGCGGCGCCCCGAACCACCCAGACGCTTCACACGCCGGAAAGGATAACGCACCTACCGATCAGTCGGCTGCGCCGGCATCTGAAGTGGAGGGGACGGGGCCTGTCGTAGACGAGGCGGGGGCCGATAAGAAAAAACCTAACGCCATTGTCGAGGCCCTCCTCGAATTCCAGAAGATCATCCTCCACAGCTGGATCAACTGCCTCTTGGTCTTCGTACCCGTCGGAATCGTCATCGCGAACATCCCCAACAGGAACGCCGGAGCTACATTCGGCATCAACGCCATCGCCATCATCCCGCTTGCGGGACTCCTTAGCCATGCTACCGAGTCCGTGGCCCGCAGGATGGGCGACACCATCGGCGCGCTGCTTAACGTTACATTTGGAAATGCCGTCGAACTTATTATCTTGTGAGTCACAATTGCTCGTTTGGGAATGTATTCGCTTTAGCTAACAAATCGATAGCATGTAAGTTATTATTCTATTCGCCACAGATTTATCGCCAAAGAGTCGTTTTCTTTTCGATTTCGGCATAGCCAATATGTGTATTGTTATATTTTGCTAACCAATGGTTTCAATGCTGCAGCATTGCTCTAGTTAAGGTAGACAACTTCTTACCTAGTATCTGATCATTCATGTGGCTAACTATATAGGGCGAGATTCGTATCGTCCAGGCCTCTCTGTTGGGGTCTATCCTCGCGAACTTGCTCCTCATTCTGGGCATGGCCTTCTTCCTCGGTGGTCTCCGCTTCCGCGAACAGGTTCGTTGAATAATCCGTATTCGTAAGACATCTGCTAACATGTTCTAGATCTACAACAGTACTGTAACACAGATGAGCGCCTGTTTGCTCAGTTTGAGTGTTATCAGTCTTATGTTACCGGTTAGTTTATCTAAATGCAACTAAGAGAATATAATGCTGACTAGTTCTAGACCGCGTTCCATGCTTCGTTTCGAGATAGAGCAGAGGCTGACAGCGAGTCTCTGAAAATCAGCCGCGGTGTTAGCATCGTACGTAGCCGCTCAACATATCCCGCTTCCCTGCCTCTCCGCTAACATGGCTATTAGATTCTACTCCTGGTATACGTCGTGTACCTGCTCTTCCAGCTGAAGTCTCACGCATACATGTATGAATCGACTCCCCAGCACATCATCGATGAGGAAGCAACTCCCGGACCGGCGGCTGCATGGCTCGAATCTTCGGACTCCGATTCGAGCTCATCGTCGGAGTCTGACTCGGATCGCTCGAATCACTCGAGAGAAACGATGTCGCGACGCATCCGACGAACTATCCGCGGACACCGTCGTAGGAAGTCGAGCGCGGCGTCCGTAGACACGGACGACGGAGTGCGAACTCGCACCCCGTCGCTCGGAACCAACAGCGCTAGCCCCGTCCACGAGGGATCCGGCGACTCTTCGCACGGATTCCCGGTCTCGTTCCCTAGGATGAATTCTAAAGGTAGCGACGAGGCTATCGAGGAAGAAGAGGAAGAACCAAAGACCCGTCGTAAACATAAACGCTCTAAGCGCAAGCACCACAAGCGGGACAAGGCCTCGGCCGTCGTACCCGTCGAAGGAACCGCTGAGGCAGAGAATATCGCCGGTGTCGGTCCAGACGCGGCGCAGAACGCCGTAAACAACGGAGAGCCCCGCCGCGTGGACTTCGCGGACACGGGCGCCAACGTCGAGGGTCCGTTCGAAGTCACTCCTGGTTCCAAGCGTCCTTTCAACAACCTGCGTGTCCTGTCGCTCCGCCCCGTGGCTAAGAGCCTGGCACCGCCTGTGTTCGCGCAGTCTTCCGACATGGCAGCCGCGCCTGCGGTTTCGACCGGGCCCGTGCCGCGTGTTCGATACGGCATCCGCAGGACCAACTCCCTTCCCGAGAGACTCAACCAGTACCAGTACCGACCGCCCGGAGCCATGATGCCCGCGCGCATTCCCGTCACCACCCTTACCGGCGTCGCCGGAGAGGATGGCAAGGAGCACGAGGGCGACCTCTCGCGTCGCGCGTCCGTGTTCATGCTCTTGGTCTCGACGGCACTCGTGGCCGTGTGCGCCGAGTTCATGGTCGACGCCATCGACGACGTGGTGGCGAACAGCGCGCTCAAGGAAACGTTCATCGGCCTGATCATCCTCCCGATCGTCGGTAACGCGGCGGAGCACGTGACGGCCGTCACGGTGGCCATGAAAAACAAGATGGACCTGGCGATCGGCGTGGCGATCGGCTCCTCGATCCAGATATCCCTGTTCCTGACGCCGCTCGTGGTCATCATCGGATGGATCATCGGACAGCCCATGACGCTCTACTTCACGCTGTTCGAGACGGTGTGCCTGTTCGTCTCGGCCTTCATCATCAACTTCCTGATCCTGGACGGCAGGAGCAATTACCTCGAAGGCGCGCTTCTGTGCGCCACGTACGTCATCATCGCCGTCGTCGCGTTCTTCTATCCCGAAGGCGACGCCGCTGGTGCTCTGGGTGCTTGAGGAGAGTATACCCAGGCGCTTTCCCGTTCGGCGAAATGATACAATGATACGATGTCTTGACTTGATATCATGGAATACGACACATGACATACGGCTGGCTTATTGCCATGCTTGCCATTTAGTCTATTTCGAATGGAATTACGATTACGCTAGACAATCTAGCACGAGAAGAAGGCGCCGATGAGACATGCACAAAGGGGGATAATATTAGTTTAAGTTCTTTTCTAAGATGGTCCATCTAATTTGCTAGTTGGCCTCTTGACGATTGATTAATCACTTTGATTTTGATGTTGATTTTTATTCTTCGAAACAATATGAGAAACGTGGCGAGAGTTTGCAGAGGAACTAGACGAGCCAGCCAACTTGGCCGCTCTGATTCGGATCGTTGGCTGTGAGTAGGATACGCAAGATAGTACCTAACTTTAGTTGCGGAAGCTCGCAGACTGGCAAGACTGCTACGCTGCCGAGCGATAAATATTACTTGGACATACTCTCTTTAAGGGCTCCAGTTTCTATGCTGCTTAGATGCTGTTTATCGTGATGCGTGACCTGATACTGAGCTGTAGGACCTCAACCACATGTAGAAACCTAGGTAGGTACAGTTACTCAGGTTGAATGTAGAAGGTGGTACGTATCGTAACCTGGAAATTCCCGGATCTGGATCTGGGCGTGGGTACCTACAGTTGGAGATAGACTTACGTCATTGCGTCTACCTAGCTCACGCTACGGGGACGCAGTATAGTCCGTAGTAGGCAGTTCCAGTTCCATACTAGCTTAGCGCTGGGTCCGTTGGGGGGTCGCCTCGAACCTGCCACGCGGGTCTTGATCTAGATCCATTGCGGCTGAGCAAACGGCTAACGAACAACTGCGCAACTTTAACAACTACAAACTTCAACTTCGCCTCCTTTACCGGGTCGTTGCCATTATCCCCTGGGAATCAAAGTTAAGCGTCCTATCCTACTGTCCTCGGCCCATTGACAAATACTGTGCTTGGCAATTGGCTAGTCTCGTAGCACAGCCGCCTTTTCCCTGATAACCAGTCGCCTCTGTCGTACTCGTATGACATAGCCAACTATTACAGATCTATGATCCATGTGATTCACCCAGATACCTACCTACATACACCTCGTTATTTACCTCTTACTTACATAGGTACAATACGTACATACATACATCTAACCGGGCTGAGTGATCTGTGGCGTCGCACGCACTGTACGATACCTAGGGCCTTATTCCAAATCAAACAAGCAGCTTATTAGTAGCGACTCTTTAAAGCTATTCCGCTCACTTGGATTCCCCTACCTCTCACTTACGGGATATATTCAATCTGCCGAGCACCGCAGCGCTCAACCCGTGTTCATAACCTGCTTGGTACCTCTTACAGCCCGAGACATACTTGATGTGCTTCGGAAGCAAAGACAACGCCGACGATCGAGCTCCCAAGCCAGCCCTAGTCCCGCCTCCGCGAACCAGCGCGGCGAATCCAAAGGCCAACACCAGCATGCCGCAAGACTACGCGCCTCCCCCCGGTCCGCCGCCGTCGCACAACCAGGACCGGGGCCAGAACCATCCTTACCCACCTCAGTCTCAATCGGCTCCTTACTACGCCCCACCTCCCGGCCCGCCTCCTTCCCATTCCTACGCGGCGCCCCCGGGACCTCCACCGTCGGACACTAAGAACAACCCGTTCTTCAACTCTCCGGTAGCCGGCGGCTCCGCGGACTACGCTCCCCCGCCCGGGCCCCCGCCTTCTCACATCCAGGGCCGGGGCGAGGCGGCTTCTTACATTGCCCAGTCTCAGTCTTTCTCTCAATCCCAAGCACCTCCATACTACGCTCCACCACCAGGACCCCCGCCATCCCAGGAGAAGCCCCCGAAACACGACTGGCAGTCCGCGGTCCCGGACACGGCGCTCCTGCCGCCGCCGCCCAACTTCTTCGGCGGCTTCGACCGGTCGCCCGCGAACAACGCCACGGAGGACGAGTGCGCGGCCGGCGAGTCCTGGTGCGCGGCGCACCCGCTCTTCGGGCCCATGGCGCCCTCCCAGGACGCGCTGTCCGCCGCCGCGCGGGGCGCCGTGGCCGTGTACGCGCCGGCGCCCGGCGTCTCCCTGTCGCAGCCGCGCCCGGGCGTCTGGCGCGGCGCCTCGGGCCCCGGGACCCCCGACACCTGCCTCGCGACGTACCCGCCGCTGTACCAGGCCGCGGCGCACAGCCCGCTGGCGACGGGCCGCGCGCGCAAGGCGGTGTACTACGAGGTGCGGGTCCTGGGGGCCGGCGACGAGGTCCCGCTCGCCCTGGGCTACGTCGCCCCGCCGTACCCCGCGTTCCGGCTGCCGGGCTGGCACCGCGGGAGCCTGGGCGTGCACGGCGACGACGGGCACAGGTACGTGAACGACCGGTGGGGCGGGCGGGCGTTCGCGGCGCCGTTCAGGCGCGGGGAGACCCTGGGGCTGGGCATGGAGTTCCACGCGCCGGGGCAGTCGCGGTCGCAGCAGCAGCATCGGCAGCAGCAGCACGGGGGGTACCAGAGCGGCAGCGGGATCGGGGTGCAGGTGTTCCTGACGCGCGACGGCGTCGAGCGCGGCCGCTGGGACCTGCACGAGGAGACGGACCGCGAGACGGACTTGCCGGTGACCGGGCTCGAGGGGTACCACGACCTCTGCGCCGCCGTCGGCGTGTTCGACCGCGTGGAGTTCGAGATCGTCTTCGCGCCGGAGCTGTGGCGGTGGAGGGGGTATCGGGAGTAGAGGGGATATGAGGGAGGGGAAGGGGAAGGGGAATGGAAAGGGGGAAATGACGGGGATGTAACGGGTAGCTGGTTTGCGAGGAGTAAGGAGTTTAGCTAGGTGTAACTCGCAGATTTCTGGGGCGGTTATTCTTATTTTATTTCATTCTATTCTATTCTATTTATTGTTGTTCTCTTAATTCTAATGTCCCTCGTGAAATACTCTACTAGAGCTATTAATCAGATCTGAGTGTGATATTCCGTAGACGATGATTGTTTGCATGACAAAAGAGTATACCTGTTAAGCCCCCTTTAGTTATTCGTTTCTTGGGAAGCTTCGAAAAGACGTATTTCTCATATACCTACTTAACCCACTTAGGCTCTCCGTTTATCCATATATTACACTCGAGGCTTAATGCGAACTATCAATCGAATCAAGACTCTAGGAGGTTACTTATAAATCTTACCTAACAAGACGTTTCTTCATCCTCTTAGAAAACTCCGTAGTCACGTATAAAATTCATATAAGACTAAAGGTCCAGCAGTATATCAATATAACCGAATGGAACACAGGAACCCCGTCTACAATAACACCCGCGTATCAAGAATTATGAATGCCCTCTAAGTGATGGATCGGTAGACATGCACGCGATGGCTTATGATTGGCCAGGTATATCGAACCAATCCGAGTGGTCAATTTCTTCCTACCAGGAAGGAAAAGAGTAGGTTAGGTAGGTACCTAGGTAGCTAAAGGAGATCTAATACGGTTCCCCTCCGTCTTAGGGTTCTTACATCCTCGAAGATGCGCCCCTCCGTCTCGCTACGCCCCGCCTCTCAATTCTTGCGCATTCCAATCGGCGTCGTTCTCTTACAGTCTGCCCATTTGCCCCGGCGCAGGTGAAAAGCCATAACTACCAAGTCAGTCGGAAATGGTCTGGGCGCCCTCGAAGGCGTCGCTAGGGTCAAGCGTGGTCCAACCCTTGACCGACCCGGCCTCGACGCAGAGCATCTTCTTGAAGCCGTCCTTGGGTTCGAAGTCGCCCATACCCGCCGCCTTGTCCGCCCAGGGGTTCCAGACTACAACGTCCTTAAGGTTGTCCCGCACGATGCTGAAAACCGCCTCCCCGTCCTCCGAGACCACTACCGGGTTCGAGGGGCCCTTTGCCGGCGTGTACACCCGGTCGGTCTCGCCCGTGATGGTCACTGCGCCGGACTGCGTCTTCGTCTTCGCGGCGTCCACCTTGTCGACGTATTCCGATTCTTCGAGGCCGGTGACCTGGATCTTGGCGATGTCCTATTCCGCGCACGAGATTTTAGCCGACCGTCACCATAATTAGAGACTTTAATCTTCCAAGAACTACTTACGTTGATTCGCAGGTAAGTGTGCATCAGGACCTGGAACTCGATGGGCTGCTCGCCGTCGTTGGTAACGACGATGCTCGTGCTCAGGTTCTCCGGGGTCAGGGTGACGCTGTAAATGATAGAGAAGGTGTACGGCCATAGGCTCTTGGTCTTGTCGTCGAGGGTCGCGGACGATAGACCGAAGTCGAGCTTGACGGAAGTATCAGACGGGCCCGTGGACTCCGAGGTCGACTTGCCCAGAAACTCCCATCGCGAGTTGCGCGCGAAACCGTGTTGCGGTAATTTCGAGGTGGCAGCGTGGTCGGGTGCTGTGCCGAACACCTGGTAATCGGGCGCAAGTATTAGCTGGGTCTCTTGCTACGTGGGCTATCTTAAAGAGGTAGATCAAGAGGCAAAGGGAGGTAACTCACGGGAAATACGAGAGGGATACCGCCGCGTACGGCCTTAGATCCGTCAAGCTTGGCGGCGTCCGACAGCCAAAGCCTCTCGATCCCGAAGCGGTTCTTCCAGCTGATGACGGTGGCGCCATAGAGTAGGACCTCGACGCTCTCGCCCGTGGGTAGGGCGGCGGATACGCGCGAATTTCCGTGGGTGAAGTTAACCTGAGGTTGAGGAGGGAGCCCAGGCGTCGTGGCCAGAGCCATGGGCTTGTTTGGACGGTCAACCATCTTGGCTAGCTAGTCGATTGTATTAGTTTAGGTAGTAAAGTTTAGTAGGTTGGTTGAATTTAGGCCGGTTTAGGGACGGATGGGGAGTAGACGATCGTTGTGGGTAACCGTAGGTTGTATGTGTTATATGGCACCGTATCTTGGTTAGATTTGTAGAATTTTCGTAGATTTTGTTTAAAAGGTGGTGATGTCAAGAAATGAGGTACATAATAAGTCAAGGCAGGTAGTTATGTAGACAAAGAGAAGGTGGATATTTGGCGGGGTATCAGGAAAGGTAGGTAGCTCTTGGGTGTGCAGGTGCTACCTGAGTGAAGGTGTGCCCTGCTACATGCAAAGGAAATATTCCGTACATCTGGGCCCCTTCAGGGTTCTCCTTGGTGGGGTAATGCCTCAGGTCTAGGAGGGGTAGTTTGGAGAGTGGGTGAGTCTACCGTACCTATAGGTAACGCTTCGTGAGAGCGAATAAATGATAAATGCCTATTTATAGGCTGCCTTAGATTGACAGGTTCTATATTAGGTGGTAGTTGCGGTAGAACGACTTGGTAGAATATTCGCGGAAGTGTGAGGAGTTCAATTCCTTTTCAAATATAATAAATATAGAAGAGAGAGGAAAAAAAGAAAGGGGGAAAAGGAGAAAAAGATAAGGCAAATCCTTGCTGAGAGGTCGGAGAGGGAATAAAAGAAAACGAAAAGGATGAGATAAAGAATAGCGCGGCCCTGGAAAGAGAGATCCTGATACTAGGAAGTAGGTAGGTACGCAGGTAGGTACCGTAGCAGGTAGGTTCGGCTTCGTAGTTGGGGTGGAGATCTGACCGAAATCTAGAAGGTTTTGAGGTGGTTGCCGATCCCCAGCTTCCAACCGAGATTGACTGACTGGCCCTTCCGAAGTTGAATAAAGCGGGATATAGGTAGGCACTTGCCTACGCTTGCCTACGCTTGCCTACCCCCTCAAGGTTGTACTGCATGACCTGAAACACTCATATTCCTGCCTGCAGCTGCCTTTCTTTTAGGCCTGCCTATGGGAAGGACGCACTTAGCCGGAGAGGGCCCCAATCAGAATATCTCCCGAACGCCTACACCCTCGGGTCTCGATAGATGCACGCAATACTTGCCTATTTTCCGTAGCAGAGCACCAGCGAACTAAGTTAAAACATAATATATCAAGAAATAGTACTGAGGAATGAATATATAGGTATATAAGGGAAGAAATAAAAGGAAATACTTAAAAAGAGAAGAGACGAGAAAAAAGTAATATACGGATATTTTTACTATTTGACCCATTTTCGAGCAGAAAGACTAGTATCGCCTTAAGTTACTCAACCCCCTAAACTCCTTGCCAGTAATGCCCATTCCCATCCTCATAACCATATAATACAAGGTATACCTAAACTATGCTCATTCCCTTGCCCGTCATTAGTTTGGTTGTCTTTATATATGATACCCCTTCATCGGCCATCGTGTCGGCTCCGGCTCTCCGCCTGGTATAGCTCCTTCTTGATATCGAAGAACATATCCTCGATCATATTCACCTCGTCCCGAGTCAAAGTCGCCACGCGTAGACCCTCTAGACCATTCCTCAGCGCCCTCATGATGCTTTCCGCTGCCGACTTCTCAACCGTCGGCTCCTCGGCCGCACGGGACTGCCCCGTCGCAGTCTCCGCTGCATTCTCCGCCACTTCGTTCTCTTGATCAGCCATCCTGACATCCGCATTTACCGCTGACACGTCATCTTCGAGCAGCCCCGTAGGAACAGATCCGATCTCTGATTGCTGTGACGCCTCGGTAATTATCTGTAGGTTTACCGCTTCTGTATCAGACTCGCGCTCTAGGGAACTGTCGTCGAATTCCACGGGCGACGAGTCTTGTTGAGTGGGCTCTGCTACGGCAGGCTCTTGCGGTGCTGAATCTTGCGAAGGGCTGAAAGCGACTTCGGTGTCCATCTCCATCGCGGCATCGATCTCGGCACCGATATCAACCGCATCCGCTGCCGCATCCCCAGGAACCTGGGTGTCGGGCAGCAGTTCCGCATCTGCGTCCTTGCGGTGTTTCCGCTTCTTCTGGCTGCTGCCAGGCTCCTGGTTCTTCTCCGCGTGTCGCTTCCTCTTCTTTTTCGATTTCTTTCCTGACGCTTGAGAACCGTCTACCTCCGTGGAGGACGGGGGGATACTAGGTGACAACGACGATTGGCTGCTCTCGTTCTTCTTGGACTTGCCGCGCGTCTTTTTTGAGCCTGTCTCTACTGTGATGCATTCCAGAGCCGTTGCGCCGGGCTCTCGGGGCTTCCCTGGCGACTCGGTGTTATATCCGGTGGGCGATTCGGATGCCCTGGAATCTAGCTCGATGGCTAGACGCTCAAAGCTTCGCTCTTCGCCGTCGCTAAGCTCGAAAGAGCGATCCTTGGCTTGAGAGGCTGGTAAAGTGCTTTGGGCAGTCCGCACCTTCGACGTATTGCTACGAAGCGCTCTAGGTGTCCGGGGAGTTGGACTAGTGAGAGCGTCTACAAATACTTCGAGATCGGACGACCGGGGCGATAATTCCAATTTTTTGCCTGAGCGGGTTTTGCGTGGAGTCGTCAGCCGTCTAGGGGCCTTGTTATTAGACCGATCGTCCTTCTTGTCTGTAGACACGTGCTCTGGATGAGGCTCCGCAACACGATCCGGTTCCTCGTGTTGCACGGCTTCCGATACATCATCTTGGGCATCTTCCCTATTCGTCTCTTCCGCTTGGGTGTCGTCGGTAGACCTTGTTTGCTGTTTGGGAGTTGGCGATCCTGAAATAGGTGATGATATAATAGGAAATTCTTGGAATACGGTGTTATTTCTAGACCGTGGCTTCATCTCTGCGAGTAGGTTCCGACGGGGTTCAGGTGGCGACGAAGGTATATCGTCCGTCATCTCATGGTCGAAGTCTATCATGGGCGCTTGGCCGCGTCGAGGCGTGGGTGTAGACGATACGAAATCCTCAATGTCGTGATTAGGTTCAGGGGTCGCAGCTCGCGCTTCCTGAAGGTGGTCTGCCTTGTCTGAGTCTTGAGAAGTAAATCGGGGAGATCGTCGCTTTTCAGCACTAGCTCCGATATGAGAGAACACGGCTGCGTTCTCTCGCTGCCGTTCACGGACTTCCTTCTGACGGTCCGTGAGGAGCTGAGATTCCATCACATCGCGGCTTGGGGAAGATGATTCAATTGGCGCGAATTGAATCTGGGAGTCCTCGTGCCGCGGTCGGGGAGTCACGCTACGTTTAGCTGACCTCGGCCGAGACGAAGTAGGAGTGGTGTCGAGTTGTTGTTTAGGAGTAGGCAACGAGAGCTGGACGGATCCGGGGCTTGCAGAATGCCTAGTAGATGAGGGTTGTTCCGCCGGGATGTTACGGTTGGCTGTCTCATCTAAGTATGGCGTCACTGCCTCCAGGTCATCTTGTGATTCTACAAAAGAGGGTTCCTGTCCGTTAGATTCGGAGCTTGGGAGGTCTAAGCCGGGGAGCACGATGTCGACGTAGGGGTGGATGGAAATAAGCACAGCCTTGAGCTTCTCGGGATATTTGATCTCGTCAGCTTGTTCGTACGCGCGGTTCCACATAGCCGAGACGGTATTGACGATATGTCTATGTTTACTTTGAAATGCTGCGCAGAGCAGTTCCTCTACGGCATCTAGCTGTAAGCTTTCGAGAGAATCCACGTCTGGAAGTAAACTGCAGATTCGATCCCACAATACTTTAACCTATGCGTCGTATTAGCGTGAATCGTCTAAACTAACGGTAAACGGGGTACTTACAGCCTCAGAAATCTTCGAGGATTCTCTACTGCTATACTGGCCGTTCGCGTCTTGTATCCACAGGCTGATGCCATGTTGTAAGTGGATCAAGGACTTCAGGACCAGAGGGCGATTACACCGCATTATGAAGTTAACAACCTCTACAAGCAAAGGTACCACGATCTCGTCGTGATTGTAATGCTCAATGTGAATGTACGAGGATTCGAGCAGGTGGTTAACGAGACGGTAGAAATTATCGAACGGGTCGAAGGAGGTAGATCTCGACCCGGCGATGGAAGTACCCCACAGGCGGCGTCGAGCGGCATCGAGAGCCTGGCGGTCGCGGGGTAGCTTTGCGGTTGAAATCAGCTCGATGCTACTTTTAAATTGAGTATACGATACCGCATCACCACAAGACGAGGAGAACGATTCCAAGAGGTGTTTAGATAACGGTTCCACTACTGCGATGGCACACCCGGCCTCGCCTGTCTCATAAGTCACCCGGGTAACTAGCAGTTGGAAGAGCGAACGCCAATGTTCCCAAGGTAGATTAGGTGTAGACTTGATACCCCTTTCCAAGTGTTTAACGATTTCGCGATACTCGTGGCCGATCGTCGTCGGCTCGCTCCCGGAAGCGCCGGTAAGGGAGCTAGACTGGCTACCGTCCAAAGATAAAGAGAGGACATCTGATATGAAGACCCATGGCCCATAGGCCGATGGGGCTTCTATGGGTAGGGTTTGCATTAGTTCCCGGGCTAAGTCGGTCTTCGCATGGGAAGAGGACCGGGAGACTATAAAAGGGTCGAAAATGACTCTTATCAGGTTCAATAGATCGTCGTCGTCAGGAATACCTGGGGGCACCGCAGAGAGTATAGAAAACAGATGATGAAGAGGAGTCCGTGTCAGACCCTGGCCCTTTGCTGAACGATGCGAGGGCGTCGCCACTGGTATAAATGAGTTTTGTTTGTTCAAAGAGAGGAGTTTCTCGGTGAAGGGCAGTAAGCCCAGAGACTCTATTATCGTCCAGAGGTACGTCTGTGTTGCATTTAGGAACTTTTGCTGCAAGTCCAGCTGGATATCCGGCTCGCTGAGTCCTTGAGACCATATTCTCACTAGCAAGCCGAAAGCATGTGCCATGAAAGTAGCCGTGTCGGTGGATACCTTGACCTCCTTGGACGCGGCAGTAGCAACGGCATTGACAAGCGTACGCCAGAACTTGCAAGAAGCGGATTCCGGATCAGCAAGGTCCAGGAACGTCTTCTGTAGGATCGGTTCCACGACCGAAAACACCCTCGCCGAGTTTCGTCTGACCCATTTTGGATCTAGCGCCGGTAACTCGTCCGGCCTGGCCAACGGGTTCTCGGCTACGCGGTCCTCCTTCCATAGTCGGGGTGTTGACGAATTGAATAAACCCGTTAATATTAGAGTAGCCTGGGTTAGATTTTCGGAGAGCACGGATATGGGCTTATCCACCTGCTTGCCATCTGCCTCGGGAGAAACGAGCCGTTGAATGAGAGGCCGTACGCACGCGTCCCAATAGCCGTCGATTTGAACGGTGCTCAGGTTTGGCCTAAAGGCGTAGTAGTAGAGGTTACAGACGCTAGCTATGACGACTTTCCGCAACTCATCTAGTTGCTTGCTGGTACCTTTTCTCCTCAGCTGACTAATGAAAGGCTGGCATATCGTAACGATAGTTTTCGAGAATGACGTATCGTAGAAATGTAGGGCGTAGACGAACCGATTCCATGCGTAATTGGCCTCGAGTCTGGTGTGATAATCCCCAATATTGAAACATCGCTGGATGATCTCTAGCCATGGCCCGAAAAACTCCCACCTGTCTAGTGGACACCGGAGGAGGAGGATGACGACGCTCCAGATTTGAGGGACGGAGGCCGACTCGAACTTGTCTTTCGTCATATTCATCAACCTACCCACGTAATACTCGATATACTTAGTATCATCGACCTGCAACTGAAGTATTTCCATGACTCTCCTGGACAGCTGCTTCTCCTTGCCGACCGTGAAGCTAGCCTCAAGTCCCAACGCGATAGCAGAGACGCGAATCTCCTTCATGCTACTAAGCATGTCGGTGAACAAATCCAAAAGCCAGTCGGAGTGAGCGACCATGTGAGACTTGGATTGTTTAACTAGTTTTCGGTATATCAAGATGCGAGACATGATAATGCTCTTTCCCTTGATATGTTCTTCGATCGTGTGGAGCGACGCTACTATTCGGCCGACGCGGTCCGCCGTCATGACCTTGGGCGAGAAGTCCTGACAAGCCACGACTTGCATCAGATGCCTGACGACGTCCTTAGGTACCGAGGGGTCCTCGAAACACCGTATACAGTGGTCGATGATGAAGACGCCGAAGTCGGAAGTTATCGTCGAGGCGATGGCAGGGAAGTGGAAAAAGGTACAGAGAAGATTAAGGGCGTGGTTCACCATAGACGAGTCGACGGTGCCGCTTGAGGCCTTGATGGTGACGTCCCGCTGTATGAACTGCATGAACAGGCTCATCTTGTCCTGGAGGGCGATGCGGTCGGGCAGATTATTTGACGCCTTCAATGCCCGGGCCAACATCATGTATGCATCGATCTTGGAGTCCCTGTCTGCTCCGGCGAGCTGCTTGATCGTCGAGTCCAACATGGCTACTATATTAATTCGCTCGTCGCCGAAGGCGGATGGATCTAGAGAGTGAAGGGGGGCAGGGCTCGAAGTTTGCTTCAGGATGGACTTGATAGGCTTGGCCGAAGCTGCGGAGGAAGGGGCAGAGGATGGCGTGGGCTGCTTCCGGACATTTTCCTTGTCGGCATAGTTGGGGGCGTCTCGATACTCAGCTTGGGCCAAGAATCCAACCCTCTTCCTCGACCTCCGCGAGCTGGTATTGGCGGCGTCGGTTGAGTCCGGAGAGCAGCTTGGGGGAGTATGGAGGTTCAGTCGGGTATCAGCCGGATGATTGGAGAGGACGGGTTTGAACGAGGACTCGGCGTCTAGTTTCTTGTCTCGTGGCGGCGTCGGTGGTCTCGCAGGCAAGGAATCCAAACTTCTTGGAACAGAGGCTATTTGTGATACCATGGCTGCTCCAGCCGACTGCTCCCACCACAAGAAAGATATCCCGGCAGCCCAGATATCATGTGCTATACGGATCGCGAAAACATCAATAAGCCTCGATTGAACGCTTCAGACTCCAATGAACGATTGAGAAGGGGGAATATAAAGAACGAATGGGTTGGAGGTTCAAGGGTAGGCACTATTTGTTTTCATCAGATATGCAGCAGATGTGCATGTGTCCGATACGTATAGGCGAGATAGGATTATAGGTGGTCCGCCCCCCTTGACCATATTAAAGAAAAAGAAGAGCGAAAAAACGCGACGCGGTCAGCTTTTCGCGTAGCTCCTACCAAAAGTGACGCGAGACGCTTGGGCCTCCACTTTAAGCTCTCCAACGGAGTCCACCATATATATCCACTATATAGTGAGGCGCGAGTGAGGCGCCACACCCCCGCACGAGTATATCCACTGGGTACCTAGGTACCTAAATTTGACAGGCCTTCGACAGGCCTTCGGTTGACAGCTGCCAGAAAGCTCCTCTCCGTCATTCTCCATATTTCATGGCCATGTGCCGTCCGTATCCCTGCCGAACCATCTTCGACATACATATTCCAAGCAGAGAGCCGAAGTCCTTTGCACTTATAGGTCGAAATCATTGGAATAAAGGATATTATCAGACATCCGTTGGACAAATAGTCTTGTGCGGCAACTCCCCTCCAGAATATTTTTGTCCATTCCCACACAACAGAGGTTGGCACTGCTTCCAGTCTGGCTCGTCGTGATTCGGATCAGAAGATACAGCATCAACCCAAGTCGACGTAAGGTTTTCTGTTTTGTTTTTGTTTTTTCTGACATAAACCAGCATGTCCAATATCAGAGCACCATAGGCGTTTACAGTCTCCTTTCCTCCTATTGTATTAGTACCACCGTAACCTTCCCGTCTATCATTACCCAGTCAAGAGCAGTTTGCTTCTTACATGTATATGATATTGATTAGCCCACCCGCTTCACGCCCCGCATACGCTTCGCCTAATATACATACGTATAAGTTCTCGGGCTTGAATATAGTAATATTCCGCAGCTATTTGCCCTGCTCTTGCTCGCCTTTTCTCACTTGTTATCCTGTCTCGGCGTACTCGATTTTCCCATGCGTCTTACTTACAATGACTCAGCAATCTACCCGAGTCCGACCTGGGTCGTTCTGGCGGGTCTTTTCATCATCGCGTAACCGACCGCCCGGTTCCGAGGAATCGCTGGTTCGTCATAAGATGGCTCAACCCAGCCAGCAGATATCTGCAGCTGCAGCTCTCGCGGGGCCTGGTTAGTGGATAATCCTCCCAAGGATTCGGAACGGCACTGATTGGACATACAGCAAAATTAACAGCGGTCACAAATCTGATGGAAAAACTATCTCAAGATCTTGTCTCTAACAGCTTGCCTCCTGAACGTGAGTGAATTGCTACCGCAAACCCGGTTCGCTCACTCCGGCTTACAATTACCTGAGAACGCGATTCGGCCTTGGAAGAACTCAAGATATATGGCAGAGATCCCCGGAATGCCGACCCCATATTTACCAAAGAGGCGAGTCGGGAAGCAAATAATCCTGGATCTTACAAACTGACAACACCTAGGGCGTCGAGACACTTGCTCAACACGCCTTTAATAGTTCTTCTAGCACAACGTCCAGAAACGCCATGCGAGTCCTTTGTAATGCGCTGCTCCTAAAGCCAGAAACCCGCCAGATTCTTGTCGATCTCGGCTATCAAGCCAAAGCATGTGATAAACTGGAAAATGATAGCCGGGACGACGAATTTCTAGCCTCCAGGATACTCTTCCTGACGACGTATGACACGAAGAGCAACTTAGCCGAACTGATCGATAAGCATCATTTAGCAGACTCTATAAACAAGAATCTTGAGAGACATGCGAAGCGCCGCATCACCACAAGCTCAGCAACCGACCCTATGGAAGATATGGCACTAACAGAAACGCTTAAACTACTCTTCAACATCACTCATTATTGCAAGGACCGAGCCTCGTCATTTGTGCCAGCCATACCCCATATTGTCACCATTTTATGTAAAGGGTCATTTCCGACGCAGAAGCCTCTAGATCCGCCCACTGGGCAGCTAGTCAACGCTCTCTTCAACCTGGACATAGGCACGGAAGATGTTAGGGCCTCTCTCTTTCCCCAGGACAGCCCTAGCATGCTATCGAACCGTCTAATCGACTTGTTATCTCACTCATCGACAGCTTACGCAGACGACGAAGTAGAGGCCTTGGTCTCACCCTTAGTTAGTGTGATCCGCTCCGTCCACGAACACGCGCCGGTAGACGTAAAGAACGCCATACGCGAACGGCTTTTGCCCACGGAAGCTGATAGGACAGAGATACTGGGTCGGAGTAACACCTTGCCTTCTTGGTTGCTAAAGAACTCGACGAACCCACTAGCACCTCAGCTTCGCGAGATGATATCCAACCTATTCTTCGATATGTCTGATAGAGACGCTTCAACTTTTGTGGCGAACGTAGGCTACGGATTTGCATCCGGCTTCCTATTCAATAGAAACATGCCAGTCCCCCCGAACGTCTCGGAGGCGTCAGGCTCCGCTACGGGCGACCCCAATAGACCGGTCAACCCAATTACGGGCCAGTTCCTAGATGCCGAAAGGCATCCCGAGGAGCCCAACATGACCCAGGCCGAGAAGGAAAGAGAAGCAGAGAGACTTTTCGTCTTGTTTGAAAGGTGAGTCTCCTCTCAAATAAATACATTTAGACAGTAGCTAATCTCGTGGTAGGTTGAGAGCGAACGGCGTTATTTCCGCGGAGAATCCAGTGCGCACGGCTGTTCAAGAGGGCAGGTTTGAAGAATTACCTGATGATTATAAAGAGGATTCCGACTGAGCTTGGAGCGAGAAAGTCTCCAGAGTGAAGCGTACTCGAATACGATACTTGTGAGCTGCTGTTTGTAAGATGAGCCGGTCTAGGGCTAGTGTCGGCGGCTGAAGAGGATACAATGGGAAGCTGGTGATACTCGATATTATATATTAATCGGGTCATAGGACAGCCTGGAGGTTTTGATAGCTAACAACCTTGGTATACCACCTATGTATATAAGGTCAAGGGATCGATCAGAGGTACTCCTTTCTAATAATACAAGCACGATACCTACATGTAGATAGGCATTCAGGCAGCCATGGTACTCTATGTCCTCATTGTGTGTGGTCTGATTGCTTGCTTGATACCAAAATTCGGGACGTACCTGACGTGGATATGTGACTCATTCTCAAGCATAGATCAACATCTTAACCCGTATGGAAGTACATCGGTAGCCTACCTAGGTAGAGCGATGCTAGTATCAAGGGATGAATATATGAAGTACCTGTACACGACCCTATTCGCAGTCGTAGCGTAGAGTGCCTACTGTGCATCATGTGTAAGATACCTGGTACCTGACCAATATATCCATACTTACCAACAGAGTAAATACATGTGTATAGGTAGGTACATATATTGATTTCAGTGAATAGTAAAATGACGTCGAAATACCTGGGTACCTAGATAACTCTTGCTAGAAGCCATCATCAGTACCTCGACAAGATTTATCCCCAATATAGACTAATCGAATAATTCCACAGAGATACATCTGGGTACTTGTCTGATTACTCGACACACTTTTATTTTAGGTATTTTATTTTAATCGGGATTTCGTTGGCCAAGTACCATTTATTGGTGGTAGATACACTGGGTACCTTCCCTGCGTACTCCCATAGCAACGGCGTAAAATCACCCTCTAGAAGGAGCAGGCGCGATCCAGGCAACGAGTGATTCACCCACCTCGGCCCGCACGTATAAATTGCCCCCGCCGTTCTGCTCTCTCTACATCTTTCTTTCTTTCAACAAACTCGTCGGTCCAGGCGCCGATCAAGTATCTCTTAACCATTCTTTGAAACAGTGAGTCTCCGTCATCCCCATTCACTCCATACACGCCGACACTCACCAACGTACTCATGTAGCAGCTAAAATGGCGCCTTCGACTCGCTCCGACGTGTCTGCTGACCCAACCCCTCCGGCTCTGGCAGCCGAACTCCCACGTACTCGACCAAAGCGTCGTGTGCATTCCGCCCCGTTTATCGAAGTCACTCTTAGCAGCAGACCGCAGCTTGATGCGCGCTCCGTTTCAATGGGTGTGAATAGAGCTAGTACCAGAACTCGGCAGTCTACTACGCGCAACACTACCATTGTCCACCTTGACCCTGCTAAGGGTAACGCCGATGCTGCCAAAAATGCTGACAACAAAGACTCCGATGCCACAGCGCCAACTGCTACGAATGACTCCAAGAAGAAGCGTAAGCTGGCTGTGACTACCGTCGACGAACAGTCCGAGGTCGAAAACAATGCTGGAGCCAAAACCACCCGCGGACGTGCCCGCAAGTCACGCCGCACCAAGAAGTCGTCCTCTCCCACCGCCGACAAGACTACCGTTGTCAAGAAGGAGGCTGGCCAGCCTCTCCGACGCTCCACCCGTGCTGCTGCCGCAGTGGCAGCTACTCGCATTTCCCAGATGATGGTAGGTACCCCTTACCTCTCAATCTAGGTAGAGACAGAATGCTAACACATCACAGATCAAGCGACCCGCAGCTGTGAAAGTGAAGACTGAGTCCAAGAGCCCCAATGTTCGCCAGATCCCGAAGGGTAAGACCAACGATAACCTTGCCGATAAGGAGTGGAAGGTAGAAGCCATCGTCAACCAGCGTAAGGGCAAGTCCCGCGGCACTGAGTACCTCGTCAAGTGGGTCGGATTCCCCGCCTCTAAGAACACGTGGGAGCCGGCGGCCAACCTAAGCCGCTGCCGTGACATGATCGCGCAGTTCACCGCAGGTCTGAAGGGCAGCAAAGGAAAGAAATGAGGCGAGATTCGGGCATTACCTACGAGTTTGGTAAGACCATTTAGGGTCCGTGATTGCCTAGGAGGGATAAGCCTTGGATGCGGGCTTGAATGGGCTTGAATTTGCTGAAGGCATTCTGGAACAAATACATCACTCTTGCTGATTTGGTATTCTCTTCTCGAAAGGCTTAACGCCTTGAACTTTCTGATATGGTTTCTTTCTTTTCCTACTTCTCAAGGAGTCTGGCAGAGTTGAATGAGGCGTTCTCGTGCATGAAAGTGGAAAGTGGGTGACTTGCTTGTCTTAATGATACCTAAGCGATAGGCATACTGCTTGTATGACAGAAAAAGAGGATATGAATTATTTCTTTTGAGCTTTCGAAGTCTTCGTTCTTTTCTATGCGAAGGTGAAGTTGATAGATTACCTAAGGTGACCGTAGCTGTAATACGTAGGTGCTTAATGTTGGCTTCGCTGTGTAACTGAGGTATGATGTCAAGTGGTCCAAGCTTCAAGCATTGAAGCTAGAGTCTTTTAGGCCTAGGCCCGTCCCCATAAGACTGGATGACAGGGTCACAGGTTGCCAGCCCAGATCCTTCTTGATTATTACGGTACGTACTTCGTAGCGTGGCATGTTATTTTATCGCGTCAGAGGATTTACTTGAGTAAGCTCTTACTCTAAATGCCAGATTGTATCAGCCTCAGCTAACTCTCCTTTTTGTCAGAGCCTGGGCTTGCATATTTGGTCCTAGCAGGCGACAGGATACCTAGAATCAAGTTGGACCCCGTACGTCTGATAGCTAAGAAGAAAAGGGGATAAGGAGAGAGAAATAGAAAAAGACTTCGCGATGGAAACCCTGCGAACCGCGCTGCAGCCTTTGCGGCCACTTACGAACAGCCTTCCTGCTCCCATCCGCGACTTGGGAGTGTCCATCATCGGCGATACCTGCTACAAGACCCTGATCCTCGAGCTCGACCCGACTGACTCTGAGTGTCTCAAGCTGGCCATTTCCAAGGGCCTGGGCATCGGCATCATCGGGGCATCGTCCATCGTCAAGGTGCCGCAGATCCTGAAGCTTATCTCGTCGCAGTCCGCGTCCGGCGTCAGCTTCCTATCGTACCTGCTCGAGACCTCGTCCTACCTCATCTCCCTCGCCTACAATGTCCGCAACGGCTTCCCCTTTAGCACCTACGGCGAAACCGCGCTTATCCTCGGCCAGAACGTCGTTATCACCATCTTGGTCTTGAATTACAGCGGTAGAGCCAGCATGGCGGCGCTATTTATTGCGGCCCTCGCCACAAGCGTCGTTACGCTGTTTAACGGCAACATACTTGACATGCCCACCCTGAGCTACCTGCAAGCTGGCGCGGCGCTGCTGGGCGTTGCGAGTAAGGTGCCTCAGATCGCCGCTATCTACCAGGAGGGCGGAACTGGTCAGCTGAGCGCATTCACTGTAAGTTCTTCCTAGCATTAGCATTTGGCCATTGGTCTGGACATAGATGTTCGTCTGTGATAGCTAACTATGACGTCCAGGTCTTCAACTATCTCGCCGGCTCGCTCTCTCGAATCTTCACGACGCTGCAAGAGGTGGACGATAAGCTGATCTTATATGGTTTCGTGGCTGGATTTGCGCTGAACCTGGTTCTGGCTGCGCAGATGATATACTACTGGAACGCGCCATCGGCGAAGGCTAGGGGAAAGATGAAGGAGGCTACCCCAGTCCCGGCCACCGCACCGAGTTCTGGCGTGTCTACCGCCACGCCCAAGAGCAAGGGCCCGTCAACACGACGCAGGGGCTGAGGTTCGGTCACGCCCTATTGAGTGGGAATACAGTTTTAGAGATCAACCATTATAATACATTTACGTTATAACCCGGCTTTTTACTTGTTCTACCGCTCCTGGCGATGATGTGGTCCTTATCAACACATTGACATGTCAGGTGTTACTAGCCCACCTCCCCCCGTCTTCGGTCTTGGCCTATCGTTATTAATCGACTGCGGGAGAAGGTGAAAGAAGGGGAGGAGAAAAGAGCTAGCGACGGCATGTGCATGGCTACTAGGCGATATGAGCAAGGTGACAAGTGTCTACCTGCGTGATATGCGAGAGGGATAATGCCTCTGCCTCCGCTTCCGGATCCATTTGGGAAAAGGATCAGTCACGGCACGACGGGAAACCTGGTGGTATGAGAAGGATTCCGCACCGATAGCCGACGCAGATCGGCCTTGGGGAGTCACATTGGAAGTGTTGGTCAGATGAGAGGCAGAATAACCATAGACTGATTGAGGTGGTTGAACTAGCTCGATGCCTGCTGCATCGCCACGTTTGCCGCTTGTTCCCGCTCCGTTTTAGAGCAAATTTGTGTATTGTTCTAAAGTCGAATCTCGATAGGTGCCCGCACGAGATTTTTCGGCTGGCTACCTGCGTAGACAAGGCATACCTGAGGTCTGTGAAGCGAGGAGTCTAGAGTGAAATGTTGAGACGTCGGAAGATGTCTTTGTTATGTAGGTCCGTTTCCATACATACCTCCATAGTAGGTATGAGTAGAGGTTGAGAGCAGAAAAAAAAAATTAAGAAAAAGCTGCATGACGGTTCTTGCGCAACTCTGGTGGGCTCTGACGTGATTGGCGCTGATGTAATTCATAATTTATCAAGGTTCTCTTTTGTAAGAAGTTGATGGAATGTGCGGGTTTGGTAATCTAGAATCAGATAACGGTCCTGCCGCTCTCCGTCTTGGTGCTATTAATATGCAACATCATGATAACGAACTATGTAGGCACTGTCTCCGTCTCCCCAGATTTCCCGTAATCCGATTTAGACCGAATTAAATGCCATAGTAGACATATAATATATAATACCGTAGACAGACATGGTAAAGTAGCTTATCCATTATTCAGGCGTTAAGTGGAAACAATATGTAAAATTCGTGCGACGCCAAGGGCACGAAGTAGGTACATAACGGCCTACATGCTCTGGTACCCCTGTAATATTCGTATCTACACACCCCCGGCGTGCCGTCCTTGCGTCAATCTCCACATGAGCCCCTTGCATCCCCGGGCGAATCACACGCATCCTAAGATCCCAGATCCGGAAAAGGCGGATATGTGTGCTCTCCGCTGATTGGCCGATGGATTGCGGGGACCTTGAAAGCCACTCCGGTATAGGTATAGCGATGGGGTCCCCCTATCAATAGCTCTTATAGTACGCTCCACGGGGAAGAAGCAGCGGTGTCAGTTAGCGCATTTTTCGCCATCATTAGCCTCTATCACGCCAGTTCAACGATCCGATTTATCTGTCCCACAAACGACCTTACAATAAGATTTCTCGATTTTCTTTCCCTCATATGATGCTCGCTCGCTTCTTCGTACCAGCAAGGAGGTGAACATACATAATATCCCCCGGTCTTGGCGTTTAAATAGTGCCCCTCTACATACGCGTACGAGACCTTTCTCCCGGTTTCGCCTTACGAGTCTCAGTAGCTCTGACTGGCTCCTTGTAAATATTCCATCTTTAGCCAGCTCCACGATCTTCATCTCCGATAGTGCTTCGATAGACTGACCGGTTGTTAGACTATCTCTCGTTGTTCTTTTTAAAGTCTCTTAGTCCTCTCCGTTTCCGCTCCCTCTTTCTTCTCTTCTCATATTTTCTACCATCTATATACCCATACTTACTTAATCTTTTCACCGCATAGACCTTGGACATAGACTGGGCCGAGCTCCTCATCTGACTACGCTCACTCGGTCTAGTTCAGTACTTCCTCTCCTTTAGCGTAGCCCCAACTAGAAAACCTATCGCAATGGCGCCGGATCTTAACTCTCTGCCTCGCTCGGAGCTCGATCCCAACGGCCCTCGCCAAACACCAGCACCTGTGGTTGATGGAATCAATGGCTCCAACGGCTCTTCCGAAAAACTCCCTAACATCCTCTTCCTCATGGCGGACCAACTGGCCGCTCCCTTACTTAAGATATACAACCCAGAATCGCAAATAAAGACACCCAATCTTGATGCGCTGGCAGCCAAGTCTGTCCAGTTCGACTCGGCTTACTGCCCCTCTCCTCTCTGCGCCCCCTCCCGTATGAGTTTGATCTCGGGGCAGCTGCCCATGAAGATTGGAGCGTACGACAACGCTTCTCAGATCGGGAGCGATGTACCCACATATGCGCACTACTTACGCCTGAAGGGCTATCATACCGCCTTAGCCGGTAAGATGCATTTTGTGGGAGACCAGCTCCACGGTTACGAGACCCGTCTTACTAGCGATATCTATCCTGGAGACTTTGGTTGGGCTGTGAACTGGGATGAGCCGGATAGGCGGCTCGAGTGGTACCACAACGCGAGCTCCATCCTCCAAGCGGGAACCTGTGTACGAAGTAACCAGCTAGACTATGACGAGGAGGTCATGTACAAGTCAACCCAGTTCCTCTACGACCAAGTACGCGAAGGCCCGGGTGCGAGGCCATTCTGCTTGACGGTACGTACTAGACGGTAAAATGTCTTTCCCCGGTGAATGTGGTGCTCTGGGTTGTTGAGAGGCAGGAGGTGGATTTTATACCTATTGATTGGTCTTGAGCTAACGACGATCATTTTAGGTCTCCCTCACACATCCTCATGACCCGTACACCATTGAGGAAAAGTACTGGGATCTCTACGAAGGCGTGGACATCGCGCTGCCTAAGGTTAAAATCCCCAAGGAGGAGCAGGATGCCCACAGTAAGCGATTAATGAAGGTGTGCGATCTCTGGGACGAGGATTTCACAGATGAGCAAATCAAGCGGGCCAGAAGAGCGTATTACGGTGCTGTCAGCTATGTTGACGACTGTATTGGACGCATTCTCCGCGTGCTTAAGAGCTGCCGACTTGACCAGAACACTATCGTCGTCTTCAGTGGAGACCATGGTGACATGCTTGGAGAGCGCGGACTATGGTAAGTTATATGAAGTTTTTTTTTCAGCGGGCGTTACGTTGCTAAATTGCCATGCAGGTATAAGATGAGCTACTTTGAGTCGTCCGTGCGGGTACCTCTTCTGATCTCCGACCCTCGGAGATTCACACCTCATCGTGTGAAGCAGAACGTTTCAACTCTGGACATTCTCCCGACATTGTGTGACCTCGTAGGCACCAAGCCAATTCCTGGCTTACCCATGGATGGCCTTTCTCTCCTGCCTCACCTTGAGGGTAGGGAAGGTCACGACACAGTGATCGCGGAATACACTGGCGAGGGAACCATCAGTCCTTACATGATGATTCGACGTGGTCCTTGGAAGTACATCACATGCCCAACAGACCCGCCCCAGCTCTACAATCTTGAACGAGATCCTCTCGAGCTCGTGAACCTGGCGCAGCTCGTAGATAAAAAGGAGGCACTGACCCCTGAGGAAGAGGAGGCTAAGGCTAAGTTCGAGAAGTTCGAAGCTGAGGCCAAAGCTCGATGGGACTTCGAGGCTATCACGCAACAAGTACTACTATCGCAACGGACACGAAGACTGGTGTGGGGCGCCCTGAATAAGGGCAAGTTCGAGGCTTGGGACTATAACCCAAGCGATAACGGGACTTCAAAGTAAGAACTCTTTGAACTATTATTATACCTCGTGAGGAGTGAAGCTAACAGTGACATCTAGGTACATCAGATCTTTCCTACCTCTCGACGACTTAGAGCGTCGCGCTCGATACCCCCCTGTGGATAAGTACGGCCGTGAGACTAGAGACATTATTATCGACCAGGCTGGCTCGCATAACGAGTAGCTACTGCGTGTTTTTACGACTTGCTTCCTTCATGACGCGGAACGCTGCATGGTCTAGGCGGGGTGTTGGGTTTCAAGGGTACATTGAGGTGGCGGTGCATTGACGGCGCCTAAAGCACAAAAAAAATTCACGGGTAACTTTTTATGAAGGTTTTAGCGACGAGTTACGGGCGAAACGACTTTACGGGATTGAGGAAAGGCGATGCACTGGATACCTACCTTCTTATCTTTAGCATTATCAAAACTGCATTTGATTTATAAGAGTCGATAGGCAATTGAAACTTAAGTAAATTAGGAGGTAGATAATCTTATTAGAGCATTGCCTAGGTATTGAATATATAAGATATCTTAGCTGAGGGTGACCGCTATCACATGTTGGTTGCATTGAATCGTTGCGACGTCAGTGGACCCTGAAAATCGTGGATTGATAAGGAAACGTTCAGCCCCCGGCCCAGGTCTAGAGCGGGTGGTATCGATAGGTAGCATTCGGCTATCGGGACTCGGGGGTTTTATTTAGCAAGGGGAGGGTGTATGCTTAATCAATGGCGGGAGAATCCCGTCCGTACATACCTCGCGTACATACCTACATGTACATTATCTGCCTCATTACATGTAGGCGGTACTTATGGTAGTTACTGTGTGTAACTGAGCTAAATGTTTCGTAATGCAACCTTACAAAAACTCCGTATCGAAGGGAAACAGTAACACTGTATATGGGTACGTACAAGGCTACCCAAGGCGATTACTACATGTACGTAGTACCTATTACATGAAATTAGTATTAGTCAATTAGTTCAACGATTGAAGCTGGCACAGTCAGTCCGAACTGATCCTCAACACATTCGCATCAAGGGAATGCCATCCAGTCCCAAAGCCACCCTTACAATTACCTACCGTGCCTAATCTATGCAGAACCCTCGCTTTGCATATCCCAATTATACCCTTAGTCATTGTCGTCTTCTTCTAACTCTTTAATGATACACCATGGCGTCGCTCAACCTTACCCAGGATGAGTTCAAGGCTATCGAGCAGACGCGACAGCGGCTCTCGCAGATCTCCAGTAGTATTGCGAGCCTCAAAACGGATGTCTTTGCCAGCAACCCTTTGCCTAACCTGTGCGTGCTTCTCCAGCCTTCCCGCTAATTCAGCCCCCAATTATACGAGTTCATGCCTATATTACGCTTTCGGCTTCCTACTCGCTGTCTTGCTTACTTACGTAGATGCCTGCTAACCCACGCCCCAGAGAATCCCTCCAGACCCACGCAGACGTCCTGCAAAGCATGATACAGAGCCTCATCAGCGTCACATCGCCCGCCGCCGAAATCTTCAGCCGCATCGCCGTTCACCCCTCGACCAACTTCCCCGGTCGCACTCAGGAGATGATCCTCCTGCAGTTGCTACGGAAAAAGCCGGAGCCGGATATCGCGACGGCCATGGACGAGGGGAGGAGCTTAGTCGCGGGGCTGACTCCAGCGCCCATTGCTCAAGGCAATGCAGGTGCTGGTGCAGGCGCAGCAAAGGGGCCGGAAGAAGACCTGGAAGATCTATGGAACTCCGTACGCGACTTTTTTGAGCAGCGCGTAAGAGACTACGTCATGAACGAGGGAGACGACATGTTCACGGAGGAGGAGCGCGAGCAGGGAGTGGAGAACGTGCGAACGGGACTAAGGAGATTATTGGAGGACGAAGAGGAGGATGAAGATGAGGAGGAGGAAGGGGAAGGAGACGATGATGTTATGATAATCGATCGTCCGCCACCACCTCCAGCACCCGCGATCGTGACCCAGGAAGTCGAGGGCGCGGCGCTGGAGAACGTCATGCGGTTTGCGTCCATAGGGGAGTTTGTCCCACGCTGAGGTTGCCAGGCGAGGCCGCGACGAAGCGGGAATTCTTACCACGTTTTACGATGTGACACAATCGCCAAGTTGGGAAGAGCTCGTGTCGACGCAACGTATTAGAAAGTATCGTATTGGGTTGACGACGTTACGCAAGGGGCGTCTTACGCTCTCCCAAAAGGGGCATTCCGACGGCGGAGCGGACATCAGTTATGACAAGAGCGGGAAGGCGGGAAGTGAGACACTATGTTATTGGAGATATTAACTCCGAAGACCCCCCATATTCGCCTAGAAAAGCAAACCTGCCGGGTGGATTTGTCATTGGCGATGCTATGCGGCCGCTGACCGCCAAGAATACGGTGTCGGTCCGCGATCACAGGATAAGCAATTGACGCGTATTAAGCCAACAGGTGTCAAAAATTTTATGTTATCAAACTACCTAATTTGCAGGAATAAGCGACAGAGCATGCCCGGATTCCTGTTTTCGAGCCTCGTCTTCACGGATATAAGACGCAATATATATACTCGAGATTGGGTTTGAGTAAGCCTGTGTCACGCATGATTATCATCGAGCCCCATCCGCCGGTCATGGACGGTGTTCGTGCTACCCTTTCAGCCCTATGAGAGGCCGGGAGAGACTATGCCCCGGCCGTACGTAAGCGCGACAACGTCTGACTGCCTATGCAATGCGTTGGTTGAGCTGCATTGTTTTCTTCTTGGAACCCCGAAGCGGCCCGATGGGAGAGGCTGACGTGGGGCCGAGGGGGGATAGCAAAAGCAGAAGCAAAAGCAGAAACAAATGCAGGAGCAAAAGCAGAAGCAGAAGCAGTGGCAGAAGCAACAATCCCCGTAACGAGGCAAGATGAGAAGAAAAGAGAGAGACGGAGAGGAGTTTGGAATGTCCAACGCCCCTTTGGTCTAGCAGGCGAGGCCGAATCCCTCTGTATGCAGTAATACCCAAACGGCGCAAGGCCATACGTGTTGAATCTTGAACAGGGAGATCGCGAGGAGGAGAGCCCAATCGGAACAAAATTGCACGAATATCTACGGGATGTGTTATTCGCTGCGTCTTCGATACCGGTGCTGACTCGCAGATTTGCACCCTCCTAAGCGGGCCGCCGTCGTATTGCCGCAACCCACGATGATGACGGGAAGCTGACGCCTGGAGCGGCTCTCCAACAGGCTCTCCAACAGGCGTGACCGTCCCTCCCTGTAAGCTGATGTTATATCCAGCGGCTTTCCCACCTCACCTATCTCTTCTGCCCTTACAGCCGGTTTAATGTCGTTGCTGACGAGCCGAAACCTGATTGGCCCCCTTGGTATTATTTTGATTGGCGGTCAGTGGCTGGCTGTTCATATTACGGCTTGGATACGACGGGATTGGGTACAGCTCATCGCGACGAACACGACAGCCCTGTCGATATCGAAATCGGACACTATATATCTAACCGCATATTCACCTACGCCTCAGACGAACGCCGGTGACGTAACCGTTTCCGTCGATATTTTATAAGTCTTCGGCTTCCCATCACCAATCTTCGCGGAAGCTCGGTCGAATCCTTCTGCTCCTTTTCGCTAGTCGGGTTATGTTTTTCTGTTGGCAAATATTTTCCGCCCATAGAATTCTGTATAGAATCCCGAAATGAGCGGATCGATACCCACTTCAGGGGTGCTTCGGGATCTGGTCGATTACGATTGCCGTTGGGACGGTGGAGACACCGTTCCATGGGGATTGGACGGCCACGCCGAACAGCAGCAGGAAACCATCACGGGCCTCGTCCGCAATTGCGACTTTGAAATACCCAAGCTGGATGCTCTGAACATGGAGAACCTGACCGACTTCGAGGCTCTCATGTTCGGGGAGTTATCAAACGATGGGAGTTCAGAAGACGATATGGAATCCACTACGAGCTCGGAAGACGAAGGCTTCTTCCCATTCATGGAGCTGCCCCTGGAGATCAGGCTGCAGGTCTACCGCTGGTTACACCTGATGACTCCCATCAGGCTCACCCAGTTCGCGCCCTGGTACCCGAACCCGGTATTTCGCGCTTACTACGTAAAGGCCGTGACGCTGGGCATGAAACCCGACCCGGCGCGGCACGACCCTAGCGTGCTAGAGGATTTTAACGGACCCCCCAAGCAGAGGGCAGACCGGCCACCTCTGCTTTCTCCCGGACGGCCGAATTGCTGTCTACCGACAGCGATCCTTCTGGCAAACAGGCAGATCTACCACGAGAGCAGGCAGCTACCCTTCCTCGAGAACGAGTTTGTTTTTGTAAATTGGTTCGCATCGGGATTATGGGCGGCGCGATCTTTCGTCAAAGGGTTGCGACCGTGGCAGCTGGCCATGCGGTACGCGCGCCTGGAGCTTCTGTCACGGGATCTCGCGGGGCGGTACGCGAAAGAGTGGAGGGAGCTCTGCGAAGCTTGGGCCACCGGACTACGGGGGCTAAGACTCAAGATCCTGGGAGGAGGAGGAGGAGGAGGGACATCGGCGACGGGAGGAATGTCCTGGGTCGTAGCTGGCACACCCCAGAAAGGTGCGCCGCCGGTACGGGTACGGGACTCGGAAGGCAAGGCAGAGAATTGGGTAGAAAACGGGCTAAAATTATTAAAGCACCTTCGGTGTTTAGAGGTGGAACTCTCGGTTGCCGACTGGGACGACCGGACTAAGTTGGAGTGGTGCCGGAGCGTGGAGGACGCCGTGAACGAGGGGAGGGGGGATTCAGAGCATCACGTTCGGGTTTGCTGCGTCGAGAGGGAACACCACAACGAGAGGCGGTACGTGTGTTTGTGAGGGCAGGTCAGGTCGTTGCTTCCGACGAGATGGGTCAGTACGCGGTTTGGCACACGCGAATCCGCATCTATACAGCTCATGCGAACGGATGCGGCTACCGTAGAACGGAAGGGGGTGGGGCAAACTGGCAAGAGCACGGTCGATAGTCCTGTGGGATTGGGTACAATCGGTGTAAGAGGGGCCAAGAAAGGGGAGGTAGAGGCTACGGAGCTATGACTCGGAGGCCGGTTTGTTCGATAGAAATGGGAGTCACCCCGCCGTTGCCGGTTTACCACAGGCTTTTCGATTTGCTACCGGACGCACGTCCCCAGTGCGGACGAGAGAGTTTCGATTCGGTACCTACCTACCTACCTACCTACCTACCTAGGTAACTACCTAATCTATCTAAAGGGACGGGTACTCGGTGAGAAAATCAAGACGGGCAAGAATAGCATTAAACGCAGAGTATTTAACTCGGCTTTCTTCTCTTCACTCCAATCTCGTCTCCTCCCACTTCTTTACAACTACAAACCGCCTAACCTCTACACCTCTACAACTCTACACCTCTACACCTAACCTCTACACACCCCGCAACGGAACTCGACAACGCGACGCGTCCCCTTCTCTTCCGAACCGGTCACGGACTAACCGACACGCATCACTCGCGTTAGTTTCTTTCCTTTCTTTTCTATTCTCGTCGTCGTTCCCTTTTATTTTCGCACTGAGTGCCTGTGCTGTACCCATTCCTTCCCAACCCCAACTAACTTCCGGCGGCAGGTAAATCTCTTCAACTGCACCTCCAGACCGTCTTCAATCCCACCTGCATCTCGGTTCCGGCTCTACCGCCTTTTAATCACCACCGATTGAGACGCATCTCATTTTACCCAACCAACACTACATTTGACTTTCGTCATCCATTACCCATCCATTACTCGGCGATAGCACTACGCTTCCCTACAAGCATCAAGCCTTTGTCTACGCCACTCTAGCACGTCACTGTCTGCGTTAATCTATCGTGAGTATTCTCTCCCCAACCGGCATGCGAATGCTAAACAACATAAAGCACCATCGTAACAAAAGCTAACGTTGATAACCGCACTTTATTAGATGGCCACCTACACAATGGATCACGCCTCTGGGAAGGCCGTGCAGACCCCTGGTCCGATCCGGGATGCCATCACTTACGTGGTCAACCACGTAGTCGAGCCGATTGCAGCCGCAACCCTGGCCCCAACCCAGGTTATGGATGCCGACGGCGGCGCTAGCCCCAGCGTCGTCGCCTTCACCATCGCCTGCGTCGCCGCAGCTTTCATCATAGTCCTGACTTCCGTCTTCAGCGAGGATGAGACCCTGGCGCACCGGTGCTTCCTCAAGGGCCTACGCCTTTTCGCCTTGGGTGTCGGCAACATGGTCGTCGGCATCTGCACCTTCCCCCTCCTCGTTCTACACTACGTCGACAAGTACTAGGGATTCTGGTCACGTAACCGCGCCGCACAGCGGCACCGCCAGCAGTGGCAGCAGCACCGTGTTAACGTGGCGCGAGGTGAAGCGACTCATCCCAGCACACCCACCCGCCAAACGACTCGCCCCACGACGCCCACCAGCGAACCGACTCGCCCCACAACGCCCGTCAGTGAACCGACTCGTCCCGGTATCCTTCGCAAGCCTTCAGCAACACCTCAGTCCGGTAGCGAGCGGAAGCCGAAGGTCGAGAAGTCGGTTCATTACGCTAACGACGACGGCTCCAGGGCCAACAGGTTGAACATCAACATCAATCCCCGCCATAACACGCATCCCGTAGATCCCCGTTTCGAAGTTCGGGACCGCCTCGAACGCGACGCCCTGGAAGAGAGACTTGAGCTCGAGAATCTCCGAAGGCGCTGGCAGCAAAGGGCTAGGGAGTTGGACAGGGCCACGGGATACCGTTAAGAGCCCCAAACTACCATACCCTACCCTACATAGGGTGGCCCATGCACAGAAGAGGGAGATGATAGGAGGCGGCACCAGGGCATGGGATTGGGTGTGCGTCGTAGTGGACTTGAGAAATGGTTGCGGGCTTGTTTCCCGTTGCGGTTCTTTCTTTTCGGTTTTCGGTTTTCGTTTCGTTTCTTTTCTTTTTCTTTTCTTTTCTTTTCTTTTCGTTCGGCACCACGGAGCATGCTTCTTGTCATCGGCCCTAACATGGACAAACGGTCGACTGCTCGCCAGGCAAGACAAGACATAAGGCAAGAAGCAAGAGGCAAGATACAAGGGAGAAGGGCATACGCGCAGATGAACGGCCCTTGAACCTCCGACTTTCAACTCTCAACTCCAATAAGACCGACGCCCTTCTAATAATTTTCAACACACTCGCATGCAAGGAAAAAAGAAACCCCAAAAAAAAAAAAAGAAAAAGAAAAAAAAACCTCGACACCACGGTCCGACAAGGTGCTCACCCCTTGTCCTGCGCATCCTTCTAGAGAGGTCGCCGACCAACAGACCTGCTGTTGCACTGTGCAGACATGGGCACTCAGATCTAAACTGCTAGATCCCCTAGGACACCGTGGCCTCGGTATCAGGGTTGTGCCAATATGAAAACCGAAAAAAGACAAAAACATGGAATTATATACCTAGACAATTAGGTAGTTTCATTCCTCCAATGGAAGTGCTCTATTTGCTAAAATAATGATTGGCTTGGCCGATCTAGGTTCTTACGTGTGAAGATTGGTGATGTTGACCCTGACTAATGCCACCGTATCGCTGCGGTCCTAATACAACAGAACAGGACCGTGTGTCATATCCAGGATGACATTACTCATGAACATGAGTAAATGAGGCCTGTACTACAGGGTATGCCGTATTTTTCTAAAGTACTCATTCCTCAAGGCGTGCTGTCATACCCAAGAACAGTCATCGCCAACCCCCAGGTTTCGCAATGGTGTAGAGCAGTGCCCTAAGGACCAATTCATTCTCCTAACATCCTCTTGGTGGGAGCACCGCGACATCTTCCTGTCGATACAGTCGCTTCAATATTACAGTAGCAACCGAAATCCACCCAAGCTACAGGGAGTGCGTCACGAGATAATTCCCGGGAGTTCAGGAGCGCCAAGGACATCCCAGCTATTTAATTTAGTGGTAAATACAAGTAACAATTGCAGTGTGTCCTCACATCCATAGAAGTAATATGGTGTTAACAGTTTTCTAGGTAGGTAGGTATCTAGTAGGAATCGGTAATCGCAGCTGTCTGCCTACTTAAGAATTAGACATTAAGAAATAATCGTCCGCTAGGAAAGGCAGATAGATATCAGGGATAAACCATACCCTCGTACTCCAGTCGTCATGTCCGCTTCGTATCCTCATTACATATTTCCTATATCTCATTCCCGTTCCCTTTCCGTTCCTATTTCCATCTTATGTACCGATCCGCATACCCGTCCATCTACCCCTATCTTTCCTCGTACATACATACCCAAGTACCTTACATATAGGTACCTATACCCACCAACCCTATCCTCCCTCTCCTCTTTACTATCACACCTAGGTAGATACGTCTGTAGGAGCACTCACACCTTCCCGGCCAAGTACACGATATTCTCCCTCACCGCGTCCGTCAGCTCGCCCTGGCCCGTGTACACGTAGCGCGCCGTCTGCCGCCACGCCTCCGCGTGCGGCACCGGCAGGTACACCACGTCGCCCTCGCGCACGTGGCCCGACCCCAGGAGCGCGGCTATCACGGGCAGGAACGCGCGCGCGTACCGGAGGTCTGGGGAATGTGTTAGCGTGGTGTTGACAAGGTCCTAGGTAGTCTGGCGTATTCCTAAGAAGTTTAGGGGGGAAAGGTTGGGAAAAGGGGAAAGAGGGGAAAAGAAAAGAGAAAACTTGCCCTGTGGGCAGGGGAAAGGGGAGAAGAAGAAAATAGCCACTCACGAATCGGCACAGCCTTCGCATCGCGTATCAAACTCTCCAGGTCCAAACCATTCGGCCCAGCGCACAAAAGCGTGCCCGAGCGCGCCGTGCTCGCGCGCCTCGGCCGCGGCTGCGCTTGCGCCGGCGCGTTCGGAGCGAGACTCTTCGGCCGCTGCCCCTGGCCCTCGTCTACGCCACCACTACCACCACCAGCAGCGTACGCCTGCTTTCTCTGCGCGTATCCGGGCGGGTCGGGGACCGTGGCGCGCAGCGAATCGACGTCCAAGTTGCGCTGGATCAGGAACGCCGGCCGGTCGAGGTCCCTGGGCCGCACGATGGCGCGCACCGTGAGCCGGTTACCGCTTGCAAGCGGACGCGCGGGGTCCGGTGCCGCCGAGGTCTCTGTTGTCGTCGGTGCTGTTGTTGTTGTTGTTGTTGTTGTCGGGGACTGGCCCCGGTTACTGCGCCGCAGAGATCTAGCGATGATGAAGGCATCAGCCGTGCGCGCGTCTCCGAAGTACACGTGCCCCCACGTGCGGAGTTGGGCCTGGACTTCCAGGGCCGCCGGGTTTCGGCGCGGGGAGACGGGCGACGCGGGCCGGTTCGCGGTGTAGTAGAACCTGGGGCTTTGGGGCTGGCGGACCGGGAAGCCGTCGCGGAGATCGATCGACTCTGTTCTCCTGAGGACCCGGTTTTCCGGCCGGGGGGAAGGGTCCGGTGTGACTGGCGCTGGTAGGCCGTTTGCTAGCGTCATCGGGGGCAGGATGCTGATCCTTTCGAGCCTAGCAACTAGAGGCGACGGGGAGTACTCCTCGATTGGAGTCAGGGACGCTGAGTTCACCAGGAGTTTTGTTCTCTGGTCGAGGCTGTTGACCAGGGCTCGGTCTTGCCTCCTCATCGACCCATCGTAAGAGGCTGGGTGGATTGGGCTGGGGCTTGGAAGGCTCTTAGGGGATAGAGGGGACGGTGACAACTTCGCATTGATAGGAATCGGCCGGTGGATGGTCTTAGGCGGACCGCCGACGTTACGGTAGTTGGTCCATAACGGCTCGAGACTCGGACGCCTCGAGATGTCTACATCGCTTGTCATGGGATACGTAGGTGCGCAAGGTCAAAAACGAGTGATAAGCTAATGAGCCAGAAGCGTTTCTCTGAACTATTTCGAGAATTACGAAGCAAGTTCTTCGGCCGGGAAACATGCTCAACGTCTCAGAGCAAGGGTCGATCCTGAAGATATCTTCTATGAATAGATAAACGGGCACAAAGGCTTTTGCGGCTCTCCTTTCCGAATTCTGAAAGAGGAGAGAGGCGCAGATTATAGATCAAAGGGGATCTTATAGAGTGCTGTCGTATTGCGTCAAGAGACTATACATAACAATACGAAGTCTCGAAGTATTCGTAAGCTTGTGGGCGTACCAAGAGTAAAAAGAACAGTCATCGGTCCACCGAAGCCTTGATACGGTGAGGTTAGGCGAGCCATCTCGTGTGAGAATAAAGGAGGTCCCAGATCCCTACCCTTTTCTTCGACCTCGCACGGGGAATTGTTACCTCCTAGATCGGTCAGGGGAATAATGAGTTCGGTGTTTTCTTCCACACCGGTCCCGCGACAAAGAGATATCTATCCGCATGGCCACGATTTCATATAATAGAAGGCGGCTGGCTAGAAGCGCTTTGTGTATAGGTGGCTATATTGAAAAGAACCTTCTTGAATTCTGAACAAGCCTGCCATTGTTTAGCTTGACAAAGGCATGAATGTTGAAAGAAGAGACGGGACGCCTCCCTATCTTCTTTTCCCGATATGCCGTATTACCTAATAATATGCGATCCGTTTGCTTCATACTCCTCGATTACGTAATTTAGGTATATTCGTGCTACCGCTGAGAGCCGCCCAGCCCGCAGCGCTATGAGCTCACAGAACGGCCGCTAATGACTAAGCTGAACTTCGCTGCATGTGATTGGCCCACCCCGCATAGCTTAAGCTCCAATTTTCGTTTGTCACTTTGCGCAACTCTTCAACTTCAACATTAGTTCCGTTGTAAGGACAACACATCAACTCTCGAGTTGACATCTGTCCATACGGTTGCGACCTCTTCCTCTCGCCAGGATGCGAACCGACCCTTGATAGCACACCCTAACTAATCCTTTTTTTTTTGCTCTATGTTTTACCTGCTGTGCTTGTAATCCTCACGGGAATAGAAAATGGGTTCCAATGCGACCACTTACAAGCAGATGAAGGAGGACTTCGTGTCCGGCCTGTCGGGAGGTTCGGTCGCGGAAATCAACTATGTAACAGCTATAGCACCTGTATGCGGATCACCAAAGAAACCAAATCTCGTATACGAGCTTAGAATCGCCAGCTAACCCAAGATCACCGACTACGTAGATCTCCTTCGTCCTATGGTCCATCCTCCAATCCCGCCAGTCCTTCTTCAAGCCGTACAAGCCCCTGAGCTTCCTGGTCGACTTCCTCCTCAACGTCGTCGCGATCCTCCTCTCCATGACCCTCTACGCGAACACGCCGCTCCTCCTCTGCGGCCTGATCCTCGTCCCCGCCATATTCGTCTACGCGCTGCCCCCGAATCCCGCCGCGTCGCGCAAGAAGCCCAAGCTGCCCCCCGGCGCGCAGGCCCAGAAATCCGCCGGCGCCCTGGGCGTCCTGTCCACCAAGCCGTTCCTGACGACCTACAGGGGCTCGATGATGGTCACTACGTGCCTGGCCATTCTGGCGGTCGATTTCCGCATCTTCCCCCGCAGGTTCGCAAAGGTCGAGACCTGGGGCACCTCGCTCATGGACGTGGGCGTGGGCTCGTTCGTCTTCTCGGCCGGCGTCGTCGCCGCGCGCCCCGTCCTCAAGGAGCGGGCCGAGGGGAAGGGCACGCCGCTGCTGCAGAGGCTCGTGTACGCCATGCGACACTCGCTCCCGCTGCTGATCCTTGGCATCGCCCGTCTCATAAGCGTCAAGGGTCTCGACTACGCCGAACACGTTACCGAGTACGGCGTCCACTGGAACTTCTTCTTCACGCTCGGCTTCCTGCCCCCGTTCGTCGCCCTCTTCCAGTCCGCGGTCCGGATCATCCCGTCTTATGCGGCGCTGGCCATCCTGCTCGGGGTTATGTACCAGGTCGTGCTGGAGACGACGAATCTGAAAGCGTTTATCCTCGTGGCGCCACGGACCGACCTCTTCTCGATGAATAGGGAGGGCATATGCAGCTTCGTCGGGTACCTTGCCATATTCTTGGCCGGTCAGGATACGGGCATGTATGTGCTGCCTAGGAGCATCAACCCACGGAGCGGAACTAGCAGCAGCTCCCAAAGAACCACTCTCCTCCTCACCATGGCCGCGTGGACGTCCATCTGGTCGATCCTGTACTTCTTCGCCACGGACTTCAACTACGGCCTGGGGCTGGACGTGTCCCGACGACTAGCCAATCTGCCGTACATCCTGTGGATCGCGGCGTTCAACTCGGCGCAGCTGCTGGCGTGCTGCGCCATCGAGAGCGTCTTCTTCCCGTCGTTCCACAGCGCGACGGACGCGAAGACCGAGAAGGAGGCGTACGAGACGGCCACGAGCAGGGTGCTGCGCGCGTTCAACAGGAACGGCCTGGCTATCTTCCTCGCTGCGAATCTGCTCACGGGCCTGGTGAACCTGACCGTGCCTACGCTGGATGTCGGACCCGCCGTCACCATGGGGATATTGGTGGCGTATGCCGCGGTGCTTACGACGCTTGCGGTTGCGTTGGATGCGTGGGATATTTCTATTAAGTTGTGAGTTTTTGTAGGTGCTAGAGGGACATATACTTTGATATACAAACGAATTTACCGTCTGCTAATCTGTTCCGGATCTCATATATCACGATCGTCTATGATAACTTATAGAATCCCCTTATACTTCCGAAATCCTGGTTCCGTGCTAAGCGGGAGTACCAGCTTAAACCCATCAGCCAAGCGACCAAGCCTGTCCTCAATAAGTTCCCGTGAACGCCCACACTTGCGGACGATGTCCGGGCTATAGCCGCTTGTAACGCGACCCTTAGAACCTAGGTAGTGTAGGGGATATAAGATACCCCCGAAAACCATGACCCTCGTTCTAGGTATAGCTTTACTATACCCATGAGAAGAACATTTCATATCACGGGCAAAGTCAACACGTTCCTCTCCTTACCGCTCACGGCCGAGCCGAGCCTACCCATTACCATATCCTATCATCCATACACTCATACCTCGTACAACAACCCCATCAACCGAAGCTCAAAGGAGCCAGACCAATAATTCTAGACCAGATCTACCGACAAAAAGAGCGTAGATAAAGAGACCGTTCCTACCACCGTACGAACAACGCCCCTTTCGCGAGAAGAATCGACTGGCCTAGAACGCCTATTAAAGAATCACGGTACTCGCTCCCCGCGCCGTCGCCGTTCTGGTTTTATCCCCTTACCTTACTTACTTTCTCCCACTCGATCATCTATCTAGTTACTCACTAAGTCTCTCCCCCCTCTGCCCTCTTTCTCTCGCAGCTACGGCGCCGGCACGAACACTGGCGCCAACATCGAGAGATGCCCCTAGGCCGCCTATTCCTGCGGTACCTGAGCGTCTTCGAGCAGACTCGGGGCATGTGTAAATTAGTTGGCGGTAGTTCGGCGTGCCCGTGGGTCAGGACTGTGGATTCGCCGTAGAGGTCGGATGGTTAAATCTAGGTAGGTAGGTAAGATAGATGTATATATGTAAGTAGATACCTACCTAGATAGGGAGATACGCGTATAATGAAGAGACGGGGAGATAGTGAGGTACATGGATCCCGTAATACGTGAGTGTTTTCGGTCCTCCGTTAATGGCGGCGTTGAATTGCTCCTGGGTAGATGTAAAAGTGCTAGGTTGAAATAGACGCGCCATAATGGTAGAATACAGCGCCGTTCGCCGTTGCATCATTACGAAATGACACCTCGCCGTAGGGATGAAGCTGTCTGGCGTTTTCCATATGGAATTGCAATGAGTCCTATATTTGTAGATGGGCTCAACCGTATATAATAGTATCTTGGTGTTCTCTACCTATGCTGCTATTATGTATAGAGCGGTCGCTGAACCGATCTTCCATGGCTGTCCGGGAACCGCCTGTGGTGCTCTTACAAGCGCTTCTAGAACTGGTAGATAGACTACTAGGCTGTGGCCGTTTCTACACTGGAATCGTGTTTTCACATTCTTACAGCAGACTATCTAATTAAAGAGTCCCGATCCCGTCCGCTACTGGATTTCGTACAGCAAAAGCTTGCTGTGATCAATGGACTACGATGCTGTAAATACCTACGGATAAGACGGCGATCCGTTTGTCACAACAATTTTCTTTTCACCGCCGATCATTTATGAAGGCTCCCTTAGGCGACTACTAACCAGGTAGATGATCGTGCTAAATGCTCATCAATCCATAATATTAGGGAAAGAAGATAGGGAGATCGGATCGCGGGTGATCGTCGCGCTCGGGGTGTAGCGGTGACGATATTCAATCTTCGCGTCAGATTGCCCCCGAGCGATCCACGCCCCCGGATGATCGCGCAGTTAGCCATATTTCCACTTTCGGGTCGCTCATATGTAGGTAGTTGCCACGTTAATCTATCCCGCGGATGCTTCCGCTATTAAGGGTCTGGAGGAGACGGGTTGCTGAAATGCCATCACATGTTAGCGAACCGTAGAGTCGAGATGAATTCGTATCCGAGACATCAATTCCAGGTTATATGTACTGCGCCGGTTTGGTTGAATTTTGCGGAGTGTGCGTGCACAGAGCAGATGTTGAAGCTCGCTTGAGACTTAATTAAGCGCTGAAGATCGACGTTTGTATGAACATGCTCTTCTCATATGTATTCTCTTCTTGATTGGCCGGGGCTTGTGATTACGTAGGTAATCATAGAGACTGGCTTCCCTTGGACCAATTCGCTTCGAGCATGCGAATCTGCTTTTATGAAGTACGGTTGCACGAATTACCAAGGGCTTGTTGTGCGCTCCCGTAATGTTTCATGGGAAGGAGGGATTACCTCGGGAAAACAAAGCGGATGGCTTCGACTGGCTATACGAACGAAGGGTAAAGTCGAATGAGCCTGGGACGATGACGACGATCTTCAAGCGGGTAAAAGTGCGGTCTGGTTCTCAAGTCTGAGCTCTTTGAAACTTGGCCTCTTTTCGGCTAACGGGCTGGTGAGCTATGCCTCGAAGGTTAATAAAGTCTGAATTATTCCTCTGACCCCTGCCCGTATCCATGAAAGGTCATCTCCGATGTTAATGCAAGAAGATCTGATCTTCTCAGCCTGTCAGCAGGGTGGGGGCCTGTCATATGCCGCAGCTGAAAAGCCGGAAGAGAATTGCTTCCATGCTGCTTGTTGCTTGTTGTATGCTGCGTCTGTACGGAAGTATGTAGGTAAACGCGGGTGGTGAGATGAGAGGTCGTGGAGAGGGAGATTTGCGCGATATGCCGGGCTAGCATGTTACATACATGTATCGGTTTGTTGTCTACATGTATTTTCTTACCGTACGTGAAGCGAGGTGTCGTAAGAGTCGCGTCTCGAATCCTGTTCACTGGACCGGCGCCTCAGCCTTACTGAAACTTAGCTAAGATGGAGCGCGTCCGTTGGATTCTCGAGTCTGGATCATCATCGCTAAATCTTGTGTTTGTAGTGGCCGCAGACGTCGCGGCCATAACAAACAACACTTCCGCTGGAAAAACAAAGGTGGCCGGCCCCAGATCGCGACCGTGTCGCGAGCAGCGAGATCTCGAGCAGGGAAACGCAGACCAACTCCTAAACGGGGAGTACCTTACGCATCGAAATGGGATAAGAAGCGAATATTTCACAGGAATAATCCCGAGCGCATAGATAATGACCTAGCGATTGATACCGTTCCGAGATTAGAATACCAAGCTTCTAACTATCTCGCAAGGCAGACGAATAAATGCAACAACCGGACGCCGCAGGGATGGGCCTCGCGTAAACTTGTCCAATACCGGGGTCGAAGAAGGGGGATAGAAGCCAGGTGGAAGATTCTAATTGTACCATAGTATGTGCCATAATGTGCGATGGTCTTTGTCTGATTGAGGTGGGATTCGTCTTATTTTTTTTTCTCTCACGTTTTTCTCGTTTCTTGTATTTCTTGTTTTTGGGACGTGCTTCGATGGGAAGGATGAAATAGGCTGGTACTAAAATGGAGGTACATATGTATTTTTAGACCCCAAATGCCCCGGCTGTTTCAGAGTTGCCCATTTGACGTTCTTACCTAACATGAGAACGGCGCCTGTATTCAATTAAATACAGGCACGTAGTAGGAGGGATATAGTGTGCATATGTACCGCGCTATCCGTCCTCTTAGCCGGGACTTGGGGTGGTTAATGTTGGATAGATGTACCTAAGACGGTACCTATGAGTAGTTCGCCATCGTTATAACTCGGGGAACGCCACCTAGGGCTGCTAGGTACATAGGTCTATACCTTCTAGGTTGCGAGGGGCGAGAAGAGATGCCGGGGGGCGGGTCTTCCAGAGCAGGGGTCCTTGTGGCTGGATGCAATAAGTTCTAGACGAAGCTACGTCTATGTACAATACGTCTTGCAATATTATGGCTTTCATGATTCGAACGTTACTTGTATATAAGAATTGGCGTCAAGCTTTATGATGTCAGTGACGGGATTTTATATAAGCTGCGATTCGAGTATAATATTATTTTATATTTCATAGATATCCCATATGTATCGGATTCAAGCTTTATATTGAAGTTACTACATATATACCTAGGTAGGTAAATAAGACGTAGTTAAGACCTGAGATCTTCTACTTACGTTAATGGCGGAGTTATACCATCGTAGCTTTCTCGCGTATATCTAAGAATATCGTACATTTTACCTATATCCCATGCTGTCTCTTATAAGATGCACTGGCCATGAGTTCAGGGAGGATCTCGCATATTCGAGATAATCCCAACTTATAGATCGCGTCCTATTTTATAGGCTTTGATACGTACGTTAGTCGAGAAACGTAAGTAGCTAAATGGACCTGGCCATCCTGGCTTAGCGAACTTCCAAGTATCAGGGAGCGAGTCCTTCCACGTCTGCCCTCCTCACGCATGGATTCCTCTAGTGTAACAATAAGACATATGTCAAAGTACCTAGGTAGATCCATAAGGCTATAGGCGTTTCCGTTTTCCGGATTGCGCACAGCACTTAGTGATTCCAACAGTGGGATATAGACAGCGAGTAGGTAGTATCATGGTAGGAGACCCTTCCCTAGGGCATCGATTTTCTTTTCTCTTTCATTCGAAAGGCCTTTCCATTCTTTCCAACGCCTAACACCACGACTGATATCAGTTGCGTAAGTTGTCAGCTGCAGATACTATTCCTGAGTTGAAGGATGCAGAAAATATTTCTTGACCCCTCCATAATAATTAACGTCTATTATAGCCACTACGTTGATGTTCAGAGACAACTGGCGGTCTGTACGTCAGACTAAGGAAGATACAAAAATGATCAACGTAGATGTACATAATTAGTATGTGTTTTATACCTGAATCATCCTAAAAGTTCACTGGTTAGCTGCTTAAGCTTTTCGGTGAATGTAGCCGTAGCTAATGGTCCGATATCTGATAAGATACCTGTACCTACATACTTGCATGTACCCGGACGTAGGTATGATAGGTACCATGAAGACCCGTCGTTGCGGACTGTACTGTGCTATACCTAGGTACATCTTAGGTATCGTACCTGCATGAAAATGGTGGTTTACTGTCGTTGCCTTCTCTTGGGCATTGGATGATTTTAGTGACTTCCAAGGTGGCAGCTGGGTGGGTGGCTGTCTTCCTGTCGTGGTTATTACCCGAGGCGGCTAGCGTCAGGGTGTCTTGTACCACGAAGCTCGCCTATCGCGTTGCCAATTTGCGCACTTCGCACCCACTTCCGGTTAGCACAAGCCTCCTAATAAAGCGGACTGGTTCCTTGGTCGGAAGGAAACACATCCCAAAAAATTAAAAGTAGGTACCTAGGTACCTGGGTACATGGTAGTAGAAGGCGCCCCCAAGTTGGCGCATGTACCTTTTACCCATGCTATCACGGTTGTACGGCTGCCAAAACTAAGCCAAAAGCTAGGTACACTACGCCAGAAACTACGTCCAGTGTGACAAGACCCCCCTTGCTGGCGTCTCCATCCGTTCCATCTTTCAATTTCCCTCCCAAGGGCATCCCTACCCACAGCAGCCCACAGCAACCCATAGTAAACCCACAGTAACCCACGTCCCCCAATTTGACGCTCATCTCACTTCAAAAGTGATGGTCTCTGGGTTTTTGGGGGGCCTTGTATTATTGTTGTTGGTTTACTTTTCCTCCCTCTTTCCTCGTCGCCCATCACGTCGTCCGAAGACTACTTGGCCTGCCTTTATCCAGGCGGGAACGACTTCAAGTTCATCGCGCGAATATACTAAGTGTATGCAAAAGAAAAAATTAAACAATTGGGAGACGGTGTGTACGGAATACCGCACCTCAAGCTCTCTCTCCCTCTCCCTCCCTCTCCTAATTTGGTTGTCCTCCAACCCTTTTTTCCCCTTCCCTTCCATCCCTCTTCCCTTCCATCCCTCTTCCCCCGGCCGTCGCCCCCCCTAATCACACGCGTCCTCCGATTCCCGTTAGGCGGTGCATTAGCCAGCAGTCTTACAACTCAATTGACAGCAAAGACCTGAGCATTAAACTCGGCTCAGCGCCGGCGAAGGAAGACATAGGTTCAACTTGGCCCCTAGGCTTTGTGGGTTACTAGCCTAGCATCAGTCATCACTTGGTTGAAACCTACCATTGTCGATTAGTCGACCCTCTCCAGTTTCCAGGTCAGCCATACGCGCGAACACGAAACGCCCGCATATCCCTCCCAATCCCAGTCCCGATCCCTCTTCTCGGATCCCGAACCAGCTACTTTATTATCCACGGATACCCGAGTTTAGAATCGGAAGTCTTCGAAAGCGGCCCTTAAAAGCAACACCCACTAATTACCTAGTTCTACCGCCCTCTCCCTTTCGGAAGTAAATCGAGCTCTTCTTCGCGCCCCGATATTGAAGGACTTAGGTTGTCGCATAATTTTTTGTCTTCTCCACCTGGCGGTTGTCTTGATTTCGCAGAAAAGGAGGTCGGAAGAGATACAAGGGGAAGAAAACAAGCTAAAGATTACTGGTGCCCGAAGCTGCAACCGCATCTGCATGTGCATCTAAGCCTCCCCTTTAAATTGGTCGCTGCAAGGACAAGACAAGAAATATTACCACAGTACCTACCTAACCTAACCTACTAAGCTCGAACCGCTGAACCGAGCAGAGCATAGCAACGACGCAGCTGACAGGCCGTATCTCAGCTGGGACTCTACGACGGACTCAAGAATTGCCGTGTCTTACGCGATTTGTGGACTTGCCGCAAGCTTTGCTACCTGACTACCTACCTATTGTTTGATAAGGACCTGGTAAGGGAGAATCGAATCGCCGATCAGCTGCTTTATCCACGCGGAACTTCCTTCAAACGAGACAGCACCTCATTGCAACGCACAATGCCAATCTGAACTGGCTCATTGGAGGATCAAACGAAACAGGCTGCCCTCTGGATTTTTATTTTCTGGAAAAGGAAAAAAATTCAAACCGCGTACAGGCATTCCCTATACTCTCCCAACACCCCCCCCATTTTCCCTCCTTATCGACACCGCCTTACCCGACTCGCATCCATCGTTTAAAGAAGGGGATTGTCGTTTGGTCGTATTAGACCCTTTGTTTTAGGTACCGTCCCTTCAGGGTTGCATCTCAGTAGCCCTGACAAAGCGACCTACGCGTATCGCGTAGAAGATGTCTTCTGCTGCATTGCAGTCAGCTCCTCATCAGCCGACCTCTATACCCGTTCTGAATACGCCCTCGCCCGCCGCCGCTTCTTCGTCCCAACGACAATACACCCCAGGCCAATCACCCAACCGTGACGGTCGCTATGCCAACCGCGAAAACGCGAACGCTTCACCTGCATCTTCGAGGCGGCCGTCCAGACGGCCGAGCGGCAACAGTGCGAACGCCACGAGCCCCGTCACAACCTATCCAGAACAGACCCAATCTCCGATGACTTCGCGAAGCGCACTAGCGTCGCCAGTGCCTGTGGCAGGCTCTTCGGCCGAATATGATAGATCGACTTCGACTCGCCGAAGAAATGAACCCCCCGTTGCGCCGCCGCGAACCTCATCGACGCACCAGGCATCTTCCGGGGTAGCTAATCCTCGAAGGGCAGCTCGTGCCGAAGAGCGAGCCGCTGCGAACTCGCCGAGACGAGCAGCAGGGGACGGCAGTAGGACAAACGGGCATTCCGACTCGGCGCGGGGAGCTTATGACGATCCGAGCTCTCGAAGCCGAAGAGCAGCATCTCAACACCTCGCGCAGGAACCCGTCCAGAGACCAAACCCGAACAAAGATCACAGGCAAACTGTTACAACTACGATGCCTGTTAGGACTGCTACGAACAACTCGTCCAGACAGCCGTCCCGTGAGGCCAGCGAGGTGCTTAATCGCGTTATCGTGTCTCAGCCTGAAGACGATATCGAACGAGAACTAGAACGGTTAGGGGAGGCCCAAAATCAGTCGTCGTCACGTCGGGTTACCGAGGAGGACGATCAGGCTGCTCCCCCACCTGTTGTCGCATCAAACGATGTGCACGAAGAGGGCCGACGTGTAGGCCGAAGCCGACACGATCATTCTAAACGCGAGAAGGGCTCGAAATTCGGAGATTATTATTTGGGGAACGTCATCGGCGAAGGCGAGTTCGGCAAAGTAAAGCTCGGTTGGAAGCAGGATGGAGGTGTCCAAGTAAGCCAAGAGATTATTTGCTCCTAACAGCTTCGGGGATATACTAATAGCTGCTTTTAGGTCGCTATTAAGCTCATCCGTCGGGATAGCGTAGGAAATAACCCGTCTAGGCTGGCCAAGATATATCGTGAGGTTTCCATTCTACGCGATATCTCGCACCCCAACATCGTACGACTACACGAGATGTCTGAGACGGAGCGCCACATCGGAATTGTCCTCGAGTACGCTTCGGGCGGCGAGCTCTTCGACTACATTCTAAACCATAGATTTTTGAAGGATGGCCCTGCCCGGAGACTCTTTGCCCAACTCATCTCGGGAGTCGGGTATCTCCACAAGAAAGGCATTGTCCATCGGGATCTGAAGCTTGAGAATTTACTGCTTGACCGAAATCGCAATATCATCATCACCGACTTCGGTTTCGCCAATACCTTCGACCCGAACGACGAACTGACCGAAGAGGAAGAGTTGAATCTGTCTGATCGAGACTTCGTTAAGCGCGTCGGCCTGGATAGGATCAAATCGAACGGGATGCGCAGAGGCGATCTGATGCAGACAAGCTGCGGAAGCCCGTGTTATGCAGCGCCAGAATTAGTCGTCAGCGACTCGCTCTATACGGGCCGAAAAGTCGACGTCTGGAGTTGCGGCGTTATCCTGGTAAGTTCTCAAGCGACGTTGTGTTTCTCGTAACCGCATCTCCGATCTTGCTTACAAAGTTTTAGTACGCCATGCTTGCAGGATATCTGCCGTTTGATGACGATCCCGCCAATCCCGAGGGTGATAATATCAACCTTCTGTATAAGTATATTGTGAACACCCCGCTCACCTTCCCTGAATACGTTACTCCTCATGCACGAGATCTGCTGCGTCGCATACTAGTCCCAAGCCCGCGAAAGCGTGCAGACCTATTTGAGGTGGCTCGGCATAGTTGGCTGAGCGAATATGCGCACGTCGTGGAATTCATTACCAGCAGCACTACTACCAGCAGCGAGATCCAGAACACAACCGTACCGACCGATGATGCCGAGGCTGGAGGCTTAGCAAGGAGTGCGTCTGTTAGGGAACCGCCTAAGACGAAATCGTCGGCCGCCGCTCAGGGCGATTCCTCGCGGAGGCAGGGCAGGACCGACGCGGAAGAGCAAGCGTATAACAAACAGCAGAAGGATAATAAGCGGCGAACCGTGCAGGTGGAATATGTCGCTCCCGTAACTCAGACGCAGAGGGGAGGCGAGCAGTCGGATCCTCACGGGACTCCTCGCGGAAAGACTCGGGCTCGTTCCTCCAGCCAAGGTCCTGTCGAGGTGCAATCTTCGCCTGCCGACAAGCCCCTACCGAGAGACCCTCCGGTCTCGAAAGACGAATACGCATCGTCGCCTCGAGACCCGCGAAAACCGCCGAGCTCGCATCGGCGAGACGTCCCGCCTCCGCGGACAAATATGCCGCGTACGGCATCAGATCATGCTTATATGGGTGCCACGGCCTCCGGGACGTCGTCGGCGAGGCCTGCTACTGGAGGCTCGATGCACTCAACGGCCTCTAGATTGGCCTCATCTACACGAGGATCGTACGGTCAACCATTACCCCCAGCCGTTGCCGGTACTAACGCTCATGGAAGCATTCAACAACCGAAAAGCTCGAAGAATTACGTTATCTCGAACCCAATCCCTCAAGATACGCCCGACATGGACTTCGGTCGACCCAGCATCAGCGTACCTTCGAAATTCGCACAGGTGTCGGGTTTTAGTCAAGGACAACAGCAAACGGGCGAGGCCAAGGGCCACAGAAGATCGAACACTATTGGCGAAATCGGGGGTAAGATCTTCGGTCGCAGTGGTTCAATCTTCGGAGGACGTAAGAAGCGTGCGGATCAACAAGGGGAAAAGCCATCAAAGAAGTATCCCCCGATTAGCATGTCAAACGCAGTACCTGGCGATTCGAGGACTTCGATGGAGTCCCGCGCGTCTAGGAGGTCCTTTTCTCTGGGGATCGGTAAGAAGCGAAGCGGTAGTATCGCCGGATCGCAAGCGTCACTTGAGAAGCCGCAGAATCGCCGTTTCTCTCTAATGAGGGCAATGGGCCTAAGCAAGGAGCCTACGACTCCCTCTGCCGATATTTCCCAGCAAGATCTGCCGATTCAGGAGCCCCCCGACGTAGACGAATATAACCAGTATGCGGCTCAGCAACACGACCAAGCTAATGTTGGACAACAATATGGGGACGGGACGTATGAACCGTCATTGCAGTCACCGCGACTGGGATCGGCGCCGGCAGCCCGAGGAGACCCTCTCAACAGCCCCGTCCAACAAAGATTCTCGTCGAACGCGAGGCCTACGGCGATTCCTTCCTATTTACAGCAGGGTGCGGTTCTAAACTCCGAATCCGAATCTTCCATCGAGCCTCAGCGAAAAGCACAGACTTCTGCGCCTTATCAGGGCGGTTACGACTCTGACCCCTACGACGGACGTCAGTCCGGACGTGGAAGTCGCGTTCTACAGAAGAACAAGAGATTCGTGGATGCTTACGATGGGGAAGAGTATGGAAGGCCTCACGACCACGCGGGTAGTAGCGGTGCGGCGAAGCGAGTAATGGACTTCTTCAGGAGACGAGGTCGGGCGCGGGGAGGCGAAGCCTGAAAAGATAACCAACGGAATTTGTTTGGAGGAAACAGAGAAGGATCAGATCGCGAAAAGAGGACTATTACCGACTCTTAACGACAACTTTGGAGGGTACCCATTAGCGTACCCAGACGACGACAAGATCGCTTCGCCTAAAATTTTTGGAATGCTGATGATACCTTGTTCTTCGCCAATGCCTATATCCCACTTTACCTACCTTGTAATACGAGACGCAATCCTTTTCCAGGGAAGCAAGCAATCTAATATTCTATCCGTCGACAGAAACGACGCAAATCGCAGAACCTTTTGGAGGTGTGGTTGGAAGGGAGAGGCAATAAGGCGAACGGTCTCCCCGCGGTGTGGTAGCAAGCCTCACGAGTTTTGGAAGATGACGCGCAGCAAGAGGTCGATATCGACTTCGACGATTATTCGGAACCACATACCATAGCAAAATTTCCCACTCCTCTCTTCTCTCTATCTCTCTGTCTCTCTCAACCTCTGCTTCTGTTTTCTCCGTCGCTATACGGAGGGAGCAGACACGTCGATCGATCAATTATCTCAGTTAGTCATAGTCATAAGTCATAGTCATGGGCTGGGAGTTAGGACGGCGTGCAAGTAACCTACCTTTTTATGTATGTAGATGGCGGGAGCTTTTTATTTTCCCCCTGTTTTTATGTCATGTCGAAGCGCGCTCTTCCGCCGAGTACAGCACAGCATAGTACGTGTCCACCTTACCTACCTCGCGTACCCGGCCCGAACCGACCTGACTATAAGCGAAGGCGAAGGCGAAGCGGAAAGAAATTTTGGGGGCCAGGAGAGTGCGCAGCGCAAGGAGTACCTTTCGGAGTATTTTTTTCATCTACGTAGTGGCATATGGAACAGACGGACGGTTGTTACATACTTTTCTTCAGAACGCAACGCGTGCTTTGGTGACGTGACTTGCTACGCTACTGAGTTTTAATTAAGTATTTGCGATATTTTGTGTCGCAAGTATGGAGGAAGTCCTGTTTACCCGCGCGTCTGTCTGTGCTTGTGTCTGCGTCTGCGTCTGTGGATGTTTGCGTTGTGCGTTTGTTTAGGAGTTCAAGCATGCATATTCATTACTGGAGTGGAAGAAAGGGGTTATATCCCCAGGGAAGCAAGCATGTTAATGGCGGGCGTATAGCTGGGTACCTACCCTAAGCTAGCCAGCGAGCTGGAGGGTGAAGAATGCTTATTGCTCTCAGAGTTTAATGATAATTTTATCGGTCGCTACTTATGCGTGTTTTATTCCGAGTAATTAATGGCGGTTTAGACTCCTTTTTTTTCTGATATAGATGGCTCAGTACCTAAGGTTAGGGGTTTGTAGTTTGGAAGACCTCTGAATAATGTTGGCTGGTAAGGTGTAGATTGTATAGAAGGAGGTAGGTATAGGTCAGGTAACCCACCTAGGTATGCATTGAGGCATGAGAACACCTCGCGTACTCAGCTAACTACCTACCTACCTAGATACCTACCTAGGTAGGTATATATAACAAACGATGGAATAAGTCACGGCAATAAATAGATGTTAAGCATATAGTAGAAGCATATAGTGAGTTAAAATTTTACCCCTTTGAAGTCTCTGCCTCGATTACCCACCTAGCTTAACATGCCCAACTCAGTGTCTTAGCCAGGGATTCTAAAAGGTCCATCGTCTTCTTTTCGTGTGGTTGGCCACTTTAATCTCTTGTAGTTATAGCCTGAGCGTAGCTTGTAGAAGTAGGTAGCTCTCGCTTAAGACATGTGAAGGAATAAGATAGATCTAGGTTCCGAATCTCGACTCTAGAAAGGTCTACTATATTATGTTTAGTACCTAACTACCATAGTTCATTCTACTATAGGCTTCGGATATCTTCTGCAGGTATTGGGGAGCCGAGAATGAAGAGCTTTGGCTGATCTCGTCGTGGCCCGGTCTTAGCTGATTTACCTCGGACTATGTAGATATCTACATCACATGCTTGAAGTGTTTCTGCCTGTTTCGTTTTCTGAGGCTGGAGAGTAAATTGCTGTTGATAGGTAATAAGAATTTGTCACTTGCATAGAAGGCACTGAGAGGTTGGGCTATGAAAGAATGCGGTATAACGTATATACGTGGTACCCCATAAGAAGCGCTGAAGAGGCCTATAATCCATGGATATTTACCTGGTAGATTTGGAGTTTATAGGCGAAGCTTGTTTGTTTTAAGTTAAATGAGTATGACAAACAACTATTAGCCGACTTCACTGTACGATCATCTCCGGCAGAGGGGGATAAGAGGTGAGTATTATTAATACTAGTACTTCTTGTAAGGACGCCTCCGCCTCCCCCGGAATCTGAGTTGGTAAATACTTGGGTACATCCTGGCTTGTACCTCTGAGTTGTTTCGTTAATCTGCGCATGCGGCAGCGTCGCTTCTAGTTCGCCTCAACTACGAGACTACGTGTTTTCGTTTAGGCGAATAAGAATGGGAATAAGCGCCCGATAGACGCATATACCGGAACTCATCTGCGGGGCAAGAAATCAGCGACTTTTGTTAGGCAGCTCGAACTTCGTGTCCCAGTGATTCACGGTGGCGCGTTTCGTCAGCAACGGCTGCGGCAGGGCGTGGAATCTAGAAATTTATATCTATGGCTTATATGATAGCCTCAAGGCTTCAAACCTTGAAGATGGATGAGCAGCTCCTCATCTTTTTACTCTTCGACTAATTTTCTTACATTTCATCACTTCGAGCATAAAGTTGCGCCGACTTAACTTAGAACGTTAACCTTCAACGTCGATAAGATGGAAATAGATCCGCTGATTCAGTCGTACTCGCACCTAGCGCAGTTTCCTCGGGCTAATGAGGCTTTGCATACCCTGAAGAAAATAGCTTCGTTGGTGAAGCCTATCATGAGAGCGAGAGGGTGGAAGGTCGGGCAGCTGACCGAGTTCTATCCGGAACAACAAAATCTTCTAGGTACTTAAGTTGAGTAGATATTGATATTGGTTCAACCCGTCGCTAATGTCATAATCGGTAGGCTTGAACGTAGACGCCGGCAAGAGAATATGTCTTCGACTTCGATACCCCGGCGACCGTAGCCAGTTTATCCCCCTCTCACAAGTTACTGATACGATGCTCCACGAACTTGCGCATAATGTTTACGGCCCGCACGATGCTAAATTCCACGCGCTATGGAACCAGCTGCGAGACGAACATGAGGCGCTTAGCATGAAGGGATATACCGGCGAGGGGTTCTTGTCGGAAGGCCGCCGACTTGGCGGTAGGAGGATACCCCCGGAGGAAGCTCGTCGACTCGCTCGAGCTGCTGCGCAAAAGCGCCGACCTACAAACACGAGCCCGGGTCAGAAACTAGGTGGAGTCGGCCCTCGGCCGGGACAAGATATTCGAAAAGTCATTGCCGACGCGGCCGAACGGCGCAACAGGACGCTCCGGGGCTGCGCGAACGACAACCAGCCGCAAGACGAGATCCGAAAGATTGCTGACACGGCTACTCGGAACGGCTTCAGGACGCAGGCCGAAGAAGATGCTGCGAATGAGGCGGCGATAGCTCAGGCGCTCTGGGAGCTCGTGCAAGAGGAGGAGCAAGCCCAGAAAGGAGACAGTTATATCCCGCCGAGTTCCAGCAGACAAATCTGGGCCAATGGCAACGGTTCTGCTGAAACGCCGGGACCTTCACGCAAACCCGGACGTAGCTTAGGGGACGGAACCGGGGACTCTGGGTGGACGTGTGGTGTTTGTACCCTCAAAAATCCGACTACATTCCTGTGTTGCGACGCGTGCGGAACGGAACGGGGCGAGACCAGCCAAAGCCTCGCTGGGGGACCGTCCAAGCGGCAGCCGACATTCATAGATCTTACTCAGTCGTCGCCGCCGCCGACGAGTAGGAGTAGTACTGCAACGTCCAGAACAGGATCGAAGCCATCGACAGGGTCGGCTGCACCGCCCCCTCGACCCGCAGCTCCTGCAAAACCGGCGACATGGACGTGTTCGTTCTGCGGTCGGGTTAGAGAGCGGCAGTGGTGGTCTTGTGACCTATGCGGAACGATCAAGCAGAAATCGTAATATTGGATGGGAATCGACTTCCCGGTACCTATTGGGGTTATAGCGGCATCGTTTATGCTAGGATAATCAGAAAGCTTGGTGCAGCTATTTTGGGACACGATTGCCCCCTTTGTGGATGATGGGCTCATTTTCTGAGGATTGACCGTTTTAGGAGAATGACATCATGGGTTGGCGTGTTTCTTACTATGTACCTTCACATGCTCGGCCGTCATACCGTCTACTTTGAACTCACATATAGTACCTCACTGAATGGACTGTAATGAGGAATTCTTCAATAGTTGCTAAATTAGATTACTTGATTGAAAACTCTATGTATCCATCGAGGACGTAAATATATAGACGTCTAAATTAACTCGGATCGCCTTTACGAGGTTTTCGAATATCTATCTTCGTCTTGGTGACTGAAATCAGTTAGACCACCGAGTTTAGAAGTGGAGCCGAGTCTTTGCGCTTGCGGCAATTGATTACGATGTGTTGAAGCTATGATATCATTGAGATGGTAAGGTCCCTTCTTTCCCCCGTCGTCTTCGCGATCTTCAGCTACTATGTACAATCACGTTGCTGACACGATTCGATTTCGATCCGATCGATATCACGGAAAGAAGAAGAAGAAGAAAAAAATCTTTAACGTACGTGCGTAATGTTGACGAGCGTTTCATTCCCTTTCCCTATCCCACATCAGCAAGCCACTCATGTACGGGTGACGGACCCTAGCAATCCGATACGCGATGCTGTGTAAATGCTACCACACTTACACATACCTAGGTGAGGTAAGGTAAGGTAAGGTAGGGTATGTGGTAGGTAGGTATGTATGTATGTATCCCTTGGGGATATTTCGGGGAACGAGGCCACGGATGGCTGATCCCATATAGGGCTGGACGGACCCCAACGAAACCAGCCGCATATTACCTAGGTACCGTCGGCGTCAGTAGGGAGCTGTAGCTAACCTACCTAACCTAAGGGCGGGGAACACCAAAAGCTGACGGTGTGAAGCACTTGCTCGGAAGACTGCAAGTCCCACGACGTCATTCTGGGGTTGGGTCCCGCGTGGCGGCCGTTGAGACGGCTTATCGATCTACGCTAACCTACGTAAGTTTTTGGTATTTTGCTTTATTTCTTATGAATAAGAAAAAGAAAATTCTGCTCTCCGCATGATTACGAAGCTCGACTGGGAACCATGCATACCTCGATTATGGATGGTACGGAATGGTACGGAATGGTCTCGGTGCGATCGCAACGTCGAGGTTCGTCGTTCAACGTCCGAAGGCAAAATGTTGCTGCTGGCCACTTGCCACGCTGTATACTTAACTATGTAATGAATGGTGAAGGTTAAAGTCATCCAAACAGTTCTAAATTTGTGTTATGAGTGTTTCCGGTTATAATATCCCTTACATCTATATTCCTAGAGATTCGAGATAACCGAATTGACAACGGGGATTTACCACGTATATGATTGGTGACTTTTTAGGTTAGGTACATTATGTGTATACGTTAACGCTTCAAGGGTAGAACACGTACAACATGATAGAATCGACCCGGTCACAGTGCGAACCGTTTCGAGTATGCAAACACCCTTAATACATGTATATGCTACACGTACCTACCTATCAAGGTGAGAGGTATTCGCCAGGTACCCGTATGGGCATATGTGACTACCTACAAATTAGTAGGCAGAGATAACACAGCAGTAACATAGCAGTTACTCGGTAGGGTCGTGCCCTAGATGGGCATGGGGTCCTTGCCAGTCCCACTCCCGACTCTTATTTAGCTCGGTGATCAGCGGTCTATTTGCTCAGCTAAGGTAGGACCCTGGACCCCGAATTGATTGACGTTCGCCTCGGATTGGAGCTGTTGCGTTTTGGGGCTCCGATATTGTTCATCGCTCAAACTAGAGGTAATCTGTGAGGAAGCTCCAACAGCGTAGAAAACCTCACAACGTTCGTTTGGGGCGATGGAACAATGTAACAATGAAACACCGAGATCGCATCCAGTAACCCAAAGAGAATTAGGTTGTTCCTGTACGACGGAAGCTTAGAACGGACCTAATCTAACTTGTAGCGGCCTAGGCCCTGGAACGTAAAGTCAGTATTCGTCCTAGTATGTATACCTCCTAGACTTGTACAATACATACATGTATCGACGTGCCTGACAAGCTCGACATGCCCAGGTACATGTAATTAATTGATGTATACCTACATGTATGTAGTCCAGTGGATGGCCTGGGCTTTCCCCGTTATTTGCCGCGGATATACCTGTATAATAACATGGTACTTTATATGTCGCACGATTTTGTACTTATCGATCACCTCCCCTACCCTTCCATACCCAACCAACCTCGACGTGTACCTGGACTGCGTACGTATCGGGTACTGTGATCTGAGGCGCATGCGTCCATCTACCTCCAGTCGCTCCCAATGCCGCACACCGACAGTGACCCATTCTTTTTCTTTTTTTCTCCTCTCATCAGACTCTATAAGGCCTAACCTAAATTGAGGACAACACATATCCCGCCATTCCGCCTGACTAACTGACTAACTAACTTATCTCGACTATACCCTGAGTACCCTTGATTACTCTGGCTTAAACACCTGCCCTTAAACTACCATGACTATTATCATTACCACCACTACTGCCACTGCCACCACTGCCACCTTTACGCAGACACACCTGGACAGCCTAACCAACTTGGACGGCCTAACTTAGACGGCCCCCCCGCCGCTGCGGCGTGCTCGGACGCATCCTTATATCTCCCAAAACGAAAAAAGAAAAATACGAAAATACGAAATCCAGCCTGTGTGGGAGTTAGCGGCTATCCATTCTCCTCGAAGAACAAAGGTAACTCTTCGTTAGTGTCACCGAACGGTCGAGACCGCCCGCCGTAGCCTCCGTAGCTGGTGCGCTGGCCGGCATCCACTGGTTCTGGTGCTGGTGCTGGTGCTGGTCTCCGACCAAAGCTTTCCAGGAGGTCACCACCCCCCCAAAAGAAGTTACATGCATACCTAACCTACCTACCGATCTACCCATTCTATCTCACTCGCGATATCTCTGTTGTACCTTGCCCCTTGCGTAAGGCCTTCGCGAATGTTACTCGTACTCTCCGATTCATGGCCGTCGACTAGCAAAACCCTAATAACTCTCCCGCCGGAAGCGCCTCTCTGACCTTAACGACCCCCGAACCAAACCGTTGTGCTGTGTAGCCCATGGGCTTTCTTCCTTCCGTGCCCTCTGCCCCGGCGACATGACGCCTCCTAACGCCTTGGGCGCCCCGAGTCCCATGCCCTTACACATGTCCATGGACCCGGATTCCTCGTCCGCTCCGGATATCCCGACGGCGCCGCCGGACCAGAACCTAGACGAGAACCATCGGCCCGCCGCCTGCTCAATTGAGCAGCCTTGCCGTGCCCAAGATGTCGACCCCCTCTCCGTCAGCACCAATCGCATGTTACGAGAGACCCCCGCTATGTCGCCAATGAGAGGAAAGCGATCCGCCTCCGCGAGTCCTTTGAGGTTAACCATGCCATTCGTATCCCCGGGCCAGCTCGCCTTCTCTGCCATGCAATTCCTACCCGTACCTCTGCTAGTCTTGAACAACTTGAAGACCGTCGTCCTGGCAAATGAAGCTATGGGGAAGATGCTGGGTATGGTGGGTGACTCACCCCACCCCCTGGACGATCCGGCCGTAATATCTGAATCCCTTCGGGGACAGACTCTCTCGCAGATAGGCATCGACATGGTCCAGGACGGTAGACTGGTCTGGGTTTCCTGGGAGTCTTTCTTAGACGAGCTAGTGCTCGAAATGGGCGCGAAGCAGGCGGTAGATAACCTGACGTCGCGGACCGAATATGGTGATGGCGAGGCCGCAGCGACGGCGGATAGCGCGAAGGTGGAGACCTCCGGTGGTATTTTGGGGAAGCCGGCGACGGATTCTGCCGTCGATGTCGTGGTGCTACCTAAGTGCCTGAATACAGAAGTGCCAAAGTCGAAACGAGCCGAATATCAAACATACGCCAAGATGATCATTACGATATGGGAGATCGAGAATCACCAGACCTACTTCACCCTGACGTTTACTAACACCGGGTCCTCGCCTGCCCCTCTCCCAAGTAGACGGGTTCGTGTTGCTCGGCCTTCCACGCTCGAAGCTGCCGACCGCAAATCTATACAAAATTCTAACCCTCCTTCGCTTGGTTCGGGCCATTCCGCTAGTTCACCTTCGTTCACTAACAGCCCTGGTTCCATCACCGTCTCGACAAGTCCGTTTCCGCCTATGGGTCCCCCCTCACGTCTACCTCCGTCAAGTACTCCGTCATTCCTCCAAAAGATGACTATAATTAAGGATGCTCTTCTCGACAAGACCGAGACGCCAATATTTTCAATGTGGGTAGACGGTAGTGCCCCGGTCATGAATAGAGCGGCTCGAGATCTCTTCGCGATCACTACGGGCGACGAATTCCGTGATGGATATGATTTGCTTGCTCACTGGGAAGTTTGGGATGGCGATTTCTCGAAGAAGTACGCCCCCTCTGAGCTCCCCATCGCTGTGCTTCTAAGGGATCGGAAGCCCTTTTCGTCGTGGAGGATCGGCATGTATGACAAGAGGAAGGGTTCAAAAATCGTATATGACGTGTTGGGCGAGCTAATCACGGACGATGAGACGGGAGAAGTCATCGCGGGTATTATAACGTGTCGGGACGTGACCCACTTAGCTCAGGAAATCACGGATATCAAGGTCGCGGACGAGGAGCGATTCAAACTAATATGCGATACCATGCCTCAGATGGTATGGACGGCTAGAGCCGACGGAGTCCACGACTTCTTTAACAGCCGCTGGTACGATTTCACCGGGCTGTCACCAGAAGAGAGTCTGGGTCAAGGTTGGAAGAAACCGTTCCACCAAGACGACATGCCTACCACTTGGAAACGGTGGGAGCATAGCCTAGCCACTGGAGAAGCTTATGCTACCGAATATCGATGTCGTAGTAAGGAGGGCGAATATAGATGGATGTTGGGACGTGCATTACCATTGAGAAACAAGCGCACGGGGGCCATCGAGAAATGGTTCGGAACATCTACGGACGTACACGAGGCCCTCGAGGCGAAGATGACCGCGAAACAAACTAGAGCACAGCTTCTGAGCGTTCTTACCCACGCGCAGACCACGATCTTCTCTGTGGATCAGGATCTCAATCTCACCATGTTGGAGGGAGCGATGACCTGGATTTCGGGCAAAGAAAATTTGCCCAACGATGGCGATGATAGTATTGACCCGCATATATACGTAGGGAGAAGTATCGACGAGGTGTTCATTAACCTAAATCCGCGGCTTCGTCCAAGCGAGTTCGCAGCATTTCTCGAACCTGTGAGACGTATCTTGGCTGGTAAGCAGTTAACCGAGACCGTTCACGAGCATAAATTAGGTAGGTATTCAACGTATGGTTGGCGTAGCAAGCTATTAATAGGCGTCCAGACGATCGCTTTTATCGCACTAGGTTTCTGCCTCATGTTGAAAAAGTATCACAGGACGGCCGAACTTCTGAGGCGGTAATTAAGGGCGCCATCGGCGTCGTAATGGACGTTACAGAGCTAAAGAAGCGAGAGCGAGATCTTGAAGAGCAGGTCAAGGAGAAGAGGCAGCTTAAAGCCAATGAAGCGGCGGCTAAAGAAGCGAGTCGTCTGAAGAGTCAATTCTTAGCGAACGTAAGTTTTGACCTTGACGCCTTTTTTTTATAGTTCGCTGAATTATTGACACATCAATAGATGTCTCACGAAATTCGAACGCCGATCACTGGGGTAATAGGGATGGCTGAGCTTCTTCTCGACTCGCCTCTGAACGAAGAACAGCGGGAATATGCGGAGAACCTCAGCCGATCCGCGAATGCTTTGCTAACCGTCATTAACGACATTTTGGACTTCTCCAAGGTCGAGTCCGGTCGCCTCGATATCGAAGAGGTTCAATTCTCCCTCTCCGTAATAGTACAAGATGTCTCTAAGATGTTGAGCTTCGCAGCCGGTAGGAAGAGCTTAGACTTCCGCTCCGATATATCGACGGATATCGAAAACGATCTCGTAGTCCTTGGCGACCCCGGCCGCGTCCGGCAGATCATTACAAACCTTCTCACTAATAGTATTAAATTTACTAATTGCGGCTACGTGAAATTCTCGGTATTGAAAGAAAAAGAGACGAACGACACTATCGAGATTAGGTTCGTTATCGAGGACACAGGTATCGGGATTGACGAGGATGTCCTGAAGCGTCTATTCCAGCCGTTTAGTCAAGGCGACGCATCTACAGCCAGGAAGTTTGGGGGAACGGGCTTGGGATTGACGATATCGAAGAACCTAGTTGACCTAATGCGCGGCAGAATTACGCTCGAGTCGACGATAGGCCACGGTACAACGGCGACTTTTTGGATTCCGTTCAACAAGCCGCAGACTCCGCAGAGAGATGCCCTCGTCGACATCGGCCGCCTTCCCGAGAGACTTCAGTCTGAGATGAGCGTCTCATGTAACAGTTCGGAACATGAACATTACTTGGGGACGCCACCGCCAGATTCTTTGCAGGGTCCGTCGGACAAGCCGAGACGGCCCCGGAAGAGGCCCGTCAATTTAAAGGCGCCATTTGCGTTCGACGAAGATCTTCCTAGGTCGGAACGCGCTAAGGTTCAAGTGCTTGTTGTAGAGGATAAGTGAGTTAACTGATGCTCGGATTCGAAGACTTGCTTGAAGAATTTCTAACGCGATGACCACCTTGTAGCGCGGTTAACCAACAAATCGCAACCAAGACTATTAAGAAACTTGGCTTCAGCGTCTGTGCAGCTTGGAATGGGAGGGAGGCACTTGAATACGTCGAGGCTTGCAGGGCAGGCAAATCAACTAAGCCCGACATAATTCTTATGGACGTGCAGATGCCGGTGATCGACGGATATAAATGTACTCACATACTGCGACACCACGTGCCATATAAGGCATACACCAACGACGTGCCCATTGTGGCCATGACGGCTTCGGCTATTCAAGGAGATAGGGAAAAGTGCACAAAGGCTGGGATGGACGACTACCTTTCTAAGCCTGTCAAGAGCATCACTCTTGAGAGGATGCTAGTGAGGTGGAGCAAATCGCGCCGCAAGACGGACTCCATATCGTCCTCATCAGGAAACCTGTCCATTTCGGACTGCTCCGAGTCCGCGGAACGGTGCGTCAGCGCCGACGTACCGACGCCGGCTACATTCGGTTTCAGCTCGGCCAATAGCAGCTACAATCCTAAGACGCCTTCGGAGCGGTCGGCGCGTGCCGACGCGGAAGGCATCGGGGACGAGGATCGTAATAACCTCCTGACACCCCGCCCCGTAACTACACGCTCCGGATCTCACGAAATCAACACGTTCCCGTTCGGTATTTCCAAGCCTACTCGCCAGCTCGATAGCAACGAGCTCGCCATGCAGCTCAGAGACGATAAGCTCATTGACGCAGCCGACGGCGATCACGGCCGCAGGCATAGTCACAGCAATGGTAACAGCGGCAAGAGCATGGGGATTGGCACTGTTAAGCCACCACCTATCATGTCACATACACTTACAGAAGGCGACTCTCTAACCGAGGAGAATGTGCAGAAGCTCGAGAAGGTGGGTGCTAAGAGCTCACCAGTAAGGGAATTCGAAGCGGAACGGAAGACCCCTCCGTGACGAGGCTTGCTTCGCTGCGTTGGACGCTGCCAAGGGCAAGGAAGGGAGGCAAAAGAGAAGAACTAGTTCGGAGATATCACATATACGACAATTGGTTTCCTGGGGGAGCCGCTTTGAGATTCTACGTACTCTTGATATATTCACCTGCTCGGCGTTACACGGGATAGAACAGGATGGAACTGAACATCAGGATGGGACGGGCAGGCCAGGACAAGGCCGGGGCACGGAGTTAGTCTATTCAGGTGGCCAAGCATACAATGCGGCATACATACATACATACCAACATACATACGCGACATGTTCCGTTTTATACGGACGGACAAATTTGGGCTATGCAGGGCAGGCAGGCAGATCGGCGTTGGCGGATCAGGTCAGGTTAGGACGGCTTAGGATCAATGAGGCCTTTTCAGGGGGTTAAAAGCGTGCATGCTTGCTTCTTCGAGCGGGGACGGGGTTTCTGGTACCGCATTAGGGGTTGGTCGGATAGTTAGGTGAACAATAGCATATCGAGTCGGTGGGTGGATGAATGGTTGCAAGCTTAACTTAATGGTTACCTGGTACTTACCCTACCTTAAGTATAATGTGTATCTGCGCCTGGGTACCTAAATTAGCTAGGCTAGACTGGTCGAAGTTAGGCTACTATGCTATAGTCAAGATAAATCATCCTTCCTGGAGGAGGCGATGAGGTGTTCACTCTTATATAGGCGGCATAGTACCTAGGTACCTACTTAGATAATCTGCATAGGAGTTGTGATATTGAAGGGGATATTATTGTATTAAGAGTAAGGGAATATAAGGGGTGTAATGATAAGAGGATGCGGTAAGGCGGTATGGCGTTGGTATGGGGATGTTGCGAGAACGCCTTGTGCTTGGCCGCATTTACACGTAAGCATCTACGCTGATATTAAAGCTATGAGCTTATATATAGTAAAACACACCTACTTAGATAGGTATATATAGGTAGGTATAGGTATTGATATAGTATCAAGAGAACCTCGTATTCGTTGAAGTAGGGCAATAAACTCCTCTAAGTATCTAGCTATTTCTAGGCTGGGCAAAGTCTTAGATACATGTAGACACCTAGATACTTCCATTTTATCACCCGAACCAGTGTTTTTCAAGAGACGACTAGCTCCGTCACCGAATTATATCATTTAATTCCCCAGCGAGCCTTTCACCGTGTCACAGTAGTACCGCGGCACTTTCCCTTAATATCCTCTTCTATTGATTGAATTGTCTATTGATATTTTTATTTTGCTTCTATCTTTGTAGTTCTTCCGCCAGGTAAGGCGACGGTTGACTGGTACAACGTATCAGAACTGATTGGCTGACTGATTGATTGATTGATGGATTGACTGATTGAGCGACGAGTATGTATCGCATCATCCCACAGGAAACCCTCATCGACTCGCTTGCTCTATAGCAGGTCCATGGAATCATACCGTTCCGCGGTATGCCACGTCCCCACCCTCCTTTTATTCCCTCTCCTCCGACTACTCCTTATAAGCCATTTCCTCTAAACCCGGGCACATACCTATCCTACAGCAGACGAATCCCCTCGCTCACCACTTCTAATGGTGGAGCAAGTCCTTCCTCTCCTGGCGGTACGTATCCGCGACGAGGAAGGCGAGCTCGAGGGCCTGCTTCTCGTTGAGGCGGGGGTCGCAGAAGCTGGTGTAGTTGGTGTTCAGGTCGTCCTCGGCGAGGCACTCGCTGCCGCCGAGGCACTCGGTGACGGCGTCGCCCGTGAGCTCGAGGTGCACGCCGCCGAGGTAGCTGCCCTCCTCGCGGTGGATGTGCAGGGTCTCGCGCAGCTCGTCGAAGATGTCGCCGAACCGCCGCGTCTTGATGCCCGACGCCGTCGACCGCGTGTTCCCGTGCATCGGGTCGCACTGCCAGATGCATCGCCCGCGGTACTCGGACCCCTCCACCGCGCGGATGTGGTCCGGCAGCAGCTCCCGCACCCGCGACGCGCCGTACCGCGTGATCAGCGTCACCTTGCCCACCTCGCGCGAGGGGTTGAGCGTCCGCAGCAGCTCGAGCAGGTCCGACGTGGGCGTCGTGGGGCCCACCTTGATGCCGATCGGGTTCGCGATGCCCCGGAAGAACTCGACGTGGGCGCCGTCGATCTGCCGGGTGCGGTCGCCGATCCAGAGGAAGTGCGCCGACGTGTTGTAGTACTGGGTCTCCGGCTTGCCGTTGGGGAGCTCCTCGCCGGGGAGCACGGGCTTCTCCATCAGCCGCGTCAGGCTCTCCTCGTACTCGAGCAGCAGGCCCTCGTGGCTGGTGAACAGGTCGACGGTGTCGAGCTTGGGGCTGCGGTCGGCGCCGATGGTGTGCATGAAGCGCAGCATGTCCTGCAGGAAGCGCACGGCCTCGGTGTACTTGGCCTTGAGCTGCGGGTCTTTGACGTGGCCCAGCGTCCAGTTTAGCGGGCGGTGGAGGTCCGCGATGCCGGACGTGATGGCGGCGCGCACATAATTCAGCGTTGCGGCTGAGTAGTGATACGCTCTGAATGGAGGGGAAAAGGGGTCGTTGTAAGCTAAGTAGTTCATGCAAGGGGTAAGAAAGACGTCAACCATACTTAACAAGCCTCTGCGGATCCAAGTCGCGCTCATTGAGGTGGTAGCCGTTTAGAATGTCGCCGCGGAAGGACGGGACTTCCTTGGTCACGCCGTTCTCGTCGACGACCTTCTCGGTTGGGCTAGACCGGGGCTTGGCGTACTGGCCGGCCATGCGGCCGATGCGGACGACTCGCTTGTTGGCGCCCCAGACGAGGACGAGACTCATCTGAAGAAGAAGCTTAATCTTGGATTCGATGGCGTCGGCGCGGCAGTAGTCGAACAGCTCGGCGCAGTCGCCGCCCTGCAGCAAGAAAGCCTCGCCGCGAGCTACATCCCGCAGACTGGCCTTGAGCCGCTCAATCTCGCTGGGATGTACTACGGGCGGGAGCCGGCTTAGCTCCGAGGTTGCTTGGCGGACGGCGGCCGGGTCGGGGTAGACGGCTTCTTGCTTAATTGGCTTGGACCGCCAGGACGAGGGCGTCCAATCCGAAGGGGTCGAGGACGAAACGGACCCGTTTGTATATTTGACGGGGGTAGCCATGCTTCTTGGTACGCAAATCTCCCGGCAGAGCCAATGGGACGGGTATAAAGAGGAAGTTGAGAATAGGTATAAGTCTCCCGCTACGTCTAAAGAGGATGGGCTTTGTGAGAAGTTCAAAGAAGAGAAGGGCAAGAAGGTGAAAGAGAGGGTGAGTCAAGAAAGACTGGAGAAGAAAATACTAAAATATTATTTTCATTCCCTTAGGTAATTAAGAGGAATCAAGAGGATCAGAGGGGGAGGGCTGGCTGGCTGGCTGGCTGGCTGGCTGGCTGGCTGGCTGGCTATTCATGTAGGTATGGATTAGTATTCTGTCGGGTTATAAGCCCACACAAGCCAACATACGATGTACGATGCAGAAGGAAGAGAAGCCAAAGGAATACATTGAAAAAAGCCACAATGATTACTCTGGATACCGGGTCGATGTTGATGTTGTAGAAGCTGAGAATGGAGACGGGGGCCTGGGACCCCTGCCGCCGTTTTTTATTTTTTTATTTTACTTTTTCATGTATGTCGTACCTTGGTACCTCTAAATGTTAGAACAACCGGACGTGAGCAGCGTGAGTGGTGGGTACCACATGTACACAGGAATGTAGGTACCTACATACATGTATGTACCACCTTGTAAATAAGCATAAACCCCTGTACCTGCAGCTGTAGCTCCGATCCTACCTGACGGTGACCATGTACCTCTTACGCAGCAGTCTGGGATACTTTTACCTAACCGTATTGCTTACTCATGAGCCAGGAAGGTACCGTATTACCTGAAGGGCTCACCTTGCTTGAAGCTGTATACCCACCTAGGTAAGTACCTAGGTACCAACTACATAGTAGGTTGTACCTAAGCTCCCCGCATTCCGCCGAGCCCCACACAAAATAAATCCATCCCACTTTCAGCTTCAGCAGAAGGAATTACTTACACACTCTTACGTCCATTACACCCATTCCCATTCCCATTCCCATACCTTACGGTAGCCCTTTCACCCACACATATTGCGCATATAACGCACATAATACGCACATAATACCAGCCTACGAACCGCAAGTAAGATGGCTGAGCCGCAACCGAAAAACCTGCAGGAAGGTGCGTCAGGTGATGTCGAGGACGAGGTCCAGACCACCGCCAAGTCCGCCGAGGACCGTAAGGCTGCCGCCGCCATGGCAAGCCTCGACTCTCGGGGAGATGACGCCGGCTCCTCCGCCAACGCTGTCGACCAGGAGGCCGTCAGCAAGGCCATGAAGAGTCTCGGTGGTTCTGGTGCCGCCGAGAAGAAGGAGGTCAAGAAGGTCAAGGTCGACGCTGCTGATGTTACGCTGCTGGTACGTTCCTCTTAAAGCTCCAAGATAGCGCGAGAGAGGAATACCCTTTCGTACGTACCAGACGCGGATGCTAACGAGCCATAATCCTGCACAGGTTGACGAGTTAGATCTGACTAAGGCTAAGGCTACCGAGCTGCTTAAGGCACACGACGGCGATGCGGTACGGGCGATGAGGGCCTTTATTTCTACCTGAAGAGAGTTGCGGGCGTGGGCCAGAGGAAATCTATCTCGTTGCATTGTCGTATAAGAGGCGTCGCGGGTTCGGCAGAGTGATAGAGAAAATGGTATACCCGGTTAGACGACGTGGGGTCATGCAGATCTTCAGAGTCGACGAATGCTTTATTGCTATGATGGAGTGGGCTTTTACCCCGCTATGAATGGGTATCTATTTGGCCTTTATATGTGATGGCGGAGAGAATAGCATCTCGCGACTCCCGGATGAAGACAGGCACTGTCGGAATATACCATGACTTAAGAACCCCTGGTACCGGATTCCCACGCCGCCCGGGCCCATCACTTCGTTGGATGTTTCTAATCAAAACAGAGACCACCCGCTACCCGGCCCGAATACGGTAACATAGCAGCTCATCTAACAACATTCTCCCATCTAACTCGCCCAGATATTCGGTCTCTAATTCGAACAAGGTACTATCTCTTCAAAGTACTGCAACACTTGTCTAACGCTCGGAGGTCAACCCGAGAAGGAAAGCAGACGGCTCATCGGAACTCTGCTCTTACATGAATGTTAAGGTTGCCTGGGTTTATAGACTAGTATTCCAAGTAAGCGGTATAGATATAGGTATGTCATCAAGAACTTGTGAGCCTATTCTAACTGTTGTCATCATCCCATTACCAACAATTTTGAATATACCACCTCTCTCCAGCTACCCAAGATCTGTCTGATAACACACTCAGCGAGGAAACCTACAAGACCTTAATTGGGGTTCGAGCTTTTCATTTCTTGCACCGATGGAACCCGTATTTCAGGATGGAGAGTTTTCTCCTTGAGCTTCCCGCAGTGCTCATCAACTGGGTGCGTCGCTATGATACGTCGGATGTCTGTCGAGCTCACTTGCACCGGGCCGTTTTTGGCGGGAATGTAGCGAATCCACCCGTTTCCCCATATGCGCTTGCAGACCCTTATTCCTTTCATTCTATTGCCATGCTCCCTATATATCTCTATGATTGGTTTCATATGAGCTCCTAGGCGTCGTGCGCAGTTTAGTATAGGTCACCGGTGGGATAGGTTGCCCCGGGGGTTTCAACTCACTATTCCCCATCATTGTAAAAGATAACGAACCGAGGAGCCATTCGGCCGTGTCAGTAGACTTTCGAAGCCGCTTATACTCGTCGATATGAACGTTATGCCAAGGCATGCCGTCGTTGAGCGTGGCCAGATTCCCATCCTCGAGAATGAAGTCAGCCTCTCTCCCTGCGTCACTGTCGATCACATTACATGGTTCGCCCGGCCAAGCAGGCAAATTCCAGTTCAAAATCATCGTCATAGAGCGTCTGCATGAGCGAGAAACGAAATTGAAACCAATCTCCCATCCTGCCATCATAGACCCAGAGCCAAGGATGTGTCTCGCGATCTCCTACCCATTGACGGGTCCTCTCGGCCCCGTTGAACGAAATATCGGCCACATCCTCCTCCCTCCCGCCGCCGTCAAGCCCTACAAGGACGACGATTATGGTAATGACGTCGAGATCTTGGGTATATTCGAACGCGCGGTTCATTACCGCCTGATGGCCTAGATGTGGAGGGTTGAAGCGCTCGAATTTTGAGAGATAATATAATACGTTTTCTTGATATACTCTTCTAGATCCGCAACCTCGCCGGACTGGAGCGGGTTTCGAACGGAAGCGGCGCCGATAATGGCCCCATTGGGGTCTTTATTGACCAGCTTTCGCGTTGTGGCGTAGGGGTCTTCCGGGAGTGCCCCTTTTGAATACTGGGATGACATTTCGCGAAGATTATCAGCTGTTAACGGGGTGGTCGCCTCTCCTAGCATAGCTACCTCTTCTAGTATGGCCACCTGTTCTGGTACCTACATCTAGAGAAGCGGCTTCATGGGTGAGGGAGGAGTGGTCGGTCATCGCAAGGGCTAACGGTCGCTTCACGGTTAAGGTGTTGAATTTCTATGACCAATGTAATCAAATTCGGTGCGGGATCTTTTCTTAAAAGCGAGGTGCCAACTAGAACAAGGCGTCAGTTGTTATGATTCTAATTCGAACGTTCACCCACTCGAAGCAGATATATATTTCTATGTTCTGCTAACTCTACCCATTTATTCCAAGGCAAGATACAGATGGTCCGTTTATGTGGCTTGCCGATTAGGCTTCTACGGGTACCACCTGAAGATCTGCAGCTAAAGCGGCTTATAGTGATAGACGCAGGGAGCTTTCCGATCGATGAATCTTTTATTAATTCATCGATCTAGCGGAGGCGGGGTCTAACTCCGGTTAACGATGATAAACTAACGATATCAGGCGGGCTTGCAGCACCGTGTATAGTAGACATAAGGGTGAGGACCCTGGTCGAAGTCCAGAGAACCGCCAAACCGCCATTCATTTTTATTTTACTAGACAGTTTGGCCTATAGTGCGCCACACCGTATTTTCGACCACTATAAACTTAGGGCATTTAGCGCATATCACCCCTAAAATATAACGCTGTCTACAGTGGTCAATCGCTATATTTATTTCAAATCTCACGTTACACAAAAAAGGTACGTAGGTACCTACCTTCGCATTTAGGCATATGTATGTGCCACCATATTTCTACTTGTACCTATGTAGCTACGTACCTTTTCCGTGTAACCTGAAATTTGAAAAAAGTAGTGATTGATTACTGTAGATAGCGCTGAATTTTAGGGGCGGTACACGCTAAATGCCCTAAATTTATAGTGGCTTCAGTGGCCGGGAATAAAGTGTGGCGTACTGTGCGCGCACTATACGGTAGAATAAAAATGAATGGCGGTTTGGCGGTTTCCAGGACTTCGTCCAGCCTAGGGAGCGTTTCAAAGATCAGAGGTTCATAGCTAACTGTTTCAATTCACTCACTACCTCGCATCGTTATCTTTTCCATTAGCGACTTATTCTATAGGCCGAGGGAGTCCTACCTGAGCTATGACAGTGCAGCTCAAACGGACATACATAACTGTATGTGGTTCGCCTAAGTCAAAATTATAGGTCGGTTCTATGAACGCGACTTCTAGGCAACCCTAATAGGAAGGGAAACTTCATAGAATTCTGGCATTGTGGCATGGCTTAAAACTATGGTTTTATCTATAAGGTCGTTGATTTTCATCTTCTAGTGTCTAAAAAGGGACGATCTTCGGATCTCTCTAGAAGTTACTCGTTTACATGTCTGTTTATACGGTCGGATATCATGCTGCACAGGGCTTCATCACACCGCCTCTAGGCAGCAATAACGCCACAATCTATGGCGAAAAATAGACATATTCTCCCGGCTATTTGATGGGGTACCCAGCATTTTCTGGGTGTGGTAGGTAGTCTATTCCCTAATGCCTTTCTATGAGAATCGGGTATAATAGAAGAACTCCTCGTAAGCTATCAATCGGAATATAAACAACATGTAATCAACTATTATAACAATTGTCGTGGGGTTAAACTCGGGCCTAACTTCCTAGACGCCTCGGAAATTAACGTGGCGGGGGGAATATTTATCGAAGCTTTGGTAAAGTCCAACATCACGATGTCACGATACAATAATAAAGGTCTAGAAACAGAGAAATTCCCCGTGCCGCAGCAAACTTGGAATTCATCACTTCTATTGGCAACCGAACCTTAACTCGACGTGGCACGTCTAAAGTGTACCTGCATACCATGTGGGCAGGATGTTTATCGTAGGAATCTCGCAGGGCATCTTGAAGCGAGGGATTTGTCATCGCCCAAAGGATCAACTTAGGTGGTTCTCGCCGTTGGCGTCGTAATATCGTACCGCGCTATCCGGGCACCGCACGTTAATTCAGGAAACGGGCGATAACGACGGATTGTCGCGAAATTCTTCATAATATTGCGTGCATTTCCCGCTTGAGGATAAGTATTTCCGAATAGTCATAGATTTACCTAATATGATTACTTGCTACTTTTAGCTTTTCCTCATGTTATACCGGTTCCTCTATTGGTCCGGACGAATCCTAACCGCCAACCGCTTCCTTACTCAACGCGCCCTGCGCGTAGACCTGGAGCCAGCATTACGACCGTGTTTAGCCTCACTTTCGATGTCACCCATCTACTCTTGCTTTGGACGGCGGGGTTAGCTCTAGGTAGCACATACGAGGAACATGCCTAACGAGAAGAGGTTCACGATGTATACGAGCAACTACATACACGTTGACGCGTGCGCTCTTGCGAAGGACGCCATGTTTTAGGAATGCGATATCGCATGTATTAGTTCTTTCTCGATGTATGTGTAACGGATCCTCACGATTCACACCGTGGGAGCCAGAAGTCTCAAGCCCTTCAGCTAGACTGAACTCTCTACCCTAACGCCACTTATAAGAGCAACGCCGACTCCTCATCTCTTATAAGTTCCCGATATGGATCGACTTATCATATAGCCGCGAAAACTTGACGTTCTCCAGCTCCAGCGCCTCGCTAGTAACTAGTTCTCCGAAATTGAGGGTAAGGTGTGGGCGTCTCGTGGAGGTTGATCGTAACACTCTTACATGATCCCATGCTATATCCATATAATCTTCCCCGAGTGGATTTGCGTTGGTGTGGCGAGCCGGAAGCTTAATTAGCAACACATGGAATTCGTTCCATTACGAAATGTCACGACCCGGAACTTCTAACGACTTAATCCACTAGATTTATTCTTTTCAAGCTATCAAGCACCGAGATAGCTTGGCTGGTTTGACACGCATCTTAAATAAGTCCTAAATCTAGCAATAAACTCAAACTTATATTAACCCCGAATCCTTAGGTACTTCAGCTTAAGAGCGTATAGAGGGACAACAATTATCTATTGTTAGATAACCTCCCATGTTTTCTGCACTTTAGAAGAAGAAATTAGCTTGTCTGGTTAAACTAGCGGAATGTGCTTGTTTGTCGTGTTGGACCAAACATCGTGTGCTTGTTTCTGCTCCGTTATTAATTATATTAATTATCCCCAAGTATCTTACCGTCCTTGACACTTCTAATCCCATTGTGTCCGCAATAACAGTCAGGCCCAGTCTTCAACTTCATCTTCGATTAAACTATGGATTCGATCTACGAAGTCATATGCTGGCCAGGACACCAGACACATGGAGAACACATTCACCTGCTTCTAGAGCTAGTCGGGGTACCTTATTCTAGCAGACTCCCGGGTAAGGGCCAGAGCCTCGATGATTTCGCAGAGCCTCTGCTAAACGCCAGCCCGCCCATATATAGATTCCCCGTCTTAAGGCACGGCGACATGCTCATCAATGGGATAAGCAATATACTCACGTATCTCGCCGAAAAGCATATACTTTCCCACTTGGAGCCGAGAAGCGAAGAAGATATCTATAGGATCAATTCTATTCTCGACATGGCCCTGAGTATGCCGGAAGATATCGACGGCTGCCACTATAACAATTGTATGGATCTGCCAGAGGAGGACCAGGAGGCCGGAAGGATTAAGCACGGCCGAAAGTGGCTCACACATCGGCTTCATGGATGTCTTAGATACTTAGAAGCAGTACTTCACTCACACATAAGCGGCAGTGGGCCTTGGATGTATAAGGGGACGTTGACTCACGTGGACCTCGTAGTATTTCAGGTGAATACTCCTTTACACTATACTTGATAGACTCGCGAAGTAACTAAACGTGGGGTAGTGCCTAGACGAAGTTATGTATCAGTTTCCAATGACCATGAAAGCGACCAGGGAGTCTGCCGTATACGATCGGGTCTTCAAACTGTATGAAGCTGTCAAAATGCACCCCAGGATACATGGTTATCTCGTTAGCGATAGACGCTTGAGGAATTGTGAAGGCGTGTACGTGTGCGACGAGAAGGCGGACGTGAATCTAACATTCGAGGTGTCTAAGAATGTCAACGAAGAGCAAAGAGGGGCCCGAGAGGAAGTAGTAGGAGTAGAGGGAGATTGTCAAGGAGAAGAAGATGATGATGGTGGGTGGTGTTATGTTGGGGGCGTATGAGACATATGTCCCTTTGCCCTCATTCAGTATGTATACCCAGGCCTTTGGTCTGGTTAGTTAGATAGCTCGTGCAACAACGTAGTTGTTCCCCTCGCTATATAGTTGGCCTTATGACAGATTGGGATGAGAAGTTGTGAAGAAAGCTGAAGAGAAATTTGAAAATACGGTTGAAGAGGAGATGAAAGGGTAAGTAGAAAAATATAGAATAAACAGCGGAAGACGAAATAAGCGAAAGAGACAAGATAGTAGATGGGGTAGGAGGGCAACCAGGGGAGGAAGTGGAGGTGGGTTGGAAGATAGTTATCACAGGCACGTTAGGTGACTGGCTGAGCTAATTCGCGTAGGGTGGATCACGAAGATGGGCGTTTTCGCTTGACTTTAACTTTGATTAAGATTCTAATCTACCCAGACTTCATATGAGGTCGCGGGTAACTGGGCGGCTAGTGGTTAAGTTACTCATCAAACAGCTATCCATATGGGTTGGCCTCCAACAGTCATGTTGCAAAGCTACCTAAGATATGCCTATTAAAGATAACCCTAATGTAAATTCTATTTATATTGCTGCCTCATGAGGACCAATGCGCACTGTGGAAAGTGTTATAACGACTCGAACCAAATTCCAACCATGTTACTATGTAAGTGAAATATGATAGCTAGGGGAATTGCCCGGCGCTCGCTAGAGCATTGCCCACAGTAGTCTATAGCTACAAAGGCTCTGGAGTACGAGAATAGTATCGGAAATGACTTATCTATGACGTTGAATTATGGAACATTTAGGTAGTTAGCTCCTCGAGAGTTCATCGTCCGTGCCTTTAAGCATGTGGTGCGAATTTATGGTCCTCCTTACGAGGACTGGGAGGCTTGTCTACCAGGTAGTTTGTGGGGCAAGTTCAGCTATCGGAGGAAACCTTGTAGGTGGGCATACATAAGACCCTCCCGCGATTCTATCTATGAACCTATACATAGATATATCCTGGTTAGTATGATCCAGAGTCTAGAATCTGCAAGGACGAGAGATCATATCCCTTTTGGATCATCGCCGAACTACCTGAGATGCGTTAAGTCGCTTGGCTATTTGCTGTTGGAGTATCGTCCTGGTTGAATGGGTTAGCTAATCTGCTAATGTCTGCACTTGCTAATTAACCTCATACCTCCGCATTGGATCAGGGAGTAAGAACTCATTCTGATTCGATATCCCAGATCGGAATAGGCTATTAAACTACTAGTGAAACGAGCGGGATGATCTGCTGAGAGTCATCCATGGCGACGAGTGAGGGCGCGGCTGAGTGAAGCGTCCCACTGTGGAAATGCCGTCCCAAGGAAGATTAGATTGGGCATCTATATACACTAACACGGGGGCCCTGTACACACTAGAAAGATGGAATATTACAAGGTAGTTAGCTTATATAGATTTCGGCCGAAAAACAGGGGCCATCGCAGCTGTTCTTTGGCCTTTCTTCGCTCTTACGCCAAGAGTCGATCCAGGTCCAAGTAGATCTCGCGGTGCGAACGGGCTCGACGATCGACTCTATTAGAGAATCGCGATACTGATGCCGCGAGAAAGGCAAAAGGTTTCGCAGCTGGAATGATGCCTGTGTTGCGGTCGACGTTGCGTCCATAAAATTTCAGGGGTTGTGCCATTACGGACTCACGATGGGGAAGCGACCCGTGTAACTGGGTGGCTGGGGAGATTGGAGGCGAATCCCCATGCTTACCTATTTACAAAGTACATGCTTACCTGTTTATGGGATTGTCGACGAACGTTGGAATAGTCTCATTGGTGGACAATTGGCCGAATCAAGAGAAAGCGGTATTTACGGTGTTGAACGGAGTAAATTGAACTATGCATATCAAATCAAAACACTCATTTAATCTCCTGAAAACGCCTTCTTCGCTTCCTGACAAATGACCGCAAACTTGGTAAGCAGACAGCCACCAGACTGGCCACTATCTCCACCAACGCCCACACGTCAATAGTGTGGGTGATATCCGCCCTGGGCGCATTGCGGACCAGTAGCAGCGTTATCCACCGCGCCAGCGCCGCCACGATGCTCAGCATCGCCATGCACAGCACGAACACGATCCCGCTTATCTCCGCCTTCCCCATCCCCGTCTTCGTTATCTCCCGGCGCTTCTGGCCCATCGTGCGCAGCGAGAGCAGAGGGATGGACAGGATGAAGAGGTCCGTGACGATGTTCGCCGCCGTCGAGATGGACACGGACCTGAGGTCGTGGACGGCCGAGCACAGGTGCCCCTCGACGTTCCAGTTGTCGCTGACGGGCGAACACCACGCCGAGAGTAGCGCCATGTGCAGCACCAGCGTACACGTCGTAAACACGTATGCGCAGATGCGCGCGATCCGAGCGGCCCGGGTTTCGGTCAGGCGAAACAGATAGGTGAAGTAGGCGAGGAGGGAGAATTTGGCGGCCCAGAGGGAGATGTAGATGAAGAAGAGGGAGATCCAGGAGACGTAGAGGAGGTGGGCGGATAGCTCCCGCGGGACGCCGTAGTAGAGCTCGTCGGCCGGGATGTGAACGTAGCGCTGCCGGAGGCTGTTCTTCCACGTGTTGATGCTGATGAGCACTATGCCGGATATCCACGATAACACCACCAGGCCGTCGGATATGTTCAGCGCGACAGTCCGCGGCTTCTTCCTCTTGAGCCGTAACCAGAACCGGAGCAGTATGGGGAGCAATGCCACCGTCATGCCAGTCCAGTCTATAGCTATGAATGCGGCTAGGCGGTGTCAGCATACGCCATCACGATCGAAGGAGGTAGGAAAGACGCACGGAGAGGGATATCTATGTCTTGGTATGTCATGGTGCCAGCAACGCGATCATACCAATGCGAAACTCGGTGGATAAGTTTGCGGGAGACCTCGAGGATGATTAGAGATCTTTGTATGTAGCTACGACGCTACGAGTTAAATGCGACGTGATCGAAGCATTTCCCCAGGATCAGAGGTCAGCGCCGGAGTGAGGATATTGCCGCATGATATAACGGATGTATGTAAGCAATAGAGTAGCAACCTCCATACGGTACCAGAGTTCCCAGGGGGATAGCTATACTGCTGGTGTCTACGGAGGGCATGGAGCGGCGAAGCGTACATATGCATTAGCTAACTCATTAGTGCGGCAGATGGCCGGTGCTAGGTATAGATGAAGCCGCAGCCTATAGATGATAGCTATTGTCGACGAAGATTATCCGTCTGATTGGTTTATTAATAGGTCCGGCTCAGCACCCCCATTTTCGGCAACCGTAGATGCCGCCACATCGTCGACGTTGATTGGAGACACCTCACGCAACTAGACCATGCCCTATATCACGCTGTCCGGGTGCCCATCAGCAGCTGGGAACCTGGGGGAGTTCTTGTCAACTTGAAATGAGCCGGCATGCTGACGGCTCGATGATTGGCTCCCTCCTTGCGGCGACGCCGTCGATTGGGTAGCCTACATGGGTTCCCTCTGGTCGGATACGTCGCTTGAGCATGCGGCTAAACCGCAAGCAGGCGGCCGCATGTGCATATCTTACCAAGGGGAGGGGAATTCGCTGGCTTGACCGCTATTGCGCCTCCAATTGGCTGCGAGGATCGTACGTAATCACTCGGTCGACGATGTAGCCCTGCAAGGTTGCATCCTTCTTTCGTCAGGTAGGACTATCATTCATACCAAGGTAAATGGAAGACATAGCGCTGCTCCGCGAAGAAAATTTCTTCTTTCGTTCACTTTGGCCTTTTTTTTCGACGGAAATTTCTCCTTATAGTGCTATGTATGGAATCGATCCGCTCGTTGCGTTACTATGGCTGGTTTCCAACACCCCTAGTCGAAGCTCGTGGCGCATACACATATGCATACCGGTAGGCGCGGATAGTCAGAAGTCGAGGGGAAGATCTAGACACGGCTGCTCCCTTATCACAGTGCTTGACCGCCACACGCCGATGGGCATACCAGGTAACAACTACCGAAACGTAAGAGCCAAGGGTTTTCTTCGCCGACCAAATTTGCATTTCGAATGAGGAGAACATAGTCCGGACGCGTCAAAGGTCTCTAGTAGGATTGATGACGGTTTCAAGAACCGGAGTCCAAGCCCAAGTCCATAGAATAGCCAGGTCTATTTCTGGTATGTCGAACCGTCAGAGCTGATCAACCGGAATACGCTATCTCGAAAGCTTGTTCCATGCGTCCCGTGCGATCCAAACGCCTGTGACCATGCCAAGGAGGAGGGCAATGTGGTGTGTCGGACTTGAGCGAAGACAAATTTTAGTCCGGTAACGGTAACGCGGGATGTTCCAATATATTGCACACTCCCCTTGTAACGTGCTCTATAGTTGTTGCGTAAGATACCACATATAACACCCCAGATAGTGTCATGTTCGATGTTAGGTGCCTGTTTCTTCAATGTTAATAGGTATTACGTTAGGCGATTTGTGGTTGAGCTGTTGAATGGAGATACAGATTCGTTCGCATACCTTTCCAGCCCCCAACCCACTGATAATTATAACTGCCAGAGACCTATCAATTAACCCATTGTTACTCGCTGGATACTATGTTAATGACACTCCCAGTGATTCCAGAAGAGGTGGGAGGCGTCGGGTAATATTAGCCATAACCTATTAAGCTTCATGGCCTTTCTTACTTCCAAGCCACGTAGTCAGCATTCTCTCTAAATAATTAAATTTGTCGCTTTCCATGACTCATTTAGCTAATTAGCTATCGAGTTATCGTCGTGAATTACAAAGCAGCTCTCCGCGTCCGTGTTTCCCCGAGCTTTCTTCGAGTGTTGGTTGTCTGATCGAATCACGCACGACCCAACAACGGCAACAACGGCATTCTTCGGCGATATTCGACGACTTAACGCCTCATTGATGATCTTATTAGACTTTACAAAGCACAGTGTCATAACTCTTTCCCGAATATGGGGTTTAGTAAGAAATATAATAAAGCTAAAGTTATAAATAACTTATTTATCTGGGTGTGGGAGATAATTACCTACCTACTGCTCCCCGGATTGCGGCTATCATTAGCCGCGGTTCGTCTTACCCGCGTACCCATCTACGACGATCTGGCGCAAAGATTGAGCGGCACCATATCCAGAAGTTTGGGCTCTATTGTCGGCCTAACAGTCGCGTATTTTAACAGCTTTGATATTTGCGAAATTTAGATCAGCTTTTCTACCGGTTGTTTCACTATCTACTAGGTCGTAGGTTTAGAAACAAACGTCTTTCTCAGTTCCATATTTTTCGTTCAACTGGCCTAAAGTTACCGTTGAAAAATTTAAGACACTACTATATTTAGGCTCAGCTGACATAGTCAACATATGGTCCTCGGCCGTAGGTATTGATAGGAAGACGTTGTACTCCCCGCTCCGATTTTTTAATAACCAATATCAATATATTATGCAATCTTATCCACTGGTAGGAAGAAAGAGTAGTTCGGGCATGGCCATTGATGACAGCTCATGTTTAGATATGGTTATATTTTCCACTCCTCAATTTACGTATGACTTCTAGTTAGTAGATCTTCAATGAAACCCAACTCTCTTCCACTAATTGTACGTCGAATTCTCATTGGCTGGGTGGTTACGAGCTCCATCTTGATCTTTGACAGTAGAATCAAGCTCTTACTAAATGGGTGGTTGGCGAACGAGGTCGGGTGACGCTGAGTCTTGTCTCCGCAACAACGTAGCCACTCAAAGAGAAGCAGTTAAAGAGACTTAACTCTACTAGAGCCGGTCCCTGTGGTAAGAGAGATCGGGAATAATATGGGTTTAAGAGTCTTAGGAAGCCAACTGCGCGGAGTCTCTATTATCTAAGCTGGTATCTTGGCATCATGACATTGTCTCTATTATCTCCACCGGACCAAATGCTATGTGCCCTATATGAAATCTTGGTTAAAGGCCCTGAGAAGCTTTAGACGGTGTCTTCGCAATTCGAATCTATTAGGAGGTATCTATGAATATTATCCGTAACCGGGGAATATTATGTTTTACTATACGAGTAGGTGCCTACTTAGGAAGGTATTCCTTAACTTACCTACCTAGGTACACATAACTCACCCAAATACCAAATATATTTCGTAGTCCATGTGAGTAAACCGCTTTACTTTTATTATGCTGTATCAGGCACCCAGCGTTTGTTTCAAAGCTTCACCACTGAGTCTGCTCGTAATATAGAAAGGTTCCGCAAGTGGATAGTTCGCCTTATGGGTCCTATGGCTTTTCTAGTCTAAGACTAGTACATTATAGGGCTTGGTTAACCTTGCTATGAACATCTGTTTTCGTGGCTCAGTTGGTCAGAGCGTTGGTCTCATAGAAATATGACCCGGTCTCAAGATTGGGATATCCAAAGGTCGTGAGTTCGAGCCTCACCGAGAACAAGGTTTACTTTTTGCGCCGTTCCACGTTGATTTCCCTATATTTTCTAGACTTAGAGTCTCAAGGTCTCTTCGCTGGGTAGGTAAATAAGTAGTAAGACAACCTGGAATAGAGAAGGCTGGCTATGTTTCTGTGGCTTAATCCGCCTTTCACGTTGAGAGTGCAAGTGCGCTACCTCAGTCTATTCACAATATCAACGCTTCAAGAACTGTTGGCACGGATGGTATTAGGGTCTATACTCTGAAACCAATTATATAGCTACAGACCTGAACTCCCGGAGAGTAAGCCATTGGCTCCTTTAGCAGGTGTAGCCGCCGGACTGACCCTTTGTAGAATATGTACCCCCCGTAGACTTTTGCCATTCGTAAAAAAACGCCGTTCGGATTTAGGCTTCCGGTATCTCTCGGTTTATGACCTGCTAAATGCACTGCTGGTTTGTTTCCGCGTGGGTATCAACTAGGACTTGGCCTGGACGTTTGCGTAGTCCATATCGTGGGGTGTTCATTTATCGCGATCTCCACCGATTCTCTCCAGCGCTTCCAGCATGACGACGGAATTACCTCGGATGACCTAAAGGGCCGTAGTTAGTTCATGTTGATGCTCGCAATGCTGATATTTCGCGAGTACATACGACCATTCCCAACTTGACCTTCTCACCCCCATCCTTCTCTTCTACGGCGTCGTCCAGAACAATGTTTAGGAAGACCTGGGTGAAGTCAGTTCGTACATTCGTAAAGAATTGGGAGGCTCGCGCGTGAGTCGGTGGAAAAAGAGCGCGTCGTGGGGTTGCTCACATCGTAACCACGGAGGACGCCTAGGACCTTGCGGCTGCCATTCAGTTGGACGAATAGCCTCTTGTCGAGGTACTACAAAGAAAGTTAGCGAGTCGGGCATCTCTAATTGTGATGTAGTTGCGAGAACATGCCTTCTTCAGCTCTGGCTGTGCGGGCGCCATCTTGATAGAGTCGTATTGATTTTTTGACGGGAGCTGAGTGCTGGATTGTAATGGGAGGAAGGTTAAGTTGTTGACGGTTGGCGGTCGAAAAGAGCCCCAAGCTTCGCGGTTCGCTGATAAGATAATGGATTTAAGCTCTCTATCGATAAAGAATTTCCAATGCAGGCTACAGCCTATACAAAGGTACATTGTCGGTACCTAGGTAAGTACCTAGGTAGTTTCCTTCTATCCATCTTCAATGTCCATGTCCCTTTTAATGTCCAACTTCAACATTTTGCAATTGTCAACTCTATAATAGGATTAGATTTCCAGTATAGCGGCCTTACTTAACTGGAAACCTAGATATTCGAGAATTATACGAGATGAGCTCATTCGGGGCCAAACGCAAAGCGCGCAAGATCACTGTGCAAGACGACGATGACGATACTATCCCGACCGAATCTCTGAATCCACCGGAAGAACCCCAAGGACCCGCGTTACAACCTTCGTTCAAAACAAATCGCAAGCCCTTTAAGCACTCATCCCTACGTAAGAGTATAAACGTCGATAAGCTCGAAGATGATACGCCTTCGGATCAACAACCCGCCTCCACGAATACCAAAGAAGGAGCAGATGATGACGACGATGGCGGTGCATCTCTACGGATCCGACCACCGCTGGGGAGGTCAGGGTCTACCAAAGCAAAAAAGAAAGCGTCTAGCTCACGGCTCTCGTTCGGCGTTCCAGCGGAGGAAGCTCCCGCAGACGAAGATTCTATGATACTCGGAGGCGAGGAATTCTCTACCCCCAAACGTACCACGACGCTCGCCCACGCCGCAGTCGAGAATAGCGCCTATAAGAAGGGTATCGCGAAGAACCTTCCTCTCAACCGGCTGCCCATGCGCTCCGCAGACGCCGACGAGGACCGTCCGCGGTATAGCAAAGAGTACCTCTCCGAACTACAACTCTCCACTCCCAACACGCCCCAGGACCTCTCCAAGCTCGCGCCAGCCTCCGACGACGAGATGATCCTCGACCCGTCAGAGCTCGAAGGCGCCGTAGTCGTAGAGACCGCCGCCCCCTCCAAACCCACCGCCATCCTCACCGAAGCCGAGATCCAAGAGAAGAAAGCCCGACGCGCCCGCCGCGCCCAGGAAGGAGCCTTGCGGGACACGGAGGACTTCATCTCCCTCTCGGACTCGAACGACGACGGCGGCCGAGGGCACGGGGACTCGTACCTAACGGTGCTCTCGCGACGCCAGGACGGCGCTGCTAGGAAGAAGGACAGCACGCGCCTCGTGCCCGAGGACGAGGACCTGGGCGAGGGCTTCGACGAGTTCGTCGAGGACGGCGGGCTCTCGCTCGGCAAGCGGGCGGAGCGCGAGGCGCGCCGGCGCCGCCGCGCGGAGATGGCGTCGCTGATCACGGCGGCGGAGGGCGCGGACGGCGAGGAGTCGGACGACTCCGAGGCCGAGCGGCGGGCCGCGTACGAGGCGGCGCAGACGCGCGCGGGGATGGACGGGCTGGCGGAGGAGCGGGAGCGGCGGTTGCGTCTCGGCGGTAGCGGTGGCGGTGCGCTTAACCCGCTCGCCGTCGTGCCGCGCATCACGCCGCTCCCGGACCTGGCTGATCTGACGGCCCAGTTCAAGGAGCGCTTGCGTCGGAAGCAGGAGGAGATGGAGAAGCTGAGGGCGCGGATCGAGGAGATCAAGGCGGAGCGCGAGGGCATATTGGCGAGGGAGCCGGAGGTCCAGCGCTTGCTGAATGAGGCGGGGGAGAGGTATCGTGCTTTGATGGCTGGTGCTACGGCGGCGGGGGAGAATAAGAATGGGGATGAGAATGGGAATGGTAGTGGTGGTGATGTTGATGGTGCAGGGGAGACTGGGATGAGAGGCAGTATTCCGCCGGATAGCGTCGAGGCGGCGAGGTCTCTGCTAGACCAAGCGAGGGCAGGCGGAGGAACACCCGGCGAGAGGGGATTAGAAAGTTTGGGGACCACGCCGGTGAGGCAGCGGTCGGAGATGGAGATGGAGATGTGATCTGTGGTATAGATAATATGGTTTGATATAGTGCTACGATACCCAACCCAATGGTTTAGAATAAGGATATCATGGAGCTCATGATGCTAAGAGAAACTCGAGTCAAATTGATGATTGAATCTTGCAAAATCGTGTTATGAGCCTAAACCTTCTACATAATAATGAAATACCATCTGACAACCCCTTACGAGACGGGGGACAGATATGCTAACCAGCATCCGTTTCTGTGCTTTGCTTTGCTTTGCTTGCTTGCTTCTGACGTTGTCCCCGGTATCGATACACGTATGATACATTCGCAGCCGCATTATTGATTGCCGTATGTATGGATATACCATACAATGTATGGATATACCATACAATGTATGGATATACCATACAATGTATGGATATACCATACAATGTATGGATATACCATACAATGTATGGATATACCATACAAGTACGACTTAGCCCTTCATTCTTCATGCCCCTTTCTTCTATCGACTTCAGCAAGTCTGTCTCTCTCCCAGGCAACTTAAAACTCTGTCCAGACAAGACGGCCATCATATACCCGGATACCTACCTAGGTATCAATATATGCACCCATCCTACTTCGAAGACCTCGAAACACCCGCCCCAATAACGCCCGGCAGCTTCTCCTCGCCCACGCCGAACAACAGGCCGACGGCGAAGGCGACCGTGGCCACGAGCACGACGGACACGCCGGCGAACAGCCAGAAGGGCGTGCTCACGTCGCGCTTGTGGCAGGCCGCGCCGCCCCAGTGGAACACGCCCGTGCGGTTCCTCGCCACCGCCTCCGTCGTCGCCATGCACCGGCAGAAGAAGCACGCGCCCTTGGCCGAGCCCGCGCCCGCGCCCGCCCACCGGTCGATGCACGACCCGTGGCCCGAGCAGCCGTCCGTCGCGCTCACGCACGCGTTGTGCGACGCGAAGCACGCCGGGAGCACGCCCTGGGGCCGGAAGGCCGCGGGCGAGGAGGAGCCGGAGCTGGAGCCGACGCCGGAGCCGAAGGCGTGGAACGGCTTGTCCGCGTTGGCGCCCGGGTGGCTGACGGTCGAGTCGGCCGTGGGGATTTGGATGTCGCCATCATCGTCGTCGTCGGTGGCGGCTAAGACTTGCTCTTCCTTGGCTACGCGGCGGCGCAGCTCGTCGGATTCGGAGCCGGGGGCTGCGAGGACGACGATGGCGGTTTCTAGCTTGCCGTCGAGGGCGAGGGCGTTGAGGGAATCGAGGTTTTGGCCTAGTTGTGCGATCACGTCCTTGTCCTGTTGATTGTTAGTTAGTTATGTGGTCTTCATGTATTTAATCCCATGGATGGATGCAATGTGTACCTTGGCGACGTTGTACTCGAGGTACTGCGTCTTGCCCTTCCAGCACTTATTGTTGCTAGGGTCGATCGCCTGTTCGAATGCGCAGCTCGATTTCTTTCCCCCGACAGGCAGTTGGCTCAATCCGGGAGCCGTGAATGCCAGAGGTACGCGTGGTATAGCAGCCTTTAGGTCCTCGTGCTTGTCGGCTGTGACGCCGGAGAAGGCGATGATGAGCTGGCTCGGCTCGTTCGCGTCCTCGACATCTCCGAATAGCGGTCGGGGAGGCTTTCCGAAATGGTTGATGTGGGATATGGACTCATCCAACGGAACGGACTCGGGTAGTTGGCCTATGGCTGACGGCTGCTCTGACGTGCTAAGGCGCTGGAGGAGGATGGTTCGGGCGAGCTCGTTCGGTATCGAGGGAGGATTCGACGAGGTCGTGGACTTTGATTGCCTGATGATATACGCCTCCGCGTTCTGTATCTGTTCTTTCGCGCTGGCGGCGGCGACGCCAGCTAAAGTCGGTAATAAGAAGCCACGCAGCTTCATTTTGTCGAGATTGGTTGGCCTCGAAGCTGTTTTGGGTGTGATGGAGATGACGAAGACGAGGCAGAGGTGACGCCGCAGCAGCTCAGGGACAAGAGACGCTAGATGGTAGCCTCTTTAATTACGTATCTCAATAGATGCATAGGTACATGCAGCTATCCACGATAGTATAGAGATTCTTCGGACTATATGCAAGTTGCACGTGACACGCAGATCTGATAAGATACGTGGCACAGAGGTACATGTTATCATACTACCTATACCGTTCCTTCAACCTTTTTTCTGGTTACCCAGGTACCTACCTACCCATACATGTAATATACTATGTACTACCTCTACGGGACCGTCTGATTCGACGGCGGGGATCAACGTACGTAAGGTTTGGAATAATTGGGAAGCCAGGGTCTCGAACTTCTGGAAGCACATGGTCCTGGGTCTTTCCACGTTTATGTGAAGGGCCTTTTTAAGCCTCTAGGTACTTTTTATTTTTTATTTTCTAATTTTTTTTTCTTTCTTTTTGCTTTTTGTTATTTTATTCCCTCGCCTCTCGATTTACAAAGCCTCCGCTCCGTGTTCCACAACCAACCAACTAACTCACTAACTGCCGAGTAATTTTGCAAGTACCAGTATATATTCGTCGTCGAGCCGCTATGGAATAAACTACGCAGAATAGACAACCGCCGGCGTATAAGAAATAAAACCTCCCATCATTTTACCAAGCATCAATAATATCAACAACACATCGCATCTCAGTGTCATCGAAAGGCTCATCCCGCCCCGCCTTCACCTTTCTCCCCCCCTCCTCCCCTCGGCCGCCGATCCCGGGCGCGCCCCGATCGCATTGCACCCGCCATGTTCCGATTCTTGCGATCACGACCGAATCCCTTTACTCTTGGCGCAAGGGTTAGCGGGACTAGGAAACCCGGTTCCCAAGTCATCCATCTCCATAGGGTCAAGATCCGTCCGGCATGGTTGAAACCAAGGTAAGAGGCGAGAACGACGGCGCATATCAGCAGGTACCGCCGAGTCACGTCCCAATGCTAAGTTCGCGGCCCGCAGGAACATCATACTCGCCGGCTGCGTATACTATCTCTGCTACGAAGCCTACACCACCCTTATCTTTGATACCTTTATCGACCAGTGGGACGTGGACGAGCCGCATTTGCCCCCTCAAGAACGGAGAAGATTACGAAGGGAAAGGCTGGAACAGAGAAGATTACAAAGGGAAAAGCAAGATGAAGAAGACGTCGAGCCTCTGTTCATCCCGTTCCCCTTTTCTATGCGACTCGTACCCTCCCCGCCCTATAAATACACCGACCCGGAGTGGCAGACTTTCATTAGAATGAGTAGGGACAGAGAACTTTTGAAGAGTATCCGGGGTAAGCTACCTACCTGTCAAGGCGCTAGAAGGAAAGGGCAAAAACAAAAGGGGAATGCTCGCTGACGAACTCCTCAGCCAGCCTCGCCGAGCTCGTTCGTAAATCCGCGGCAGCAAATACTCTCGTCAGCCAGAGATGGGGCAGGGATTTGGAGCTAGGAAGGTACTGGCTTGATATCCAGTATCCGTCCAGGCCGCCGCCAACTTTCGTTCGAAAGGGGTATGGATAACGCTCTGCCGCAATATTTGCCCCGTAGGCTGCCGAAGCTGACCCTCTCCAGGCTGTTATTCGATCACGACGGTACCTACATCGCAGAGGAAACCGTCGAGCCCTTAATCGCTCTCCTGGAACAGCGCGCCCTCTGGCCCTCCGCCCTCACCTTGTCGTTGTGGAGCTTTTCAGGGGCGCTGCTGAAGCAGAACGCTCTATACTTTGCCAGTTTGTTCGGATACGAGTCGAATCCGGCTCCGAGCCCCTCTCTGCAACAGGCTATCGACAAGGCCAACCCGAGACCGAAGAAACCGACAGCCGAATCCAAGACGCCGAGCCCGCTCCCGCCAGCAGGCGCGCAGGCGACCGGTGGCTCGTCAAGGGGCTCAACTCCTCCCATCGGGAAAGGATCTGCCGGATCATCGCCTGCCTCGCGTCCTCCCTCGGTCCCTTCCGCTTCGGGTGTGGGCAGTCCGATCCCGGTTATCCCCGAGGCCGCGTCTGACAAGCAGAAGGCTACGAGAGATATATACGGCGTCAAAGCCGCGCGAGAGCACACGAGCGGCCCCTGGATGGCGTTCAAGCGGAAATTTGCGCAGACGTGGCAGCCTCTCCGCAGCGCCCCCCCGCGGGGATCGATCTACGTGAACGGGCTTGTCGAAGTTATGGCGTCGGACGCCTATCTCACGGTCGACGTTCACTCGTGGTGGGACCCCAAGACGAAGACCTTCGACGTTAAAAATACGGGTCTACGCATCAGGGCAATACGTCCTAGGAACAATGGACTGGCTGGGTGAGAAGTCGCGCGGCGGGTCAGAGTAGGATCTTGCGGGGATCGTTATGGGTGGTAACAACTTGTTGGCGCTGGCGTTTAGGGAAGGAAAGGGGTATAGGATCGAAGGCGCATATCCCACCCGGTTGGCAGATGCCGGGGAGATGCATCACTGCATGCATAGTAGGGCGTTCTCGGCTACGAGGTTCGGTTTTTCATTTTCCCCATTTTTGACACGGCCGCACCCGCGTTTATAATGGAACTAGAGCGAGCGAATTTTGAGATATGAGGAAGGGTTTTTCGGAGACTACTAGATACCATAAGAGTTGGAGCTGGTACTATTCCTCCTGCTGGTAGCCGAGGACCTAGCGGATTATATACACGTGTCGTACCGATTCGGCGCTGCAGACTTTTCGCCAAATCTTACCTAGTTGTCCTTCCTCGACTGTGAAGAGTAATTCGAAATGTTCTTCCCAGCTAGAGACATCTGTCGAATCCAGAGCGTCAAAATCGGGCATCGTCTACGTACAATAAGCTTCCGAATTTTGATATTCAACCACGGAAGAGCCAAGCTTCAGCCTCATAACGCACGTCTCCGGCTCCGGTCTCACAAGCCTTCTGCGGTAAAGGAGACATACCCCTCGTCCTATAAGCACACGACATGTTTCCCGTAACTGAGACCTGCGTAGATGCGCCCCCCATCTGATATGACGCCAACGCCCAACGGATGGGAGCAAACGATGGCAATATACGTAAACTGAAGCGCACTAGACATAATACCCCCAATCGGTAACACGCTCTACTACTAACGCGCAACGGCGCATTGCCACTTCCCCAGATACGTGCGGCGGACGGCCCGTTGCGCTCCCACCTATAATATAAGGCGTACACGAGGCGATCCCTACCTCTTTCGAAGCTCATCGAAACTCCGAGCGCCCGCTCGGACCTTGCATGAGAGCTGATGCTCCCGTTTACATGTCTGCCTTTACGCTCACCCGCCCGTCGGGGCTGACTAGGGCACTACGAGGTTTTCGCCGGCCTCATTATTAGGTGGATGGGCCTCAGGCGTGATCTATCCGAGTTACCATATCTCACGTAGCACAATGAGTTTGGACGGACAAGGGGCTATAATAAGGAGTCTGGCCTAAGCTGTTCCTGACCGCCAGTCGAATCATTCGGCAACCTAGCTTGAAGTTAGGAACGTGGCTTCGGCACGCTGCCGGCTGGTTCCCGGGGTGCCGTTTACTTATGCTGTCCGACGACAACGTGAAGGTGACTGGAAGGAAGTATGTGTCAGTAGCGATAGCGCCCACAGGGCTGGGCATGAGGTGTCCAAGGTATAGTACCTGGGGAGGTAGGGAGGTAGCTATCTGCCTACGTATTATTCTACGAGAGCATAAGCCTAGCTATGTATCTATATAACTCGGTCTGCTGTTCACAATGATATTCACCCTTCGCCCGGGTAGCTCGACCTTCGGTTCTTTTTACTACAATGAGTTTTACGTTTTGGATCATTACCGCAGCCAAACTCGGCTGTATCATCCTACTACTTGCACTGTTTGCTAGGGGGATGGCTGTCTTCGCGCTTAACCAGTTCAAACAGAAACAGCAACGACTCCAGTATTCCAGAGCCGTGCAGTATGTGCAGCAGCAACGTGCCATCGCGGATTTTAGCTTCCTCGGCCAGAACACCCTGCGGGAACGGCTCTGGGCCCGGGCCGTACCGAACCAGAGACTAGTGGCCGCGTTCGGAATCGATAACCCGTTTACGACGACCGATGAAACGGCCTATAGAGAGTTCTTCAAGATGGCGAAAGGGAAACTAAACGCTATGGACCCGGGGAAGTGGTCCGACTTCTTTTTAGCCGCGGGGACGGCACTGGAACGCGTCCTCGGTCAGTATAAGTCCAGTCAGGATTCGTTACCCCTAGCAAGTGTTGTACGGCAATTTGTTTTCATCTCGGTGCTTCGCCCATTCTTTGACGTCGGCCCTAAAGATATCGACCTCGCAGACGTTATCCAGGCGACTGATCTAATCAACGACCTCTGGGTACGATCGAAGGAGACACCCCTCCCGGACCTGCGGAAGGGCCAGGAGCAACTTGACGCCGCGCTGCAACGGATACTTCCAAACCGATATCCGTGTACCCCTGAAGCGCGGCCCCTAAACCTCATCATACCGGTCTACGAGGCGATGTGGCAGGCCGTCCTGCTGACTTTCGTCTCGGCCGGGTTCCGGAGCGCGGATCAAGAGACGACAGAACAATTCCGGCGAGTCGTCGCGGGCGTGCCCGAGTGCTTCGACGTGCCGGAATGCGAAAGCGAATTAGGAACAACGGCGCTGAATTTCGCCAAGGTACCCTCCCTACCCTACCCTACCCACCCACCCACCTATCCACGAGCCTCTCACTCCGCCTCCCCTCACGCACCACCTCACCCCCCGCGATATGATAACGCCTACCTAGGCACCCAGCTAACATCCCCCCAGGAGGGCCTGCGCCTGTACCCGCCGACCAAACGGATCCACCGGGCCTCGCCCGCCCGGGGCCCGGGGGGGCCCCGCGACCAGAAAGCCGACGTGGAGAAGTGCCAGCGGGACCCGCGCATCTGGGCCGAGCCCTGGGCCTTCCGGCCGTCGCGCTTCGGGCCGGCCGAGCTGGCGCCGGCCGCGAGGGCCGCGTTCTTCCCCTTCGGCGCGGGCCCCCACCAGTGCCCGGCGGGCGCCAGGTTCGCGCCGCGCGCGATTATCACGCTGGTCGTTGTGCTGGCGCGGGCGCTGGGGACGGGGGGGGGGCGCGAGGATGAGGTATGGGATGGAGGAGGAGGGGATGGGGAAGGAGGGGGGTTGGTGCTGGAGGGACCGTTGCCGTCGGGACGGAGGGATATGGATGGGTGGAGGTTGGATGTTAGGGGGAGTAGAGGGAGTGGAGGTAAATAGGTATCTGAATTATTTATCTTGACGTGTGTGGGTATTGGCGTACATATTAAGTGATTAATGAGGAGGCGGGAGGAGATATACGGAGGCTCATCATAGATGATGTTCTAGGTGAACTTTCCTAAGAGCTGAACTTCTGACAGTTGAGATCTTTTCGCCAGCGAAGAATTTGCCAAATACTTATTGAGTACCACCTACGAGGTCTAGAGCAAGATGCGGGACGTAACACGGTTGAGGAGGCCCGTTGGGGCAGCATAGCGTATTAGTGAGAGCGGAGATTAATTCAGTGGTGGTCGGTGTTCCAGAGCGTATTAATAGCATCTCCAGCTTCTATATAGGGAGACAAACCTACCCAGGTAATTATCTAGCCAACCTTGGCTACCTTTTGAAGAACTAGATATATGTATACGAAGGCTAGGGTGTCTCCTCGCTCTCAGCGGGTTACCCTGGGCCATCTCGAGACCAGCAGGAAGGCAAGTTATGTCTTTTATTATGCTTGTAATTATAGTATTCTTCAGCACCCTCTAGGTTTAAGTTCCCGTCCGTGGATCGTCGATCAGGGCGGGACCAACCAAGTCGCGCCGATCTACTGCAGGCGCTGGCGCGGGCCCCAAAGCCAATGCTAAAGCCAAAGCCAAAGCCAGAGTCCAACTGGCTCAATATTAGCACTTCCCCGTAACAGTCTAGCCAGGGCCTTCGATCCCAGCCAGGAACCTGAAAAGAGGATGGGCTCCAACCACTCCTGGGCAAGGATTCTCCAAGCACGTCATATGTAGCTTGTGTTGCTTGATCGCAGCTGAAGCTCTTTCAGGGCGTCTTCCCCGGAGAGCCCCATTTAATTAACGAGCTTTTTTTTCTTCTTCTTATTTCCTTTCTTCTAGTTACGGACCGCCGAAACGAAAAATAATATGCTTTATACGTAGTCGGAGAAAAGCGCAAGCCTCTGCTATGGGACCGGACAATTGTATTCTTATCACCGTTTGCTTCATTCGTTTTCTGTAGTATACTTTTATACCTATCCTTGGCCTGCTACCGAGCGAATCATGGCCGAGAGTTCAGCCGAAAAGGGAAAGAGGAATAATGGAGGGGAACAACGGGACGCAGACGTCGCCGTTGGGATCGAGGACGTCAGCGCCATTCCAAAGGGCACGATCGACCCGGTATACGAGGCCAAGGTGAGGGTTTTGAACAGAGCGGTATGTATTGATTCTCCCCGAATTATAATGTAAAATAGGTATTAGAATGGCCCTCCTAATCCGCAATCCGGCGCAGATCCAAGACATCGGCATGGGATGGTACCAATGGCAGCTCTTCGCCGTCGTGGGCTTCGGCTGGGCGTCCGACAACCTCTGGCCGATCGTCACGTCGCTCATCTTCACGCCCGTCGCCAACGAGTTCCACCCCGAGTACCCGCCGCTGCTCAGCCTCGCGCAGAACATCGGCCTGCTGTTCGGCGCCATGTTCTGGGGCTTCGGCTGCGACGTCTTCGGCCGCAGGTGGGCCTTCAACCTGACCCTCGGCCTGACCGCGGTATGGGGCTTGGTCGCGGCGAGCGCGCCGAACTTCGCCGCCATCGGCGTCTTCGCGGCCCTCTGGTCCTTCGGCGTCGGCGGCAACCTCCCCGTCGACTCCGCCATCTTCCTCGAGTTCCTCCCCGGGTCGCACCAGTACCTCCTCACGATCCTGTCCATCGACTGGTCGCTCGCCCAGGTCGTGGCTAACTTGGTCGCGTGGCCGCTGCTGGGGTACAGGACGTGCCAGATCACGGACGAGTCCTGCACCAGGGGGGAGAACATGGGGTGGCGCTACTTCATGATCGCCATGGGCGGGCTGACGCTCGTCATGTTCGTCCTCCGGTTCTTCTGCTTCACCATCTACGAGTCGCCCAAGTACCTTATGGGGAAGGGGCTGGACGAGGAGGCGGTGCGCATAGTCCACGAGGTGGCGCGGCGGAACAAGAAGACGTCGTCCCTGACCGTCGACGATCTGAAGGCCTGCGAGCCGGACGGATACGAGAATAGGGTGACGGCGAGCGACGCCGTGAAGCGTAAGCTGGAAAAGATCGATCTCACTCACGTACGATCTCTATTCGCGACGGGGAAGTTGGCGTATAGCACGGCGGCGTTGATGTTAATCTGGGCTTTTATCGGTCTGGGGTAAGTGTATAGAATGGCCTGCTTCTTGCTTCTCACATTTGCTGATCTTGCTTGCCTAGCTACCCCCTTTATAACGCATTCCTCCCTTATATTCAGAACACTCGCGGCGTAGACTTCGGCGACGGTTCCACTTACATCACGTACCGCAACTCGCTAATTATCGCGGTGCTCGGCGTACCCGGGGCCCTCGCGGGTGGCGCCCTCGTGGAATTGCCCAACTTCGGACGTAAGGGGGCGCTGAGTCTAAGCACGATTCTAACCGGCATCTTTCTCTATTGCTCGACGACCGCGACGAATTCCTCGAGCTTGTTGGGTTGGAACTGCGCCTTCAACTTCACGAGCAACGTCATGTATGCCGTCTTGTACGCCTTCACGCCGGAGCTGTTTCCGACGAAGGACCGCGGCACCGGGAACGCGCTGACGGCGACGTCGAATCGGATATTCGGTATCATGGCCCCTATCATCGCGATGTTTGCCAATCTACAGACATCGGCGCCGGTGTATACCAGCGGCGCGTTGTTTATTGCTGCGGGACTCATTGTGGTGACGTTGCCCTTCGAATCCAGGGGGAAGGCGAGCTTATAAATCAATCTTAATCCGAGGCGAGACCGGAAAAGCAAGGGATGCTATCTTGAGAGAGATCGTCACATTTTTGTGCTTGTCTCGGATAGTTGTTTTCGGTACAGAAATGATACCCCATGTTATATTGTCTTAGTGTACTGAAGCCGTCAGAAATCTAATACTTATATTTCCGCTCGCCCTTTCGTACTATTTTGTATGAGCCTATTACTTTGGTATACACATATGGGCAAAGTATAGAAGTTGGAGAGTACGATAGTATAAAATCCCCAAGTCAAACCCACGTAAGAGTTCAACGAGCACGCTATAGTCACATCATAAGCTTGAATATGACTATTCTAAACAACCTAATCTGGACAGACCGGTAATACTCGACACAAATCATCAAAAACAAGCGTACAAATCCTCACACACCCTCAGCCCATCATTCCTTCTTATAATGCTGCGTGAAATCATACCGCATATCGAAGAAGGACAAGTACATCTGCTTCTGCCTCTCCGGGTCGTCCTCCGCGTCCTTGCAGGCCTGCATGACGGGGTCGCGCTGCAGCAGGGTGTCCGGGTCGCTGTCGGACACGCGGCGGAAGTTGCTCTGGGAGATGGGGTCGATGACCGTCTTCCACTTCTCGATGCGCTTCTCGCTGTACAGGTCCAGGATCGTCTCGTCCGCCTTGCCGTCCCAGATCCCCGCCAGGCAGTCGTACAGCCCCCCCACGTCCACGAACCCCCCCGTGATCCCCATCCCGCCCCACGGGTTGCACAGGTGCGCCGCGTCGGCCGCCAGGAGGATCCGCCCGACGCGGAAGGACGGCGCGCAGCGCTGGTGCATCTTGTAGGGCGACATGTTCACCAGCTTGTACTCGCCTGGCTTCGGGTGTCCGGGCAGCATCAGCTCGTACTTCCACGGCTGTCGCTCGCGCATCTGCTCCCATGTTAGGCCGGGGGATTCGCCGTATGTTACTCTGTAGAGCCCGTCGCTTGTGAGCCTAGCCGCCATCTATATATGCCGTTTCTGTTAGTTTCCCTTTGCCCCCTTTCGCTCTCCTCTAGTGAGAAAAGACTTGGACCTGTAGGATAGATAGGGGGCGACTTACAAAGAAGTGATCGGGATGCAGGATGAAGTTCGAGTCCTTAAACCCAAACTTATCAAAGTCGTAGTATACCTGCAGTTTTTTAAGTTAGCCATCACTCTGCCACAGCCCAATATCCTAAGACGGCTAGGTCTTACGTTCGTCGCAACGATCTGCCTATCCCAGGTAAACCCCGGATACTCGTCGCCAAACAGCGACTTCCTGACCTGACTCGTCGCGCCGTCGCACCCGACCACGTAGTCGGCGTAGACCCTCGTCTTGCCCTCGGGGGTGTCGGCCTCGACCCAAGCCCGCTCGGCGTCCTGCCCCGTGCCCGTGACCCGGTGGCGCCAGCGGATCTTGCCGTCGTACCTGCCCAGGAACTCGTCGAGCATGAGCTGGTCGAGCTGGTCGAGGACGAGGCAGGCCATGCGCAGGTCCTCGCCCTCGTAGTCGGCGAGCACCGAGGCGTCCATGCCCGTGATCCACGCGTGGTCCTCGAACCGCCGCCAGCACATCGTCGTCGGGCTCAGCCCCCGCCGCCGCACCTCGTCGATCACCCCCGCCCGCCGCAGGTCCGGGATCGCCGGCGGCCCGTAGATCGCCGCCCGCGGCTGCTTGTCCAGCTCGTGCGACGCCTCCAGGATCTCCACGTCGATCCCGTGCTTGGAGAGGAGCAGCGCCAGGAGAAGCCCCGAGGGCCCGGCGCCTACGATGAGTACCTGGGAGGATGGAAGGGTTGGCGTTAGCCGGGACTGTGCCGCTTGTGGATGGAAGAAGGGGGAGGAGTGGGGGCGGCACGGGTTTTAAGCTCTGGGTATGTATTTACCTTTTGAAATGGTCGCGACATGGTTTGGATTGGGTATATTCGTTTCGACTCAGGAAATGGGAAGAGGTCGTTGATATATAAGAACGGAGGTGCGGGATAAAGGGGCAAAACCGCGACGATGGCGGCGGCGATGGCGCTGGTGCATATCCGTGGCAGGTATCGTGTCGGACCATCTCGTCGACCACATGCGTCTAGTTACCACCTTAACCCCCTGCCCTTGCTAGCCTAAGTACGGCCGAACCCCGACCTGGAAGAATAGCTCGTGCACTTGCCGAGAGTATTTGCCTCGTTAATAGCAACGAGCCGATACATTTCCCCGCAGTTTAGATGCAAGTCCCTGCATAAGGCAGATAACATGGCCCGGGTAGGCTTGGGGTACGCATGGCACGATTCTGGACGGTAACGGCTGAACGGGCTTGCGGTTCGCGTATATCCTCCACGGTGATGTCACTCAGCTGACGATGCGGGGTGGGAAAGGGGAAAGGAGAGAAGGGGTAGCCAGGGTGTCGGTCACGGTCACGGTTACTATACTGCGGTGGGGAACCAATCAATCGTGGTTGAAAATCATACAGCCCTATAGGGGCCATGTTCGGAACTTGGTCGTGGGATTGAAGATTCAGAGTATATAATAATCGGCGGGCCCATTTGCTATGGATTCCCCTAGGTTAAGTTATTTTGTCAAATCTCGCTTATAGAGTTGAGTCTCGTGTCGATACTCTTAAGGAACGTCAAAGTGGGTAGGATCCCTAATAGGAAACAGGGAATGCAACTAGAGCACATCTTATAATATGGTGGGCCATTCCCCCAAAACCGCTAACCCGCTAAAACCACTGAAAATTAATGACATAAGCCGTAATGGAATTTTCTTAGGAAGATGACATAATCAAATATTACTTTTAAAAAGATGACATAATATAATATAAACATTTAACCGATTCCGTTTTATATTCGAATTTATATTAATTTAAATATGAATTATTTAAATAAATAAATAAATAAATATTTAAATATTTATTTATTTATTTTTATTTATTAATTTATTTAAATATTTATTTATTTATTTTAAAATTTTTATTTTTATTTTTTATTATTTTAACGATATTTTTATCGCGAAATTAATATATTATAATATTTAAACGATTTTTTTTATTTATTAAATTTTTTATCGATAAAAATAAATATATTTTTTTTAAATATTTTAACGTTTATTATTTTATTTATTTCGATTTAAATTCGTTATTTAATTTTTAAATATTCGATAATAAAAATATTTTTTATAAAATCGTATATTATATTTATTATATTATAATTAAAAACGTTTAAATAAATAACGAAAAAAAAAATCGTACGTATAAATTTCGTTCGTTAAATAATTAATTATTTTTATTAATATTTCGTAATTTTAAAAACGCGACGATAAATATATTCGACGATAATATTTTACTTTATAAAAAATATTATTTTTATATTTTAAATTAAAATAACGGTAAATTTATTTTTACTTTAATATAATTAATATTAATTTAATAAATTATTACGTTATAATTTTAAATTTTTATGAGTTTTGCTATTGGCACTCCCTAAAATTGCTATCGGGCCTTATTAGCACTCCCAATACATTAAAATACCTACCATATCTAACAACCCCACATACAAATCTACGTACAATCGTGTTAATACATAATGTACACCTTATGCCCTTTTTCAATTGATTCAATTCCCACCATACATCCCATTATATCCCACCCACTCTAAGGATGCAAAATATAAAAATTGGATCGCCAGTTTCGCCTCAATTAGACCTTTCTAATGGTATAAGCTTCATATCGGTGCATGCCCTATTTCGAAAGTTATTTGAATGTATACTCAATTCCGTACGGGTGTCAAAGGGGTATGCGACCGTAAAAGGGGATCACATGACCACCCCGGGCCACCACTTACACCTTTGACATCCGTATGGAATTGAGTATATATTTAAATAACTTTTGAAATAGGGCATGCACCGATATGAAGCTTATACCATTAGAAAGGTCTAATTGAGGCGAAACTGGCGATCCAATTTTTATATTTTGCATCCTTAGAATAGGTGGGATATAATAGAATATATGGTGGGATGTATGGTGGGATGTATGTAATTGAATCAATTGAAAAAGTGTACCCGTACTCGGTGAGACTATCTGGTTTACTGCATTTTTATATGAGAATGTGTTAGTGGGGCCGAGTACGGGGTAGGAGATGTACTTTTTGTATTGGGAGTGCCAATAAGGCCCGATAGCAAAACGAGGGAGTGCTAATAGTAAAACTCATTTTTATTATTAAATATTTTTAAAATAAATTTTAAAATTTTAAATATTTTTTAACTTTTTAAACGTTAATAAATCGTTTAACGATATTTTTAATAATATCGTTAAATTGTTATTTAATAAATCGAAATCGTTAAATTAATTAATTCGATAAAATTTTTTTTTAATTATTTATTATTATAATAAATTTTATCGTATTATAAATATATTATATAAATTATAAATTTATTATATAATATTAAAAAAAATAAATAAATAATTCATTAAAAATTATATACGTAAATACGTAAAAATTTTATATCGAAAAAATAATTTTTTAAATAATTATTATAATATATTATTTTTTCGAATAAATCTTTATATATTTTTTAATATAAATTATTTAATTTTTTTTTTAAAAAAAAACCCGGTTTTTATAATCGTAATAAATATAAATTAAATATATATATATTAATAACATCGAATAAATCGAACGAAAATAACTTCGAAATAATTTTTTAATATTATAATTAACTTTATTTTTTTCTTTAAAAAATTTTACGAAAATATTTTTTCGTACGTTTCGTATAGTTATTTTTTATTAATATTATTATATTACTTTTAAATTAAAAAAAAAACTTTTAAATTTCGTTTTATTTAAAACGCGCGAAAAAAACGGTTATAAAATAACGACGATTTTTATAATAAAATTATTTTTTATATTATAAAATACGAAACATAAATACGAAGAAAATATTAATAAATATAATTATAATAAATTCGAAAAAAATAATAATAAAATTTATTATTTTTATAATAATATTTTATTAAATTCGTTTAATTTTAATTATTACGATAATATTTTCGAAAATATATATAATTAATATAATAACGATAACGATTTAAATTAATCGAAAAAATAACGTTTTTTTTTTATAAATTATATTAAAATTAATATTATTTCGAAAAATAATAAAAAATAAAAATTTTATTTTTTAATTAATATTAATAAATTTGTAATTAATTTTTTTTACACGTTAAATATTAAAAATAATTAACATAAAATAATTAATATTAATATATTTAAAAATTTAATTATATTTTTAAAAATTAATAAAATAAATATATTAATAAATACGTATATAAATAAAATAAAATAATAATAATAAAAATAAACGCGATGTAGTAAAATTAATGTTATATAAATTATTTAAAAAAAAAATATTTAATAAAAAAATCGTAAAAAAAGTTTTTTTTATATAAACGAAAATATATAAATACTTTTTTTTAAGGTATATATTACGAAATAATACGTATATAAATTAATTAATTATTATTTACTTTATTTTTTTTTCGTAATTAATTAATTACGAATTATTAATTAAATTTTTCGTTTTATTTATTTTTTTAATTTTAAATTAAATTAATTTTTTTTTATTAAATTTCGTATAATTTTATTAAAAAACGTTTTCGTTATTACGTTTACGGGGTTATACGATTTATGTATTTATCGAATGTTATCGATTTTTCGATTTTTATAAAATTACTTTAATATTATTAAATCGATTATTAATTTTTTTTCGTTAATATTTCCCATTTATATTAAACATTAATATAACGATAAAAAGTCGATATATAAAATAAAAAAGGTTTTAAGAAATAATAAATGTTTTAAAATAATATTAATTATGTAATAAATAACGTAATTAACGTCGAAATTTTAAACTATTTTATAAATTTTATTTATAAATATATTACGAATAATTCGTTTATATTTAATAAATAATTAATAGATAATATTATTAATAATTTATATTTTATTATTTTAATCGATGGGGTTTTTATTATTTAAAATAATAACGTATTTAATTTATAAATTTAAATTTTTATTATTTATAAAAAATCCATCGATAAAAATATAAAAACGTAAGTTTTAAAAGTTTAATTCGATATAACGAAGTTTACGTATTTAATTATTTATTTATTATTTAATTTTAACGTTAAAAGTTTTAATTTTTTTAAATTTAAATTCGAAATATTAAATTATCGTAAAATAATTAAAAATTACTTCGAATTAATATATAAAAGTAATATATATATTTTAAGTTTATTATTTTACGAATTTTTTAATTATATCGAAAATTTTAACGTTTAATAATTTAAATTTTTTAACTTAATTTTTTTAAATAATCGTTACGTTAAAATTTTTATCGTAAACCGTAATATATAAATTATTAAAATCTTCGATTTCAAAGTTTATAATTTTTTAAAAGCGCGTTTTAATTTTAACTTTATTAAAAATTTTATTTTTAATAATAAAAAAATTCGTAATATCGATATTAAAAATATTATTCGTTTAAAAATTAATAAATTCGAACGAATTCGAATTCGTTATAAATAAATAAAAATCGAAAGTTAATAATTTTATTCGTAATTTTTATTAATAATAACGCGAATAAATTTTAAATTAATAAATATTTAATTTCGCAAAATTATATAAAAATTTAATTATTCGTAATAATATTTTTTTAAAGTATTTATTTTTAAATTCGATTAATAAATATATAAAAATAATTTTTTATATCGATGTTTTAAATTAAATATAAATTATTATAATATTTTAAATTATAATTTTTATTTTTTTACGACGTAATATAAACGTTAAAATTAATATAATATATTAATTAACTTTTTAAATAATAAATATATATATTATAATATATTTTTTATCGAAATTATTATAATTTTAAATTATTAAACGAAATTTTTCGTACGACGTAACGATATTTTTACCTTTAATTTTACGAATTATTCGTAATTTAAAAATTATAACGTTTCGATATATAATTATATCGTAAATTTTTAAATGTAGGATATTTTTTTCGAATAAAATATTAAATTCTTTTATATTCGATATTTTATAAAGTTTTTTTTATGTAATAATTTTTTTATCCGTTCGTAATTTAATAACGAAAATAAAATTTTTTTATTTTTTATTAATAATATATAATTTAACGATATGAAAAAAATCGTTAATATATATAAAATTTTTTTTCGAGATAATTTAATAATTATCGAAGTTAAAAGTTAACGTAAGTAATTTAATTTTAAATTTTTTAAACGATACGAGGTTTTTTTAAAGTTAAATATATAATTTAATATAAAAATTTTTAAATGTAAATATTTTATTTAAAACATTAAAAACGACGGTAATATTTTTATTTAACATTATAATAATTTTATAAAAGTTTTTTTATTTTTTTTTTTTTTATAAACGAATATTTTATTATCGATAAAAAGTAATATAGGAAAAGTTTTTTATGTATTAAAGTTATTATATATATTTAAAGTATTTTTTACGGAGTATTATATTTTAATTTTTTTAATTTTCGTTATTACCTTTTAAATAATTTATATTTTTTAGGTTTATATAAAAGTAAAGAGCGAGTTTATATTAATTTTAAAGTAAACGTCGAATATAAAAAATATAGGTATTAAATTATTAAAGTTAATTATATCGTTAATTATTTTAATAATTATTTATAATTAAATTATACGTAAATTTAAATTTTAAAGTTTATTAATAATAATTTTATATATTTTACGAATTAAATCGTAATATTTTTTAATTTTATTAATAAATTAATATATTTTAACGAATATTTAATAATAAATAATTTTAATAATATAAGTTTTATTTCGAAATTCGATATTATCGAAGTTCGTATCGATATTATATGTAATAATATTTAAAGGTTCGAAGTAAATATCGATTTAATATTATTTTAATATATTTTAAATTTTTTTAATAAAAATAATTTTTATAAAATAAATAATTTAAAATTTTATAACGGTGTTAATTATATATAAGACGGGACGTTTATTTAAATATATAATGTTAATAATGATTTTATAATTAAAATTTATATTAAAGTTTTTTAAATTAAATTTAAATTTTTAAAAAATTTTATTTTTAATTTAATAATAGTAATAAAATTTATTAATTTTTTTAATATTTTTAATATCGACGTTATAATTTATTTTATTTAAAAAAATATATAATTTAGTTATAAAAAAATAATTAAATTAAGTATAAATGTAATATAGTTTAAATTTTATAAAAAAAATCGTATTATCGAAATAAAATTATAAATGTTTTTATTTATAAATAACGATAACGATAATGTTATTTTTTTCGATTAATTAATTCGTAACGTTATTTAAATAAACGCTTAATCGATTTATATTTTTTAAATATATAAAAAACGAAATATTTAAATTTATAATATAAAAGTTAATTAATTCGAACGAAACGTTAATTATAATCGTTTTTAATAATTTAATTAAAAGTTTATCTTCGAATTTAATGTTAATTTTACCGGTTCGATTATTATTTATTTTAAAATTTCGATTAAAAAAATTTTTTATAAAAGTTTAACATTAATTTTTTTTTATAATGGATATTTTAATTACGTCGATATCGAAAATAATATTTTAAAAAATATTTTTAATATATTAATTTAAGATAAATATAATATTATTTTTTAATTTATCGATAAAAAAATAACGGAAAACGATTCGATATTAATATATTTAATTTATTAAATATGTCGCGATTAATTAATATTAAAGGTCGATTTTCTCCGTTTTAAAAGCGGTAATATTTTAATCGTCGTTTTTCGATTTCGAGTTTTTTTATTTAATGTTTTTATAATTCGTTAAAAACGTAATATATTTATTTTTATTTTTAATTTTTTAAATTTATTAACGCTTTTTAATTTTTTTTTATTTATTTTTAAAATATTTAATAAATTAATATCTTTTTTTTTATATATTTAATAACGACGTTTTTAAGTTTAAATCGTTTTTTTCGATTAATATCGATCGTTTTTATTATTACGGTAATATTTTTATTTAATATAAAATTAATTAAAGTTTTTATCGTTATTATCGTTAATTAAAAATTAACGTATTTTTTTAATATTTTCGAAAGTGTCGATTAACGTACGAAATTTATTAATTAATTTTTCGAATTAATATAACGAAATAAATAAAATATATTATAATTAAAATATATTATAAATAACATATTATATAGTTACGATAAATTATTATTTATTTTTAAAATTTTTTTTAAAAGTATATTAATATAATATTAATTTATTTAATATTATTTATAATATTTTAAAGTCGAATTTTCCTTCGTTTTTTTTTTAATTTTAATGTTAAAAAAAATAATCGAAGTTTAATTATAATAGTATTAAATTTTATTTTATTTTATGTTAAAATGTCGTTTTATAATTAAATATATATTTATAAAATATTAATAACGGGGTATATTATATAAAAAGTAAATGGTTATTTATTTAATAAAAATAATAAAAAATACGATATAAAATTAGGTTTAATGGATTTTAATTATATAATATACGTTTAAAAAAAACGGAATTTATTTTTTAAAACGTTATAAAGTTTTTTAATGTAATTATTTTTATTATTTTAAGCTTTTTTAAAATAATCGATAATAATAAAAAAGTATATTTCGTTAAAAATTTAAATAAAAGAAATGTTATAATAAATATCGTTTTATTAATTTTTAACGGATATAAATATAAGGGTCGATTTAATTAATAAAAATTATAAAATTATTTAAAAAAAAAATTGTAATTTTTAATATAGTGATTTTTTTTTTAATATAACGTTTAATGGGATTATTAATATTATATACGAATTATTCGATAACGATTCGAAAAATTTATAAATATTTTTCGATAATAAAAATTAAAGTTATTTTTTTTATATAAGATTAAAAGTATATTATTAATTATATTTTTATAATTTAACGTAAGTTAAAATAATAAAATATTAATTAATTATAATAATTTAAAAAAACGCGATTATTTTTTATAAAATAAAAACGAAAGAAATAAATATATTAAATATTTAAAATTTCGATTAATTATATATATTATTTTAATTATTTTAAGGGTTAAACGAAATTAATAACGGGGGTTTAAGTGTTAATTATTAAAGGGGTTATATTATAAAAAATTGCAATAAAAAAAACGATAAAATATAAAATATAAACGACGAGTTATTAAAAATAATAAAAAATAAGTATATATATTATAAAAATAATTTATAACGTTATCGAAACGATATTAACGATAATTTTATCGATATAATAAATATTATTAAATTTAAATTTTTATATTCGATTAATTAATTAAACGTTTAAAAAGCGAAAAATCGTAATTATTATTATATTATAATATATATATATATCGATATAAGTATTTTTAAATAAATTATATTTTTTTTAATTCGATATATAAACGTTTTTATATTAACGTATTAAGTTATTTTTATTTTATTTTTATTAATCTATTATTATTTTATTTTAATGGTTTACGTAATAATAAAAGGTTTAATAAAAATTTAATAACGTTAATGTTATTTTTATTTATATAAATATTTTTTTACATTAACGCGGTTTTTAAAATCGACCGTAATTAACGTAATAAAATTTAAAAATTATTTAAAATAAAATTTTTAAAGCGTTTTTAAAATTTTTTTATAATTTTTTTAATTATACGAGCGTATAATTTATTTTTATTCGTTATTTTTAAATTTATTAATGTAAATAAAATTTATATTATTTTTTATTAAAAAGTAACGATTTACGGATTTATTTTTTTTTATTTTATCGTTATATAATTAAAGTATTTATTAAAAAAACAAAGGTAATTATAAAGTTAAAAATATATTTAATTAAAACTTTAAATTTATTTATATTTTTTTATTTAATAAGGTTAAGTTTTTTTTCGTAAATTTATATTTAAATCGAATTTTTAGTTTTTTACGATATAATAAATATTATAAGTTTAAAAAAATTTAATATAATAAAACGATATTTTAATATAAATAAAAAAGTATTATATAAAAAAAAAAGTGTTATTATTATATATATTATTACGATAAAAGTTTTTCGTATTATTATAATAATGATTTTTTTAATTTTATTAATTTATATTATTAATTTTAATAATATTAATTAATGTTAATAAGTACGTACGTAAATAAAATAAAAAAATAATAATGAAAATAAACGCGATATAATAAAATTAATGTTATATAAATTATTTAAAAAAAAAATATTTAATAAAAAAACCGTAAAAAAAATTTCTTTTATATAAACGAAAGTATATAAATACTTCTTTTTTTTAAAGTACGTACCACGAAATAATACGTATATAAATTAATTAACTATTAAAATATAAAAGTTTTAATTAATATTATAAAATAATATTATATATTATATATACATTAAAATTAAAAAAATTAATAATCGATTTTAATAAAAATTTATTAATTATTAATTTTTTTTCTTTTTTATTACAATTTAATATAATAATTTAATTTTATTAAATAATCGATATTAAAACTTCGATTAATTTCGCCGTCGAAATATATATTTAAAACCGTAATTTATTAAAAACGTAATAAAAAATACGAATTAAAAAATAAAAATTAAAAAAAATTAAAATTAAATAAAACGAAAATTAAAAAAAATAAAAATTAAAAAAAGTAAAAATAAAAAAAAATAAAAATTCGAAAACGAAAATAAAAAACGATATAAATTACGAGACGAAAACAAAAAAAAATAAAAATAAAAAAAAATAAAAATAAAAAAAAATAAAAATAAAACAAAATAAAAATAAAAGAAAATAAAAATAAAAAAAAATAAAAATAAAAAAAAAATAAAAATAAAAAAAATAAAAATAAAAAAAATAAAAATAAAAAAAAATAAAAATAAAAAAACATAAAAATAAAAATAAATAAAATAAAAATAAATAAAAATAAAATAAAAATAAAAAAATTTTTTTTAATTATAATAAATTATTTTTTATTTATAATAAAAAATAATAAACTTATAAAAAAAATATATTTAATACGACGCGTAATATTAAAAATTAAAAATTAAATTTTATTAATATTATAAAAAAAAAAAAAAAATTAAACCGCGATTTTATATATAAATTTCGAAAGTATAATCGATTAAAACTTCGATATTAATTATTTAATAAAATTAAATTAATCGTATTAAATTATAATAATATTAAAATAATTTTTATAATTTTTAAAATTATAAAATTTAATATATTTATTTAAATAAAATAATAAAACCGTTTTAATTTTATTATCGACCGTTTAATATCGTTAAATAATTATATAATATCGTAATAAAAATTATATATACGACATATATTTTTCGTAATAAATAAAATAAAATAAAAAATAATTATTATAAAATAAATTATATAATATAAAAATAATTATATTAATATACGAATATTTAATTAATTAAACTTTCGATTTAAATATATATTAAATAAAAAAAATATATATATATATTTTATTTACTTATAATATAATAATAATTAAATTTATAAAATTTTTATAAAAATATAAAATTTTAAATATTTTTTATATATTTAATTATAATTATTTATTTATATATTTAATTATACATTATATTTATTTTCATTTATTTTTATTTCTTTTTTCGTTTTTAATATATTAAATAAATATTTTTATAAATTTTATAATTATTAACGATATTATAATAAACCGCCTTATAAAAATTTATTATAACTTAATTTAAATTATTTCGTTTTTTCTTCGTATATTTTTAAAAAATCTTTAAATTTTTATAAATATCGAAATATAATTATATTCGATTATTTTAAAAATCTTCGAATAAATATTAAATTAATTATTCGTTATAAAAACGTTACGTTTTTAACGATAAAAAACTATTAAAATTATAATAATTAATTAACTTTAAAAATTTATATATTTTAATTAATAATAATAAATTATTCGATATTTTTACACTTTAATTTTAAATATTAATTTAATTATAATTTTTTTATAATATTTCGATATAATTAAAAATCGTATAATTTTTACGTAATTAATATTTAATTTTATAATTATTTTATTATTTTATAAATTCCTTAACATTATATCGTATAATTTTTTTATATATAATATATAAAATAATTTAATTAATTATGTTTTTTTTAATAAATTAATTCGAAAATTTTAAATTTTTAAAATATAATTATATAAAATTAATATTAAATTAATAAATTAAATTTTTATATACGTATAATTTATCGATTTATTACATTTTCGCATAATTATTATTATTATTATTTAATTTTTTTATTCCTTTTATTCGCTTTTTAAATATAAAAATTTAAAATACGATAACTTTATTTTTATATACGTTAAATATTATTTAAATATATTATTTTTATCGTAAATTCGATAACTTTAATTAAATTAAATTAAATTTAAATTATAAAAAATAATTCGATTTTATAATTCGTTCGAATATATTAAAATCGAAATTTTAATTCGATTATAATAATAAAATATTATTTTAAAATATTTATTAATAAAAAAATAAATCGATATATTTTACACTATATAATACATCGAAAAAATACGTCGATTACGACGTATATTTCGAAGTTAACGAATCGAAGTTTTTAATAATCATTTATAAACTATATATAATTCGACTCGAAAATAATAAATTTTTTTTTTTTTTTTACGTATAATTTAATTTTCCTTCGTTATCGTATTATTTTTAAATATCGTCGATAATATACTTTTTAAATTATTTACTTTAATATAATAAACTTTACGTTTTTATAAATAAACTTATAAATATAATTTTTACCGTAATTATTTAACGTATTCGAATGTTTTTAATATCTATTAAAAAAATTCTTTAATAAATTTATAAATTTAACTCGATTTTTTTTAATTAAAATTTTTTTACTTATATTATTTTCGAAATAAATTCGAATTAAAAAAACGTAAAATATATTAATTTTATATTAACATCGTAATCGAATTAATATTTTATCATTTTTTAAATATTTCGTAAAAAAATAATATTATATAAATAATAATAATATAAAAGTATATATTATATAATTATAACGATATAATTTTTATTATTCGATTCGACGTTTAATAAATCGTAATTTTATTTTAATTTCGAGTCGTTTTATTTTAAAATAATAAATTATAATAATTATTTATAATTTAATTTCGAATAAAACGTAAAATTCTACTTTAATAACATTAATATATTATTTATTTTTATAAAAATATTAACCTTTAATAATTCGTTAAAAAAATTACTTTAATATTTAAAAATTAAATATTTTTCGAAATTTATTAATAATTTACTTTTAAAAAAATTTATCATATAAATATTAATAAATAATTTCGATTTTATAAACTTTTATATTACTTTATAACCGTAATATAATAAATTAAAATTATAACGTATTTAACTTTAAACTATTATATTAATTTATAATATAAAAATTAAAAAAAAATAAAATATATAAAAACATTAAAATAAAATAAATTCTTTAATTTTCGTTTTACTCTTTTATAATATTTACGTTAATATTTATTATTAAAATATTTAAATAAAAAATATTTATTTACTTTAAAAATTTTCGAATTTAATTACCCACTTATAAAAACAAATAAAAACCTTTTATAAAAATAACGTTTTTAAATAAATAAATTAAATATAAAAATATATATAATTAAATAAATATTTAATATTTTTATTAAAACTCAAAATTATACGCTTATTTACTTCGTAAATAAATATTTAATTATTTACGGTAAATATTTATATATTTTAAAAATAATAAAAATCACCGCTTTTTTTTATATTCGAAATAATTAATATTTTTTTTCTTTTCCTTTAATATTTATATTAATTAAATAATATAAATAAACGTTTATACGTAAAATTATTTTTTTTTCTTTAATTTTTTTTATTTAACCTTTTTAATTAATTAAAAAACTTTAAAATTATTTAAAATTTTTTTATAACTTATTATAACCTTTTTATAATAAACGTAAAAATATTAAAAAAAAATATTCGAATGCGTTTAATTAATTAAAAAACTTTTAAAAAATTATAAAAAAAAACTTCGTAATTATTTCGAATATTAAAAAAGTAAAATAAAAAAATTAATCTTTAATATAAATTTTTTTTACGTATTTACGCGTAAATAATAAACTTTAATCGACTTCGATATAATTAATATTAAAAAAATAATATAAATTTATATTAATTATATAAATAAAATTAATACGTTTATAAAATAATACGTTAATTTTTTATAAACCTATAAAAAAAAGTTTCGAAATTTATAATAAAAATTTTAAAATTTAAACTTTTTTAAATAAATTTATTAATTAAATAAAATAAAAAAATATATTACGTAACTTTTAAAAAATTAAAGTTTAAACTTTTTATTTTTAAATTACTTTTTTTATTTTTATCGATTATTTTCATATTATTATAAATATAATTTAAAAATTAAATAAATAAAAAACGAAACATTTTTACCGATTATTATTTCGAATTAAAAAGGAATTCCTCGTATTTTTTTATTAATAAATTTAAATAATAAATTCATCGTTTTAATTATTAATAATCGAAATAATATTAAAATTAAAAGTTTTTTAAAATTAAAATAAATATAATATTCGATTTATTTTTAAATAAATAATAAATAACATTTTATTTATAAAAAAATAAAATTTTAAAACGTATATAAACATATATTTAATTAAAAAAATCGAAGTTAAATTCGTTTTAATTATAATTAATCGATTTATAATAATAACGAAAATAACTATAAACGTAAATATAATAATAAATAAAAGTAGATTTAAATTTTAATTATAAATTTTATATTAACGTAAATTACTTTTTTTATACTTTTAAATTTTAAATAAATTAAATTAAATATCGTTTTAAATGTATAATTTTACATAAATTAATTAATTAATTAATATTATTACGTTAATTTAAATAAACTTTTTTTTTAATTATATTTAAAATTAAATATTTAAGTAAATATTATTAATATTATTATAAATTTAATTACGGTATTTTAAATTATAAAAATATAAAAAATTTATAAAATTATTATTAATATATAATGTAAATATTTTTTATATAAATATATTTATAAAAATTCGAATATTAACGTTAAAACGTTTTTTTATCGACTTTTAATTACTTTAAATTAATAATTTATTTATATAACTTATAATTTATTAAAATAAAAACGATTAAAAATATAATTTAATTTTAAATATTTAATAACGAAATAAAAAATAAAAAAATAAAATTATTTAAATTATAAAAATTCGATTTTAAAGTATTTAATATAATTAACGTAATTAATAAATAAAAAATATTATATTTAAAAAAAAATAAATCGTTTATATTTAAAAATAATATAAATTTACTTTTTATTTCGAATATTATTTTTTTTTAAATAATTTTTAAAATTTATTCGATTAAAAAAAATTTTTTTTATTTCTTTTATATTTTATTACGTAATTATAAATAAATATTTAAAAAATTAAAAATTTATGTTTTTGAAGAAATATCTTCGTATCGAAAAATTAATATTTTTATATAAAAAAATTTATTAAAAAAATAATAATAAATATTATAATTATTATAATAAATTATTTTTTAATATTATTATACGTTATATCGAATAAAAAAAATAAATATTATAAAGTTAAAAAATGTAATTATAAAAAATAAAATAAACGTAATAAATATAATATATATAATAAATATTATAAAATTATTAAAAAAATATCGTATATATAATAAATTTTAATTTAAAAAATCCTCGGTAAATATTTTAACTTTTAATTAATTTTATCGATAATAAATTTATTATATAAAAATCGAATATAATTATATTTATACGAAATAAAAATTTTTTTAATCGACGATAATAAAAATTTAAATTTAAATTAATTAAATTTAAATTTAATAATTTTTATTTTAATATTTATAATTTAAATTTAATAAATATAAAAATTTTAAATAAATATTAATAAATAAAATAAAAATACGTTAAAATACGAACATTAAATTTTTTTTTTTCGATCGATTTAATAATTTAAAATATTTTAAATTATTTATTATTATTTATAAATTTTATTTCGTAAATAAATCGAATGAAAAAATATATAAATTAATCGAAAAAGTTTTTAAATATACGTATTAATTATATATATTTATTTAAATACTTATTAAATAAAATTAATTTATATATAATAACGACTTTATTTATTTAAATTTTTATAAACTTTTATATTTTTTTTTATAATAATTTTTCGTTAAATATATTATTAAAAAATATTAATATAACTTATAAAAAACTTTCGAAAAAACTCGTTTTTATAAATTTATTTAATATATTCGAAAAATAAAAATTTTCGTTAATATAATTAACATTAAATTTTATAAATTATTAACGATTAACGATTTTTACGACTTTAAAATATTTTAATAAAAAATAAAAATTATTACGTTACGTAAAACGTATAAAATTTACGTAATAATTTATCGATGCGAAATTAATAATTTAATATTAATAATATTGATAAAAAAAACATTTATATCGTTACTTTTTATTATATCGACATCGTAAAAAACGATCGATTTTTTTTTATAACGTTTTTATAAATAAAAATTTTTTTTTTTAAAATACCCCTGCTGATAAAAAATTATTTTTTTATAAGTTTTTTTATTAATAAAAATACTTACTTTTTTTTTTATAATATTTTTACTTATAAAAACACTCGTTTTTTTTTTCGTAATATTTTTACTTATAAAAATATTCGTTTTTTTTTTCGTAATATTTTTATTTATAAAAACGCATTTTTTTTTTTTACGACGTTTACCTTATAAGTTTTAATTAATTAATAATTTATAAATATAAATGATAATATTTAATTTCACGATTTATTATTTTTTAAATTTTAAATAATATTACGTATATTAATAAACTTTTTTATTATATATAAATTTCGAAAAAAATCGTTAAAATATTTCGCGTCGAAAATATTTATTTTCTTTCCGAAAAAATATATTATACGTTTTAATAATATAAAAAATAATACATTAAAAAAATAAATAAAAATCCCGTATTTTTATATTATTTAAATATAATTTAATATAATTTAAAAAAATATCGTATTTATTTAACGTTCGATTATATTAATATTAAATAACGATATAAATGTTAATAGGTACGTACGTAAATAAAATAAAAAAATAACAGTAAAAGTAAATACGATATAATAAAATTAATATTATATAAATTATTTAAAAAAAAAAATATTTAATAAAAAAATCGTAGGAAAAGTTTTTTTTATATAAGCGAAGGTACATAAATACTTCCTTTTTTTAAAGTACGTGTTACGAAGTGGTACGTATATAAGTTAATTAATTATTAATAAATTTTAAAAAAATTAAATAAAATAACGATAATTTTTTTTTATTAAAGAAATTATTTTTTTAAAATCGAATTAAATATATTTAAAAAATAATTAATTAACGTTTTTATCGTTATAATTAAATTCGATTATAATTTAAAAAAAATTTTATTTACATTTAACGTTTTTATTTATAAATCGATTAAATCGTCGATATTATTTATCGTAACGTTTTTATTCGAATTTAACAAATAAAATATAAATATAATAAAACTTATTTTTATCCCTTTATTTTATTCGAATTATAACATTTTATAAAAAATTATAAATTAAAAAACGTAAAGTAAAAATTTAACCCTTTTAACGTAATTATAATCACTTTAAAAAAACCTAATATTAAATATTAAAAAAAATATATTATTAATTATAATAATAAACATCGAAAATAAATAATCGATAATATTTAAAAATAACCCTTTTAACGTAAAAACCCTTTTAAAACTTCGATTAAAACATATATTTTATATTATTATTAAAAAACGTAAAATTAAATAAACATTAAATAAATATAATACTTTCGATTTATTTATTAATATTAACTTTATAATTCGAAATAAAATTAAAATTACTCGTTTTATTTAATATATTTAAATATATACACGTATATTTAATTTATTAAAAATATAATCTTAATTTTTACTTTTAAAAAATACGTTAATCGAAAATTTATTTATTATAATATATAAAAACCCATTAAAATATATTATTTTTCGATTATTTATTTAATAATTAATTATTTTATATATTATTTTATAAATAACTTTTAAAAATATATTATTTAAAATAATTATTTACTTTTAATAAATTAATTTATTATTAAATTATAAAAATAAATAATTTAAATATTAATTTATTTACCGTTTTTAATTTTTTATAAATTTTTAATAATATTACTTTTATTATAATAAATAATTTAAATTAAATAAATTATTTTATTATTTTATATATTATTATTTTATATATTATTATTAAACGATTTAACGAATATTATTTAATTAATTTTAAATACGTAATTTTCGAAGGGAATTTATTAAATTTAATTTTTTCGACATTATAAATATATTTACATATAATTTATAAATGTTATTATTATAAATATAAAAATTTTCCTTATTTTAAACGTAATTAATATATTTATTTTTACATTATTTTTTTAAATTAATATATTTAAAAAATAATTATATAACCGAAGTAAAAAAATTAAAATTTAATTTACTTATTATATTATAATATCGTTTATCGTATTTTTAATATAAAATTACATTACGTTATTTTTTACTTATAATTAATAAATTTTAAAAACGATAAAAATTATATAATAATTAATATATATAATAATTAAACGAATAATTTCGAATCGTTTCGATATATATTCGATGTATTTATTTCGAATATTTTAATAAAACGTTTTTTATTTTCGAATTTAAATTAATTACTTTTTAAAACGCATTCTTTTAATTTAAATTAATTTTTTATTTATAATATATATTTTAACTTTTCCTTTCGAATTTATATACGTAAATAACATAATAAAACTTTTTATTTAACGATATATAATTATAAAATAATTAATAAAAAAACTTATAATAATTTAAATTATATTAAATTCGAATTTATAACTTTTAAATTTTAAAATTTTTTAATTTAATTAAATTAAAAATTAACCCGTTAACGCGTTTCTTAAAAATTATTTATATAAAAAAAATATGTATTTTTTTTTTCGTTTAAATAATTAAAATAACGTTATATTAATAAAGTAAATAATATATTAAATTAATTTTAACTTTATTATAAATTTAAATAAAATAAAAATTATAAAAAATTATTAATTTTTTTTAATATAATTATTTATTTAATTCGATTTTTTTTTTCGATACGTATAATAAATAAATATTTAAAATATTTAAATATTTAACTCGTATACTTATATATAATTTTTAATTTATTTATGTATATAACGCTTTTAATTATTTTAATACTTTAAATAATTAATAATTTACGTCGATATAATTCGATTAACCGTTATTTTAAATATAATTTAATTTTAATAAAATATTTAATATATATATATATATATATAAAATACGTAAATTTAAATTATAATCGTATTAATAAAAACTTTAAAAAAATACATTAATAAAAAAAAGTTTTTTAATTAAAATGTAAATTATTAAATAACGATTATAAATTAAATTAACCGTTTAATAAAATATCGTTATTACGCGAAATAATATCGTAATAATTATATTAAAAATTAAAAATTACATTATATTTTTTACTTTTACACCTTAAACATATATCGCAAATTACGCGTAATAAATTAAATAATATTATATTATATTAAAAATATTCAAATTTTTAATAATTATATATATAATACTTATATTATAATTAATTAAAACGTTAATATATATTAATTAACCCCTTTTTAATTAATATAAATAATTAAATATTTATATATATAAAAAATATTTAAACTTTTATATTATTATTTTATATTAACATTATTTAATTTATTCGTTTATTATTAATATAAATTAAATTTATCTTCGTTTTAATTAATTAAATTTATACCTTATATTTTATTTTTTATTTATTATAATAAAAAATATAATTAATTTTTTAAAAAAAATTTAAAAAATAAATTTATATAAATATTTACTTTTATATATAAATAAATACTTAAATAAAAAAGTAAATAAATAAATACTTATTTAAATATTTAAATATTTACTTATAATATAATAAATATAAACGATATATATTTTAATTCGAAATTTTATTTAAAAATTTATATAATAAATAAAAAATAAAATCCGTTTTACGATATAATATTAAATTTAATAATTTTTATATAAATTTAATAATAAATTAAAAAAAATCGTTTAATAATAAAATAAATTTTAACGTAATATAAAAAAAAAAATTTAAATTTTTTTTATTATAATTATTTTAAACGTTATTTTCTTTATAAGGTAAATTATATAACGTTTATTATTCGAAATATCTCATTTTTTTATAAACGTTTTTCGATATTTTAAAGTAAAAATCGATCGTATAATTCGACTATTTTATACGTAATTATTTAACGTTTTTTTTTTCGGTAATATAAATTATATTAAAATACGAAAATATTTCCCATTAAATAAATTTAAACCACGCCCGAATATATTATTAAAAGCGTAATAAAATCGTTTAATAATTTATTATAATATAATAAAAAAAATTAATAAAGGGGAATATTTATTCGATTTTAATTTTCGATTATTTTTTTAAATAATTTAAAAAAATATATAATATTAATATAATTTTTTTTAAACTTTAAATTACGTTATATTTAATCGAAACGTCGTATCGTTTTTATTTAAAAAAAATAAAAATATAATATTAAATAAAAAATTAATAATATATTTAATTTAATTTATAAATGTAAATAATTATTTCGTAATTTTAATTTATAATTATTACCGTTAACGTTAAATTTTCGTCGATTTATAATTTTATAATTATAAAATTTAATTTAACGTCGCGCTTTAACGTTTATAATAATAATTAATCGAAAGTAAATTAATTTTATTTATAATTAATAATAAAAATATTCGAAAACGTAATATTTTTTATTATATTATAAAATAATTAAACTTTTAAATTTATAATTTAATGGTTATTAATTTTATTTAAATGTTTATAAAAAAAAATTTAACGATTAAATTAATTAAAATAACGATATAAATATAAAAAAAAATATAATTTAATAATAATTAAATTAATTACGTAACGAATTAAATTATATATTTAATATAAATATACGTATTTTATAAATTTTAAAATTATTTTATTACGACTTTATTCGAAAAAAATAACCACATATAAAAATATTATTATCATTTAATAATTAATTAAATAAATTTCGATATATTTTAATAAAATTATCGTTTTCGATTTTATTTTAATTCGTAAAAATTTAAAATATATTAATTAAATTATTAAACGATTTATAATAATTATAACTTTTTATAAAAAAAATTCGAAATGTAATAAAAAATTTATTAAATCGACGAATTTAAATTAAAACTTTTAATAAAATAATTAATTTATCGAATATTAAATCGATTAAATTTTTAAAATATAACGAAAATAAATATATTAATTAACGCGGTAAATACGTTAATATTTTAAAATTAAATGTCGATTAAATAATATTTTTAATTAACTTTAAATTATAAAATACGTTTTATTAACATTTCGTAACGTTAAAATTTTAAATTTATATCGATTTACGAAATCGTTTATTATCGTTATATTTTTTAAATTAATAAAATTAAAATATAAAAAAAAATAATAAATTTAACGTCGATAATAAAAATTTAAAAATTTTCTTATAAAATAAAAATTTATTAAAAAATAAAAAATTATATAATTTATAATATATTTTATATCGTTATATTAAATAAAAAATAAATAAATTTATAATTTTAATTTAAAAAAAATATTAAAATTAAAACGAAAATATAAATGTTTTTATTTTAAATTATAATTTTAATTAAATTTAAATTTATAATTATTCTTTTATTAAATATAATTTCGTAAATTTTATATAAATTTTTAAAACCGTTATATTTTATTAATTTATTTAAAAACGCGGTAATTTTTTACTATTAATTTTACGTTTTTATATTTTATTATTTTTTAAACGAAATATATTATTTAAAAAATATATAAATCGTATTAAAAGTTTAAAATAATTTAATAATATATTTAAAATCGACCGTTTTAAATTTAATAAACTTTTTCGATTTATTATATTATTATTGTTTAAAACCGATTATTTTAAATTTAACGAATTTTTCGAATTTATTATATTATTATCGTTTAAAATTAATTATTTCGAATTTAACGAATTTTTCGAATTTATTACGTTATTATCGTTTAAAGTTAATTATTTTAAATTCGACGAATTTTTCGAATTTATTACGTTATTATTATTTATATTTATTATTTTTATTATCGTATTTAAAAATAAATTAAAACGAAATAATATAATTATAACATTTAATATATTTTTTTTTTACTTATATAAATATATTAATAATATATATATATAATCGTTTATATTATTTTATTTTCGATAATATAAAAATATCGACGAAATAAATAATAAAATTAAAAATTACCCTTATAAAATAATATAATAACCTTTAATTTTTTTCGAATTTTACGACTATTTTTATAATTATACACTTTTTAATATAACTATTAATATAATTTTTAATATAACTTTTAATATAATTTTTAATATAATTTTTAATATATATTAATAAATACGTATATAAATAAAATAAAGAAATAATAATAAAAAATAACGCGATATAATAAAATCGATGTTATATAAATTATTTAAAAAAGAAAAATTATTTAATAAAAAAACCGTGGAAAAAATCTTTTTTATATAAATAAAAATATATAAATATTTTTTTTTTAAAATATATACTACGAAATAATACGTATATAAATTAATTAATTATTATTTACTTTATTTTTTTTTCGTAATTAATTAATTATAAACTATTAATTAAATTTTTCGTTTTATTTATTTTTTTAATCTTAAATTAATTTAATTTTCTTCTATTAAATTTCGTATAATTTTATTAAAAGACGCTTTTGTTATTACGTTTATAAAGTTATATAATTTATATATTTATCGAATATTATTAATTTTTCGATTTTTATAAAACTACTTTAACGTTATAAAATTAATTATTAACCTTTTTTCGTTAATATTTTCCATTTATATTAAATATTAATATAGTAATAAAAAGTCGATATATAATATAAAAAAAACTTTAAAAAATAAAAGCTGTTTTAAAATAATATTAATTATATAATAAACGATATAATCGACGTTAAAACTTTAAACCATTTTATAAATTTTATTAATAAATATATTATAAATAATTCGTTTATATTTAATAAATAATTAATAAATAATATTATTAATAATTTATATTTTATTATTTCGATCGATAAAACTTTTATTATTTAAAATAATAACGTATTTAATTTACAAATTTAAATTTTTATTATTCGTAAAAAATCCATCGATAAAAACATAAAAACGTAAATTTTAAAAATTTAATTTAACATATCGAAATTCACATATTTAATTATTTATTTACCATTTAATCTTAACGTTAAAAACCTTAACTTTTTTAAGTTTAAGTTCGAAATATTAAACCGCCGTAAAATAATCGAAAACTACCTCGAATTAATATATAAAAACGATATATATACTTCGAATTTGTTACTTTATAAATTTTTTAATTATATCGAAAGTTTTAACGTTTAATAATTTAAACTTTTTAATTTAACCCTTTTAAATAATCGTTACGTTAAAATTTTTATCGTAAACTATAATACGTAAATTATTAAAATCTTCGATTTCGAAATTTATAATTTTTTAAAAACGTATTTTAATTTTAATTTTATTAAAAACTTTATTTTTAATAATAAAAAAATTCGTAATATCGACATTAAAAATATTATTCGTTTAAAAATTAATAAATTTAAATAAATTCGAATTTGTTATAAATAAATAAAAGTCGAAAATTAATAATTTCATTCGTAATTTTTATTAATAATAATACGAATAAATTTTAAATTAATAAATATTTAATTTCGTAAAATTATATAAAAATTTAATTATTTATAATAATATTTTTTTAAAATATTTATTTTTAAATTCGATTAATAAATATATAAAAATAATTTTTTATATTAATATTTTAAATTAAATATAAATTATTATAATATTTCGAATTATAACTTTTATTTTTTTACGACGTAATATAAACGTTAAAATTAATATAATATATTAATTAACTTTTTAAATAATAAATACGTACGTTATAATATATTTTTTATTAAAATTATTATAATTTTAAATTATTAAACGAAACTTTTCGTATAATGCGATAATATTTTTATTTTTAATTTTACGAATTATTTATAATTTAAAAATCGTAACGCTTTAATGTATAATTACATCGTAAATTTTTAAACGTAAAATATTTTTTTTAAATAAAACATTAAATTTTTTTATATTTAATATTTCGTAAGGTTTTTTTTATATAATAATTTTTTTATTTACTTGTAATTTAATAACGAAAGTAAAATCTTCTTATTTTTTATTAATAATATATAATTTTACGATATAAAAAAAATTATTAATATATATAAAATTTTCCTTCGAAATAATTTAATAATTATCGAAGTTAAAAATTAATATCGATAATTTAATTTTAAATTTTTTAAATGGTATAAAATTTTTTTTAAATTAAATATATAATTTAATATAAAAATTCCTAAACGTAAATATTTCGTTTAAAATATTAAAAATAATAATAACATTTTTATTTAATATTATAATAATTTTATAAAAGCTTTTTTATTTTTTTTTTTTTTATAAATAAATATTTTATTATCGATAAAAAATAATATAAAAAAAATCTTTTATATATTAAAATTATTACGTATATTTAAAATATTTTTTACGAAACGTTATACTTTAATTTTTTTAATTTTCGTTATCGTTTTTTAGATAATTTATACCTTTTAAATTTATATAAAAATAAAAAGTAAATTTATATTAATTTTAAAATAAACATCGAATATAAAAAATATAAATACGAAACTATTAAAATTAATTATATTATTAATTATTTTAATAATTATTTATAAACGAGTTACGCGTAAATTTAAATTTTAAAATTTATCGATAATAATTTTATATATTTTACGAATAAAGTCGTAATATTTTTCGATTTTATTAATAAATTAATATACTTTAATAAATATTTAATAATAAATAATTTTAATAATATAAATTTTATTTCGAAATTTAATATTATCGAAATTCGTATCGATATTATATATAATAATATTCGAAAATTTAAAATAAATATTAATTTAATATTATTTTAATATATTTTAAATTTTTTTAATAAAAATAATTTTTATAAAACGAATAATTTAAAATTTTATAATAACGTTAATTATATATAAAACGAAATATTCGTTTAAATATATAATATTAACGATAATTTCGTAATTAAAATTTATATTAAAATCTTTTAAATTAAATTTAAATTTTTAAAAAACCTTACTTTTAATTTAATAATAGTAATAAAATTTATTAATTTTTTTAATATTTTTAATATCGACGTTATAATTTATTTTATTTAAAAAGGTATATAATTTAATTATAAAAAAGTAATTAAATCGAATATAAATATAATATAACTCGAATTTCGTAAAAAAAATCGTATTATCGAAATAAAATTAAAAATATTTTTATTTATAAACGATAGCGATAATAATATTATTTTTTTCGATTAATTAATTCGTAACGTTATTTAAATAAACATTTAATCGATTTATATTTTTTAAATATATAAAAAACGAAGTATTTAAATTTATAATATAAAAATCGATTAATTTAAATAAAACGTTAATCGTAATTATTTTTAATAATTTAATTAAAGGTTTATTTTCGAATTTAATATTAATTTTATTAATTCGATTATTATTTATTTTAAAATTTCGATCGAAAAAACTTTTTATAAAAGTTTAATATTAATTTTTTTTTATAATAAACATTTTAATTACGTCGATATCGAAAATAATATTTTAAAAAATATTTTTAATATATCGATTTAAAATAAATATAATATTATTTTTTAATTTATCGATAAAAAAATAATAAAAAATAATTCGATATTAATATATTTAATTTATTAAATATATCGCGATTAATTAATATTAAAAATTAATTTTTTTCGTTTCGAAAATAATAATGTTTTAATCGTTATTTTTCGATTTCGAATTTTTTTATTTAATATTTTTATAATCCGTTAAAAACGTAATATATTTACCTTTATTTTTAATTTTTTAAATTCGTTAACGTTTTTTAACTTTTTTTTATTTATTTTCGAAATATTTAATAAATTAATATTTTTTTTTTTATATATTTAATAACGACGTTTTTAAATTTAAATCGTTTTTTTTAATTAATATCGACCGTTTTTATTATTATAATAATATTTTCGTTTAATATAAAATTAATCGAAGTTTTTATTATTATCGTCGTTAATTAAAAATTAACGCATTTTTTTAATATTTTCGAAAATATCGATTAACGTATAAAATTTATTAATTAATTTTTCGAATTAATATAATAAAATAAATAAAATATATTATAATTAAAATATATTATAAATAACACGTTACGTAATTACGATAAATTATTATTTACTTTTAAAATTTTTTTTAAAAATTCGTTAATATAATATTAATTTATTTAATATAATTTATAATATTTTAAAATCGAATTTTTTTTTATTTTTTTTTTTAATTTTAATGTTAAAAAAAATAATCGAAATTTAATTATAATAATATTAAATTTTATTTTATTTTATATTAAAATGTCGTTTTATAATTAAATATATATTTATAAAATATTAATAATAAAATATATTATATAAAAAATAAATAATCGTTCGTTTAATAAAAATAATAAAAAATATTACGTAAAATTAAGTTTAACGTATTTTAATTATATAATATACGTTTAAAAAAAAACGAAATTTATTTTTTAAAACGTTATAAAATTTTTCGATATAATTATTTTTATTATTTTAAATTTTTTTAAAATAATCGATAATAATAAAAAAGTATATTTTATTAAAAATTTAAATAAAAAAAACGTTATAATAAATGTTATTTTATTAATTTTCGATAAATATAAATATAAAAGTTAATTTAATTAATAAAAATTATAAAATCGTTTAAAAAAAAATTATAATTTTTAATATAATAATTTTTTTTTTAATGCGACGTTTAATAAAATCGTTAATATTATATACGAATTATTCGATAACAATTTAAAAAGTTTATAAATATTTTTCGATAATAAAAATTAAAATTATTTTTTTTATATAAAATTAAAAGTGTATTATTAATTATATTTTTAAAATTTAACGTAAATTAAAATAATAAGATATAAATTAATAATAATAGTTTAAAAAAATACGATTATTTTTAATTAAATAAATGCGAAAAAAAAAAAAATAATCGTATTAAATATTTAAAATTCGAATTAAATATAAATATTACTTTAAAAAATTTAAAACGACGAAAAAAAAATTTGTTATTAAAATTTAAATAAAAGTTAAAACGTAAATTACGTTATAAAAATTTAATTTAATAAAAAAAATAATAACGTATTAAATATCGACGACGAATTATTAACGATAAAAAAAGGTAAAAACGGTTATTAAATAAACGATTCGTAACGTTAATAATATAATATCGAAAGTAATTCGATCGAAGTTATTAACGTTTATAAGTTTAATTTTTTTTAATTTTTTATTTATATTAATATTATAAAATGAAAAATCGTCGATTATTTTTATATCGTAACGTAAATATAATTCGATATAAATATCGAAAAGTAAATTATATTTTTATTAATGCGATATATTAATATTTTTTATATTAAAACGTTAAATTATTTACGTTTAATACGTTTTAATTTATTATAATTTTATTTAAAAAATTTATACATTAATATAAAATTAATTAAAATTTTTATTATATTAATATTATTTTTATTTATATAAATATTTTTTTATATAAATATATATTTTAATGTAATTTTAAATTAACGTAATATAACCGCGAAATTTTTTATTATAAAATTTTTAAATTATTTTTAATATTTTTTTAAAATATTTTTTATTATACAAATATATAATTTATTTTTATTTATAACGATAAAATTTTTTAAAAAAAATAATATTTATATTATTTTTTATTTTTCGATAACGATTTAAAAGTTAATTTTTTTTTATTTTAAAATTTCGTAATTAAATTATTAATCGAAAAACGTATAATTATTAAAAATATATTTTATTAATTTAACGAATTTTTTTTTAATATTTCGTTCGATTAAATCGAATTTTTTAATACGAATTTACGTTTAAATTAAATTTTTAATTTTTTACGATATAATAAATATTATAAATTTAAAAAAATTTAATATAATAAAATAATATTTTAATATAAATAAAAAAATATTATATAAAAAAAAAATATTATTATCGTATATATTATTATAATAAAAATTTTTCGTATTATTATTATAATAATTTTTTTAATTTTATTAATTTATATTATTAATTTTAATAATATTAATTAATATTAATAAATATATATATAAATAAAATAAAAAAATAATAGTAAAAAATAACGCGATATAATAAAATTAATATTATATAAATTATTTAAAAAAAAAAATTATTTAATAAAAAAATCGTAGGAAAAATTTTTTTTATATAAACGAAAATATATAAATATTTTTTTTTTTAAAATACGTATTACGAAATAATACGTACATAAATCAATTAACCATTAATATAACTTTTATAACATTTTTTAACTTTTACGAAAAATTACTCGTATTATTTTTCGAAAAATCGTCGTAAAAAACTATTTTATACTATTTTTCGATAAAGTCGTCGCGAAAAACCACCCTTATTACCTTTCGATGAAGCCGTCGTAAAAAGCTACCCCTATTACCTTTCGATAAAACCGTCGTAAAAAGCTACCTTTATTACCTTTTTAAAAATTTTTCGAAAAAACCGTCGCAAGTAACTACCTTATATTATCTTTCGAAAAAACCGTCGCGAAAAACCACCTTTATTACCTTTTTAAAAATCTTTCGAAAAAGCCGTCGTAAATAACTACCTTTATTACTTTTTTAAAAATCTTTCGAAAAAGTCGTCGCGAATAACTACCTTATACTACCTTTCGATAAAATCGTCGCGAAAAACTACCTTTATTACTTTTCGATAAAACCGTCGTAAAAAACTACCTTTATTACCTTTCGATAAAATCGTCGTAAATAATTATTCGTATAACCCTTTTATATTTAATTTTAAATATATAATTCGAAAAATTTTTTAAAAAATATTACGAAAAATACGTCGAATTAAAATTAAATTTATATAATTAAATTTATATAATTAAATTTATATTTACTATTAAATTTATATTTATAATTAAATTTATATAATTCGATTTTTTTAAATCGAATTATACGTTAAATTAAAATTAAATTTATATAATTAAATTTATATAATTCGATTTATTTAATTTGATTTATTTAATTCGATTTTTTTAAATCAAATTATATATTAAATTAAAATTAAATTTATATTTATAATTAAATTAATTTAATTAAATTAAATTAATTAATAAAATCGTTTATTAAAATATAAATAATTTTAAATATAATAATTATAATATATATAACGATTTAATTAAACGATTTAATTAATTAAATAAAAATATAATATAAATCGTTACGCGAAATATACGCGTAATTAATTAACGTAACGTAACGTAATATAACGTAATATAATATAATATATAATTAATATAACGTAAAAAATATAACTCGTAAATTTTTACGTAATTAATTTTTATTTTTTTTCGATTTTTTTTTTTAAAAAAAAAATTCGAAATAATATTTCGAAAAAACTTCGAATATATTTACTATAAATTTTATTTAAATTTCGTTAAAATATATAAAACTACATTTTCGTATTATTTAATATAATATTAAAAATAATAATAATAAATAATAAAAAATAACGATTTTTTTTTATATATTAATATAATTTTTAAATAATATTAAAATAAATAATATATTTTAAAATAATTTAATTTTAAATAATCGATAAAAGTTAAAAAATATTAATATCGAAACTTTTATATTTAATAATTAAAAATAAAAAATTAATAATAATATAAATTTTAATTAATTTATTTATATATTTAAAAAATTAAAATTATTCGAATTATATAAATATATTATTTTAAAATATATCGAACTTTAAATAAAAAAATTTTATCGATATTAATAATTTTAAAAAAATAATTTTACGATAAATAAATATTTCGTTAAAACGTTTAAATCGACGATTTATAAACTTTTATATTTTTTCGAATAAATAATCGTCGAAAATTTTTTTTATTTTTTTTTTTCGTTAATATAATATTAAATATAAATTTCGATAATATTTTTATTAATCGTAATATTTTTATACGACTTTTACTTAATTTAACCGCTTAAAAATAAAATTTTTTCTATTTTAATTTATTCGAAGATTTATTTTTTATCGAATTTTTTAAACCGGTTAATAATAACCGTAAAAATTAAATTTTTTTTTATAACGATAAAAAATAAAAATGTTTTTTTTTAACTTTATTAATAACCGTAATAACATTAATTAAAATATTATAAAATACGTTATTAAAAAAAATATTATTAAACTTAAAATAAAAAATATAAAACTTTAAATTTAAAATAATTTATATATATTTTTTTAATTTTATTTATATTATTATAATTCGAATAAATTTTTAAAATTTAATAATTTCGTTTATTTTATATATTAACGACATAAACGTTTTATTAATAAAATTTATAAACGATATTTTTAAAATTTTATAATCGTTTAAAATTTTTTTAAATTTTTTCGATAAAAATAAATTAAAATTTAAATAATAATTTATAAAATTAAAACGATCGATATTAAAATCTTCGATTAAAACGAAAAGATTTTTTAATTTTTTTTAATTAATATTAAAATACATAAATTATATAAAAACGATTTAAAAAATTAATTTAAAAATATCGTTAAAAACGTAATTTCGTAATAATAAAACGAAAATATATTTAAATATAATTAAAATTAATTATTATTAAATATTTTATATAAATATATAAAATTAAATTTTAAATTATAACGATTTTATTATTTATTATATTTTAATTAATAATTTCGTTTTTTAAAACGTAATATATTTATAATTAAAATTAAAATTTTCGACGTCGAATCGCGTTAAATCGAATTTAAATTTAATTAATCGAAACTTTTTTATAAAAGTTAAATAAATTTTATCGATTAAACCGCGTCGTTTTTTTAAAAGTAAATATTTTATAAATAATAAAAAAATTTTAATTTATAAATATTTTATAAAAATAAAAAAAAATTCTTCGCGATTATTAAATAAATCGAAAAATATACTTATATTTATATAAATATATATAAAAAAAAAACGGTATTTTAAATTAAATATTAAATAAAATAAATCGTAATAAAATAATAAATGTTTTTTTTCGTAATATTTATTATTATTATAATGTAAATTTAATAATTTTAAAAAATCGATTTCGAAAAATTATTTATTATATATAAATAATATATTATAAATTATATTAAAAAACGTTAATAATATTATATATTAAAAAAAATATAAATATTTCGAAAATTTTATTAAAAAACGTTTTTAATATTTTCGAATTAATTAAAAATTAATAATTAAATTAAAAATAAAATAAAATTATAAATCGAAATATAAAAAAATAAAAAAAAAATATAAAATAAAATAAATATATTAAAAATAATAAATTAAATAAATAACGTTAAAAAAAATAAAATAAAATTTAACGAAAATATTTAATTAATCGTTTTATAAATTATATAAAATTAAATAAAAACGAAAAATAAATTTTAATAAAATAATTATATAATAAAATTATTTATCGATAATTAAACGTAAAATTTTATTATTATTAATTAAAATTTATTATAAAATTATATCGTTAATACGTTATTAATATAAATTAATATTTAAAAAATCGTAAATAAAATATAAAAAACCGTAATTTAAAAAATAATATAATAAATAAAATAATAAAATTATTTTAAATTTCGTTATTAAATATTTAAATAATTAAATAATCGTATAATATTAAAGTTAAAAAAATTAATATTAAAAAAATTAATAATAAAATAAAATTTTATTTTATATCGTTTTATATTTATAATAATTTTATTAATTTATAAAAATATATAAATTTTAAAAAATCGATAATAATAATAAATATTTAAATATATAATAACGTTTTTTATAATTAAAATTATAAAACGTTATAATAAAATATAATACGTAACGTAATAAATTACGATTTTATAAAAACATATTAATAATAAAAACGTTCGATATTTTAAAATTTATTAAATAAATAAAAAATCGTTAATTAATAATCGATTAATTATTATATAATTATATAATAAAAAATATAAAATAAATAAAATAAATTAAATTATATATATATAAAAATTATAAATAATTTAACCTTATATTAATCGATAAATATATTATTTTTAAAAATTATACCTTAAATATTTATTACGTAAAATAACGAAATATTTAATAAAAATATATTTATTTTTATTATCGTTATAATAAATATTTTAATATAAAATTACATTATTATAATATTAATTATTTAATAAAATTAAATTATTATATTAATTTAAATATTTTTAATATTATATCATTTTTTTTCGTATTATATCAACTATATTAACCTAAATATGCGATTATATCATCTTTTTTTTCTAGTCGTTTATCGCATATATGGCTTATGTCATCTTTTTTTCCAACGTTTTAACGGGTTGGCGGTTTCATGGCAAATGGCCAGCCGTCTATAGTCGATTAAATCCTTTAGCTAGCTTGGTATAGACCTAGTCAATCTACGTAGCAGTTACACCTCATTTGCTGGTTACACATTACCGGGAACTCTCTTTTCTCAATGGCGCGAACTTATACCCCTGGATCTTAAAATCTATAGTAGCTCCGGTCTAACCCTTCCGTCTCTTTAATAGTCACAATGCTAGGGGTCTTGGCTCTTGGAATATGGTCTAACAGTACCAGCGCAGTGGTTAGTCGGGGCTTGGCAATTCGTTCTCATAAAGACAGTGTACAAACCAAAGCTGAGTTTTTTCTCTCCCGAGAAGAGATAAACGTACTTAATCCGACTCAAAGGTTCTCTCGCTCGTCGAGTTATAGGGTATGAAACGAGACGTGGAAATCTACTACCTGATTAGATATGAATCCTCTCAAGCTTATACTCTAATGGGAAGGGAACTAAGGGAACTAATTAAGAGGCGTGGTGATAGTCTGCCTCCTTCGTCATCCGTCTACGGCAATTTAAATATTCCCGCTCCAATTACCTAGGCATCTAATGGCTTAGAGTATACTGTATTGTTTTCGGTAGTGATATGTAACTGGCATATGATTTTATAAGAGCGGGAGAGACCCATAAGATGGAGCGGATAAAGTGTATTCGATAGAATTGGTAACCGCTTTGAAGTCTACCGATCGTAAGGACCTAGTTATAAACCTAGTAGCAAGGATAATGCTCTCAACACTTTACATATGGGCATCTACGCCTTAGTCGATAAGACTCTGACGAGACAGGCTTGGCTTAAGGGAAATTGACCAAGTAACCCTACCTAGAAGTCTTAATAATTATCGGCATCCAGTCACACTCGGCGTTAAAAAGCATTGAAATTCACCTCGGGTAACGAGTTCATATCTACCTAACTTCCATGCAAGCTAGGCGATACCTAAGGTAGCCTTTCTATTTTGGTCTGCGGCCAAGAGCTTTATCGCTCCCTAAGCCTTCTTCTAAGCTATCGTAATTCGTATGCAATAGATAGCAGCATGTATGTGGATTGGCACCCACATGCTGCCGTACGTGTGCCAAGTAGTAGTGCCCGTAGTAGTCGCCGGCACCCCTTTCTAACGCGTATGTGGCGAGGTAGGTCTCGCCCAACCTCAGGACAATCGACCGATCTAAAGATAGATAAAACTCCACGAGACTTAACGATACGGCTGGGGGTATATCGCGGAATATCGAAAATCGCAGATCAAAGGGCCGCCCACCCGCGTTCAGATAATGCAAATGTTGTCGTCCATCGTCCGTCGTAAACCATGCCATAACCCCCTTTTTCAAATTCTATTTTCTTCATCGGAACCCAGCACTTTGACCCATAACTTCGACTTCGAACGATTGCCGGATCAACGTAATGTGCCCGGACCCTTCTCGACGACAAACGCGACCCCCGACCTTGAATGCTGGTCCGTAGGACTCTGCTGACTATTCGATCCGCTCGGCGACGACCCCTCCTCCTGCATCACCTTGGCATTGCCGTTGTTATTCATATTGCCGTTGAACTTGCCATTGTTCCTCACGACTCTCTCATCGTACCCCCAACGTGCGACCCCTCCACTCTTAATCCAACCCTCCAAGTTACGACACTGACTAATATCAACCCACTCCAAGGTTTCGCAGCCCTCCAGGACGCTCTCGATTCCCGCGGCTGTGACGCGGACACACCCACGGACGCTTAGGCGCTCGAGGTCGTTCAGATGCAGGGCGACGCACGCCAAGCTGTTATCACTGACGGCGCTGCCGCAGAACGCCATCTTCAGCTCGCGCAGGCCCGGCAGACCGAGTGCCACGACCTCGGTCGCGGTGTCGGACAGCGCGCAGCAGAAGGACAGGTCCAGGTGTGTGAGGGCCTTAGCCGCGTGCACTAGCGCCACGATCGCGTTGTCCGAGAGGTACGTGCAGTCCGCCAGGCATAGGCGCGATAGGTTCGAGAATCGAAAGGACGCCCAGCTCTGGAAACCAGCGTCTGTGATGGAAGTGCATCGCGTTAGCGTCAGCGATTCCAGGCGCGCGGATGCGTGGGCTGCCATGTGTGCCATGGATCGGTCCGTGATATGCTTGCAGTACGATAGATCTAATCGCTTCAGCTGAGGGCACCCGATGACCGTGCCAGGGGGTGGGAGAACAAGTGTCGGGGCCTGCGGGCGCTGCTGTTGCTGCTGCTGTTGCTGCTGGGCGCGGAGGCGGGCAGCGGCAGCAGCCGAGTTTGCTATGACAACTTGTTTCGCGTTGGGTGGAGGGTGATCGGGGACAACCCAGCCGACTACACGGGCAAGCAGGTTGTCGCCGACCTTGCGGCAGTTGCTCCAATCGACTTCCTCCAAACCCTTGGCGTTATCGCTCATCTCGAGGATTTGGTTGGCGGATACGTCCCAAACGGACTTCATGCGCCAGACGCGGACATTCTTGCCGCAGACCTTCCACAACGTCGAGAACCCCTCGTCTGTGATGTGGAAGCAGTTGCTGAGGTCGACGAAGACAGGTCGCGGTCCAAGGAATGGCGCGATGATGGTAATGAGGACTTCGTCTGTTATCATCCGGTTGTAGGGGGTGAGGTCTACATGCTTGCATAATTTGGGTGACGTTACGAGGAGTCTGCGGACGTCGGATGAAACCTGTCTTAGGCGGATGAGCTCAGCTAGGTCGAGGTACTGAAATATCGTTACTAGGATATCATCGGGAAGCCGAGCCTCTTGGATTGGTTGTAGTCGGCTAGGGAATATTTTGGCCTTCTTTGCAGGGACCTCCGTGTCAGGGGAAAAGCAAGCATAGGCCGATCTACTGGATGCGGAGGTGTCGAGCATGCGCAGACGTAAACCGTTAGTGGTAGGGGTGCTAGGAGATTCGGACGGCGGTGGTGTTGGTGGAGCGAGAGATCCTCGCCGACGGTTTCTTAGGTTTTCCATGTCGACGCTGAGGAATGGGTCCGGGTCTTTCGGTTCCATCTGGTCTAGCTCGTCTTTGACGGGAGAAGCGGGTATGGAGGGCGTCGTGAATGTGACCTGTGGCGGAGGTCGCAAAGGTGTTAATGGCGTCGAAGCGCCCTTCTTAATTGGCTCGGCATCTGCCATCTCGATATCTTCTTTCGGCCTAATACGAGTTCGCGCTGTGTCTTCAACCTGTTTTCTGATGTCTGGTGGGCACCGCTTCCATAGCTCGTCTAAGGCCTCACCGCTAATCATGAGACATTCGACCGCCGTGATAGATCTTACGGTCGCCGTACGTCGGAGCGACAGACCCAAGCTAGCCACCTCCCCGAAGTATTGGCCTTGTTTGAGACGCGGCCTGATCAGAGACGACGAGCGCGTTATTCTTTTGGGCTGCTGTCCTTTGGGCCCCTCGTGGATCACCTCCGCCTCCCCGCGCACGATAAAGTAAATCTCGTTCCCGGAAGTCCCTTGGCGGATTATGTCGGTAAAGGGAGGGTAAGTTTTGGGTTGCGCGCTCATGCCGAGAAAATGGAGGATGTCAGGAGGTAAGGTTGAAAACAACGGGAGCTCCTTAAGCGTCTGCCGCACATTTACGAGGCCACTTCCCAACGCGCTACCCGCGGCTGCATCCTCGATTCCTCCCGGACTTGGAGATTTCCGCTTCTTACTGTTTACTACGGTCCCTTCCTTAATTGCGCCCACCTCGCCCGTTAATACCTCGCCGGGGGCGGCTTCTCTAGCTGTCGCCGATCCTTTCACAGCCTTAATGTTGCGCCCGCTTTCCCGACGTTTCTTGTTGAGAATTGTTAGACGTTCGTGCGCCTCCTGTCTGATGGCTTTTTCCATGTCGGGAAACCTAGGCAGCTCCAACTGGAGATCCTCCTTCTTAAGGACCAGAAGAAGACATTTCGTACGCGCGATAATAGTCGCGGTCCGAGGCATGTCCATCAGCACACCGATCTCACCGAAAAATGAGCCTGGTTTCAGCTCAGCGTACACGGCCTCGCCGTCCCGCGAGGTCACACCGACCACTCCCCGAACTAGCCAGTACATTGCTCTTGCTTCGTCCCCTTCGGTCAAAATGTGGTCGTGCGCGGAGTGAACCTGGGGTCTTAAATGCTTGCCGATAGCTACCAGAAACTCCTCGGGAGCTGACATGAAGAGTGGGAAGGATCTCATGCGATCGAGTAGGTCTAGCGGCATGTCAGGGATGGTGGAAGCCGTGAGTGGGGAGGGGCGTATGGGCCGGGCCGGGTTCGTCTCGCTGTTGAAGGACCTAATCAAGGAGACGGGATCGGGTGGGTGTCCATTAGCCGGATGGTGGGCCAACGCCCTATAGGGCGAAGGCGGAGAGTGCGGGACTCTATTCCGCCTCATGGCTGCGTCGCGAGCCCTGGCTTCGAGGCCTAATATGTGAAGATTGCTAGGGCGCCAGCTTTTTATTCCGGCCGAGACGGTTGTTCAGTTCTATCCAGCTCTGTTCAGTCCTTACCCCTTGCAGCGCCGAGATGGCCCCTCGATTTCCCTAGCTTCCTTAACAGCAGGTATCGGTCTCAGATCGCCTTGGTATTTCCAAATTGAGGGTAAGTCTTGTTTGGCACTTTAGGCAAGGAACGGTTCGTGCTATAACCTGCCGATAATCGCGGGTTCTCCATGCACCAGCAGCGCGAAATGCTGAATGCGGGTTTTTTTTATTGGGGGTCTCCTTACGTCTCCTTAATATGTCGTGTGGAGAGCGACGATCTTGGTTGAAACTAGATCGGAAGCGCGGGAGCTAGAGTAGATATCGGGAGACCTGAGTCTATGAAGTCGATGTTGATGCTCCGACGCCAAAGATATACGACGTCATTAGCACCATTAGCACCAAGATTGTACAAGGTTCACCCGAGCTGTATTCTAAGATATCTTGGAGTTGGAGGGGGACTCGTTATCAGGCCAAGAAAAGAGAGAACATGGCGGGGAGCGCAGTCGCGTGCATGAGGAACGGTAATGGTATTGGATCGTGAAGTCTGGTAACAAGACGAGGGTCGTTCAAACTGATGCTGATGCTGACAATGTGCAAAAAAAAGTAATTAGCATATCTTTTTCTTTCCGCTCTTTATGATGCAGCTTGATTTGGAAGCATGAGCATCACCAAAACGAAGGGGACAAATAAACTCACAATTTCGTATATCTCCACGACCAAGTAGGGCCAATTGGGTTAGGTAGGTAAGCAGATTTTCGAAGTCCAATTGCCTTTGAAAGATAGGATAGGAGAAAGAAAGAGAGGGGCGCGAAGAGCGAAAAGCCGCGCAACGTGGTTCCTCAATCTATTACGCAGGATGTTGATGAGGCGCACGCATTCGCCCAGAGTTATAATATTCGCGTAGAGGCACCGCAGTTCCGGAAGACAGTGCGCACACGCACCCACTAAGTAAAGGTAGTAAGGTGGTAGGGTTGCAAGGTGGTAGTAAGGCCGGGTAGTGAGGATATGCCTTCGGTACGAAGGAATATGGTGGTAAAGGTGAGAGAGGTCAAGTCTGGCAGCAAGGGAAACATTCGGGGTTGTATCCTTTAGCCTGGGGCCCTATGTCCTTTCAGGGGTGTTGGTGACGCTGACTTAGGTACCTTAGGTAGGTACCTATATACCTAGGTATGTATCTAGGTACCTAGGACTGCAAACAACGAGAGTAGGTAGTGCTGGCAAACATGAAAAGACAATAGGTAGTACCTCAGGTAATAAGGTTGTAGGAAGAATAAGACCCCCTCTATCTCCCCTCTATCACTCTCTCTCTCGTCGTGAGGATCTAAATTATGATGTGCATGGAGATGATGTGTGAGACTCCCGCGACCTTCTTTGTCCTAGGTACCTATGCGACTTGTCGTGCGTGCAGCTGCAGAAAACCACAGCAGCTTATTGCGGTTAAAGCTGCACTCTGCGTTAGGTGCTTGGTGCGCTTCTTGGCGCGTGCTTCAGGTGCCGTGTATATAGCCCTCAGGTTACTACGGTGGCAGGCAGGTACCTAACTCGATAACAGCGCACTGATCAAGAGAAGAGTGCGGGGACAGTTGTCGAAAAAAAAAAAGGGTGCAGTCGAGGCCTACCTAAGGTACCTGTAGCAGGTACCTACCTAGCAGCCCTAAAGCCAGGAATAATGACGGGAGAGTAAGACACGCGTCGAGCTGATACAGATCTACCCCAAGGTCCCGAGGGATGTCGCGCCGGGGGGCACCACCTATCTCATGGACTTTGTTTTCTAGTAGCTGTTTCTATTTACTTATTTTATTTTAGGTTATTTAATATTTTCTTCTCTCTTTTTTTTATCTTTAATTTATTTGTCTTTGTCTCATCCGTTCCTTGCCCTTGTCTTGTCCTTCAAGACACCGACATGTTTAGGCTTCTTTTTTTATGGAGACAATAGGGGAACAATTCAGCTGGCCGTAGAGTCAAAGGCGAAGAGCTTCAGCACGGTGCACATATTGGCACCGATCTATCCCTGTATCCGCGCGAGCTTCATAAGGCAGTTGAATACCCCCAAGAGGGGCCCGTCTCGATGAAGGATTTCGTTGCTAACTTTAGCAACCGTAGGGCCCATGGCTATCAGGGATCATACCTGTCTGAGCTCTCAAGGTATCATTCTACAGATTATGACAGTTCAGTATAAAAGAACTCAGAGAAGGCGTATGTACACTCCGAAGGAGCCACGATTACTGCAACATCCCTGGAAGCATTAACACGCCCAGTATAGGTACCTGTTTTCCTCATATATCTTATGAGGCGTATATATTAGCTATCTACCTATACGTATTAGATCAGCAGAAAGTCTTAGTAGCGAGTCTATGTCAACCAGGCTATTCCAGTTTACCTAGGTAGACATATATACGAAACTTACTGTGAGTATCTATTTAAGGGTTTGGTATCCTATATTAACGCGCCAGAACCTGTGCCCGGAATCGCCTTCGAGGAGTGTCGCTCGTGTCGCCTAAGAAAACTCGCAGGCTGAAACAAGGCGCCGGATACTGGGGACTAGGCTGGACGACTACCTAACGGCCTCGGAGTAAGCGTGCCAATTACCAATCAGCCGTCCGGTCTTCTCCGGGGTCAACCTATTTATACACGCAGTAGTATAAAATGAAAGGACAACGAGATGGGGCCCGGTTTGGACTGCAGCACTGAGTAGACGGTCTATACGTCTCCCGTCTAGCCGTAGGATCGACATGGTTTTCAACCGATTGCGCTGCGGCACATGGTGGTGAAATCCTATCGCACGAGACGAAACGTGGTGTTGTTGGCCGGACAAATCCTTAACGGCTCCTCGGCGGTAAGTGCAGGTCCATCGTACTAAATAATGCAAAGTTGTTGTTAGAGTACTATTTCCTCTGTTTATCCTACATTGTTGAGCAGACTTGCGAATAGCTTCCAACGTTAGCCGCAAGAGATATCTCGATTACCATTCTCGTAATCACTGTGTGTCAGGGTACTTGTTCAAATCTCGGTCGGCGACTTGGCGGGTTGTATTCGCTCCCCCTGCCCTGTCCCTGCGTAGCAAGGTACCGGGTAGTGTCACCATTCTCGAAGCCCTCTCTGGACCTTGCGAATTGGGGGGTATTACCACCCCCGCGAGCCCGTGGCCAAGAAGGATTACCTGACTCTAACAGGCTTCGAGAAGAATTCTAGCGGCCTTCTATCCCCGCCAATCCTTCCAGATGAAAGAGCTTAGCGGGCGCATAGGGCAATCTATGAATAGACATGTACTCGTACATACCTAGAAGTATATACCTAGGTCCATTTGAGCTCCATCGCGCGAGTAAGAACTACGTAGTAGCTGAATTCGCGATCGAAACCCAAACGCCCTAGAGCTACACGCCATCCAGGGACTACGATTAAAAAGAACCCCAAGAGCTACGTGTGCATTTCTCAAATTATCCCCAATCAACCCGCGTTACCACATACACACAGATCCACAACAGGAAGGTGTACACTGAACTGCAACCCCCCCTATTCGGCACAGGTTGTTGGATTGCCCTGAGCTAACGGTAGTAAAGACCAGATAAGATGTTAGAGGACCGCCAAAAAAAAAAAAAAAGACCATCGCTTAGACACAAGGAAATGAGGCTCTTCGTAAAGTATAGAGGCGACCTATCTCATGCTATGTAACGTCACGCGCGTTACTCAACTCCACCTCCAAGACGATGCTGACACGTCGGGCTGTGAATGGCCTGGATACGAACTTCTCTGATTTGATATACCAGCGAAAAGATTTCTCAAATCGAATAGGACAATCCAAATAAGAATTTCTAATGAGAACGGTGGCGCCCTGGAATATTAACGATGGCGATAAAGGACAACCCACATGATATACTTCATAACGCGAAGTTTTACGCTTATACCCTCCTACCATAGCCTAGTCCGAATAACGTCATCACATCGCATCTTTAGATATTTATATACGCACAACATGCTTAAATTAAGCTCTTGCAAGAGCCAGGCATCCCCAGCTCGACACGATACCCACGCGAAGCCTAAAAATCTCGAGCTGATCGCGCAACCTAGGCTGGTAAAACCCCCCTGCCATGTCCTAACCAAGCCCTGATTCTAGAACGGCGCCCGTACATAGAACGCATTGACCAGACGACGTAATTCCGACGTCGAGGTGGTGTCGCGCACGGTGGTACGCGATGATATCCTCGCTTTTTGGGGGGAGGGGGAGGGTTATCCTGCGTCGAGTCTAGGACTTTTCACTCGCCCCTTGTCTAGCGGGAAAAAGGAGCTAGTCGAAAGCTAGAGTCGCATATTGCCCCGAGTCTGACGTGACGGGTACGAGCCCGGCCACGGCTTGTAATACTTACGAACGGGGGGCATCCTTGGGCGGAATGGAAGCGCTATTTCTCTCTCGTCCTAGGAAGATTCTATTTCCGCCAACATTAGCCTTTGACCTTCCATGGCGCGGATGTCGTGGCCGTGGCGAACGCTATCTTCGCATGGAAACAGATGATAACGCACAGAAAGCTGGGAAATGGACGGTCCGTAGGAAATAGAGTTGATTTCTTAAATCCCTAACGCAAGCTTGCCTCGCGAGCCGTCTATCAGTCCTGGGGCGGCTCACATAGTATCCGGGGACGCCAGTGTTATTCAGGATAATCGACAAGGCACCCGAGGCACGGAATTGTTCCCCGAAGAATCATTTGATAACGTACCTAGTAAGGGATATAGATATTGCGACTATGTGGCGGCCCATATGTGTTTCTGAGTGTGATTCTAACCAACGTATTTAAACCAAACAGCCTGAAAAGCATGTATTAATATATCTTAAACTACTAACCACCATGTAAGCAGCTACGTCCTAACCACGACAAGTAAGGGAGTCAGAGATTACGTGATACGCGAACAAGAGCGAAAAAGTAAGAATGTGATAATTACAAGTTGTTATGGCCTAATATAGGACGCATTCATAATCAGGGGCTGCGGGAAGACAACTGTATTGGTACCTGATATGTCAGGTCTGTGTGAACATCTAGATAGAGATCAATTCCCTAGCCCCTTAATCCTTTCCGCTTCCTACAGCCTTATTGCAGGATCTATGGGGAGCGCACCCCCTTTCCCCGCGGGACTGAAGCCGATTCTCAGAGGCTTATGAGCTATATCATTGTACGGGGCATTAGTCTCTAGATTTTAAATAGTAATAAGTGGAATGAGATATGTGTTTTCACGTCGGGCCGTTAAATAAACCCTAAACTCTACAATCTGATACAAACTCAGATCATCCCATTCCAACTCTTCAGCGAGGATGTTCGGCTCTGAGGTGTTGGAGTCATGCTAGATACCTACCAGTTACCGAAATATGCGAGTTGACAATCTGAGTAGTATCTAAACTGTTAGGTTGGAGAATGGCGCTTAATCATTAGTTGTGGTCTATTAGAGTTATGGAAATGAGCAGGCGACTTGAACGCGGGTAGTCAACCAACACCATCCTACAAGCCATATGGGGTAATAGGTAAGCAAAACACAATCATAGGCTTCGCCCATCCTTCGGCCCGGAGAGGGACCAATGATGGGCGTTCCGACAACAATTCCCTCGGGGTACATCAACACAATAGGTAAGCTACCTACGCGGCCAGCGCTCGAATCATCTCAACAACCATGAAGAGCCGGCACCCGACGTACAGTCCAAGCAAGGCAAACAGCGTGAGATTATGCGCAGCGTGGGACTTACGCGGCTTACCAGGCGCGAACCCCCCGAAGATCATCGTACAGATGGCGTTGGCGATGGAGTACGGTATCAGCGACGCCGTTATAAGCAACGATGCGGCGCGCCACGCGCATAGCTCCCAACGCGAGGGGAAGGTGCTGTTCCACCCGAGACAGTACATGGCTCCGAATACCACACCCATGACTATACCGGCCATATCCGCATCGTAGAGAAGTACGCCATGGCTATCATACCTCACGACGGCGAACACAGTGAGAGATATGTCTGTAGGTATTGGTTCAGTAGGGTCCGCTATCATGCTGTCCATTCCGAACGGGGGTACAAAGTTTCGCGATAAAAAGGGGCTACCGCCGAACGCCTTTAGGATGCGAATGTCGCGGTGCGTCACCGAGCGAACGGCGGCTGAAGTTTCGACCGAATATTCTATAGGCGTCTCGACAGCCTGGGGCTTGGTCCAATATAGAAAGTATGCAAGGACCGCGCAGATCGCGTAGGTGAACGTTGAGAGCTCAAGCTGCGTGAGCTCCTCGTTCTGGCCGATCTGTATCAATGTTCCTAGGACGAACCAGAACAATGATATAATCGCGATGCCCTTCGCTAGAGGGTTAGCCTTGCTCTTATCTTCTATATCTTCGCTGCTTAATGGAGGCCCCTCATCGAGAATCTCTAAATGCTGGGCTACGACGATTTGCATAGCGTTCAGGTAGAGAGTGACGTCTCCGCGGATTAGATCTCTAGTTGCATCATTCTCGCCCGTACGTGTATGGTTTGTTTGGGATGTGGCAGTGGTAGCATTAGTAGCCGATGCCGCTTGAGAGCTTGTAGCTCCGTTTGATACGTTGGGTACTGGGTTACTCGTTCCAGCCGAAGCTTCTGCGCCTGACCTTGTCCCCCCCGCCCCGTGTCCGCCTTGGGTTCCGCTACCTGAAGCTTCCGGTCGGGCACTTAAATCACCAAGCTCGATATTCTCGGTGTCAGGTCTTACACCTAGCCTAGGGCTACCATTTATGGGAGCAGCTGGCGCCTCCCCTTTTCTGAAATATCGGCTGGAAAGACCTCGGATGCTATGCAACAGTTTGATACTCGGCTGTAAAGCCCTTTGTACCCATAGGGTAAGCTTTAAGATATAATATCCGAAGAAAGATCTCGCGGCCTGGAACGTGGTGTTTTGGATGCCTGCGTTATTAAAGATCTCTATTAAAACACCATCGTTCACAGCACGGAACTGGGCGTCACTAGGTGAGCTAGTCTTCATCCTTAGCTTCAGGCCACCCATATTAGCAAAGCTAGCATGGGCCTTAGTCCATTCGCGAACGTGCCCTTGCCCAAATCTCTTGAATATATGGAGGCCTATAGATGCTGCGCGCCAGTCACCAAACGAGAGCCCAACCAGAAGCTCGGGGGCAATAACCATCATGATGGCCCAAAGCAATTGTCGTCGAAATTCATGGTTAAAGCGTGAACGCCACCACCTCGCAAGCAAAGACCCTGGAGTAGTGGGTGGCTTGTAAGGCTTCACATTGAGATGAAGTGCTAAGAAGGTGCTGGCTGAGATAGTAACGACACATCCGATCCAGATATCAGAGACATCTCGGTTTGCGAGGCGAAGCCATTGTAAAACGGAGGGTGGTGTCTCGGACATTTTACGATTTTAGTATTTCGGAAGTGTTAGAGAGTTTTGAGCTTTGGTTAGTTGAAAGGATACTGTAGTTAGAAGAGAGCCCATCACGCTACTCTCAAAAGTAGGAGGCGTTCCCATCTCCCGTTTCTTCATATCTACATCAAGGTTCGCGGTCTTCGTAAATATTGACATCGCAATGAGAAGAGAGAGGGGTATGCCTCGCAGGCACTACGGTTCGATAAGCAAGATGCAACACACCAAGGATGCCTACCTTAGGCATATAACAGGTCAACTTTGGTTCTTGTTATATAAATGGCTGTGCTCGCATTCTCCGTGTCAATCCGACATTGGATGGACTCGTGGCTTCGCATTGCCGCAGCCTGGGCTGTAAACGACACAGTATAGCACAGGATGTGTTACCTACCTTGGTTATGGGTGAACTGTTGATGGGATATTGTAAGAGAGTGTGTTAATTCTCTCGGATGATGAAGAATGGATGGGAATCCGCTCTTTACCGTAGGTATCTAGGTACAGTACAGCTACCTAGGCACATGTAAGCTAGCGGGTAGGTACGCACATAAGGGGGGGAAGGCACCTATGCACGCCGGACCATAAGCAATTTTTCCGCCAAACCGCCAATTCAAAGAATTTCCAGAAATTCAAGTTGAAGACCCACTTTATTACAGGGGTGCGCTAAAGCTATAGGGTTTACAACGTATATAACCACTAAATCTCCCTGTAAATATAGGGTTTATAACGCTTAATATCGTTATAAAACTCGTCGTATAAACCTTACGCGTTTTATATATTTATTACATTTACGTAATATTATTAAGTTATTTAAAACCTACTTTTTTTTAAATAAAATTAATTATTAATTAAAACGATTATTATATTTAATTATATAAAATTATCGTTATTCGATAAGTTATAATTAAATAATACGTACGTAAATAAGTAATTAAATAATGCTTCGATACGTACTTTTTAAAGATTAAATTATATAATTACGAAATACCTAAATATAATAAAATGTTTTAAAAGTAAAGGGAAAATAACGTTATAAGCCTTATAATTTTAGTATACCCCTATAATTAAAGTGGGTTTAATATTTAAAAATTCTTTAAATTAACGGTTTAACGGAAAAATTACTTATGGTTCGACGTGTTTATAATAAACGACGGTAAGTTATTTAATTTAAACCGTTAAATTGTTAAAATTTATGGTTTTATAATTTAATTACATAATAGGCTCGTATTATACGTTATATTATATTTTTTTAAATGTTAAATCTATTATAATTATAAGATATTTTAAAGTATTTAACGTTTTATTACATTAAATTAATTTAATTAATTAAAATATATTTTTATACTTTATTAATTTTAAAATTTTTAACGTTTTATAACTATTAAATTATAACGTATTTTCGTAAATTATACGTACGTAAATAATATATTAAACGATAACGATTTTAAGCGTTATAAAATTTATATTTATAATAAAATAATTAAATTTAAAAACCTTGTAATTATAATAATATTTATAGCGATATTTATAATAATATTTATAATAATATTTATAATAATATTTAATAATATATAAAATATAATACGTATTTATAATAATTAAAAGATAGAAATATTATATACGAAAATATTATAATAAAACGCTAAGTACGCTATAATTATAATAGACTTAACACCTAAAAAAAATATAATATAGCGCATAGTGCGGGCCTATTATATAATCAGATTATGAAACCATGAGTTTTGGCGGTTTGGCGGTTTGGGGCATTTGGACCAGGGTACAAGCCAATAGCGCTACTAGCTTAGTAAGTGATCGAGCCTAAAATTTGAGTACCTACACTACCTAGGTACCTACATACCTAACTTAGGTAGAAGGCGCCTAACAAGGAGCACCGGAGTTAAGAAGCTTCCGTAGAATTTCCAGCTCCTTCTCCCGCACCAGTTGACCAAGTGGGGCATAATTCCATTACATCAGCCACTTCCACTTCAACCGCACGTCGAACGGTCGTCATCGTTTGCAATTCTTCCCTTCTCTCAAACAACCAACTCATCCAACTCGACAGTTTCTTTTGTCACGCCGTTATAGCTCTAGTAAAACCCTCAAGTTGAACACTGAGCAATAATGTCCTTCACTGTCTTGATCCGCCAAGGGCCTGCGCGCCTGTCGTCCAGGTTGCCGGAGCTCACAAAATCTTCTTTCCGAACCGCGGCTCCCGCCCGAGCTTTCCATCAATCCACCACCAGATCATCCAACTTCTTCACATCGCGGACGCCTCTAACGACAGCACTGTTGCGCTCAACACCGAAAAATGCCTTGGCGAAATCGTCGAGAACATACATGCAGCAGAGTACTGCCCCTCCCGTCGACTCCGGCTCCATGATGCGTCGGCTGTTAACGGGTGGTGCAATCTTCGGCGGCACTCTCATCGCAATCAACGCCGTCTTCAACCGCGAGACCCGGGAGGATGGTGGTATGCCCGCATTCGAGCGATCTTATCTGAACTCCACCTTCCTCCATACCGGTCTTGGCGTCGGCATCATCGGCCTCACCGCGCGGCAGATGGTTCAGTCAGGTTTTGTCTACAGGTTGATGGTGACGAATCCGTGGGTTGTAGCCATCGGCGGTTTGGCTCTCAGCTTCGGCACCATGCTCGGAACCCGGGCTATTGATCCCGACAAGTGAGTAGTCTCCTTCCATTCTCGATTCAAGCTCGAACTAACGTGAGATAGCTACGTCCCCAAGTACGCTCTCTGGACTGCGTTCAACGCCACCCAGGCGGCTTTCATCGCCCCTCTCGTCGCCTTCGTTCCCGGAGCCCTGATCGCTCGCGCCGGCCTTTACACCGTAGCGATGATGGGATCGATCTCGTTCGTGGGCGCTACCGCTAAGCAAGAGAAGTACATGTACATCGGTGGTCCTCTTCTTGCCGGTGCCGCCATCGTTGCAGTTTCCGGTCTCGCCCCGCTCATCATCCCTGCAACGGCTGCCCGGACGCTGGCATTCACGGAGAACATCTGGCTGTACGGTGGTCTAGCGGTCTTCGGCGGCTTTACTCTCTACGATGTGCAGAAGATCCTCTACCACTCGCGTCTAGCCGAGCAAGGTATCATCAAGAAGGACCCGGTCAACGAGAGCATCTCGCTCGAGCTGGACTTCCTCAACATATTCGTCAGAATGGTGCAGATCCTGATGATGCAGCAGAACCGCAGGAAGTAGAGTGGATAATGGTTAGGTTGGGGTTAGTACCTATGTCGAGAAACATAACTGGGGCAGAAGGGTAAAGGAAAGGGACAGGGAAAAGGGATCTCTGTGGAGCCGGGTATCAATCAAGAGAGGTTGGTCGGTCAACATTCAGCTTAATCTGAATAACAGGAGGCAGAACGAAAAACTCTCCTCTCCAAGCAACGTGGGGTTGCTTGCAACCGTGCAAACGTATTGTCAGGCGAAAGCCAATAAGTGCCGTCGGAGGTAGCTTAATTAACAATATTGTACATATCCACCTATTCTTGCTCGTACGATATCGCGAAAAACAACTTCTAAGACGAGACTGCTAGGTCAGTTACAATTAAGCAGATCTCGATTGTGAGTCGGATATGTGTGCCAAGGTCTTCTTGCTTGAAGAATTGCATGAGTAAACAGGGCATAGGATGAAATGATTGGCAGCTTGGTGCTCTCAGGTGACTCGACAATTCGTGTACATGCGCAAAGACACTGATGCTAATTTGTCACCAAGTATCCAACGCAAATGGTCAATGGAGGTGAGGCTACCTTAGGTACCTACCTACCTTGTAGGTGGGCATACGTAAGTACCTACCTGGGTAGGTACCGGCGTATTTCTACAGAAGGCGGTTCAGCTGATTCAGTAACCCGATTTCCATTAAATTTCTCAAAGTTCCGAATTGAGGCTGAGACCTGAATGGATTGTACACCGGTAAGTCCGACCTTTTACTTTTCCTTTCCTCAATCAATGTTCTTGCCTTCTCTCCCTCCATACCGCCTACGTCGCGCCTTACCGAAGCCTTACCAATAAGACTGATTAAGGTTCCCTTCAGTCGGCACTAAGTAAGGGATGGAAAGCGCAGTCAGGTTAATTTCTCAACTGTCTCTTCCACTTTCAATCCTTCTGCCTCGTCAAGGGAAAGTGGAACAATGGTAGCTTCCGTCTAACCTACCAGCTTACCTGAATCAACCTAGGACTTAAGGATGCCTATTCCCAGGTACCTAGCCTAGGTATCTCAAAGCTATGACTGAACCCTGAATTTCGTCACTCCTCCATCCGCCATCTTCCATCCTACATCTCGCGTTCACATGTCGCTCTTTCGCGACCACGAAATCCATATATATCGACATTTTTAAAATATCGCAATACCTTGCATTAATTTTCTAATATAGGCCACTATACATTTGCGCCCTTCTCTTAGCCAAGGAGGGTTCCAATCAATTATTGGAGCCCTTCCATAGCATCCCTACAATATGACTCCATTCAACAGAAAGCAAATATTTAGGTAAACTCTTGATCACTCCGCTTCCCCAGCCTTCCTCCACGTCCCTCTCCACTGCTAACCGCTCAACAAAAGCAACGCTCGTTCTAAGTTGAAGCAGTCCGCAAAACTGCAAGGCATCATTAGAAAGCTATCCATTAGGCGGCACCGTGGCAGGGACGAGGCTGATTTCAACGATGCTGCTGACAACGACTACCTGTCATCTATTGACAACCTAATCAGCTCTGCTGACTCCAGAACTACCATCGCCAACAGCGATAGTGCTAAAAACCATGCTCCTAAAGTTAGGATCAAGGATGGCGTAATTCCTCGACCGGGTTCATCTCAACAACAAATTACAGGCCTACTGCTACTCCCCCAGGAATTATTTGATAATATAACCAGCTACCTCGATCATGCCAACATTATATGTCTAGCTCTCACCAACAAAGAGCTCATGTCTCGTTTTATGAATTCTTGGGCGAAACTCGAGCCAACAGGTTCTGATGAGTCGCCTTCTTACAAGGCCTTGAACGCGTTTATTAAGAAGTCGGGTTCTTCCAGGAGTAAGATTCGGGGAGCACTACTTAGCCTTCTAGATTACGACCTCCTAGACCTCGTCTACTGTTACAAGTGTAAGAAATTGCACGACCCGTTCCTGACCTTCAAGGACCGCGCGTATGCTCTTCACAAAGCTGCTAGGTGTACCGATTGGTCTATGGAGCATCATATGCCTTCGCGTGCGACTAGGAAGATGCTACGTACTATTACAAAACGTCGGATTCACGGCGCCGAGTATAAGCACCTGATACAGCAAGTAAATAATACGCAGACCGCCTACCATAAGGGGATCATGGTTCAGGTTTCGCTACGACTGCGATATCGCGACGACAATATGATTCTAAGGCGGCAACAGGTTGTCTCATCGATCGACAAATCGGCGCTGGCATTATGGTTATTCGGCCAGATGCTACTGGAACCGCCGCCGTTGGCTGTTTCGGCTTTATCATTACCTAAGACTTATATGATCTGTAATCACCAGAACTGGGATTCGATATACCTCCCGATGATACAGAAGTGGCTTCAGCCTTTCTGTAAGTCAAACCACACCGGCGGATATGGTTCGCGGCATACCCTGGCTTGTTTCAGCAGTGAGGGCCCCGACGTATCGAAAAAGGAAGGGCACATGATATGGGAAAGGCTGAAATGGGTGGCCTCCGGGGCCAAATGGAATCCGACAGAGGCTCACACGCTGTTGGGAGATGTTCTAGGTTGTAATAAGTGTACGACGGATTTCTGCGTCGACGTCGTTCCCCTACCCGAACCCTTCAACTGGGGTTTTGTCCTAACCACGTGGTTGGACCTGGGTAAGCTCGACTTCTGCTCGAAGTGGGATAGTCACAGAGACGCGCGGCCATGTAGAGAAGTGAAGCGACAGAGCCCCTACGGAGGTATATGCGTTCGGTTCGAAGACCTCGACTCGAAACTCGACTACAGGCCGCAAATTAGCAAGCTAGACTTGGAAAGGATGCATAACTACGGGTGGGGCGCCCGAGTAGCGAAGGGAAAAGACAAGTACATGAATTGGTCATTGGGGCACACGTGTAATCCGGCGACGGGTTGGTTTGAGGATCCGGATCCGCTGGAGGAAGCGGATTATTAACGACATATCATGAAGCGGCAGCATTTTACGAAAGGGGACGTGTGAAACGTCTATATTTGTTCGCGTTTCCATAAGGGAAGCAATCTATATGCATGGGCGGCGTTCCTAGGTCATAGGAGATATGTGCATTCTGGAGGGGACGGATCCAACGGGATACGGGTTTGACAGGTCTGCGTTATTTGCATTAATCGCCAGGCGATTTGCGTCGTCTCTTACAAGGGAAGGGATACCTATTAGAGTTCATAGTCGCGGAGTACATGAATCGTTCTACATCAGTTGCTTAGGGCTTCCTCCCTATAAAACGAGAGCCAAGTTGTCTATACCAAGCTGTCTATTCTCCGGCGAATCCCGAGTGCCTTCTCTCACTATATTAGCCCTGATCCTAGCTAGAGCACCCGGCCTAATCGTTATCGGACTCCCCGTGAGACACAGCACCCATTCCGAGCTCCGATCTTACATCCTGCACCCCCAGTGTTACGACTCCCTACCTCCTCACTGCAGCGGCGGGAAATTCCTCACGTAGTGCGTGGGGCACTCGTATCCCGAGGGGTTATGGTGCAGGTACTGCTGATGGTAGTCCTCGGCGTCCCACCAGGGCCCGGCGGGGGCGATCTGCGTGGTGACGGCGCCCTTGTACCACTGCTCGTCGGCGAGGCGGGTGACCTCGCGGGCGACGCGCTCCTGCGCCTCGTCGTGGTAGAAGATGGCGCTCCGGTACTGCGGCCCCACGTCCGGCCCCTGCCGGTCCCGCGTCGTCGGGTCGTGGATCCGGTAGAAGAACTCGAGGATCTGCCGGTACGTGATGCGCGTCGGGTCGTAGAGGAGCTGCAGGCTTTCGGTGTCTGGTGCGGGGGAGGGTAGGGGTTAGTTTGCATGGCTTGCGCGGAGTTGAAGAGGGGCTGGGGAGGGAGAAAGAGAAAGAGAAGAGGGAAAACGTACGCCCCGTCTGCCCCGTACACACGGCGCGGTACGACGGCTCGCTCAGGTCCCCGCCGGTGTACCCGACGCGGGCGTCGTACAGCCCCTTGCCGCCGAAGTGCTTGCGGTAGATGTGCTCGACGCCCCAGAAGCAGCCCGCCGCGATGGTCGCCTTCTCCGCGCCTTCGGGAATCGTAGACGCGCTGCCCCCGGACGTGTCGGCCGTTATACCCAGGCGCGCGCCGGGCGTGAAGGATCGGAAGAGCCGCGACACGAAGGCCGGTGCTGTGAAGGCCATTGTTGCTGCTGTTGCGGTTGTTGCGGTTGGTAGTGGGGGTGGTGGTGTGGATGCGGATGAGGATGGGGGTACGGGTGCGGAGCCGGAGGCGTATGCGATTACGATTGCGAGCGCGGCGGCGATCGAAGCTGCGATAATGTAAAGGTTCGAGGGCGAGGGCAATTCCGAGTTCGAATTCGAATTTGAGGGTCTAGCGGGGGTTGGACTGATGCGCATACACTATTTACCTCAGTATACCTATACCGAGCTAGGTATACCACTATAATTGCGGGGTCAGTTTAGTGTATATAGATAAGAGGTTAGAGAGAAGATGGGACCGAGCCGATTTTATATTTTATATACCTCTATGTACCATGTATGTAATCGGGTCAAGTCAACTAATATTATAGGTATGTGCTCGTCTGCGATTAATACGTAATGCGATGCTTGATTCCACATCAAAGGCTTAGGAAGGAGGGATCGGTGACGTTGTCGTCGTTGGGGATGCGCTGCTTCGGGACAATGACAAATCCGTCCCTCCCCCCTTCGACGCCACTCGCCAGCGGGATGATGCGATCTAATTCAGAGGCCTAGGGTACCTGGCACGTCCCTTGCGTCCCTTGCTGCAGTGGACGGAAGGTCGAAGGTGGTCTGTGCAATCCTAAGCTGCCGACTGCCGCCGCCGGAGACTGGGACTAAGCCTAATAGGCCTAAAAGATTCCCCAATCGCAAACGCGCTAGTAAATATTATGTAAGCGTACCTATGAAAGCGTATTCGGCTCAGCCCTATCGAGGTTCAGCTCTTCCTATTCGTACACGAACAACATCAACTCTGTCAACTTTATTCCGGATCTGGGTCTGGCCTGGTCGATGGAAGGAGGCGTACCCAAAGGATTTGAGATTTATTGGTGGCGTCATACCTTCGGTCAATTGATTCGAGGTAAAGAGACCTTAGAGACCTTCGAGAAACGTCGGCTTGTTGGCTACGACCATAGCTGTACACCATGGCATCCCAAGCACGCCTCGATCACCTTGAGCTCTATATATTCCATGGCTGAGATCATTCGCACGACCATACACTCACCAATGATTCCGCTTGGCCATCCCTAACTTCTAACGATGTATTAGAAAGCCATGAGCGATGCACTCGGAACCCCTTTATATACTACTCTGCCACAAACGGACCAGAACTACGTAGCAGAATCGGAGGACACAGTGTTACCGTCCCAAACAACCCCATCCCCGACTGCGTCACCGATTCCTTGGTTCATCATGCATTCTGCAATGCAGTTACAAGTCCCACCGTCCTGGGCCAGCAGAACTCCTTGAGTCTACGCTGATCATTCATGACAGGGGCTGCCTTGGCACGTTGCAGCACCCTGTGGAGATCCCCAAATCCAACCGTGCGCAGCGCATTTCAGAGCATTTCAGAGCAGGTCGAAGCATGTCCGGACGACAGTCCAGGCTACGTTCCAGACGGCGTTTCAGGCGATGGGAAATTTCAAGCGACGCCGTCGGGCTTTTTTTTTCTCTTTTCCTGAGGCCTCAACCATAAAGGGATATGACGTCGCTCACTATGTTGTGATCCGATAAAATTCGCAACGATCTCGGGGACGATCGATCTGCTTTAGGGATCTGTTGAAATCCTCCACTTCGTGACTTACCCAGCGTTGATCTATCGTTATTATCGCGTTACCTATAATTACTCTCACATCGGTGCGAAATTTCTTGCGCGCCTACTATATACCTCATATACACTTCTCACGAGCAGCCTCACCCTCGCAAACCACCACTCCAACCGCGCAAAATGCTGACCAACCGGCGCTCCACCTTAATGATCCCCTCGCCCTCCTCTTCCAACAACCGACTATCTCCTTCCAGCACGCACCCAGGAATCCTCGGTACTTCGAGGCCGGACCAGGAACCCCACTGCACCGCGCCGTCAATCCTGACGTCTACGTTGCCGTCGCTTCCCGGGCACCGTGTCGTCAGCGTCCTCGGTGCCGTCTACGGCGCCACTACCTATGCGCTCAAAGACTATAAGGCCCTGCTCAAAGCCGCGCCCACCGGCGCCGAGGTCCGCTACCTCACGCACACGACGTACGGGGCGCGCGACCAGGCTGTCGAGCGCTTGACCCGCGACTGCGTGGCGCGCGGGGCTAATGCAGTGGTCGGGTTAGTGTTCGACGAGAAGCACCTTGGCGCCGCAGTGGCAGGGGGGTTCGTTCAGGTCTCGGTCTCGGGCACCGCGGTGTACGTTGAGCGCGAGAGGCAGCAGTCTGGGAACCCGTTCTCACCCGAGTGACGCTGGAGGAGGATGCGGTTAGCGGGAAGAGCTCGGCACGCGAATGCGCGCGCATGCGGGCCTAGTATGATTGGTGATGATCGTTCGCTTCCAGGTGCTAAGGTGTGGGATCGATTAATTTCGGACTTCGAGATGACGCATATGCGGAATCTTAACAATTGCGACCTTGGGGACTGTATTTCGTGATTCCCATCCGTAACTGAGTCAATTAACTACACCGGTCGAAGACGATGCTTCTACAGGGCCACGGCGGGATTCGGCATTGGTTGTATATCTCCCCTTAGGCAGAGAGACGGGGGGTTGGAGTCGAATATAGCATTTAAATTGCGATGGCCACACTACCGGTGGGAAGTAATAATAACCCAGGGCCATTAGCCGGGACATGGTCTCGTCACCTTGGGAGTTTATGGTGTCGTTATATAATTAGGTGCATCGAGAGCTTCGTTAATATTCCCCAGAGGAGCTTACAACGGCCCGGCCGTTCTCTAATATAATTCACATGTTGAAGGTCCGTTATATCGCCTTGTCGTCGACGCCGTTGTCGGAAGGTATTTGGCAATAAAGTCTTGGACATGTTTAGGATTCGATGATACCCACCGCCTAGGTACTAGCCTGGGATGTTATCGTCCGCTTGTAGTCGATGTATTGCAGCACCACGAACCTAAGTAGCGGACATATCGGACGTATGTATCTTAGCGCTCTTCGGTGAAGGACTGAAGGTATTGTAGTCCCTAGCTAGGTAAGTAACTACCTAGGTATATTTACTCTAGACAGGGCTGTCAACGCCACCCCGAACAACTAAACTCCGAGTCTCGCGACTCGCGTCACAATTACAGTAGTACTACCCAAGGCGCATATCCCGAACCTCAATGGGCCGCCGCTAGGCTATTGGCACAATCCTACGGAAGCTTGGGTCTGCTCGACCCGGCAACAAGAACCATGCTATGCGCGCCAGGCCCTTCTCGTCGGTTTTATAGCGCATGCCTGTCCATGCTCGAGCCGGGCTTGGCTTCCGAAATCGCTATCGCCTTGTACTATTCCGTCTACCACTGCCGTGATACGCTGGAACCGTCCCCGTGGGGAAGAGCTTGCCGAAAAGGCTAAAATAAAATTAAGCTCTTTTTTTTTCTTCTCTTCTCTTCCTTTTTCGAAGCTCCCCCTGGCAAGGGGGAGGGGGCCGCCTCCATGTTATGTGCCCTGTCAGTTACGCATGTGTAAATACGTGTCACATTCCCGTTTCGACAGGATATCATATTGGAGAGCATGGTCTAGAACCACTAATAATAGAAAGAATGAATTGGTTCTCAAGGCTGCATATTGTATAACGTTTGGTTCTTTCCCCCTCGGTCTCATTTACATGCAAGCTCCAGGGCCGTGTGGATACGCCTCTCCTAGCTCAGCGGTGAACAAGTCCCGAGTTTTTCTGCCAGCTGCAGTCTTACACCTCGGCGAGACGTAGTCCTGCGAATAGTGACGACATAATATCGCCATATTAGCTACAGACTATGGAAGACCGTGTCTAGACGATTCGAGATCATCATTAGGCTATAGGGCCCGCTCGAACGGTTGGTTCGTCTTAGACATGGGCTTCTTAAACTCGATAGTGAAGTTCGTGAGCGCATATTTTGGGTAAGATGAGCTATTATTATCAGTCAATTAGAAAAAAGCTTGAAATATCTGCGTAGTAAAGCATAGATTGGCATGAAGCAAAGGTGGTTCGAATATGTAAAAGCTGTCGGGTAACCAAAATGTAGTGTCACGGTGCCATCTCGATATCCTAAGATAAAAATGCCATTCTATTAGAATTAAGCAATAAGAGCAAAAACTACAGTAGCTGAAGGATAGTATAGACAAAGCTATATATTTTGAAGATTTAAATTTCATGCGCCTGACATTCTTAATGGCTGAGGTATCGCATGCTAGTTAGGCCCCGGGGGATTTCTAAAATGAATTAATAATGCTTTCCGTTGACAATCATGAAAATTTTTTCCTGAATTATATGCCCGCCCCTTTAGTGATATCATAATAACGCCGGTAAATGCCAACTGTCTCCGAGGTACTGATAACCCTCAATAACCCCCTGATCGTCTCTTCGTAAAAGCTTTTAGCCAGAAGGCTACCAATGCATCAAGACCTCGAAGCAGAGGCCAATCCGAGGCGCCCGGGGCCCTCGAGTATGTAAAACTGGAAAAAAGGAAGAAAAAAGAAGAACGCCCGTCGGCGTTCTATTAGGGGAATCCGGCGCCGGTTGCGAAGAACAAAAATGAATTCGATACGCCAAGCTCGAATCGGGGGGGTATTCTGTATAAAAGGGTATTTGGTTGTACGTTTGTCCCGGGGGCGCCGCCTGCTAGTATGGGCTCGAGCGGCGGACGAGCAAGACGCAAAGCGCAACGGTGAGGGGAAATGACATGTTCTCGTAAAGCAGTCTCCCGACGGGAGACTAAACGAACGGCTTGGTCCCACGGTCGTGGATCCGAATTGAAGTTTTTTTTCTCTTCCCTTTTACCCAGTAGCCACTCTTCCTCTTTTCTCTTCTCTTCTCTTCTTTTCTTTTCTTTTCTTTCTTGCCTTCTTTTACTCTTCCTCCTCCCCCTTATTCACGCGGAGACGACTTCATCCGCTCAATGAGTATGTGCTGTTTGCGCCTGTGGTGGTGGTTGAGGCCTGTTTTGCGGATGGCAGTACCAACAGCTGCCTGTCGTGTACTCGGTTCCACAGTTGCCACACGTATGCATCTGCATGTTGTCGACTTTGCTTATTTCGTAGGGAGAGTGAAAATGCTATAGTAGCCGGCAGAGGAGGTGCACCTGTATAAGCTATTAGGTTAGGAGGGGGGTCTCTTTTTCGGCACCTCTTTTCGGGCGACGGAGGAGCGAAGGTGAGCTTTGCTTACAAGCACTATTGGGTTTCGAGTACGGCTAGATTATATTCTTCTTTCGCTACGTACGAGGCACGACACGTGAATAGGTCAAGTTGGATGACGGAGAGTTAGTTGAAGCTGTGGCTAAGGCGGTAGAGAGAAGATCGTGAGTGTTGTGTGTGAGGTGAAAAAAAAAGAATAAAAATTCAAAAGTAATGGCTCTCTCCCCTCCCTTCCGGGGAAGCTAGACTAGAAATTGTATGCTGGGGGGGTTGCTCAGCAAGGTCCCTTGGGGGAGGGATCTTCTCATGTGGATATAGCTTAATATCCATCCTATCCATCCCAATTTGGCTCTAATGCACGATCCATCAATACTTCACGATGGCTGGCTGACGAGACCCACCGACACCACCTGCCTACTAGAGCTACTACAGCACTATGTAAGGGTCTTTGCCAATAGCGCGTCCTGGCTGCTCCAGGTTGCGCCCAGGTTGCGCCTAGGTTGCGCCAGGTAAGCAGGAATGTGTTGCCGTCTAAGCGAATGGCGAGCACGGTTCTACAGCTTTTAGCTTGGAATTATTTAGGAAGCCTGTCCCGTCCGAATATGCCAAAGACAGAAGCTGACCACGTTTACCACGTGGTGCTCGCCTAGAATGTCCGTCCCATTCGGCATGGTCGGCTCCTACCGAGTCTGACCACTCCTCTGCGACGATGCGATGTTAAAGACGCAGCCAAGACCCACGGGATACCTCTTCGGCCGATATCGTATCAGAACCCCATTCGCAGGAATGGAATTCGATGGAAAATGGGAGAAATGGGAGAATGGGAGAACCTTGGTAGCGAAAGACACATCAGAAAGGGAAAAAGTCGATCGCCGGGCCTGTTGGCCAGGCCGCGCGCGGGCGAGGGCGAGGGCGAGGGAGTATTGGCAAATCGCGAGGCGCCGCTTCGCTTGTGATAATAATTAAACAAGAAAAAATTAAAAGAGGTTCCAGTGGCCTCTTTTGTGCCTCTTTGGGGAGATAGAGGGGATAGACGGACCGGGTGCGGTCGTCTACGTCTCCTGATCGTGTCCCACCTCGCCCGTGAGAGAGACGCTGTTCGACGATCTCTCCGAGGGAAGCCAAGTGATGGGCACAGAGCAACGCATCCATTAATCAAACGGATCCGGGACGGTTCCCAATCGAGCCACGTCCCCATACACGGCCCCATCCACATCCCAGTTGTATCCCATTTATAGCCCATTTATATGTCCCAATCATATTTCAATTTATACTGCGTGGTAGTTTATAGGCTTGGCACATCAGACTCCGTTTTTTCACGTCTGTCGGTGTACCGCCAATATCCAGAATATCCCAAATATCCCAGATATCCCCCCTCCCAGGCGTCTCCAATATCCGCCGGCTCGCATAGTCTTGCATGGTGAGGCTCTCGTATTTGAACGACAATCACGACTATCACGTCAATCTTGTCAATCATGCCAATCCCTGGAGGAGGGAACGGGTAGGCTCGAGGAATTCTTAATCCCCTCCCATTCCCCTGCTGATCTTGCTCGACTCGGCCCCGACAGCGTGTCCCTCCCCTCCCCTTCCGCGATCACTCGAGCGTTGTCTGGGCAGAGCCCGTCCCGCCCAATGACAGCGCTGCCGCTAGCCAACGTGCATCCCGATCATATCCGTCTAAAATCCGAGCTACTCTGTTCTACGGGTACATACCAACGCCGGAAAGCTGACGGTGCTTGCAGCAGCGCATCGAGCGCGTCCGTTCTCTTATTCTGTGCCACCCGCTTCGCAACTTCTTTGGACGCTTTGGACGCTTTGGACGCTCTGGGCCGGAAGATGGGCCATTCACGACGTCTCGTGGCGTAATGAAACTCGACCGGTGTGAAAGCCAAATTGGGTGAACGCGTCCGACTGTGGGCCTCTAATCACCTACCGACCGAGTGGGTGCCGAATCAAGTCAAGAATGGATCCGAGCTTTGAGGCTAGCTGCGGATGAGATCCGTCGCGCGGGCTAAGCTAGGCGGGATCCCTACGCGAGCTTCTTTTTTAGTCTAAATCAACGGTTTAATAAAGAGCCTAGAGACTCGCCAAGATGGCCAAGTCGCTCGCCGTTGTCCCTGACCCGGCAGTTTGGTTAAGATCGAAGGCCATCGCTTGGGAGAAAGCCCCGACGAGGAGCTAGGTAGGTAGCTGTTCGAAAATCTACCGGCATTGGCCCCTCCTCCATCCGAAGGGGGTAACAGAAACCATCTACATATAGTGTACAGGTAGCCCCATGATGTCGAACAGGAGCTCGAGGCACACCCGTTCCCTAGTCGGTAGGTGATGATGATGGGCATAAGCGAAGCGAGACGCGCCTAGAAGTGGGACGAGGAGGCCGTAACGTAAGATAGCTACATGGTCAATATCCGATGGTGTGTGCTACGGATCGGAAGTCGAGTGGCTTAGATATGGATACCGAGTGGTATTCAAAATTAGTATAAAGTAGGTAGCGTACCGATGTAGATCGTTATATTAAAATCTCTGGGCTACATCATTGCCGATTGATTGCTTCTGCTACCGTCACACAGCCGTCAGATGTTTCTTATCGAGCATGGGAATCCTATACCTCGAGCACATGGCACATGGAAAATCGATATGTAGTTTTTTATTTTTCGATTCCGCATCTATGATGTAATGTAGTCGTAGTAGCAATCAATAAATTAGGAAGAAAATGGCATCATAGAATTGCGATCGGCCGATGGTGACTCCGTCTGTTTAAAATAGAAAAATTTGTAAGAGTGAAGCCCGGTCAAACCGTAGAATAGGTGAGTTGGGTTGCAAAGAGTAAAAAGAAAAGATAAAAATGAGGGAGCGCGAAAAAATTAATCGTTGCATGAACGGGGAGTCGAACCCCGAGCTCAACCTGACATCTCAGTGATGGAAGGGTTGAATGTTACCGCTACACCATTCATGCTAAGATCCGAAGATTTAGCCGATTTCGGGATGTTGGCAGCTGTGCTAGAATCTTTTATAAGCAGCTAGCCGCATTAACCTTGCTTCGGCCTTAACAACTTCATTCTGGGGCCCACATCAATCCAGCCAAGAACTGAGGTCCATATAATACCTCCCTGGACACGCTTAGGCGAACATTGATGACGGCTTCACGAGTTGATAGTGGAACAAATGGACGAAATCCACCAAGTCCTAACCATGTTGAAACCATTGACCATCCGCCTAAAAAACCCACCCACCCAAAGTACAGACAGGTGCACACTCATATTTACTACGCAAAAGGAACGGAACCACTGTTAAGGGAGACCAGTGCTAACGATACCCTTCACCCTCCCCCGAACAAAGGACAAATAATTCAGCTCCTGGCATACGGAAAGGTTTAATCCCCCTATACGTCAGTACTGCATATATGCCTCTAAGATCGGGACTAGCATGCAAGTAAGAAAAATGCTGGCTCGGTAATCGCCTTTACCCTACCTTATGATCCATCAAGGCATGACATTCAGGAAGAGCCCGACGCTTTGGTGCGTCGGGGAACTATCGTGACTAAGCGGACTAAGCGAACTCCGTGGACTAGGTATTACCTACCAACCCTAACGATCCTGCAGGCGACGATACAGACGGGCTCGAGAAGAACCAGGGAAGGTGACAGAGCAGCAGAAAAGAAGAAAGTGTGATAGAAGAACACAGCGAACTAGCGACTACGACCTACCTTTCCGACGCGGCCGAATGTCATCTCGAGCTCTTCAATGGGCCGAAAAGGGGCACAAGATTTGACAACATTCAGAACGGACACGGCACGCTATAGAGAGAGAACACCGATGATCATACCGGCGTAAGGCAGGTAGCCACAAACAGTATTATTTCAACGTGTAAAAAGCCACCAAGTCGTATTGTAACCTCCCGCCTCTTAGCCGACCCCATAGCACACGTAAGCCAGTGAGGAATCCGCAACGTGCTCCAACGCATGTAACATATTGTGGTCCGATATTTGATTGGGGGCCTCATCTTTCCAAAAAGTGTATCCGCTCGGGATTTCGGCGTTTGAAAGGAACAAGAACAACTGTGATCGTGTCAGCAGGCATAATTGTCCGAGCCAGTCAATCGATATGATCTGATGCGACTACGTAGCCACTGGTGAACGCAGACAACCTTAATAGAACGTTGAAGGACTCGAACCGACTTTTCTTACGAGATCTAGGACGGCGTAAGCATACAGCATACTCCATGGGGGCGGCCAATTTCTCAACAACGGTGTGGGGTTGAAAAACGATGGTAAGAGTGATCCCCAGGATGAGGATGGGTTTCAACCCTCAGTAAGACGCCGAAGAGAGTTATTATCCCAAGTTACCATCGTAAAAGAGCTCTTTTACTTAGACATTCCACCAGATTTCCGAAGTTCATCACTGTACTAATACCATTAGAAGAGAATCCTACGCTGCCCCTAATCCACGTTTATGGCGTGTGGCATGACAGCTTCAAGGAATAAGACGGACAAACAACCGCTCATTGAGATCAACGTAAAACTTTAGATAATGAGTATTGAATTCATTACCCCGACGGTTAAATGTGCTCTCAGGTAACCGACTCTGGAGTTATGTTAGTATAATAAGTGTACCGCTTTATAAACGATTTGAGATTGTCACCGCGTTTTCATGCCTCGTAAACGGTTAAAATACCATCGTGGAATGGTCTCGATTAAGCAATCTCGTCTTACTCACTTACCTATAATGGGACTCACGAGGCAAGAGGGAAGGCCTAATGCATAGGCATCTAAGACGGTATCTAGGATTCTTTCCGAAGGTATGGCCTAACATACACTTACATACACCTACATGAAGGGCAGTCGCCTGTGCTTACGCGGATTCCACGCTGGAAGCACCATGTGATATTAAAGATGTGAGAAGGATGTAAGTAATAACCCTGGCACAGGCCGCCTCACGTTCAGTCTAGGCACGAACGGTTACAGTGGCGCTATCCTCGGGTTTTCATCCCATCTTAAATAGTTGCACATCGATCTAACGGGGATTGTAAACGGGTAGGAGGAAGTGCGCGTGTAAGTAGTAATCTTGCCTCTAAAGGTTCAGATTATAGGCAGAGATCTAATAGGAACGAATAGAGAGCCAAGTATCGATCTTATGAGGCCTGGTGATGATTAGGTTCAGTTTACGGCCCCATGAAGCGATCGAGACACCTTGTGGCTGCTCCTGAAAAAATAGCAGCCTGCATCCGATTGCGAGATAGTATGGTGGCCTGACATTCTAGGGCGGTGCTACACGGATAGGCAGGACCACAAACTTGGCGTACATCGACTGCTGGAGGGAATAACTCACGTCACCGATGCGCTGCATGATCTTATGCTAAGTCTCGTTCAGCTCGTGCGGCGAACCCCTAGTGAGCTTACGAGCTGATCACCGCCAAAGGAGTCTAGAGACGGTTCCTCTCTAGAACTTCCATCCTCCCCGATTTTCTTACACTCCCATCCCAACGAGTTGCTCGAGGCATTTTCAGACATTTCGTGATCGACCTCTTCACCCGCTCCGTCGGTTCCATATGGGAATACAGCGGCCGAAGGACCATAACGTCATCAGCGTCCAGTATAGTCTCATAGTTCCGGGTTCCTTCTCCAGTGAACTTTCACCCCCATCTTTTAATCATCTCTTCAACATCTGGCCGAAGAGTATGGTAGCACGTATAGGAGTATGAGAGTGGGTGGGTCCGAAGTTGGGTGCCACTCCTCAACCCGTAGATAACCCTAACCCTAACCCTAACCCTGGCCTATAGTAGCATACGTATAGAGGAAACGGCGTCTATGAAATTGACAAAGATAACGTTGCTCGCCAGAAGAGAACTCGTACGAGTCTTTCCATTGTCTCCTAAAGTATTGTTGATTCTTCGATACAAGTCGGGGATAGGGGCTACGAGATAATGTTGTTCTTTGCATTAACCATGTGGATTTTTGTGAAGACCGCTAGCTTCGTTATGTCCATCATGCCTCTTCCCACTTGGCCCTTAATTCGTCAGCATTCTACGCATACATATGTATGTATTACTCGTGGACACACCTAAGCCACTTGGCGTGATGACTATCGTAAAATGCCTCATGACCTTGGCAGAGACCCGACTTCCCATCCTTAGCACCGGATTAGCTGATAGACATATAGTTCCACCGGCTCGGAGGGATCATATCATTATTTCGAGATTTTATAGCTCTCGAACGTTATGGCGTGCCAATATAAGGCATAAAATTCTTTGGCTATGCCGCTTTTGCGATCTGCTCTACCCTCTCATCTGGGTGATGCTCATCGAGGGCGAAGCTCGGCTTCTTGGCATCGGATTTGCTTCTCTTCGCCTAGCTTTTTCTGCCTCAATAACCGTCCCTAAGTTTTGGCGGGAGCCTGCCGCGATCTCGAGATCTCGTTATCCGTTGGTGAGAGTCATGGGCTATGTGACCAAGAAAGGCCGTGTTGATGTTTACGAAGCCGCGGGAGTTGCCAGAGGGACGTGCGCCGGAATTCTCATAAGCTGTCTTACGTAATTACCCTTCGATCACCCTTACATAAGCCTAGGGTACCTGAATCGGGCCACCTCCCGCTCCGGACCGAGGGCGCGCACGGATTAAATAACGCACCGGGAATTTCAGCTTCCATTCTGCCGGGATTTCCTAATCCGGACAAAACTCCCCTTACGAGTTATCTTGACAATATAACCTAAGTTAAAGATTAGGCGTACAGATGGTCAGATAAACAGAGCTACGTTTAGCGATTTCGGAATCGAAGATAAGGGCAATACTACCGTTTTTCGGCCCTAAGAGCTCTATCACGCCGAATGTGACTTGAGAGGCTATCTAGGAATTTAGAAAGCTTTATCAAAATTAGAAGTTATTCAAAGGGCAACGTTGCCGCTTCGCCGGGTTATTTAAGCCCGGTAACCAACTCGAACCATTACTCGGGCATACAGAGTCCGTGTGTTTACTAATTTGCGAAACTGAGAGCGATGATCAGCCTACTTTATATATTATCGCGAGAGTATTTATGCTGATCTTGCTCAGCTTGGTCTGCCCCGGCATATGATAAGCATTGAGGAACCTCACATCTCGCATCCCTGGATCTGCTTTCTGCCGGCTTGGCGCCCCGCATACGGTCGAGGCGGAAGCTGGAAAGTTTTGGGGATTTTGGGGGAACTTATTGGGGAAGATGATAAACGTTCCTAGTAACAAGCTTCTTCGGACGCCGTCTACGGTATACCGGGTAGGGCGGCATGGGGGTAGACCGGTTCAGCCGTTCGGCAGTGGACGATCAGCGATACGTTTTGACTACGCGTACCTAGTATAAGCGGTTTAGCCACGAAGTACATCGGCGTAACTAAGTTAATATATTCGAGAAACGGACGTCATCGTCGCGTTCTGCTAACCTTGGCGTCCTGCAGACGTGTAGCGGCAGGGTGGGATCTGCGTACGGGGGTGCGATTGTCGAAAGTATAAAGAAGCAGTAGTCACCAGTTATGACACCATTCTCGGTTGGGACGACGCCATTGGCATCTGAACGATCGAAATTTTGAGAACATCTGTACGTTCGATACGCGAATCGCAGCCCCGTGGAGTTGTGTGGGATTCTTATTGGCGAGCGCGACACCGCCATCATGGGTCAAGGCCCATCGCTACCGGGACCTCCAGGAACAAAGTTCCGCGTTATCGGTGCTGGAATGTAAGTTTTTAACGAGCCACTCGGATTGTTTCGCCTCGAGGTGGTATGTCCCTCTACATGAAAAGGACCGAGACCTTGTAGCGCAGAATAATGATAACTGTCCCGACTGCTGGAGATGAGGGGATTAACTTCGTACAGGTCCCGTACCGGTACAAAGACGCTAAACGAAGCTCTCGCCATTCTCCTCGATGGCCCCGTCCACGATTCCGGGATCCAGTCCCTCGGGGGCCCAGTTAATCAGATAAAAACTTGGCTCGAGATCATGGAGCTAGCCCCGAAGGCCCAGAGTTTCTCGGAACAGAAGAAGCTTGATTGGCTCATCTCGGAGGTGCTCGACGGCTACGTTGCAACCATGGATTGCCCCGCTGCGACGCTCACCCCTGAAATCATGCGCGTCTATCCCGACGCCATAGTAATAGCGACGACCAGAGACCAGGCGTCTTGGTGGAAGAGCATGAACTATCTGAACAGTCTGATGGGGACCTGGTATCTCCCTTTGGTAGTCTTATGGTTACATAAGACCCAGGTCTACGGAATCTGGCGCGATCGGTTTCATCGAATAATGATGTGGCGCTACCAGCAGGAGAAGATCGAAGAGGATACGCTCCGCAAGCACGAGGAGCATCTAAGGCAGGTCGTGCCTCCGGAAAAGTTGTTCTTTTACGAAGTAAGCCAGGGATGGGAACCGCTGTGCAAGATTCTAAACGTCCCCATACCTGACCGCCCTTTCCCGCACAATAACAGCAAAGGCGATGCAGCGCAGACTTTCCGGGACCATATAATAGCTGGCCTGTTGTCCTGGGCTTTCGTGCTTATGATCTTCAGCATGGCTATTTGGTTCGTGAGAGTGTGGCTTCTCCAACGATTTTCTTGATCAACTCTCCCCATCCAGAGACAGGCAGACCCGGGGGCAGCTCCACAAGCTAATTCGATGAATTTTAATGCCTGCATACACCTCTTCCCGACATCAGTATAGATTACTGTAACTAGTTCGCTTGTCGGCGTTATCGTTCAAAGCTCCCTTAGAAGCAAGGCTTATAAAGGTTCCATATGTCTACTCGAATTGTTTAGAGATACCGAGGTATAAAGGACACAATATACCTATCGCTTTTAACTGAGTTATCCAATGTTGGATGACAAGGGGTCATCAATTAGTAGACCGAGGGGAGAATACCAGGCGATCGCTCGGTGTGAAGGTTACGAAAAGAGGTTATATTCATCATGCTTGTCTATGTAGAAGTGTAACTAGCTAGCTTTGCACTGATCGGTATTTATATACCTTTTCAGAGTGTGTGCCCTAGGTCCTCGTTGCTCAGGGCGACGAGGCACCTGATGAGGGCATATCCACCGTTGCTGCCGCTACGGTGGATTCCTCAGTACAAAGCTACATAGCCACATCCAAGTATCGACCTCATTTCGTAATTAGTTTGATCCTTGTGCCTCCACATTCCGACGAAGCTCTCTCAAGTCCCGATTTCTTCAAATTGCCAACTTTACCCACCCGAGCTCCGAAAAGAGCAACTGATTCTTTTACCGTAACTTTGGGTAGATCATAACTCACCACTCTCCATTTTTATAATACTCGGTATCTACGATATTTCGGCGGGCCGGTTTACGATATTCGTCGAATTAGTCCACGACGAAGACTATATTTAGATTCCTCTAAAATCCCCCGATTCTAGCCCTCAACGTGTGCTAGTATGCCGCTTACCTTCTCAATCCTGTCTACGCCTGGATATAGGCACACAGGTATAGAGTTTTCACCGAATATTAATCTCTTTCTATCTCATAGGGAGTGGTATGGAAAACCGACGCGCAGATGTCAGCCAGGCTGGTGCTTCTAGTTTTCTTAGGCGATAGAGCCGAGTTATAATGCCTATGGTGCTAGAGTATGTTTGTACGCGAAATAAATTGGTATAGGTACACGAGTAGATAACCGTATACCCCCATTCACGGTTTCCCCAGCTTATAGAGGCAATCTCTGTTCAGAACGCTGCCAATTGTCAATCAATCGATACCTGTCTCTCAGGGGCGCTCGCCGATCTTCCCTGCCAGCTCCAGTCCTATTCGTACCAATCGCATCGATCTTTTAGCAGTGTCTGCCAAGCAATAACTGATGTCTGGTCTCGAGCTTACGACGTTGATGAATGAAGTTACGCCCTCCTCGTGGAGATTAGCAGTCCCGTCCCCGACTTCCTTAAGTAAGGAAACCGTAGGTACGCCGTGCTGCTTGGAGCGCCGTGCAATTTCCATCATCATTCCCTTTCTGGATCTCCAGTCCAACTTATTTAGAGAGGTGATAACCAAATCCCACGGCCTGGAGAGTAAAGAATCGAGATGGACGCACATGTTAATAGCGTCATGCCATTCTATAAATTTAGCCCCAAGTAGCACCAAGCCAGGTCCTAGGCCACCGGAAGCACTCTTTTTTAGGCTATACCGAGCCCCGTCTCCTATCATCTTGCTTACGATGCTTCCCAAGTGGCTACTTCGACTCAATACATTCTCGTCCCTCTGTCCCGTGAAGAGTTGGTGAAGTAACATACCGCCCGGAGCCCACACGGGATTCCTAAATGAATCGTCCACGTACACGACGTCGATTTGTACATTGTCTACTAGGCCCAAAGTATATATTAGAGTGATAAACTTTAGACTGAATGAACAGAAATTGGGGGGTGATTGGAGGCAGACCTGAACCACGTAACCTAGGATGAAGCCCCCTCATGTCGAGTTCAGCTATATCTGATATACTTGAGCACTCATCCTCAATGGATAAGCTTAGCCCGTCTACACCGAGGAATCTAACACCGAGTGCGTGGAGCATTCCAGCGCCTTCATCACCCGCGTAAAGCTTGTCGAGCTGAAGAACGATATGCGTACAACCGGCATCCAGAGCGTGTACAAGCAACTGCCCGACACCATACGACGGAGCTCGGCATCGAAGGGAATTTGACGGTGCCGGCCCGGAATAAGTTTTGGTGATAATAGCTTCAACGTCTAAGACCCCAATACGATTGTCGGCGAGTAGTCCTAGGTGAGACGGAGTTCTGTCACCGATTTGATTAAGGACCTCAATCATAGTAGTCTTTGTGTAATATGCTGAGAGCCCTCGATAGAAATCTACTCCTGATTCGCCGAACGGGGCTCTTTCTATGTATGCAGACCGCCCGGGAAACACCTTTCTGACACCTTCTTCAATAAATTCAGCTATTTGCTCTGGCTGAAGACCATCAATAGGACCGCAGGGAGCAACAAGAATTTGCAGGCGCTGTGGATTTGAAGGATCCATGTTGATAAAGTTGTGAATTAATGGTGGGAAGAAGAAGCTTGGGCGTAGATACACTATTTAATTATATATCTACCTCTATCTATAAAAATGAAGACCTTTGTCGCCATTATGCATATCCCCTACCCCTATCCCTAGGCTGCCGTCAAGTTATGGTATGGGTATGTCACAGTTAGTATTAAAGGGGTTTTGTTCTCATTTTCCACGCGTGTCTTGGCCTCTGGTCTGGATAACTCTGGTAGCTCCACATAACAATGAAATTTGCTTCCTTCGTCCTGTGCTTAGCCGTTGTAATAAGGCCCCCTTAATACTCAGAGAGTTCAGATGTAGGCAACCATACTTGGTGTTTATATCTTTATTCCCGCCCTGTTACTATATTCTACAGTACCTATATGTACTGCCCAGTAGTGATCGAATTCCTTTGAAGCGTAAATGTAACGATGTGTGAGCTTCCACCATACCTCTCTATACTATATAGGCCCTAATAATGGAAGTAGACTAATCGGTAGTTTCGGTAGTGGCTCTCGTGTAACTGGGGTTTAAATAGGGGTACCTAAAACTCCTATCTATACTAACCTATTAATAAGTTAAGATAACTGCATACTTATATATGGCGTTAGGGGCAATTGTTAATTTTGGATAAGCAGAATACGCCTACATGGTCGAGCAGTCTTTAAGCGTGACCTGCCCAATTACCAATAACACATGAGACATCATAGACATTGTGAGACAACATTAAGTTGAGAGGCCTCTTATAGATCTAGGATGACCAACTACCTAGCCTAGAAACTCGACCAACATTAGAGGGTATCTTTATTTTAATAGCCTTCACTTATTCTAAACACTTCGACCGGCCGATTTATCATGCTCCTCGATCTCAACCTTGGACACATCGTGCTTCCCACTCTCTGTAACCTCCAGCTTCTCTGCTTCGGGGACCCCGAATAACTCATCCATGTGCTCGAGCGAAACACCCTTGGTCTCAGGGATGAAGAACCAGACAAAGAAAAACATGCATACGCAAAAGCTGCCGAAGATGAGGTATGTGCCGTATCCATGCGCTCCAACGGTGGCAAGCATGTTAGGCACGGCGCGGGCCACGACAAAGTTGAATAGCCATTGCGTGGCAGCGCCTAATGCCACGTTCATAGGCCGCAGGCGAGCAGCCGGGATCTCGGAGATGAGAATCCAGCAGGCGGGGCCCCAACCAAACTGGAAGAAGGCAGCGAAGACGAATATGCAGACGAGCGCGAAGTAGCCGGCTCCCGGCACAGGCTCGCCGTCGACGGGCGGCGAGATGCGTACGTATAGGCCGATGTAGAACATGCAGAAAGCCTGACCGACGGAGGAGAACAGCAGCGAGCGGCGGCGGCCGAGAGAGTCTGCCATGAATAATAAGAACAGGGCACACGATACGACCTTGACGATGCCGTAGACGCCGGTGCTGAGCAAGGAGTTGGAGACGCCCGTTATGCCGAGGTTGCTGAAGATTTGCGGCGCGTACGTGTTGATGGCGTTGGTGCCCGTCATCTGCTGGCAGACCATGAGCACAATGCTGAGGATAGCGCGCTTGCGGTTGGTGGCGATCGTCCACATCTCCTTCTGCAGGGTCCAGAAGTTGGCGTCGCCGATCAGACGGCGTTCGTACTCGAGCTGTTCGGCGATCTCGTTGAACTCGTCCTGCAGGTACGGGTGGTCGGGCGCGAGGTTTCGGATCCGCGTGAGGACCGCTTTGGCATCCTCCCAACGGTCCTTGCGGGCAAGGTAACGCGGCGACTCATTGCAGATGGCCATCAAGGAAAACAGTAAGGCGGCCGGCAACCCCTGGACGGCTAACGGTACGATATACTGCTTGTGACCACTCAAGTGTACGCTGACTGCATAGTTGCCCCAGAAGGCTATCATACCACCGGTGACGATAAACATTTGATACAATCCGGTAAGCAGACCACGGATGGCACGAGGCGCGTTCTCGGTAACGTATATCGGGTTGACGACACTGGAGCAGCCAACACCAAGCCCTGATCAATGATTCCCGCATTAGCACCCGAGCGCGTAAAACTCACCAGACTGAATGCCAAAACTTACCAGAGATGAATCGACCAATATACATGGGCTCAAGGTGACCAGAGGCGGCAGCCTGCATGGCCACGCCGACAAGAGTGAAGAGAGCTCCGCCCATCAAGCAAGGCTTGCGACCGTAGGCATCCGTTAAGGGGTAAGCAGCGAGAGCGCCCACGAAACATCCAGCCTGCAGCACCGAGACGATATTTCCTTGCAAATTAGCCGTCGCTACATCGTCCTTGCTCCCAAGACCGTAGGCGCTGAGATAGAGTGTTAGAGGTGATTCTTAATTGAGTAGAATTTGAATTGTGTGTTATTGGGGAGGACATACGCGATGAACGAGGGAAGATTGATTACACCACCAATTACACCGCTGTCCCAACCGAATGACATAGCACCGAAACAAGCCTTACAGGAAATGACGGTTAGTATTTTATAGGATGTTCTCATCGTAAGTGAGATGAATTACTCACCGAACAAGCTAAAAGGTATACCCTCCACCCGTAGATCTCCTTAGGGTCATGTTTCATAGCGTCATTTTTGACGATGTATTTTAATAGGGACGACATGATTGTCGACGGGAGGGAAGGGTCCCCGGACCGCTATTCGTTATATTAGACGCGTCCTTGCCGCCCTCGATTTGGATTCTGTCTCTGTCGTGAAGTGGCCTTGCCGCCGTCGTCTGGAGTTCCGCAGCGATACGCGAGAGGAGAGAACAGCCAGAATCGACATAAAGATGGGCGGCGAGACCCTGCCTTTTTAAAAAGAGGCATGCATGCTGCGGGTAAGCTGCTGATAGAAGGTTTCTCTCGCCTTGCTGTAGTACCACGTTATAGGGGGACAAGGGTAGGGCAGGGGGATAACGCGCAGCTTGGCGGGAGTGGGAGATCTGGGGGGGTCCCTCGAGCGCCCTTTTGGAAAATCGTGTGATGGGTGGAAAATGGATGCTGTGCCAATCCCGAATTCTTCCACCAAGCAGAGCGGCCGGACGCCCTGGGAAAAGGGCGTTGGCCGGGGGAGTCCTGGTTGGTCTACTCGTAGCGGCACCGCTCTGCTTAGGCCTCTGGTCCCCGTACCCCATGGGCGGTCCACGACTAGTGGATCTGGGGACTGGGGAAGGTCAGGGTTGGGGAATTATTCCGTAGATTTGGAGTTGAGATGCTTTCTAACGAAACGTAAAAGATGCTCGGGGTCTCGCAATTTCTGATACCCTCGCCTCCTTCATAAATCTCGGAGGCTGATACGGGCCTCGTATTCTACATTCTTGATAATGCGATCAGCCTTAATAGACGTGCAGCACAAATCTTACGAGATAGGACGTGAAATACTTTATAGAGCTAGGAGGATGCTTACAGGGTTGGCGGTCGGGGTTGTAGGGGAAGTGGAGATGAACTCCTGGGGGTGGAATGGAGGGCCGAATAGTGAAGATAGCGTGGTAACCTTTCTTGGTTCCCAGCGTAGACCCGACCAACCAGCCTGGATGGTTCGGGTTGATGCTCAACCTCCACTACGGAGATGCACTTCATTTTAGGCTCAATGCGGGGGAGACGAACCGGGGCCGACTAAGTGTAGGTAGGTAACCTAAGGGTCGTTATTGTCTAACCTGGCACTGATATTCTAGATGACGAAGCTAAATCGTCGCTGTGTCTCCAGTGGGATCGAAATCCTACAAAAGTACGAGGCATGAGAGGGGACTTCCAGTAATATGAATAAAGTATATTCCTCAACTACCTCGAAGGGCCCTTGTGAAAATAGGTATGTCGAAATATGCGAATTTCCACTGCTAAAGGCGAATATAATGTCATATATGTGTTAGATACAATAAGCTATAAGAAGGGTCTCGGAGTAGTATACACAGTAGCCTATGAAGATTATTTCATGATGACTTCAACCAAGTCTTCCGCCTCAGGCTCAGCACATCACATACATACCATACGCGCGGGGTATTTCCAGTCGCCTTATGGGTCTTCTGGGGACCATGCGAATCATACTGCGGATCACAATGCGACTCGAAGCTGTTGCGTCCGTCCTATCGGCCTCCAACTCGGGCGATACTACACCGGCACTTAGTCGTCTAAATGATACATAGCTCCATCATATCAACGTAGCTTGTAAGAAGGGGCAGACCATGAAAATAGAGGACAAAATAACAATTAAACTAAGTATATGCTGACACTTGAGCTGCGCACAATCTATATGGCACTATCATGAACTGTTTGAATTTGTTCTAGAAGCCAACATCGTCACATCAGTCACGGTACCGTCGTAATTGCATTTAGCCTCAACACTCTTCTACCGGCCTGTCATATTTTGTCCCTACCTCGTGAGACTCATATCTCGCTAGTCGTCACATTCGTTTATTTATTTTTCTTCGACGTGTTAGCCGAACAACAAAATGCTAGCGGACCCCTTCATATCGGTCCTTGGCCTGGACCCGACGCACCGGAAATTCGTGCTGAACGGTAACGCGTTCCAGCAGGACGTCATCCAATCGTTCAACGGATGGCAGTATGTGGCCTTCTACAGCTCCCTGTCAGAGGAGTCTGATAAGGAGCCGCTGTACATCCACCTTTCGCGTAGGAAGCTCCCGGAAGGGAAGTGGGAGACATTCGTCTTCGACGACTACCCCCAGACGACGGACGATGGGCACAATACTGTTCAGGTAATATAAGCAAATACCCTTATAATAGAGAAAGGCCACACGCTGAGGAAGTCGTAAGCTCGGAATCTGTCCCGGCGATGGTACCATCCACCTTTCGTACGACCACCACTGTGATAGGTATAGTACCATGATATCAACGTAAAATAACAAGCCTCAGACTCACAACGTAACAGGATAAGATACCGCCACTCCCAACCCGGCGTCGCGCACTCCCCAGAATCCCACCCGTGGTCCGCATCGCTCTTCACACCCCACCTCTCGCGGCTCCCGGGGCTCGGGGCAGAGCACGACGAGCTCTTCAGCTACGTAACGTACCCACGCTTCGTGCAGCTAAACCAAACCCTCCTCTTCTCCTTCCGGACAGGCAAAGCCGGGCTCGGGGACGACCACCTATGCGTGTACGAACCAGGGCAGGACGGGGCGTCCTACCGGTACACCCTCCTCGGCACGAACCTGAAGGGCGTGGGCAACAACCCGTACATCCACGGGCTCGACGTGCGCGGGGGCCGGCTGCACGCGACCTGGGTGTACCGCGGGTTCGTGCGCTACGAGGGCTGGGACGACCCGCTCGACACCAAGCACAAGCGGCAGGCCGGGCCGAACTCGAGCGAGAACAACCACGACATCTGCTACGCCTACTCGGACGACGGCGGCCGGGCCTGGCGCAACGGCGCCGGCGAGCCGATCGCCGACCTGCGCAGGGGCGAGAGCGTGCGCCCCGACGCCCCGGGGATCCGCGCCTTCGAGATCCCGAAGGGCTCGGGGCTCGCGAATCAGGAGGCCCAGGCCGTGGACCACGAGGGGGGCGTGCATGTGCTGAACCGCGACGCGCTGGATGGCGAGCAGAGGTGGAAGCATTACTACAGGTCGCCGGAGGGTTAGTTTTCTCTCTAATCTTCTTTTTTCTTCTCTCCCAGGCCCCTTCTAGTACAAGTACCTACATATCTACGATCACCACAACCACAACCACCACCACGGCGGGAATAATACAACACGCTAACGATAAACAGGTACGTGGACGCAGCGCGCACTCCCTCACGTCCAGGGTGTAAAAGGCGGCAAGCGAGGCCGGCTGGCAGTGAGCAAGGACGACGACCTGTACCTCATTCTGCCCGACCATAAAGCGCCGACCCTGACGATCCTGAAGGCGTCGAAAGCGTCCGGGTACTCCGACTATGAACTCGTTTGGCGACGGGATGGGTTCCCGCCGACGGAGCCCCTGGTCGACACGACGAGACTGGATTACGATAATGTGCTGTCGGTGTTCACGCGGGCGAGTAACGATGCGGATTTGGATTCGAGTGCGCGGGTGGATGTTGTGGTTCTTGATTTCAAGTTATAAGTGACTTTATGCGACTATCTGTATGAAGAACAGGGGCTTGTATCTTCAAGTTTCCTTCACATGAAAAATATGTATTTTAATACTAATATTTCATTAGTACCGTAATCTATATTTTGTATTGGTATTGGAACTCGTAACTCATTTCCCTTCCGCGTGCTATATATACGGGGGTTTATCCTTTCTTAGCATTACCATTGCCGATGTGGACAGGCTTCTTCGAGACGCTCTTATCCGTAGGCGCAGGAGAAGCCGCGGACCTTGTAATCGGCCATTTCTCAACATCATACCCGGCTGTCGCCGCAACTCGTAACGCACCGTAGCCCACAAGGCCGACGAGTACGATGAGATCCAATATGTGGACGAACCACCAAAAATACTGGCGGCCCAGAGCGCAATTCGCAAACTCGAACTTCCACTCCCAGGCGTCCTGGTCGAACCAGACGCTGAGCAAACCGGCGTTACCTCCGTAACCACCCATCATGCTGCGAACGGTAATTTCCCTCAGGCCCGGTAGGCCGGGTTTCCCGGGCAGTTGGTCGGCCTGGGCAGCGGGCCACCGGACAACCCGCCATTGCTTCTCCTCACCCTCCGTCTGGTTGATGTAGTGGTACGTATCGCAGCCTTCGTGATCGTGGCCGTTCAGTATGACACCCTTGCGGCCCATACCCTGCCCGGGCGCAGTAGGATCGCCATTTAGCCCGAAAATTCCTTCGAGATACCCGCGCGAGGCGTCGGCTGAGAGGTGATTCTGCTCTTTGACGCCGCCACCTGTATGGAAATCGAAGAATGGGGGATCAACACAAACGCCTTCGGGCTTGTAAAGCGGTATGTGGGTTAGGACAACTGTGAAGTGCCCGGCATACTCGACCGCGGTGGCCGTGTTAATGACATCGTTTAGAAAAGCGTATGTCTTGTCCTGGAGACTCTGTTCCAGAGCTGGCGTATCGAGATTCATATTGTTGATGTTAACGACTCGGAGCTCAGGGGCTAAGCGATCGGATTCGGGATTCTTCTCGGCATCGTAGATGGTCGCATTGGCCGCCGGGTTCGTAATAGGTAGTTCGAATCGTAGCTCGTAGGAAGCCTTCCCGAAGACGCGCTCGAATCGCTCCAACCTCTCCACCGTCAGGTCGCCCGCATATCCAATATCGTGGTTTCCAGCCACGTTGATAACTCTGCGCCGCCAAGCCGCAGCATTGCTATCCTCGACACCAAGTACTCCTGCCACATCATATTCATCTGCAGGATAACCCGCGACTTCGTCGGGCACGCGTTCGCCGCCTTTGAACGAACGGTTCCAAAATCGCCAGCTTCTCCGCTCAAACTCTTTGTCTTTGATCCACTGGCTTCCTAGCAAGTCCCCTAGCACAGTGACGTGGGTTGGTTTAGTCCACCACCGTAGCGTCCGGTAGATGTGGGCGAGGTAGAAGTCGTTCCCGAACAGGTCTATGCGCTTACGGATCGACTCGAGCGTGTCGGGAATATCGTCGAAGAAGATATCAACGATATCGTGAACGACCTGCTGGAGGCGTTTGCGAAGCGACGGTTGCTCCGTCCTGAAGGTGAGGTGGCGGATAGCCCAGGTCAAGTGAGGAAACGACTCGCGGTTATAGTTCCTGATGGACGTGTCGCCCTCTAGCTGGGGATCGCCGAGCGCGAGAAGTCGGAACGGCGCAGCATGGCTCGATCCGGGGAGGACGTGCTGTCGTAAGGTGTCTTGGAACGCGGCGGCGGTGTCATTCGTCTGCGGGAGCGGGAACGCACATCCAAGAAAGACTGGGTAAAGATAGAGGTAAAATGTACAAGCTACGGCGAGAGGGATGAGCACTCGCAAAGCATTGCGAAGGAGAGTCGCAGGGGACATGTAGAAGAAGGCATATGGGCCGAAGCCTGTCGATCAAGAAGTGTACCCAAGAATGGTACTCGAAAAGGAAAAGAGAACAGCCAGTATTCTAGGCATTGTTGTCCGCCTATGGGGGTAATGTTTTTTTTTTTTTTTCCTCTTTGTCGTTTTTTCTTTGGAGGAAATAAAAATAGGGGCTTCGAATCCTTCCCCTGCGTTGTACGTGTCAGGTACCGAAAGGTACATGTATGAACCTAAAACTAGGGGATGGATCTAAACGCCGACGCCTATAGGTACCCACTTAGTCCGCTGGCGAAAGGACCGGCCATCGGACATTACAGCGTTTTTGGACCCTTAACCGCCCCCAATTTTACCGATATAAACCGGTGGGATTGAGTGAGACTTTTTCTAACATGAGATTACGCTATTCAACTTTAGACTCATGAATGAAGCCATCTCTAATCCACTTAGAATACCTCTCATAATCCAAGCCCCCAGAAGGTATATTCGGACGGAAATATTAATGCAACGGAAATTATAGGCGAATTTACTTCATTTTCGTGATTGGTGACCGTGGCTATTATGTCCTAAACTGACTTCTCACTCAACAGCGGATATGAGTTATTGAGAGGGGGTATTGGTATTGATATCCCGTTTTCCACATGATGATCGAGCTTCGGCGATAGCCTTTCCTGGCTGTAACACCGGTATGAGAACTATTCATACCATTCTCTCAAAGGCGGAAATGTCGAGCTCTTATGAATTCCCAGCTGTTGATTTGCCATTAAGTCGTATCTCATGAACCTCGTACCTCAGCGTTGTCATTGCTGGCCACCGTCTTCTTCCTCGAAGCTAGGGATCGCGACTTCGAACTCGGGCGTATAGCTCTCGTTTGCGTCCTCAGGTCGGAATGCAAATGCGACGACACTGTTATGCTTGATGCCTTTGCTATCGAAGCTATCTTGCTCTCCGACTTTCAGAGGAGTCCAGCCTTGACTAAGATCGGTGGGCTTTTTTGGCACGGCAAACACGATCTGCATATGATCGGTCGGTAGCTCAGTTGCGCCCGGGGAAGTGGTTGAAGTAGTCAATCCCGTTGGGTAGCGCTCTCTCAAGACTTCCAAGAGGTCTTCTGCGACTTTGCTGAACGGTTTTGCCGGGTCAACGAATAGAAAGATAGTGTGGACGCCATGTTTGAATCGGATGGATAGGTGGATGTCTTGCACCTCCTACATGAAAGTAAGTAAGTCGAACGGCGAACATATTCCTTTCAGGTTGACGAATCTGTGAGGGGTCACAAATCAGGTCACAAACCAGGTCCTATATGCACCATCGAAATGCAGGGACACATCTATCGAGAACGGAAACGTGCATCAACCTGCACCAAATAAGATAGACGAGTTAAAATAACTTACCATGTTGTGTGGGAGTAGGTAAGGTATCGGCACCGTTGCTTGAATTTATTGCCTGCACCGTAGTGCCGTATTCTCGTCAAGTTTTATGGTTCTTTTTTCGTGATAACGCGCGGGCTTGAATTGTATGTACTCGGTTAAAGCTACCTAGAGATCACGTACCCATGTACATGTACCCAACAGGCAGCCTAAATGTTGATAACGCGGCTGCACGTGGCCGCGTAAAGTGCCTGCACCTGCTACCTAGGTAACCCACACCTGCCTACCACCATCCAGGTTGGGGGGAGGGGGAGGGTGGTGTGGTACCTATCTAGAAGGTACCTACCTAGGTACCTTACCTAACTCGAAAGTGGTCTGAGCTTTATTATTAGCTTCAAATTTGGATTTTTCACCGGAATACAGTGTCAGTATCTACAGACCACGACCACATGATGCCTATATGTAGGTGGCTAGACGGAGTATCTGATTGATCATAAGCCTTTCCCCTTGCTATAGCTCGGAAGTCTTAGTTACGGAATAGTTCTTGTTTCAACCAAACGCCTTTTCGACTGTATATACCCAGACAAACCTCCTTGCGCAACTATCCGGACGCTTACGCCGGATTCCATACAACACAGTCTCCAACATGGCAGACTCTGACAAAAACCTTAGGCAGGAGTGGTTACTCACCCGGGAAGAATACACCCAGCTATGGAAGGAATCTCGCCTGTCCCTCCCGCCTCTGCTGCGCATACCAGCCGCAGCACTGACGGCATTCACCGTCGGCATGAGTTTAGGCCTCGCGCACGGCAGCAAGATGGCCGGTTTACGGTTTAGAGCTGAACATGCGCACCGACTCCCTACGACGACGACCGGCTGGTACTTGTATCATAAAAGCAAGAACTACCACTTGGCATTGGGCGGCCTAAAAGAAGGATTCAAGGTCGGTACGAGACTCAGCCTTCTAAGCACCGCCATGTTCTGCGCCGAGAATCTGTTCGATGTGTACCGGGGCACCAAGGACCTCTTCAGCACCGTCATGGCTAGTCTAGCCGTAGCCGGTGGCTTCAGCTTTTGGAGTACGTCCCCCCAGTATTTACCCTGATTATCTTTAGAATCGCAAATCTCATCTCTTCCTCCCACGTAGATCGCTTTTCGGCTGCGGAGACCGCGAGAACTGCTAAGAAAGGTCTTATTTTTGGGATTGCGTACGGTGCCGCCCAGGACGTGATCTCTCTTGTGAAAGGCCGGCCAGTCGGATACGTCGAATTTATCCGAAGACACATTGGAAAAGCCACTCAACTTGAGGAGAAGACGGCATGAAGATGCATAGAAATATCGGTCTGGCTTGCTCGGGGATACCCACCAGCATCCGCTTCATGCCGAGAAGGGTCCCTGAGGCCACCGCAGATGGCTTGTTGCGGCCTTAACTTTAGCAGCATCCCCCTCGCTAGTGCGGCTCTTCGCCTGACTGAGATTTTCGAGTTAATCGCGCCAGACAGTTTGCTCGCTTATTCAGAGGAATTGCGGGGTTTACACCGTAACAGACGCCGACCGCTTTCAAGCCACCTGGACAACTGACGAGGACCGTATCCAAGGGATATACATAGTACGATCACGGGTCAATTGACTACTAACACACGTGGCCTACTCGGGGCTGAGTTACGTTATGGTTTATCGTGAAGAGCCTTTGTTTTCTGAATCAGCGGGATCGGCCAACATCGCGCATCGCTTTTGTTTGCGACAAATGTGTCAGGGGTTGACCAACTGGGCTTGGCTTACGAGGAATTACCCCACGCTCGAGAACGTAAGGCCTCGAACCACGCAGAATCTCCGCGTAGGGTATTCTTACTCTATTCGGCCACCTTCGACAACGGGTCCGGGCCCATGCGCTGCCAGGGGACTTCCAGGTCGATTAACACGCGCTAACCTGAACTGCCCGAGTCTATTGCTCACTCTTTCGGGTCTTCTCATGCCGCTACCCCGCGGCTCGGCCTCTGATTGGACAATGGCTGCGTCTACTGCTGCTTTGCATCACGGTTACAGACGGCATTCTTGGGCTTCGATGGGTCCACGTGACCGTCGATGATAAGAGCTTCCGGTGGGTTGGGGCCTGCAAGTATCTCTCATGTCATCGAGTCGTGATTGGGATATCGGCCTTGAGAGGCGGACATTCGCCATCCTCGACGTGATTCCTTGACCCCGAACGATGTGCCCCAGTCAGCTTCCACCTGGCAGCGCGCGACTGAGCGCTGCTGCGATCCCGGAGATAAAGAAGGCGGCTAGAGTTCTCCAGAATAGAAACCTGATATAGTTAAAAAGTATAACATTCCACTTCGTGCGAAGGTTTTCCATTGTTCCTGGGTTGTTCGCTATACCTACCCGAGTACCTACTCACTTACATATCACCCCGTATCTGCCCCCTATATCCCTCATCCCGTATTCCACTCACACCTTTATCGAAAGCTTACCCAGTCACTCAGACCGTTGGTGTTCTTGAAGTACTACACCACGCTGACCATGGTACACGCCTCGGTGTTAAGCAGGTCTTCCTTCCTACCAGCACATTTAAACGCACTAAGGCATTCGCAATGCGGCCTTTATATTCTGGGTCGCAATGGCCTTTACTACCAGAAAGCTAGCGTCGCCTCTACGACAAGAAGGAGAATACACTCGTCTTCGACAAGACCGTCGCCTCCTGCGGATCAATCTGCTTTAGCCGCGACAGTGTCGGTAAATCATCTCCCAGCAGAACTACCGAGTAGCCCGCCCCCGATGGCGAAGTCTGCGCCCCTATCCGTTCTCCCTTTGTCTATGGTGCTCCGTAATCTCGCTACCACTAGCATATCGTGTTCACCGGTCCTACTCCCTCCCTCCCTAGCCATCATGAACGCCCTCGCACACTCCAACGGAGCCCTTCTCAATCCGGATAAGAACCCCCTGCTCCGTTGGTTCCTCAAGAAGACGTTCTACGCACAGTTCTGCGCTGGCGAGAACGCGGCAGAAGTCCGCCGCACCATAGACGGCCTCAAGAAGATCGGCTTCACAGGCGTCATCCTAGGATACGCTCGAGAAATCGTTCTCAACGAGTCGCAAACCCACAACCTCGCAGCGTGCGATGTCGGCCCCGTAGCCGAGGAATGCGTGCGTAACGAGATTGGCCCTTGGGCGGCCGGAACCTTGGAGACGGTGCGGCTCGCGCAACCGGGGGACTTCGTAGCCCTCAAGTTCAGCGGCGCGGGGCGGCAGGCGTTGTATGCGCTTAAGAATCGCTTACCGCCGCCGAAGCACCTACGCCAAGCCATCGACGATATCTGCGCCCTAGCCGCAGAGAGGGACGTCCCTCTCCTCTTCGACGCCGAGCAGACGGCCGTCCAAGCCGGCATCGACGACTGGACCCTGGAGTACCAGCGCAAGCACAACAAGATACCCGGCCACGCTCTCATCTACGGCACGTACCAGGCTTATCTGAAATCGACCCCGAAGACACTAGCCGCGCACCTCGCAGAGGCTGCCAAGGATAACTTCACCCTGGGCGTAAAGCTCGTGCGCGGCGCGTACCTCGGTTCCGACCCGCGGCACATCATCCACGACACCAAAGCCGACACGGACGCGGCGTACAACGGCATCGCCGCGAGCCTGATCTGCCGGCAGTGGGGTTCGGTGCTCGAAGCACCGTCGCCAGACGCCGCGTTCCCACGCGTCAGCGTCGTACTAGGCTCTCATAACCTAGAGTCGGTGCGCTGCGCCCGCGCGATCCGCGACAGCCCGCAGGCGGACCGCGATACCGAACTCGCCATCGCGCAGCTCCAGGGCATGGCCGACGAGGTCAGCTGCGAGCTCGTGCACGCGGCCAGGCTCCGCCGCGAGAAGCCACACGAGCTCGGCGACGTGCCCAAGGCCTACAAGTACATCGTCTGGGGCACCACGGGCGAGTGCATGAAGTACCTCCTGCGCAGGGCGTACGAGAACAGGGATGCCGTGGCTAGGACGAAGAGCGGCCGCGATGCGATGTGGGGCGAGGTCAAGAGGAGGTTTAAGGCTTCGTTGGGGTTGGCTGCTTGAGGGGTTCTTGCGACCTTGTGTAATATGTGGAGGAATGTATGAGTGAGGGTAAGGGGGTTAAAGGTGTTGGTATTCATACCTACCTACCGTACCTACCTACCTACTTGACGGCGTGTTAGTGGAATACGTTGCCTCTTCTATATTGGGGCGGTGTTGGCGAGCGTGATGACTTACGACTCGATGACGGTTACGCGGTGCGGCCATACCATTGCTGTTGCTGTTGTTATCTCGGGCGGTACCTTTTATGATGGTCTTAGGGGACATCGGGATCGGGATTAACTTTATTTGCTAAAGGGAAAACTCATGGTTGCTTTGATGAACGCGACGAACGGTTCATAGCGTCTATTATTTAATGCTATACATTGCTAACTACCACGCGCTCTGCCGGACGTGATGCTTTATTTCTTCTTCCTCCTATTCCCCTTCCCTCGTCTCTACCCTAACTCTTCCCGTCCTCCCACTTCCGGGTATTCGCTCCGACCTGCTCTACCTCGAACTTCCGTAACCACGACTCGATGATGCCGGGCCGGATTCGATCACGTAGGAGGTAAATACCCTCGTCCAGGGTAATCACAAACTCCTCAACGCCATACTCCCCAAAACCAACATCTCCGCCTCCCGCCGCCGCGCCCCCTCGTCCGCCACCCCGTCCAGCCACCCCACGCTCCCCAGCTTGTAGTACTTGCGCACCTTGCCCCAGTCCGTCAGCCCCGGCTCGCTGCGCAGCACCGCGTCGGTGAGCGCCGCGGGCGTGCCTTGGACGTGTGCGAGGAGGTGCTGTTCTACGGCGCTGGGGGCCAGCGTTGAGGGGGAGATTAGCACTTTGATGATTATGAGGTGCCGGCTTGTGGGCGCGATGCCGAAGCGTCGGTAGGCTTCGGAGATCTGGAGGGTGTTAGATGGGTTTTGGATGTGGGAAGGGGAGGTGAGTAACATGAGTAACGTGACTAGGTGGGTGAGGGATTAGGAGGGTAAATTGGGTAGATGAGTAGAGTTGTTTAGACCGAGTCCATATGTAGGTGCGCATGCATGAGTAGGAGATATAGGAGTAAGAGTAAATAAATGGTAGGATGATAAAAAGGGGTTAGTAAATACTCATTGCTTAGGTACGTACGTTGTTATTAGGGCTCAGCGAGCATACGATCTCTGAGTGGACATTGGGCGTCTTAGTACTGCCGCTCATGTGTACCGTTATAGCTTTGAAGACGGCTGCTAAGACCTGAAGGCGCGATATTACCTGTTCATAGTTGAATGTGTTATATTAGCTGTGAGGTCTCTATAAACATATCCTCTTCTAACAACATAAATAGACACTATTATGCAAATGCTGTTGTGTCCGAAGACGTGAGGTCATCTACACTCCTACTCAGAATATGAAATAGGTTGAGACCTAAGCTAGGGTATAGAATTCAAGTGAATGTAAAGATAAGTAATACCAATAGTAAGACTAGGAGTCTCATAAGGATAGTGTGAAAATAAAACGGAAAAGGTAAAGGAATTCATACAGAGCTGGCGTCGATGAAGGCATACTCAAATTCAGCATTCCGACTTAACAACTGCTTCTGCAGGAACTCGGCATTGGTAACATCCTTAAAGACGGCGACGTGAACTGAGTACGTGGACGGGACGTGTTCGAGCTGGATCGTCTCCAGGACCCCGGACGGCGGTGCCGTTTCACCCTCACTAGGGGAGGCCATAGTTGGCTGGTTTGATAAGTCGAATATTGAGAAATTCGTCGGATTCCTGAAGCTGTCGTCTTTACTTGATCGCTAGATGTTGGGTGTGCCTCTAGGTCGCCAGGGTTGGTGAGTGGTGATATGTAAGCGGGTGGGAGGATAGTTGAGAATTCATAGTGGGGGAGTCGATGTTCTAGCCAAAGGGGTGGGGTATGGAGGGGCACGTCAAACAGCTGACGGCCAGCTGAGAACCTATAGTACTGCATATCGAAAATCATTTCTAGTGAAAAAGTATTTAGAACCTGAAATATTATACTTGAGTATATGACTCCCGTTCTCCTCTATTCGAAGTAGACTTATTTAGATAATCACAGATGAGCTAGGGGGACTAGGCAGGTGATCGTATCCGAAGATTTAATTACGGAGGTTAGCCCAGCCATCCGGTTCACCCGTGTCTTCGCTCAGGGGTAAGCCACCACCGCCCTCGAATATTAACGGGCGCATGAAGCAAGTCACTGCTAACACTTCCCTGGTAGCTGAGCTATCGACATCCTTATTGCTGTCTCTCGTAGAGACCATTACAAATCTATTTTAGGTTCTTATTATGTCGCTCCGCCATCCTTCTAGAAATTCCATCGTGGCCGGGGTTGTCTATGAATTATTACATAGGAGCAAATCTGCTGGGGCTAGGCCTAGATTTCGGGACCAAGGGCCCCATCGATAGGGCTTAAGCCATCGCGGAGAGAGAGATTCCTGAGGAACGCTAGCCAGAGGTTGCCATCCTTTTACTATTACATAGCTGATCCCAGAATAGTATGTTGAGTAAGGTAAGTATCATTACGCGCCTATTTTTACGAATTCGTATTCTTCTTCTGGGCATACGTATGGTGTCGAACCTATTGCACTCTCCGTGACCTGCAGTTTCACCGTGATCGAGCACTTGAGTGACATTCACATTCCAACCCGACTAGAGGGTAGGGTTCTCCCCTTGGTAACGGTGCTCGGACCTTGAAGGCCGTTCCTCCGTTGGTGATCGACCTCCTCGTTGCAGACAAATCCCCGAGGCGTCCGACTAGGCCGGCTCCTTGCGTCCTGGCTGGCGCGTTATCTAGAGACAGATTCGGGCGTTTTTGGTGGAGGTTCCCAACTGTGGGTAGTGAATGACGAATGAGACAAGCAGACGCCCGATGGTACCCTGCGCCCTATCACGAACAATCAAATGGCTGCGGCCCCGTCATTTCCGTATCGTTGGTTAGGGACCCATTTCGATCTGGGAAATTCGCGATGCTTTTTCGAATCATGGGGCGTGGGCAGGTGGGTGGGTGTAGGGTGGCCTGCATCTTGTATCGTGTATCCTGTTTTGTTGCAGGCTATCCAGGGGTCGTCTTCCTGGAGCAGCAAACTCGAAGGGGTGAGACTTGGTAAGATGGATTGTTAGAGCTGAGAATTAATATAGGGGTTTTCGAGGGTCCGCGTATACACACATGTATGTAATAGTAGACGTTACTTCCCCCTAATAAGCTTACGTATACGTCCAGGTATATAAGCGGTTATGCATGTCACTTCTAATACATGTGTGGATGTTGGCCTATTCCGTGTTGTATTATATTGATAACGGTCCGGCGTGCAATTGCGCTAGTTATGCGGTACCTACATACAGAAATAGGCACCTAGGTAGGTAGGTATATACATACGTCTCTCAAGAGCCAGTATAATACGTCCAATGTATGTTTTGCATATCCATGTACCTCCTATACCGCTAATTCTGGGCGCGTGGGTACGTGTAAGGACCTATAGCCTGGGTGGCAGAGCAGGTACCCACTTCATTTGCTGTGTATAGCTGTACGCATGCGCTAGGAACAATAATATAGTAGCGATAGGGTGCTAGCAGCTTAGCTCTTATTAGGTAAGTCCCCCGTCTCTCCCGCTCTGCCACCCCCCAAGCCGTCCGATCTTTAAGGTTTCGGGAAACTCCATTTCCCATTTGTCGCGAAAATCAAAGCTCCAAAAGATTGTGCGCCAACGAAACTGCCGCTTTGCAGGTCTTCCAATCCCCCTTATCGCGGGCTTTCCCAAAGCTTCGTGTCGCCATGCCTCCAGGCCGTCCTCCGAAACGGTCTGGTGACGCTGCCGACCTCGACCCTGCCGACGCCGCTGCTAAATGCAAGCTGCCTCGCCTGGATCGTGACCGTGCAGCTCTCAGCGATTTCTCGAGCGTCGTGAAGAGCAAACTTCAATCCTACACGAGGACGGGGCAAGCGTGCGACCGGTGTAAGGTACGTTTTCATCAGGCAGCGTGAGAGGACGAGAGGATATAGAGAGAAGAATAAATAAAACTACTATTGTCGCATTACGGCCCCCCCAACGATACCCTCCCTCGAGTTCGACCGTGTCACGGCGTGGCATACCGTGGCCATTCCCTCCTCTATCCAATAGCAGGCACCAAGGTCTAACATGGATCACCTCAGGTCCGCAAGATCCGTTGCGACGCCCTACCCGAAGGCTGCTCGCATTGTATCAATCAAAACCTCGAATGTTACGTAACAGACCGAGTCACGGGCCGGACCGAGCGAAGGGGGTATATGCAGGAGCTGGAACGCGAGAAGACGGATATGCTAAATCATATTCGAGATCTGGAGAAGCTGCTTCATCAGAATGGCCTCGAAGTCAAACCGTTCCGTCCGCACCCGGCTCCCGGCAACAACAGCCCGGGCAACGAGGGAGTCGTCGACGGTGTAAGTGCTCAGGTACCGGATTCTGAGGGAAAGACTCAATGGACTCCGCTTGCGTCGTCCGCCAGGGCCAAAGATCGAAATCATCCTCCCGGTGTTCCCTACGCGAATACTCTGCGTTCTGCGGTTCAGCCGAGACCCACGGACGCTCATATAGGCGTCGGCGCGGACCAGGCTCCCCTGAGCTCGATCAAAGGCACCACGCTATCTATCCTCGGTAGCACCATAGACATCGGCTCGTTCGACGCGCCGGACATGGACGAGCCCTCTCCGGACGCTCCCGCCCACTCGCCGTTATATAACAAGTCCGTTCATGCTATGCTACAGTCCGCCACGAATATCAATCCGCCGTTAAACGTCGACTATCCGCCCAGGGCTGACGCCTTCACGTATGCCGAATGGTATTTTCTTATGATCTATCCCTTCCATCCGATCTTACATAAACCCACCTTTATGTCACTTGTAAGTGCACGCTATCTCGGTCATGTATAACTCACCTTGTCTTTATGCTGAATGGGCCATACCAGCTATCACGCCTCTACGACGACCCTACCTTCAAACCCACCGTAGCCGAAACGACCATGGTTCATCTAGTGTTCGCTTCGATATACCTGCAATACGGGATCCGCAACAGGGAAAACCCCGAGCAAAGGGCCCGTCTAAACGACTTGTCTAATAAGCACTACCATTTTGCCCTGAGCAAATTCTTCGATCTATCCACATCTAAAACCCTCTACGACATCCAAGCCTTGTCTATGCTTTGTGTGCATACTATGAGATTTCCCAAGTCTAATACCAGCAATATGCTAAGCAACTATACTCTATCCACAGCTATCGAAATTGGTCTGCACCGCGCTTGGAAGCGTCCTGGCGAGGGAACTAACCTCGAAAACGAGCTCCGTAAGCGGATATGGTGGGCTATTGTTTCGACGGCCGTCACGTTGAACGGTCGGATGGGTCAGCCCATGCCCATTCGCCTCGAAGACATCGACACCGAGTTTCCGGAGACGGTAGCCGACGAACTTCTAACTGATGACGGGATCGATACCACCAGAACAGCCCCGTGCCGCTACGAGATTGGCGTTGTCGCATTCAGAATCTCGGCATTATTCCTCGAAATGTTTGCAAACATATATTGCGTAAGGAAGGATCCGAGCCGATATCTTCCTGTAGTTGAGGCGTTGGAAGAACAGCTCGAGCTCTGGAAAGAAAATCTCCCTCGTGGTCTGAAGTATCGTAGCCCCGGCCAGTCCGAGCATGAGCATTCTTTATTTGCTCTCTACGCGGAATACATGGCCCTTGACTTTAGTAAGCGCTTCTCAATACTCACTGACCCCTGCATCATACCTGAGGCCTGTGCCAACAGCTATTTGATAAACCTCTTTGATATCTTATCTATCTGTATTTGACTCCCTACCCAGTAAATATTGACCCTAGAATCTTAGGAATCACTTTGCGGCATCCGGCCGCTTGCATAACAAATGATCCAAAATTAATAGCTGAGAACGGAAAGATATGCGAAGGGATAGCGAAGGATCTGCTGAGAACCCTGCACAAATTATACGGATTTAAATCCCTAGACACGACGTGGTATTGTCTTGCGGTATACGTCACGGCAATATTCTCAACTCTAGTCGCGCATTGGGAGAGGCGACATGAGACCAACGTGGCCGAGGTACAAGCCCTCAGAGCAGATATGAACCTGTGGTTAACCATCCTAGCTGAGACCGGGAATCTGATGGGTGAGTTTATGAATCAAGTCTTAAATTTAAACTTATGTGTCTCTAACAGCGTGGCCGCTACCTAGGCTGCGGTATGGGCCTCCATGACGCTGTATCCTCCATCATAGACCGTACCATCGCCTGGATAGAGCACGACCAACTTCAGAAGGTTAACAGCGAGCCCGTGCCGCAACCGCCGATATCACAAGATATGATCAAGCAGTCTCCGCATTCGCCACCTTATGCTAACCTCCCTACCGCACCAAACCCTAACCCCAGCCATAACGACGCGGAATCCGTCAATGGACCAACGGGCCACGTCATCGCAGCACCGCGAAACAACTATTACACAGAAGCTACCCCCGAGTCCGGGACGTATCCTTCTCTCTCGTATGCCGACACTGCTTCTCATGCAAATAACGCTATAGCCTACGACCCGAATAACTCCTACCTATACGCGCAAGCTACCGGACAGGTTGCCGTGGCCCAGGCACAAGCGCAGACTCACGCCCATACTCACGCGCACGCCCAGGCACAGGTACAAGCACAAGCGCAAGTACAAGCTCAGGTTCAGGCGACGGACCACAATCCACTTACGACATTCGCTACACAAGCCACGCAGATGACGCAGCCGGCACAGATGATGTGGCGACAGCAGACCTCGGGAGGAAACACCTGGCAAGATTGGACGGCCGCCATCGTGGATAGTCAGGACAGGTACAGCGCCAACGCTCTGATGTCCTTAGGCAGCTCCGATCCGAGACCCGCCGCACAACTCGATGGCGGCGGAGTAAATCTGGCGGTGAGCATGAACGGCACTCCTGCCACGACAACAGCCACGATGCAATGGCCGTTGCTTCTCTTTTCAGACGGGGTCAGTGGCACTTGATGAGCTCGGTAAACTTCTTCCTACTCCGCCACCGGACCTCGCTAGCAACACAGAATGTTTATATTTATGGGGCGGGTACCTATCGTTTAAGGTAACCCACCACATCTCTCATCAGGGGACCTACCAAAAGCTGCCCCCTGATGTCATCACTACTATATAGCTATAGCCTTACCCTCGGTGGGCGGTTTTAGTGTTTTACCCATAGCAAAGTGGGAACGGCGTTAGTTACCATCTAGGCGGCCATTTCTGACGATCTTCATGTACTATACGACGGCTCGGGCTTCTTCATTACGCGGGCATAAAGGGGCCACCTACGGTACGGTTAGATCTTTGTATATAAAAACTTGCGGCTTGCTATGGGTTCCCACGGCGGGCGGCGAATAGGCGAATAAGCGAATAGGCGAATCTGGGCCGGTCACAGTACTAAGTAGATATCAACAGGTTGGGAGGTAGATAGCTACTTAGGTTGGGCAAGTATTTTGATAGGGACGCCGCGATGTCGCGATGGGCTGAGAGACTGTGCCATAAGGCTCGGCTACGCAAGATAGTAACGCGTTTTATAAATTATGTCGCTGCGGTTTTGCTGTGCTAGAAAAGATTTGTGTGACATATAGGTGTGATTTTGTTATAGCTGGTATTTTACCCAGTAGGTAGGTCGGTACGCAGTTCAGACAACGCGTGGGCCTCAATTATTGGGAAGCGCCTCGATGCAAAGAGAACGGTCCCTTGCTGGCATGGCCAATGGGTGAGCGAGCTAACGTACCTACCTACCTAGGCATGTACCTATGTGGGCGCATACTCATCTAAGTTAACCAGGAGGAACGGAAAGCTACATGATCGGTGTGGAACTCCGTCGCCTGCGTTCGGTGCCCCCTTGCATACCTGCATACGCACGCCGCGGCGGCCGGGACGGGATGATGAAACTCACTAGTTAGGTACCAAGGTGCTTAGGTAGGTACTTAGGTAGGTATATACCTACATAGTAAAGATCGGACGGGGCGGGTTAGAGGATTCGTTGAGACTCGTCGGTTCGGTGAGTGTGTTGTAGGGTTAACTGGTACATGGGTAGGTAGTTAGGTATATAGGTGGTAAGGGGAAGAGGTTTGTTGTTCCACGAGCTACCTTCGGTACCTAATCCGGGTCGAAGATCTGGGTCCATGGCCCGATGACTCGAGTCGAGCCGAGGTGGCTTCGGGGTCCTCTTGGACTTGAAACGTTTATATTTGTGACTGGCTCTTTGCTTTTGTCCGCCGTTACGTTACCTACCTACTTGCCTACCTAGGTTCCTACTTACCTAGCTAGTTTAAGGTATGTTCTACGATATCCTGCAGCATTTGTGTGGGCTGTATAGGTAAGTACGTATCCGTCTTGATGGCGTGTTTATTGGATACCGCCTAGTAGGTAGGGATATTTCGGTGCGCACCACCTATATAAGTCGGGAATCGAGGCGGTGTTGGAGGTTCCCCCCTTTTCTCTTTGTATCTTATACTCTCCAATTATACAAGGGGATGTAAGGTGTAATACCTCTCCTACCGAGTGTAGGTAGGTAATAAATCTCTATAAGTTGCTTTTGGCATCTATTAAAGTAAGTATAAAATAAATACCGACGCCCGCGCCTCGTTCTAGACCTGGTTTCGTGATACGGCGAGGATGAGTGCTGTTGGGGTTTTCTAACCAGATACTTACCCGAATAATTCAAAGCGCTTGTATCCCCCTTTTATTCGCCTTCTTTCCTTCTGTTACACCGCGACGGCCTCGAGTAGCGAGTTGGTACGACGTCGACATCGCTTGTCCTACGAATCATCTATCGCTTACTGTTTATGGGTTGTTCTGATGGAATTATATATGTATTTTTGATATAATTCATATATCTGCCAAGTATTTGTATAGAATTACCATTCTCCCCCCCGGGAGGGTCTCCACGCGCTAAGATTGAACCCAATTTTCGGATTCTGACTTTAACGACAGAGCGTAGTTGTTATCCTTCCGGAGATAAAGTACTAGGAATATGTTGCCTATAAGGTACTAAGGAGGTACCCTAATTCCTGGGGCCCGCCCTTAGGTGGCTAGTATATGATCTTTTCAATTTGAATAATAGTGGTCATAATGCTATGGGCTATCTGATTTCTCTTCTATTAGTTCATATTTGCCCCTCGAACCAACCAACGGGTAGCTATGAGATCGAACTACCTCGGATGCTTAGTGAACGGTTAGTAAGTCACACTGGGCTTCCGTACGCGTGTAACAAACAACGACGGCGGCCCTACACCTAAGATCCGGTATTTTCACCGCATACTCGCTTAACGGTTTTGATTTGTCTTGGGACGCTTAATAGGACCCGTTGAGAGGCCTGGCATACCCTGGTCCCTTCTCATACAGCTCGAGCTGGGACTTTGTGTAAGCAATGGAACCGTAATCCATGTACGGGTAGTCACTTATCCACATGGGCCGCGTTGCCTCACGAGGATGACTCACGAGCACACCTAGTCCTCTTTGGTGGAAGAAGGCAGCATTTACGACGTGTTTAGGAGCCTCGTAAGGCAAGAGGTGTAGAGGAAAAAGAATACCCGGAGACGGGGAAGTGCTGGAGAGGAGGGGACACAAGACATTCTGTAGAACGATAGAACTTGATATAACGCTTAGGAGATCCGGTAATGATGGCCTCGGTGACGGAACGGTAGGTTGATCGGACTTGTCTCATTGATGTGATGTGCCGTGTTGTTTATGGGCTTCCCATCATGATCCGGATTCACAACATCAGAGTCAACATTGTGTTAGCCTCGTCAGAGGAGAAGGGGCGTCTACCTGCCTTGACTATCTAATCCGGGGTAGATTGAAACCAGTTATTGTAGGCATAATGGTATTCGGGCCTACAAATTTCACTTACCGAGCTTGATTTTCCTCCTATATCTTTCCCCCTTTCCCTCTTTCTATATATATCCATATAGAAGCCGTCTTAGGAACATCTATCTTAAAGGCATCAGCAACACTACGACCGAATCGCACGATACCAAACTCGCCCTAGGAAAAAGAAACCGATAACGACTCAGTACCAACAACCATGCACTCTTCAAACCTCCTCGCCCTCGCCCTCGCCATCTGCGGCAGCGTATACGCCGTCGCCGTACCACCTAGCCGGGTCCCAATCCCGCCGCCGACGGGCGTTGCCGAGCACGCGGCCGCTACGACGCCGGACTGCGCCGCGATCGAGGAGTACTGCAAGTGCAAGGACGAGTACGTAACTCCTATTTATTCCTTTCTCGTGTTGCCCCTTTTCTATTTCTCCTTGGCGTTCCAGTCTGATTATATCCCCCCCCCCCATTTCCGCTACACTTGGCGTCCCTACCTACCCCCATCTACCATTCTAATATGGCACCTAACCTTATGACCTTACGATGTCTTAAATCGCGCTATATTACTCAGTTTAGTTAAAATACTTATAAATAATAGCGACTTCCAATGCGAGACCAACCCGAACTGCGAGTGGTGCCGCGACCACAACGCCTGGGGCCACGAGCATAACCCGCCGACGTCGTCGAGGCGCTAGATTAGCCACCGCCACATCGTATCCTCTCCACGAGTGATGGGGCATGGATGGAGGTTCGGTGAAGGGAATCTGCTTTGTTGGGTGATGTCTTGCGGCAGAACGTGAAATCGGACTTACATCTATCTATTTTATTTATTTGCTTTATATTTGTATTTTGTATTCAGGGGGCGGTTGGCAGAATGATATGAGATGATATGAAATGGAATGGCTTGGACGACTACAATGAACGCAACTCAACACAAGTTAAACAGCAATATGATGGAACTCAATTCAGCCTATCGAAACCTCTACTAAACATAACACGACAAAACATTGATAACCTCACATCATATCACGACGAATATCCGGTTAGGGACGGGGGCCGGGGCCACAGTCGCAACTGCTGGGCAGATTCTTTCTATACACCGCAAGCCGAGGCCAGGCGTGGTGAAGCCTAGCCTCGAGTCGCTCACTTATGCTATAATACAGAGATTAGATTTTATCTCGGCTTAGATGCTGCTTCTTCACTGCTTGTTTCTTGCTCGCCAGGATGTCCTTCCCGCTCGTCCCCCGAGGACTCCTCAGATGTGACGTGAGCGCCCCTTTTTTTCTGTAGCCGTATCCTGTCCCATGCAAATGATGCCACTGTTTCAGAGTAGAGTTTCGTTCTAGGGTAATGATATGGTGGTGGTGGCGGTAGTGGTAACGGTAGTGGTAGTAGCAGTGACAATGCTGACTCTCGTCGTGGTCTCCTATACAACCTTAATGCGAACGTATTGATGCCTCCCCGCGGGCGATACCCGTATCATACAACTTCGTAGATTACATGTCTTATTAGTCACACAGGTCATTTCTTTTCCCCAGCGGGCTGCTCCGATTGCTTGGAGGGTAAGAACCAGTTAATGAAGGACGACCTCATACTGGTCATAGCCTCGGCTTGCGCTTTCTCGTTCGCCAACTGCTCTTCCTTGAGCCATTTCTCGCCGTTCTCGCGGATCTCCTTCTCTAACAGCTCGTAGTTGCGCTGGCCCCTCTCCCGCGCGATATCCTGCAGCATCTTGCCTTGCGCGAAAGCCTCGCTCGGGCTGATCTCGCCCTCGGCGGGGACCATCATGGACATGCTGTTCGGTTTGAGTCCTATGAGGCTGCCCAGAGCGCTCATCCCGCTCTTCCGCTTTCTCTTCTCGGCTTCGTACAGCTTCTGGAATTCGGCGCGCGCGATCGCTTCTCGGCGGGCGAATTCGGTCGGTATATGCTTGCCTTGGAAGGACTTGAGGACCTCCCGCACGTCCTTGAACTGCATAGTATGAACGTATTCGAGGAATGGGATTAGGGATACGAGTTCGGCGTCTTTAGGATCGCCAACCCATTTCTTAAGAATGATGGCGTTCTCGGGTTGGTTTCGAACATGCTCGGGGTTCGTATCGATTATGATAACTTTAGAAAGATCACGGTTCAAGTAAGATAAATCCTTTACGACGTTGCGCATTAGCGATCTTGTGTAAATACGGCCACGAAAAAGGCATATTACTAACCTTGACGATCTCGCCGTCCTTGTACTTGGTGGCTTCTCTGAATAGGGGCCAAACAATGAAATGGTAAGGATCTAACTTTCGAACCAAGGGTTCCCCTATAGCGAACGGGACGCTCGTAAATAGCACCAATTCGTAGTATTGACTGAGATAGCGCAGGAAGTAATCCACACCGGGACGCTTCGCGACCCTCCAACCGTGTTCTCTCGTCCATTCGCTGTGTACCAATAAATCCTCGAGGCTGATGCAGAGGGTGTAGGGTCGTCCGAACATGGGGTCGGGATCGGGCAGTAGCTTTTCGAAAGCCGGCTCACTATAGTAACTCTTTACATCTCCGAATCGAGCCATCATTCGCTTCCACCATAACCCAAGCGACCAGCCGTTGGGGATGTCGGTGTGCACTTTTGCTTCCTCCTCGCCCCAATCGCGGCCTAGATAACCTAGAAGAAGAATGCCGGCGCCGAGGGACAGGGCATACATATAATTGGCAACCTTAGCCCTCCGCTTCTCCATGGAGCTGACGTAGGCGGAGGCCGGCAGCTCCCCACGGCCGCGGCCACGGCCGCCCTGAGTTTCGGGAGGTTCTTCCTCGATCGCGGAGAGCGCCGATTTGTTGGTGGCGCCGGTAGTCTCGTATTCGAGAGTGGACGGAATACCTTGCGTTAGGTCGGGAAGAGAACTTAGGTCTGGTTTAGAGGCGGAGGACTCTGCTTCGGGGTTTTGCGACGGCTGTGCGGATTGAGAAGCCGACTCGGAATCAGGCGCTCGAGATTGAGAAGATTGAGTGACGTCGGCCGAGGGTTGGTTGGGGGGAGGCTGCTGGTTCGAATTCGTGTTCTGCGGTACTTTTCGAGACCGATCGTCTGCCATACTTCGTGCCCATATTTGAGCAGCTGGCCTAGATATTCTGGGAACAGCTGCGGCTGCTATGGCTGGCCTCGAAAGAGCGGGTAATCGCGCGGAGCGCATAAGAGCCCTGGACAGCATGGTGTCGAGCAGCCGACCTCGTTGCGCAGGTCAAGCAGCGAGATGACTTTGAATGCTTTCCCGTCTACGCCTTATATACCTTACGCTAACAGGTATCTCAACCACGTTCTAGCTGTCGAAGTGGGAGTTAGGCGAGAGGCTCGTCCGTCGAAACCGAGCGGGATGGAGAGAGTTGAACAGCAGATTTGGCTGTTGGGAAATTTTGGAGTGCGCTAGAGAAGAAGCTTGACCTTTTGCTCAGTCCCGCAATCCAATGATAATGGTCCTAACACGATAAGAAACCTTTTCCAATCTTTGAATTTTTTTATTGCCGAAGTTCATCCATGCGCTACCTAAGTCTGGTGCTACCGCAATGTTTTTACTTTGTACATGGACTGTATTCCGCATAGCTGCGGTACATGGGCTCATCGTGATGCAAAATTCTCGAAGGCTCCGTACATCGGCGTCATCTTTCTCCGACCACTTAAGAGACAGCCCCACATAACGTCATCGGGAGTCTTTACATAAGACATAGGTATTGAGGTACGTAGGTCTTCGGCGTGTAAACGGCGGGAAGGATGACAATTGAGTGTAGGTAGGTATCATGTAAATCGGTATATGCTTTAGGATACGTCTGAGTGTTCTATTGGGAAACGAATCGCAATTGAAGATCAAAGACTGACTCTAATTGAAGAAATAAACATTGAATTGGAAAGTCACCGAGATGGGAATGGCTACATGTATGCTCTCAATTAAGTACATGCATGTCAAGCAAGGCATCCGTTGCTTTATATGTATCTATAGTACATGCGTATTGTGCCCCGCTAAGCCGAGTCTGGTACCTAGTAGCGCAGCTCGGCGGCTCCAATTTCCACTTCACCTTGAAGAAGAAAAGTGGAACCCGCCACCCCTGGTCCGGAACAGCCGTTGTTCCCCCTGTCTCCCCGAATCACTTGACTCGACCCCACTTTATCCAGTCACCTAATGTCGTCAATCCATGCTGGATGCACGCCGACTCTCCTCGAACGCACCTGCGCACCTTTCCGTCTCCTTGTTCCGATACAGGTAAGAGAGACGTGGTATCGGATCGAATCGCCTCGACCACCAACCATCTACCATTACCGCTGTCTCCAACTCTTCTATTACGGCACTACTACTACTGCCATTTACCACATTACGACTACGACTACGACTACGACTGCGACTACTGTTACTACTACTGCCAACTACCACACGCGCACTTCCTCCTTCCGGTTGTCTTCTGCCGATTCTCTTCCCCTCCCTACCCTCCGGGGCAATTGATCTGTTCTATTTCTCTCATTGCTCGAATCTTAGCCTATTTAACACCTCTACTCAATCTCTTTTATGATCAATTACATCGCTTACGAACAACTTCCTTCTTCATCCACCATGGCAGCCAAGAGTGCTGCCTTTTAGAGGGTGGTCGTCACTCGTTGAAGTATCGCGATGGCACCACCCTCGCGATGCTACGTCGTACCTAGATTCAACCATTCAATTACCTGAATTTACCTAACTACCGGACTTTGCCAACCTCAAAATTTACCTCGAGCCTCACTCGTATCCTCCTACCTTCTATACACTGCCTATACACTACTGACACTAGCTGTCGCGTGACCATTTCTCTCGCGTGCTACCTCTGCAAATAAACCAACATATACAAGATGCGCCACAAAGCCGGCAAGGGGAAGGGCTCGCGGGCTGCCGTGGCCACCTCAGGCCCGACACCCGTCTCTTCTACCTTTACTACGCCGCTCAGCTCGGCCTTCCCTTCGACCTACGCCTCCGAAGCCGAGTACGACGCTAACGACGAAGTCGCTAAGATCCCTATCGGTGCACTCACGCTGAACGGCTCGCCGTCGAATGCACGCAAGCCAAAGCGAGCAAAGCAGCGCCCGTTTCGATTCCTCGACCTCCCCTCCGAACTGCGCCTAAAGGTTTACGGCTACCACTTTGCTAACACCTACGGCGTACTCGACCTCGATCCCGATAACTATAAGAGAATCCATCAAAAGCTAGCCATCCTGCGAACCTGTCACACCATCTACCGGGAAGCATCGTACTTTTTCTATAGCACACATCCCGTCCGCATCTTCCCGACACATCCCGGGCGCTTCTTTAAGACTAAGAAGCCGCTTCTGGCTCGCATGAAACCGGGCCAGCGAGCCAGCTTGACATCGCTCGAGCTGCGCCTAGGGCCGGGTTGGAGCAGTCCCCCTCGTGGCTGGGTGGTGAATCCTGCGTTAGGTTTAGCCGACTGCGTCAACGTCACCAAGCTTACGGTCTACGTCGAGTGCGACCCCGGAAACGACTTCTTCAAAGGCTTCCGCCAGCCGGACAACTTCTACGAACGATTCTCAAAAGCTCTCCTAATCAACGTTCTCGATGAGATGCCTTGGGTGGAAAGGATCGAATTTGACGCTTGGCTCAACGTCAAGAAATCGGGGGCGCTTATGCGCGGGCTCCTCGAAGTTACGACCTCTCGGGGGCTCAAAATTATCTGGGGCAAGGAGCGAGGATGGACCGATGCGGATGAAGTGGAACCGCAGCCGGCATTGGACCTGAATGCTCCCCTCTTGGTCAATAACGGCGGTGCAGATATTATGGTGGTAGTGTAGAAGTATGAGGCACGGGCTCTTTTCCAACGGAGGACAACTCCCTAAAACTCGAATTGGCGAATGATAAGGATGGAGAGAGCGGGTGGAAAGAGGTTGATTAGCGGTTCCTTACTATTATTTACTGTAGCGATGGCTAACGCGCATCATCGATATGTACCTTATTCACCTCTCACTCGGTTAATGTAATGATCCCTAAATGGAGTTCAGCGGATTTCTACTCTTATAAGTACCCGACGTATCTCGGCCGTCATTTCTCTCGTGGATGGGCTATCCATAACCTTATACATGCGACATTCTAGTTACCACATTCTGTTTTACATTCTGTTTTGTAGAACTTTGGTAAGTGTTGTCTAAGTCTGCGTAGGCTGGTCGACTTCGTCTATCTTCTAGAGTTGCATGTACCTTACCTAGTAGTATGGTGGGCCTATCCCTTTTTGGTAAGTTGAGGGGCAGCTAAGGAGACGGCATTGGTCCGGGGAAGTTACACAGCGTAAAACGAACCCCACCAAAAAATTCTAAGCAGCTTGAGCGTTTGTCCAATTTCTTATCGGTCACAACCTTTTCGTATCTAAGGTAAACGGAGCTTCTGGTCAATTTACTCTCCCTTAGATTTTTACAGACACTGGCACAGGCACACGCACAAGGGCACAAGGACCATAAAAACCAAAAATACACAGACGAAGAGGAGGAAACGAGAAACGATGCCCCTCGATACATCGACCTACAACCTCGCGCTCCTGCGCATCGACGGACGCCGCTGGAACGAGCTGCGCCAGCTCCGCGGCCAGATCCGAACCCAAGCCGCCGCCGACGGGTCTTCGTACCTCGAGATGGGCAACACCAAGGTCATGTGTGTGGTTTCCGGCCCTAGCGAGGAAGGGAAGCGACGTGGCCAGGGCGTCTCCTCAGCTTCCGGCGCCGGTTCTGGAGCGTCGGGTTCGGCGTCGGCGTCCAACGCTGCGGATATCCTCGTTAGTATAGTGGTGGGCGGGTTTAGCACCGTGGATCGGAAGAAGAGGGCTAGGAGCGATAAGTACGTTGCTTGTTGTCGCATTCCCTTCTCTCAATTGCTATTCATTCCCAAGGTCCCTGCGTAGAAAGATCTGCGCGGATAGCCACCTGCCTACCCACCTACCTTAGGTGCCGAGGTAATTGAGCAATGTACAAAGAGATCACTAACATTATATACCTCCGAACAAACAGGCGCATCCAAGAAATGCAAGCCACGCTAGCCAAATCCCTCGCCTCCGTCATCCACACGCACCTCTTCCCGCGATCCAGCATCTCCATCTCCCTGCACGTGCTCTCGCAGGACGGCAGCCTGCTCGCATGCCTGGTGAACGCGGCGACGCTGGCGCTCGTCGACGGCGGCGTCCCCATGACCGACTACCTCGTGGCCTGCAGCGCGGGCAGCACGTCCTCGCACGCGGCGGCCGACGAGCGCGCCGACCCCCTGATCGACCTCAACGCCCAGGAGGAGCAGGAGCTGCCGTTCCTGACCCTCGGCACCCTGGGCGCCTCCGACAGGGTCGCCGTGCTGGTCTGCGAGACGCGCGCCCACGTCGCGCGGCTCGAGGGCATGATGGTCGCCGCGGCGGACGGCTGCGCGAATATTCGCGCGTATCTGGATTCGGTCGTCAGGGAGAAGGGCAGGAGGATGGTGGCGGAGGGCGCGGTGGAGAAGGGCGCGAGTATGGCTATGGATCTTGATGTTTAGGGGCGTACCTAGGGTAGGTGTCTACGTAAGGGCTGGCTTGGAAGGGGCTGGTGGACGGGATGGGAGTAAACGGAAATCCATGCTATTAAAATTTGGCGGGTGTTATGGCTGGGAACACATTTGCTCACGAGTAAGTCGATTCTCTTTACAAATTGATTTATTTCATTCATTATTACATCCGGTGGAAACTATGACTTTTGGATACTATACTAACCCTACAAGACCATTATAGTTCTTCGTGCTTGGGTACCTCCTTTTCCGGCGTCGCCTCAGGGGTCGGCTCTGCGCCCTTGGTGGCCGACTCGGACTCGGACTCAACCTCGACCTTAACAGACTCCTCTACCTTTACTTCGACGCTTTCCACAGGCTTTTCTCCCGTGGTAGATTCGACGAGCTCGCCGATTACGCCGTCAGGTAGCTTCTTCTTGGTACCCTCGCTCAGGCGTATGGCGTCGATCCAGCCCTCGATACTCTCGGCGCTGAAATCTCCCTCGTAGTGACGCCACCACCCCCTCTTGCCGTTGATGGCAACAATTTCAACCTCACCCGAGAGTCCTAGGCTCTTGAATATCGACTCGGTTACTTCGTTGTCGTGGTGGACTTCGAAAAAGGGGAATAGGTGGCGCTTAGCGAGGGCGTGCTTGAATGCTAACTCGGCTAGGTGGGAGAGAGCCTTCTCAGCGGCTTCTCCGTGCGTCGACGGCACGAAGGCGAGAACGCAGGTGTGGGACTTGCGGTTCAGGCATTCCTTGGTCAGCTTATCCGCGTCGGTGATGGCTGGGATGGGTGGCGCGGCCTCGGCCAGCTTTTCAGCAGCGGGAGGGGCGTCAGTTGACTCGGCCGATCCTGTCGAGGCACTCTCAGAGTTCGATTCGGAGGACTTGGAGGACGCCTTCTTGTCCTTCTTGTCCTTCTTATCCTTCTTATCGGCCTTCTTCTCCCCGTTTGATTTGGCGGACGCCGGGGCTGGGTCAGGGTTTGGTTGTCCGGCCTGCGACAAGAATTTAACCATGTCTTCCTTCTTCAATTCACCGTCGTACACTATGCTCTCCTTGTCCCCTCCTGGCAATAGTACCAGGGTCGGGTAGGACTTGATGCCGAACAACTCGTTCGCCTTGGTCTCCTTGTCTCGAATCTGCGCGATAGTGATGACGTCGAGGAAGTCAATCGCGATGCTCTTCAGCAGCGCGCTCGTGGTACCCTTCTCGGTGAATAGTATAGCTTTAGCGGTGTCGTTGTTGGTCGATAGGAAGGAATCGATGTCCTTGTCCGTCACGCGCTTCACGTGGTTGTTGATTTTGTCGACGACGGCATCCACGATGCCCTTGGCCGTCCGGGGGCCGTTGTAGTCTTCTACGATCGGCTTCCCCTTCTTGCCTGGGCGCACAGTCTTAAGGGTCGGGAAACCCTTGACGCCCATCATGCCGCATAATTGCTTGTTCTCGTCATCGTCGCAGTTTACAGCGGCAACCCTAGCGAGGCCCTCGAGATTCTTGGCGGCCTTCTCGTAGGCGGGCTTGAGGTTTTGGCAGTGGCCGCACCATGGCGCGTAGAATTCGACGACCTAGTACGGGGACCTATCAGTCAACACCCTCTTTTTAATTGGCCAGCTCCCAATTAGTTTCCCGGCGAAAATGGCCTAGACTTACTGAAGTATGATTTGACTTGTTGATTATCCTATCGTAATTCTTTGCATCGACCTGGACTACGGGGGAGCTCTTGAGATATAGGCCGGCTTGCGCGGTTGGTAGAGCGGAGAGGAAAGCCACCGCAGCAATTGCTGTGGTGGGGTTGAGATTGAAAGCGTGCATGGCCTGTTCCAGTGGGATCTCACGACTGGGAGCGAAGAAAGAGAACAGGGAATAGATATAAGAGCTTGGATAGGTAGGAAGAACTAGATCGACAGGAAAGAAAAGTGATTATCTCAAACCGTGGGATGCTCACTCGGCGGCGTGTTTATAATTGAAGAGATCCTGGACATGACAGATCATCCGGCCTCTGTGGTCACACGATATACATATACCATAAGAATCAAAGCAGAGGGGAAAGGCTTGAAGCTTTTAAAATGGATTGCTGTCTTCTTGCTCGATTGAGCAAAAGGCCAGCGTGGAAATTCGATTCAATTCGCTCCAGGACTTTCGATTGCTGGGTTCCTCAGCCCCCCGCCGCGATTCGAGGCGGTGATTGGCTATAAGTACTGAATCCGGGGTGCGTTTGTGGCTGGGAGCGCCATGGTGATGGCATTGTGGCGCGAGCTTCCCCCCTTTCGCATCGCCTTATCAGCTTATCTGCAGTGAATTATACATGTACGTATATCTCACAGAGGGGAACACTCAGGGGGGTAAGTACAAGTACCCTGGCGACTTCAGCGGGGTATCCCAGCGCTGGACTTCAATGGAACATGCTATGCGCCGTGCCTTGACGTGAATTCACAGCCGCGTGACGGTCCCTACCTTCACTCAACTTTACTTTAAACTTCAAACTTCGGCCAAGATATCAGGGTCTCGAAATTTGTCACCCTCCTTCAGGTATTGCGCCATTTCCTTCGAGACGGGGTTTAAGGAGCTTCCTCTAATTTGGCGACAACAGGCAGCCGTGTCTGTTAAAAGTCGCACTTCGTCCAGCCTACGACCACCTAGCTTGCTCAACAGCCGAGACACTCCCCAACCTGTCGCGAACTAGATCGTCCTTCGAGAGAGGCTCCGCATCTTCGTGATGGCGGCCAACATACCCCCCAAGCTTAGGCAAGCAGGCATCACGCCCTTCATCGTGCGTGCTACGCAGCTTGCGACCGCGAAGCCCGTCATCGCCTACTGGTGTAAGTCTAACTACTATGTCGCATCAGCATACGGACTCCATTCTCTAATTACTGTGTAAATTGTATAGGCTTCTACTGGGCTGTAAACCAGATCCTCAGCAGAAACCTTCACTCAGCCGACGATGAATGCCACTTATTTACTACGAATCTTATGGAGAAATTGGAGCAGGTACGAGAAGGCATATTGATATTGTTTCCTAGGTGGTGTCCCTCTAATGTGCTCTCTATCTCAATAGATTAAGGAAGAGCAAGCCGGCAACGATGCGATTCACGACGACGTGGCGGGTCAGGCATACGTAGAACAGTTTGCGCAAGAGACCTTTGACAGAGCACTACGGCCGTTGAAAGCCAACAAAGTGACGCAGTAAAGGCCCTTTAGCAACAGACGAACTCCTTGCCATTGCGGTCGCTAATAGGTAAACGTACTTATAGGCAAACGGCGAGCACCTTCGAAGCAGCGGCGACATTCTTCCAACTAGTCAACATCTGGGGTACGCCCGACGCCGAGACACAAGAGAAGATCAAGTATGCCAAGTGGAATGCCGCTCGCATCCTCAAAGCGATCAAGGAGGGCAAGGACCCCAACGAGTCGAACCCCAAACCGGAAGAGGCAACGCATGACGAAGCGCCCCCGGCGCTCGACCCGAACGATCCTGAAGTGCAGATGATCGGAGCTGCGCAACCAAAACCAGCGGCCGTAGAAGATGCCCCAGATGACGGGGGAAGGCTACATCCGTCGACCGGAACATATCAGACCTTCCCAGCCCCCGTTTCCGCGCCGACATCACCTTCGGCTGCAGTGGGTTCGGCGCCGGAGCAAGTATCCCCTATTGCGCCTCCCGACCCGCCTACGTCGGATCCAGGAAGCTATTTCCCTAATGCGCCTAGCGCACCCGATGCCTTAAACCTACCGTCTACGACGGACATGCCGCCTCCGGGCCCGGGTGGTTATGATCCGATGGGTCCCCCGCCAGCACTACCGGGTCCCGCTTCGCACGACCCCGGTTTGCCTTCGGCTCCCTTCTCACCTCCAGGCGCGCCCCAGACACCGCAGGACTTCTACCGCCCTGCGCCCACGCCGCCGGTTATCCCGCCGCCCCAGCGACAACCGCAGCCACAGGTCCATCCTCAGGCGCCGCCGGCTAGCCAGAATTTCTACTCTCAACCTCCACAGCCGGCGCCGGCTCCAGCGCAGCAATACGGAGGAGCAAGCGGCGGGTCCTCGAGTAATCTGAATACCGACGATATGGCTATCGTGCAGGCGCAGAAGCACGCCAAGTGGGCCATATCAGCGCTGAATTTCGAGGACGTGCCAACAGCCGTGCGGGAATTGCAGGCGGCGCTGGTGGCTCTGGGGGCGCGGTAGCGAGGGGTGGGTGGATTTGTAATGGGCTACGATAGATACTACCGAGCTATGTCCGTGTGGGAATGGACGTCACCTGGGCAGGTAGATAGGTAGCGAGTCGCAAGGTTGCGGAGGACGGTGTTAATGCGAACGACGTAATGTGGTATGTTTATGGTGTTGTGTTGTGTTTACTGATGCCTACCTACAATGCCCACCTGGATGCGGAATATCAGAATAAGTACCGAGGTCTATAGCCTATCTGATTTCTCAGCATATTAGATAGTCCCTATGTCTAGAAGAATATTCCAGGTATACGACCGCGATGTTACGTCTCCGATAAGGAGACACTGTTAGTAGCTCGCAAGGAGGTATGTTCTTTAAGATCGGTTTCGGTTTCGTGATCGTTGGGATGTCCCCTATATTCGACGTCATGGATTTGTAGTTTACAAGGTTTGGGGTCCGAAAAGCCCGGTCCCCCCCGCTATAGTAGTGAAGCGATTAGAAGGACTACATACCTGGGTATTGGTATAGCAAAAACGTTTCGTTCGTGTTTAACTGACAGTATCAGAGTAGGTCCTTCATAGTGAATTTTGACGGTAGCAAAGTAGGCTGTAAGGTGTAAGTAGCCTAGGAACAGGTAGGGTAGTATACCCAGGGCTGATAGGGGCTAGAGCCAAACGTCCATACTCTCCCAGTTCTTGATATCATGACGGCGTAAATCCCACATCCCACCATCCTCCCCGCTCTACAAGATGAGCTGAGGTTTTAATAAGCTTCCAATGGACACAGGCCGATCCTATCCCTTAATTGGCAGAGTTACCCATAATGTAGCAGTAAATCCTCTAGAAGTTTAGCCCCCAGTCCGCGTGTTACTGATGTTATCGCCATTGGCCTGGTTTCTCATGTGGCTTTTACTACGCTACGGTATACTTACCAGTTACGTGCGTAATATCTTTGCTTTTGGGAGGCCAGAGATAAATGCTGCTGGTTGTCCACATACTCCGTATAGGATTCATTGGGCACATTCGTCTTAATACCTCTCCTGTCGGATAGAAAGCCCCTTACAAGACGAGTCTATCACCTATTTGAGATACCACCCTATATATCTATACGGACATATACCTACCCCGGATTAGTCAAAGCGAGAAGCGAAGGAAAGAAAAGAAATCATGGCCTCATTACCAAAAACCTACAAGGCCGTCGTATTCGAGAAGAAAGGCCCCCCGCGTTCAAGGACGTCGAGCTGCGGCAGCCCGGGCCTAGGGAGGTGCTCGTCAAGGTCATCGCCTGCGGCGTCTGCCACACCGACCTCTTCGTGCAGGGCGGCGCTCTCGGCGACGTGTTCCCTCGCGTCCCCGGCCACGAGATCGTCGGCGACGTCGTCGCCGTCGGGAGCGAGGTGACGCGGTTTAAGGTCGGCGCGAGGGTCGGCGGGCCGTGGCACGGAGGTTAGTTTTGCTTTTACTTTCTTTCTATGCCTTCCTCTCTTTTCCCGTCGTTCCCCCTTCCTTTTTCTCTTTTTCTCCTAGATCTTGCTGCGTTCGAGACATGTAGAAAGAGGTAGTATGAAACGAGTTCTAAAAAGACCCTAACACCCCCCAGGCCACGACTCGACCTGCCGCCAGTGCGCCCGCGCCCAATTCCAGATGTGCGACAACGCGGCCGTGAACGGCGTGACCCTCGACGGCGGGTACGCCGAGTACACGCTCCTACGCGAAGAGGCCGCGGTGCGCGTGCCCGCGTGCGTGGACGCGGCCGAGACCGCGCCGCTGCTGTGCGCCGGCGTCACCGTGTTCAACGCCATCCGCAAGATGCGCGTGGAGCAGGGCGGCGCCGTCCGGCCGTCCAGGGCCTCGGCCACCTCGCCATCCAGTACGCGGGGAGGATGGGCTACCGCGTCGTCGTCCTGAGCTCCGGCGGCGCCGCGCTCATCGTGGCTATCGCGCCGAATCCCGCGGCTATCAGCCCGCTCGTCGGCGGCCTGCGGGCCGGTGGCAAGTTACCTGTTCTGGCGCCGGTTGGCCCGGTCTCCTTTGATACCGGGGTATTGGTTTCCAAGGGCGCGTCTGTGCATGGCTGGCCTAGCGGACACGCGCTGGATTCTGAGGAGGCGATTCAGTTCGCAGTCGATCATGGGGTTAAGTGCCTCATCGAGAAGTATCCCCTTGCCGAAGCGGAGAAGGCGATGGAGGCGTGTCGCGATAATAAGGCGAGGTTTAGGGCTGTGTTGATGGCGTGAAGTTTACCTTAGGTAGTGAGGAGTGGGGTGGTGCGTGAATGGCGTTGAGACGGAAATTAAATATAATATATGGCTTGAGAGACGGTGCTGCTGAGTTTCGGAGGCGACGGTGAAAGCGACACCGCGCGAGGTCTGGCCAATGTTGTAGGAATGATGTTTAAGGTTATGTTCCTGTACTCTTGAAAAGTTGGGCTGAGGTGGATTTACGGTGGCATTTTGGGGTGGAGGGGGGCGGCGGGTTATACATACGACGCCTATATTCGGTTGAGAATAAAAGGGTAAAAAAATAGTAAAATTTTGGCAATTCTACTGGTATTTCTGCGAACATACATTTTCATATTCCTCTTATGAACAATTCCTATAATTTCCATTTCATAATAGGCGTTGAACCTGTCTAGGCTACAATATTTCACCAGGGCTGGAAATAAACTCCCTATCGCGGATGGAGCATGCTGGAGTCAACCCCAGTTGTTTCTCCCCAGCTACGGGTCCGACTCACGATTGGCTGAGAGGCACCAAGAGCTGTTTCCCCAAGTCATCCACATCAGGGTCAATGTTTGGACGACTTCATATTCCGAGAACCAGCAAATTGACGCCGTCGGGCGCTTAAAATGGAGCTCTGACCTGGGCCTTTAGCCGCCCGCGCGTCTGGGGAGTCGTATTGGCGGCGAAGGCAAAGAGAAGATATTAGAGGTGAATCCCGTAGGGCTGGCGCTGGCTCAGCTTCGATTGTTTCTCTTTTAAAGATTATCTAAAAAGTCTTTCACGAGTCACTAATTATTGTTAACGTCCATTGTTCTGTTCAATTATATCATCTATTTTTATATCTATGATCTTTATTATATTTCTCCTTCGAAACTTAAAGGATTGAATTGTTAGCAAGCTGGCTATTGCTCAAGATACCCTACGGCATATGAGCTGTTCATAGTTGATATCATTGATTGCTGATCACTTACAACCTAGACCCCTTAGGCGGCGTATACAAAATTTCGACCACTTGACCGTCTCAATAGTGGCCATTTCTGAACTTATACCAATGCGTCTCCCAAATCTATCTCACTCCCCCTCAACAATGGTTTCACTCATCCTATCGTCCCTCCTCTTCACACACCTCGCGGCCAGCCAAACCGTGGTCCAAACAATCGTCATCACCGTCCCGCCTTCGGTCCCCAGCGACCCGCCCTCCTTCGTGGACCACGACACCTTCACCTCCGCCGTGCTCAACAGCACCAACTTCCACCGGACAACCCACAACGCCTCCGCCGTGCGGTGGAACACCACCCTCGCCGCCTTCGCCTCGTCGTACTTATCCTACCTCTCTCCGCAATCCGCCCAATTCTTCCCTTCGCACGTCGACTTCGACTTTCCTCCTCCCCCAAGCAAGGCCTCCGCGCGAGACTCCTCCTGCCCCTTCCACCACTCCGGCGGGCCCTACGGCGAGAACCTGGCCCTGGGGTGCACGGACGCGGGCGGCTGCGTCGACGCCTGGGGCGCCGAGGCCCGCGCGTACGACTACGCCGACCCGCGCTTCGCCGAGGCCTCCGGCCACTTCACCCAGCTCGTCTGGCGCGACACCACCGACCTCGGCTGCGCCGCCGCCCGCTGCCCCGCGAGCAACGCCGGCCGCGGCTGGTACCTCGTCTGCGAGTACTGGCCCCGCGGCAACGTCGTCGGCGCCTTCGCGGCGGAGGTCGGCGAGCCGCAGAGCGGGGCCGGCGGCCTCGGGAGGAGGGGGAATGGGGGGAGCGTGGGCGTGGCGGGGAGGGGGGTGGAGGTTTTGGTTGTGTGTGCCGCGGTGGTTGCGTGGTGGGGGCTTGTGTGAGGGTGTTTATGAGAAAGGAGACGGGGTAGTGGGACTACGCCGGTTCACAACGATGTGAGAATTTCGGGGAGTTTTGGAATTGTGATTTGGGATTGACGTGAGATATGATGTATAGCATATACGGCGTTGCATACCCGGGTGACTTGAGGCGGGAGTAAAATGGAGATGGAACTTGGAATAGGGGTTATAAACGGACTAAAAAGCGAGATATGGTGCAGGATCCGTAACCCTCTATAGAACGAATATTTAAGAATGTATTATTTGCTATTTTCTATTATACTGATATAAATACTCTACGATTTCTATATCCCCTTTATTTTTGCGTAAGCGCTTGCTGCCCCGCAGGAACAGGGAACGGCCCATTTTCCGCGAGGGGGAACTTGGGCGTGCCGTCCTCGTTCCACGTGAATTTCTGTATGCGGGCTGTACGATACAGATCTGAGGCAGGATTCGCTGTTGTTTGCGCATGGTAGACAATGTAGTCCTCAGAACCGTCCGGTGACGAGATGAAGCTTGCGTGACCGGTACCGTAGACACCGGCTACAGTGTTCTGATGGAAAACGCACCCCGCCGTGTGCTTCTTCCATGATTGGTATTCCATCGGATCGTTGCCGACGAGCTCGAGCATGCCCAGACAGTAGAACGGTGTATTGACGCGCGCCGCGGAATAGATGACGAAATTCTGGCCTGTCTTGGGGTTGGTGAGCTGTTGCGGGCCCTCGTTGGTTGCCAGCCGGATCGGGCGGCCATACGGGACTTGCTCCCAGGGCTCGTTTGGTATGCTGATGATCCGGCGCTCGGCGAGGGTCGAGCTGATCGTCCACGGGTCCGACATGCGCGTGATGCATAGGTTAGCCGGCCACGAGGAGTATTTCTGCTCCCAACAGGAATAGATATGGTACAGTTTATCTTCGAAGTGGAAGTACGTGCCATCGATGGCGAATTGGTCGTACGTATCCAACATAGGCTTCATTGTGAACTTGGCCGTCCAGGGGTCAGGTCCATCCCCTGCAAGGACGAACATGCGATGATTGATTGCCTGGTAATATCCACGTTAGCGCTGGAGTTTTCGGCTTAAGTCTCATATCGTGCAATACCACTCGTGATAGAAGATGTACTCACTGGGCAATTGATCGGACACATAGCATCAAGTAGTGGCGGTGGGTTATCCCCATCAGATGTAGCAGTAAATATAATATACCAAGACCCAGAGATATTATGAATCTCAGGCGCCCACAGACTGGTCGACCATGGTTCTCCGCTGGTAGGATCGGGGTTGAAGACGACTCGACTCTCCGTATTGTCCCAATTATCGGTGAGATATCTTGAGCGCCTCAAGGTGACGTTTGAGTTCGTCGTGTATGTGAAGAGATACCAGTCCTCACCGGCCACGGTGTATTTTGTCATGAATGGGTCGCCAACATTTAGGGTCATCACTGGGTTCGAGAATGTGGCATTGGTAGTCTTGTTCGTCCCAACCACTGCCGGGTCCCATCCTGAAGAGCTACCCTTGTTCGGGTCGAAGACCTGAGCATTGATTGCGCTTATGCCTAAGCAAGAGGCGAGGGCGATGAGGCGGGCGAATCGAGGTCCCATTATCAATATTTTCTAGAATGCTGAATACGACTCCGGCTTATTCTATCGATATCGACCCCGAGGCTAGTAGGAAGAAAACGGATACGCTTACGTGGAGTCAATCCATCTTAAGTATTTCTCTCGTCTGTCCACTTGCCCTCCTCCATAAGGATCCAATGCTGTGGAACGATATGGCCCCCGGTTCTTGCCTACCTCTCCTCCGAGCGGTCTGTAGTCAGCTCCGTCCTCGAAGTCGCTTACGGTTCAGGGCGTACGATTCTATTCGCGGAACGAAATCACTTCTGCAAGGGAAGCAAACTGCTTGGGCTAGAATACTGGGGTATCTAGGCCAAATACGGCGCAGGATCGTGAAATGGTCGAGGTAGTCCCAGTTCAACGTTGCACTTCTCCATCTTGTGCCAACTTTCGGTCCCAGCGTTGGTGAGGGGATCATTGCGGGGTAGCTTCTTGATTGTCGTTGGAATAGTAGAGTCATCGAAGCCAATTTGGATTAAATGCGAGGTTGGTGTCGATCTTGCCGGGATACGGGGATTACCTTTGGTGATATGTCCCCGCCTCGCTAGATTTCGAGTTTATACAACATCGGAATATTTATTATTAGAAACTTCTCGTTTTAAACTTTTCAAATGGCATGTTAGTGACGCTGGATACGAACTAATAGTGAGTGAATCAGGGCCAGAACTCCCCTCTATGAGGACTTGGACTTCGCTGGCTGGTGCGCTCAATCTAACTAGATTTAGGTGCCTAGGGGCCTAAGTTTAGTTGGTCCTTCAGCGGCTTCCATGCCCCGCGGCGGGCAAACAGGCTTTGTCAGCGGCACTAACAGCTGGAATCCACCAATCGTGTTAACGCCGTATTTCCATAAAGGGAAATATCTCTGGTATCCGGGCCATTTCAAGTTTACAGATCCAGAGCATTGGGTTTGCGGTCACCCCGAGCCGAATAGGTACCTAGGTAGTTAATGGGTCCTATGAAACGGGATTTTAGATACTTCATAATGTATTTCGGATGGTATCTCTATTTTGGCATTTAAAACCACGAAGTGCTGAAATCAAACTACGCCGTTCCCTTGTTCGGATGCCGTTTCTTATTTTGGGCCGAACATTCAAAACTACCTATATTTATAACTTGGTATGATCGAAGTTGAGAAGGGGAATAATCCATGACATTAAATAGGTACTTAGGAGATTCGACACATTCAAATCATGTCTGATAATCCCTTGGGTTAAATTTTCGTCTTTCCGTAATAATGATTTTGAACCGCTAACCGACTTCGCTAAACCCCTTTTCATTCCGATATTGAGTCGGAGCTACCTTTTCCAGTTGCCTTCCCATGCATCTTACGCTCAACCTTACTGGTGAGATGCTTCTGGGCATCTTTGGAGAAGAGACAACCGACGATGGCAATGCCGCCGAACCCGAGACTCGCTAGATACACCGTTTTGAATGCTTCAGAATACGCCGTCGGGAGGACCGAAGCAACGGCGGCTTCGATAGTATCATTTAATCCTGGGAAGGTCGCGAGTTTGCTCGCCAGCACCGCTTTAACGAGGGCCGGAACTTGATTCTCGGGAAGTCCGGCGGCTATAGCAGCCGACCCGACATGCTCAGGCACAGTAGAAGCGAGTCGATTGGATAATATACTACTATAGACCGCTACAGCGATGGAACCACCAGCCGATCGGATGGAGGCTAACAAGCCGGAAGCGAGACCGATATCCGCGGGTTTGCAGAAGAGCGGAGCTAGTGCGAGGGCGCAGACCTCGATAACGCCGACAAAGAACGGCCCGATCATCGTGAAAGCGATTCCGGCATTTAGAGTCTCGGGTGTGAGCGACGCGCAGGCTCCGACGAACGCCACCATGGAGAAGGTCGAGAAGATGATCCAGATTCGAACGTTGCCTCCCCACTTCACGAAGAAGCCGCCGAACGCTTGACCTAGGGCCGTAGCGCTAGCCACGGTGCACTACGTATATTCTATTAGCTACTTGATCGCAACTCCTTCTCAGCAGGGATACATACCGAGATCCAACCGCCGTATGTGATGTCTTGGGTATAAAGCGCCTTTACCTGTTGCGGCCACAATAGAACCGCAGAGTAGTAGGACATCTGGATCTTATTAGCGGCAGGTTAAGGCTGTACGATGATCTATAACTTACCGTCGCAACGGTAGCGCAAGCAACAAGACTAATGAAACCCCGGTTGGCGAAGAAATGGACAGGAATGATTGGATACTTGGGCTTGGCGAATCCTTCGTAAATAAAGAGGGCAATAAGAAGGACGACTCCTATCACGAGCGAGGAAATGGTTGCAGCTGAATTCCATGGATAGATGGTACCGCCCCAGCTTACGCCCATCAGAAGCAGAGTGAGTCCGGCAGTCCACATGAAAAGTCCCGCGTCTACATATTGGTGAGTCTTGCGTGTTAGGCCAAGGGGGTGGGGGAGATTTACAATCAAGTTGCTTAAGCATTTGCCTCTTAGTCTTCCGCTCGTGTAGGAGGTCGAACGTTGGTGGATGGTAGAAGAGGAACAGCAATACTACCGCTACTGCAACCACGATGATGTTGAGGTAATAGCACCATCTCCATCCCAAGTTGGGGTTCTGCAACATAGCTCGGGCTACCCTCAGGGTTAACGATTGCCTAGAAGTCTATCGAAATTCAAGGGAAACTTACCGATCATAGGGCCAATACCCGCAATTGGCGCGTTTGTCATGAATATCAATGACAGAACCATGGGGCGGTGCTTGTTCGGCACCAATTCACCCACCGCCACATTGAAGCTCAACTGTGCTGTCTCCCCTAGTCCGTAGATCGCGCTGCCAATGATCAGGGTGTCGACATTTTGGGCGACCGAGCATACAACAATGCCAATGAGAGCGACGATATTGCCTCCGATGAAGAACCATCTCCGCCCGAAAAGATCCGACAGTCGACCGAGGATCGTATATGTGAAGGATAAGGACAAAGTCCGAGCAATATTGACCCAGGCTATATATGGGCTGGGGCCTAACGTATTGTTATTATGACGGTTCTCTCCTTATCTTATTGAATGCCTCTTTAGTCTTACCAATATCTGCGTTGATGTATGTCAACACATTGGTTGGAAAGAGCAGGAAGATGAATGCTGAAATGGCGGATAAGCAGAAACCCTGATCCTCGCGTTAGTCCTTCAAGAAGGTGCTCGGTTACGCGCCCTCATTGATACTCACGGTCATAGCTCCTAGGAATCCTATAGAATAGAAATACCCCTTAGGCAAGTCATCTCCGCGCGCAGCTGACCGAATTGATGAAGCGTCGTCTTCAATTTCCTTGTCTAGGGTCCCAACCCGCTCGTCGGGCGTCGTAGGCTTTTCGACTTCCATAGTGATACTGAAGGTTAGAAGAGAACTCAGACTAGTTCAAGCCGCGCGCGGGGCAAAAGAAGGGATTAACCAGTCTGTCAACAAGTTGAAAGCTTTGAATGGATTGATCGGCGAGGGAGAATAAAGTAGACTATTGGGAACCCATAGATAGTGTTTACTGGCCTCGTCGGGATGGTCTACCGTAAGCTTACCATACTTAGCAACTGCGTTGTATCATACCACCGCCCTAAGTCGATTTGCCCTCTAGTCCGACTAGGGCCAGGCTCTCCCAAGGGGAGCGACAAGACGGTCGCCGGCGAAAATTACATTCGAGGGTCGCGGGAGGCGTATACTCGACCCGGACTCGTACGAAACCCTGAGTTGATGATACATAGCTAACCTAATTTGCACGACGTAGATGGCGACCACGGCCAAACTCAGGAGATCGACCCGACTAGATAACAATTGCGCTCTAGTGAGGTGAAAGGCACTGGGGTGTGTCCCAGCGCTTCCTAATGCCGCGGGCAAGGATTCGCAATTCAGATGCTACGGTGCCTACCAAGACTGGAAGGGGGCCTAGTTATCGCTCAACTGGTTTCAGACATGGTGCAGATATTATGCCGTGTTTATCTTGCTAGTTGCATATGCCAAGCGGGACTTGTGGTGCAGCTCCTGTTCGAATATACTGATCAGGAATATCCGTGGCGACGAGGTAAAGGAATTACTTCAAGCGGCTCGGGTTTTTGGTGGATCTAAAGTATTGAATGCCTATTTTTACCTGTGATTTCTAGGTATCTTTCTCTGAGGCTCAGTTGCCGTCTTCGTGGGTGCTATGCCTCATACGGGCGTCGTTTATGGAATTGGATCAGAGTTACGAACTTAATGCTTGTGACTATCCCTTTCCGTTATGGTGCACCTATCCTGGTTCTGGAACGACATTATATCCTCGTGTAGATCGGTTCCTGACTTATCCTATCGCTACCTGACTCGAAAATGATGTGTTTGAAGCTATTAACTGACTCGATTAGTATACGTTACATCTCACAGCTTGCTCCTCTTCCACTGCGGCTCCCTTTTCTCTGAAAACGCCTTAAGCCCCTCCAATATGTTCTCTCCCCTTTGTAACTCGGCGAATTCCTTCTCGAGTGTCCAGTCTACTGCCCTCTCCACGCTGGCCGTCTCCCACCCTTGCCTTAAGCCAGCGCGGGTGCATATGATGGCGTCCGGGCTGTTCTTCGCGATGAGCTCGGCGTACTTAACGGCCTCATCCACTACGCGCTCTCTTGGCACTACTTTGTTGACTAGGCCCCACTGGAACATCTCCTGCGCAGTAGCGTTCCGACCGGTAAGTGCGAGTTCCGACGCCCTCTGTAACCCGATGTTTCGTATCAATCGGGGCAGCGCTCCTCCGACCGCAGCGACGCCCCTTTTTACCTCCGGCAGGGCGAAGGTGGCGTCTTCGGCGGCGATGACGAGGTCGCAATTAACGACGAATTCACACCCCGCGCCTAGCGCCATCCCGTTTACCGCCGCGATCACCGGCTTCTTGCCGAGCCGACGACTTAACGGTTTAAAGGCGGGCGTGTTTCCTACGCGGTTCCTCGGATCCGCGTCGCTGGCCATAGAGTCTTTCCATTCCTTCAGGTCCGCCCCCGCCGAAAAGGCCCGGCCGGTTCCGGTAATGATCGCTACGCTTAGGAGGGGCTCGAGATCGAACCATTTCCAGACGGAATCCATCTCCCACTGCGCCGCCGTGGACATTGCGTTCAAGTCCTTTGGCCGGTCCATTCGTACTAGGAGCACGCGCGGTGCTGGGTACGATAGCTTTAAAAACGCGGGGGTTGGTGGCGGTTCCGTCTCTGTTGGCGCCATTGTTGAGTGCGATCGTAGATAGTTGGGATACTAAGGACAACGAATTGGAGGGGAAAGGTAAATCCAACGAGTATCGTGATGGTTTGGGAGCCCCCTTTCTGGGAACCTCGGCCCAGACGTTTCTCGGTTCTCGGTTCGTTAGCGCGCGATTCGTGGTCACAGCTTGCTCGACAAGAACATGACTATGATTATTAAGTTACTAGCAATTCGGGAAAAGTGCCAGTAAGTTAATGCTGTATCGAATCTCGACCCACGAGGTAGGAAGTTGGATTGGCTCTCTGTACGGCCTAAGACAAATTACCCTGCATTAGAGTAAACCGGGGTTGTCGGCTCGCTTATGCATATTCGGAAGTTCACTGGCTTGGTCAGGACCGCCAAGTTACCATCAGCGCTAGGTACCCCAGGGAGGATTTTCCACGAACATGCATTCGTTGGTACCCTGGCCCAAATGCCCGAAACCGCCAAACCGCCAAAACTCATGGTTTCATAGTCTGATTACACAGTAGGCCCGCACTATGCGCTATACTGTATTTTTTTTAGGCGCTAAGTCCACTATAATTATAGGGCACTCTAGGGCATTCAGCGCCTTGTTACACCAAACCAATTTGACCAATCATAATATCTTCTTATACTTCACTAATTTCAAAGTTTCCAGCGCTCTATAGCCACTAAATTACAGCGCACTTTCGTAGACTTTACGTACGCGAATAGTATACTAAGCGACAGCGACCTCAAGCGCTATAAACAATGTTTCTATAGTAAGGCGAATGATCCTAAAGGCCCTGTAATTACAGTGGTCTTTATAACAGAATACAGTATGTACATACAGTAACTAAGAGATAGAGGCACTATATACGAGGATACTAAGTAGAGTGCTAAGTATGCTGTAATTATAGCGGACTTAGCACCTAAAAAAATACAGTATAGCGCATAGTGCGGGCCTACTGTGTAATCAGACTATGAAACCATGAGTTTTGGCGGTTTGGCGGTTTGGGTCAAATGGCCCACCGTCGTTGGCCCGTGAGAAGAACGTTGCGTTCGACTATGCGCCGATCATATTGGGGCAAAAGGGGCATTATTCACTTTGTGAAGGATTGACGCCTTATAATTTGAAACGACACCTCAATTATCACCGAGATTGGCCGTCGACATCGTGAGGAAACTAGGTAGTGAAAACTAGGTTCCGCGCCGTAAACCTGCTTCTATCAGGGATTATTTGCGAAATAATCTACGGCACGAATGAGGCTATTTACACATTTTATCGCATAAGGAGAGGTCCAGTTGTCGCTTCCTGTGCGAATGGAGCGGCACCTTTTAACTTGCCGGATGTCCCCAATGCAAGACCCGGTGCCGGCAAACCCCGCGGACGGGTATCACGCAGGTATCGCCACCTCTAGCGGACTTTTTGAGTATAGCGTTCAAGTGACTTACCTTCCCCAGGAGATGGTCGATTTATATCTATACTAACCGCCTAGGTAAGCTTGTATTGACTGTACGCTCGGGACGCCGAATATCAATCAACGCCTTCATTGCCAATGGAATTGGCAGAGGCGGAAATTAGAATTCAGCACCCCCTTGGAGTTTTCTCAAATTCGCCGACAGTCGATTCTCGGGGCCATCTTACCCTTACGCATCCTATCCCGATTAAAACACCTTCAATAAAGGTAGGTACGTGTTATCACAAAGAACGACCACGTCCTTAGAGTGGTCGTCGAATGTTCCCTTTCTCCCTTGCGATGAGCGATGGGAGAGAGAACTTCGTTAGAAGCATATTCTTTCGGACACATGTCCCGATATATCCATAATATTTTACCCCTGAATCAAGGGTTGAATAGAACCCGCGCACTCTCATCCCACGTCCTATCGCTGGGTAGCATTCATACATACAATTAGGTCTTACCTTGCCACATAATCCCGCCTAGCCCTACCGTGGTAGCTACTAAGGGCCAATAACATCTTGATGCTAATAGGAAAATAAGCTATTCTCTCTCATAACAAGAATTTTTACTAGCCGATTAATGGTTCGAGCGCCGGCATCGTTATATCGGTGGTTCCCTCAAAGACAGTGTATACTTACTGGCAAGAGACAAAATGACTACGAAAAATATCTAATGAATTGACAAAGGGCAATAGGTATCCCGATTTTTCTTGCTAATATTAACTCAAGCTATTGGGTAGTATTCGCCTTATATTACCGGCACAGCAATTCCAAAGGAAACGATGAGAATCTATCGTTCGGGGACGATAGACATCCCAAGGGATCTAAATTTAACAGAGCTTCTCCATAGATCTGCATACCAAGACCTCCCCGAATCTCATTTAATAGCGAAGGATAGCCTTACGAACCGCAGCATCACTATCGGGCAACTGCGAGATAGGGCCGGAAGAATCGCGAAGGGGCTCAAAGGAAGGTTAAATCCAATTGATCAGGCGAGATGGGCTGTCATCTTACCAAACAGCGTTGATTTCCTGGAGATCTTCCATGCAATCCTCTGGACTGGAGGTGTCGTGTGCCCGATAAACCACGCGCTGAAAGCCACGGAGATTGGCCATGGGCTTGCGGTTTCTCGACCACATTTCCTAGTGTGCTATGGAGCCACGCTTCCCGTTATATCGAAAGCTTTACGGGTTGCCAAAGCTGAGCTTAGAGATCAGGGAGTGAGTTGGGAGAGCCCCCATGTTATGACGATCGTCAGTCGAGCACAGGGACTCCCTCACCTTCCAGATGACTATATATCACCAGAGCGGTTGCCAATCCCGCATTGGTCTGACACGTCTCAGCGTCTTGCATCGATTCACTTATCATCCGGCACTACGGGCAAGCCAAAAGGAGTCGAACTTACACACTACAACTTCGTCTCGAATTGCTTTCAACTCCTCGCGCACGACCGAGAACAATTCCATCCGGCTTCTCGGACGGTGGCATTCACGCCATGGACTCATATCGCTATGACCACGCTGCCGCTCTTCTTGGGGCCTTACGCAGGAATGATGCACCATGCCATGCCGAGTTACAATCTCGAGGAATTCGGGAGGCTGGTCGGGTCAAATCAAGCTACCTCGTTCCAAGGCGTCCCGAGCGTGGTGCTCCAGATGGCTAACTCGGACATCGCGAGCCGGTTTGATTTTAGCCGCGCGCAATACATCAACGTCGGTGGGCCGTTGAAGAAGGACCTCAAGGATCGTCTATTAAGCAAGGCGCCGTGGCGGCTCATTCAAGTATACGGGATGACCGAAGCCGCCGGATACGTCGCTTACCAGAAAGCCCAAGAGGAGCCACCCGACGGAGTAACAGGCAAGTTATTGCCGAATATCGAGGCTTGCCTGAAGAAAGAGGGCAGCCTTGACGACGTGCCCGAAGGCCAACCCGGCGAGCTCTGGCTTAGGGGTCCGAACATTACGCGGGGCTATGCTTTCAACGACGCGGCGAACGAGAAAGCGTTCCCAATGGAAGGGTGGTATAACACCGGAGACGTCTGTACTATCGACGCAGAGGGAAGGGTGAGCATTGTAGGGAGGACGAAAGATCTTATCAAGTATAAAGGGTTCCAGGTGTCGCCGGCTGAGCTAGAAACCCACATCAACGCGCATCCGAACGTGGTGGAGGGTGGAGTCGGCGCCATTTGGGACGAGAGCCAACTCACAGAGCTCCCGGCGGCTTGGGTCATATTAAAGGAGCGATTCAAGACCGTGCAACAGAAGAGGGACGCTCTTCAAGAAGTTCACCGGGATATTGACGGCCAGGTGAGCGGCTATAAGAAGCTTAGGGGAGGGGTTTGGGGGGTTAAAGCGCTCCCTAAGAATGCGACGGGGAAGATACTTAGGAAGGAGATGGCTGCGATGAAGGACGGCCTCTGTTCCCTTGGAGAGAGATTCGTGAAAGCTAATCTGTAGAGGTAATTTTATATTATGACATTTCCACGGCTCCGACAGAAGTATATCAAGAATGTCGTGTCGCTACGATAGGGCTTAGAATTCCATTTCCGTCATCTCGTCCCCCGCAATGCATCTATAGGTGGGTTCTCAAGTCTTGACACCAGTTGACTCAACAACTCCCGGAAACAATACAGGTGCTCCTCCATCCCGTATAGTAAGCTTCATGATGGTTCCCTGTTCGTGCTGCTTTTCTGGGCTTGTGCTTTGTATATGGTGCGTCTTGTAAGGACACCCACAATCGGCTTATGTAAGCAACTAAGTTCAGAGGGGGACGAAAAGGGGGGTAGTGGTTAAAGATAAGTCTGTGACTACTAGTACAAAGATGACGGGAATAACTTAGACGCATTGAATTAGGGGGAAGAGAACTGTGCCTTTTGCCGACCGTTGACTCTCTATAGAACGTGGCTTAATCGATTTGATTTACGTATCCCAGGGTTAGGGTTAGGGTTGGGGTTGGGGTTATTCGTTAGTACTATAGCATTGCTACTACAAGAACATAAGAGAGTGCGGGATCGTCCACAGCTCTCATCGCAACGCACATGATTTATAAAAGCAACTAATAACGGATATAGCGTCTTGGACACTCATGACTCTGTTTTTACTATGGGTGGTCATTGTAATAGGGGACCGTACTCCCTACTGTCTATTTATCACTGTCAGGAAATTGTCGTATGGAAGTAGTGTATGAGGGATAACGGATGGCTTCTTGAAGAGCGTTGTTTATAATGGTATATCCTAACCTTTAATGAACCGGTTAATGGTTTACTAAGACTCGCGTTTTCAGATTTGGCGGTGCCAGCACCTTTAGTTGTCGATAGGCAGGTAGCTAGGGTTGGAGTACCGGTAGAATATAAACTTGAACCGCATGCCCGTTTGGGCCGGTCGCGCAAGCTTGGCGGGCCTCTGAGTATATTTAAGGTGTTATCACCCCCTTCTCTTGCCCTGCATGTATCCGTCCACCTCGTCAACATATCTTTCATATTAAACACGATGAAGGTCGGACTGACTTTGGGCTGCCTGATCCCGCTTTTTGCGGATGGTACTCTGGGGCACTGTAAATATTACCTCTCCTCAAGCGTCCCTAAAACCGGTTAAGTTTCTAAGGTCTTCAGACTATTTTTCCAAGCTCGTCGTCAACGGGACCATGAGCGATCATTGGCAGTACATTCGGTAATACAATCCTGAGATACCACTACTTGGATGCGGTAGCTTACTTGAAAGAAATCTCACTACTGGCTACGAATACAGCCTCAATGGCCCACACACTCAGTGGGCGCCGTATTACGACGTCTACGATGACAATATCAGGTGCGGGCGCGGCGCAGCTACGTCGGGTGGCCGTGTGCAAACGGCTACTGTGATTGCCGGAGAAAATGTGTCTTTTGTTGTTGGAAACTCCGGTACTCTAGGTGACGACCACCGTATTTACCATGAGGGAGCAGGCCAAGCGTACTTGAGCCGTGTTGAAGACGGCCAGAGCTTAGAAGAGTATCAGGGGGACGGAGACTGGTTCAAGATCGGATACATCGGACCGCTCAATGAGACGAGATGGACTCTAATGGGAGCCGCTGAGGCACGTCCCCTTGAATTGCTAACTAAAAGTGCGAACTAATGGGAAATGATTAGATGACCTTTACGATCCCGAAAACTACGCCGCCGGGAAAGTACCTAATGCGTGCCGAACACGTATTCATGTTCTCGAGTCAGTTTAACGCGACGCAATTCTATATCAGTTGTGCGCACATCAACGTTGTCGGGCCAGGAGGAGGTATGTGTTAACCACCCCTTTACCGGGCCTAAACAGGAATCTCATCGTGTCGCAGGTAACCCCGGACCCATGGTCAAGTTCCCAGGCGCATATGACCTCTTCGATCCCAGTAGGTTTGGCCCCGAAAATAGGAACTTCGATACGGTATAACTTACATTCTCTTAGCTATTTGGGCTTCCTTCGCTCTTTCGCGGGTGCGCTACCCCGAATTGCCTTTGTATCATCCGCCGGGACCGCCGTTGTGGGTGGGATAAACCTAAATTGGAACGGGTTACACTCCGTCCCGTCCCTCCCTGTCTGCAGGAAGTTGTATATAGCCTTAAGTTGTACAGACCTTGAGGTTACAACACATATTTGCATATTGGCTAAGCTCGGGGTTTCGGTGATGTTGACAACCCGTACTTAGCCCTTTGGCAGCGTATCATAGGTATTATTTTATTGAGCAGCTTCATTACCAATCTTCTCAATTTACTATATTATCTGCTTTTTCCACCATATACCCCTTTTTCTCGGATCCCCGTCCTAGCTACGCGGATCAAAACCGTGTGGACTTGTAACCCCAAATATTCTCACCATGTTGCGCCTTCTTGCAATTACTTCTATCTTCTCCAAAGTCCTAGCGGACCCCCCCGTGCCCCCCTCTGCTGGAATCCTCGGCTTCCGTTCGTATAGATGTCCGTTTAAAGCCGTTCCAGAGATTTCGCTTGAATCTATCGACATTGTTTATGATACGAAAGCCCCGGCATATAGTCCCTCTCAAGAAAACGAATATATTTGCACTTTGACCGTCGACTTGGATTACGACCCATTTAAATATAACGTTTATATAACGGATATCGAGTACAGTGGAGATGCCGAAGCAGATATTAAGACCGAAATGGCATGGAAAGATTTATACGGTCCGGTTAGTGATGCATACCTACCTTGAAAGTAACATTAACTGTATCTGACTCTTCAAAGGTCCGCTTCACTCCCGTTAGTCTTGCCGCTGCTGACAATGAGCCCCGACACGCGACCAATACCACGTCCTGTATTTCATCAGGGTGCACGGGGCTCGGCACTAAACCGACTTTCACCATCCAAACAAGGGTGAAGGGCACTCTAGGAGAGCAGATAAAGCAGAGCTTGAAGCTGTACTGGGGGGATCTCTGTGTTGATTTCCCATGTCAAGAGGCCGGGGACGTTACTGGGGTACCTCCCGATTGGTGTGGATTTTAATCGTTCCCTATTTTCAGGTTGTCTTTGAGCACCGAAGACGCCATACCTTGGTCCCAAGAAACCAAGTTTTATAGTTGCTGTATCTAGTAAGCGTCGGTAATAGGCAGAATCCTACCCCTTATTAACAAGTTTTGGGGCCAATGAAATTACGTGAATATCCGCCTGGTCAAGCTTTTTTATCATTTAGAGTGTATCCTAACACTTGCGTCCGTTTGCGGGTGTAACTCAGGGGAAAGAAGCCTAGGAGGAATGTATACTAAACCTAGGAAGCGAGAAACATTATTCTAGACACTATTACTGTGATCTATGGAATTAATCATAAGATTCATCTCCTTTAAGAATCTTGCAACCTAAGACCAAAGACAGCTAAGATCATTAGCTCATAGTTATGAAGGCCATTATATATTAGTAACACTAGTCCAAGCGGTCTCAACTTGCTGAAGAGCCGTTCACCCCGCTACGCAACCGAGAAATTGTCGATAATAAAACCGATAAGGTATTAGGGAGTAGGAAGCTTGTTGTTGTTGCGTAGCTATGCATAAGCTTTGGCTGCTTTTTCGAAGTCTTCCAGCAGGTTTGGAATATTATCCGCCCGGATAGGTATAGGCATATTTACTACAGCAGAACTCTAATATAATTGGGTATGACTTGATGGATCGGGTGGTAGTCCAGCACAACAACACAGAATTGTAACGTCATGTGCACCGGTCTTGTGATTCGACTTCGCTGCCCTTCGTAACCTTTACCCTGAACTCGCAATGCTCGTCAGTTTCTATAAACTCAGTATCGGTTCTACCTTCGTATAATAGACGTACCGATATTTATGTTACAAGCCTCCTAACATAGAAGTCTTTGTAAGGTAGCATGGAATTTCGTGTGTTCTATTTGGGGGACTTGAAGAATTATACTAGGTACGATTTTTGCGGAAGTGTAATAGCGGATGGTAGTTCAATCACGATTGAGTAGTTCAGTTTATTCAGTCCCGGGAATATTCGAGTATGATTTTCCGCCTTAATCACGGCGTCTTTCCTCTAAAATTTCCCTCCCTCGGGTACGCCTCTCCTTCCTGCGTTGTTGTGAGATTTAACGCGAAAAGGGGGGGCAGAATGGGATTACGCAATAAGTACAGAGCCGCTAACTACTTGGGTTATTAGGTATGTATGTACCTAGTTGGATATTTTGCTGATAGCTGGAACCAGGCGCGTCACAATTGGATTAAGAGTAGGGGTATGGCTAAAGAAGACGGCATGTTCCTTCTAGAGGACCTAGGCTTCAATTTATCGATCCTGTAATTCATCAGAATATCGCTCTTCCATCCGCATGGTAGGTGCGTATATAGATTTGAGCATCTGCCGACATAATAAAGTTCACCAACCCTTACTCAAGCCGGGCTAGACATTGGGCGGATGCTGCATGACAAGGCCAAGCAAATAGTAAGATCAATACCTCGAGCAGTTCGCTGGGTAGGATCGGCCCGTAGTTCGGATTGGTGAGGATCCACGCTAACGATTCGGGACCGGGAGAGTCAGGTTGTTTCTCTAGGAGAAGAGAACTACCCCTGAAAAGATCGTGTGGAGGGCTAGAAAGAAGATATTTAATTTAAACGAAGGATCCCGAGCGACTCTGTACCGACATTCTAGTGGTCATTTACCTCCGGTAGTTACATTTACACGGCTCAACATAGTCGCCAGCTCACCTCTGCTGATGTTCTCGTCTCAGTATGTAGTATTGTAAAAAGAGTAGCCCATTTTGCCTAAGTAGGGCATTAAGATAAAATAAGAACAGCATGAATGCCCAGGTGACACTATTCCTAGATTACCTTTGTCAGGGTTTCGGTTGTCCATCATAATCTTGGGGACTGCAAGCTTTCTAATACAAATAGACTTGGATTTAGTCTCGATCATGCGCATAAATACCGATACTTGGCTCATACGAGAATACAAGTAGGGTTTGACCGCCGGGAAACAACGCTACCTACTACAGAGTCTTCGGGTTGGAGGCCCGCGACGTAATATCCATAGTACATATGTCTAAGCGTAGTAGTATAAAATATCCCAGAATTATTCTCCCCACTGTACGAATTTAGAATATCCGTACGTCAATTCTTACACCCCTCTACACGTATATTCGTTCCAGACGAACGCTTACATGAGAGCTTTTAGAACTTCGTCAGCTCATGTTTCGATGGCTCGACTCTTTCCTGTGAGAGAGCCATATTCTAAGTTGCATAAACAAGTGTCGATATTCATTCGAAATTAAATGAATTAATAACTCCATGTATAATATTTGAATGTTATTTCGTCGTTCGTAGTGAGAACTGGTTATCTGTTTCGCATACTAAGCCGATGGGGGAAAGGGGTTATAACCACAATCTAAACCCTAACCCTAACCCCAGCTTGAACCCTAATCCAAACCCTAACCCGAACCCTAACCCTGACTCTACCCCTATCGCAATTAGTAAGGAGTATAACTTTTCAAGTTGCTCAGCCAATGGTACAGACCATTAATCGAAATAACTCACCACGATATTCCAGTCCTAGAACAAGGAAAAAGCACTATTTCTCGCAAAGTTATCAAAACCACCAGAATCAGATCTCCAGCCCAAGGTACATTAGATAGATTAGGATGAAAGAACGCATTACTCATGTCCTCACACCCTGGATCTGTCGAAAGTGGTATAAGGGAAAGAAGGAGAGAAGTCTGCTAAGTCATAAATATAAGACTTTATGTCCTTCTTCCTTTACAACCTATGCATGCTTAATGGCCGGCTTAATGAATTCAGGCACTTCATACAATGACGGATTCGCTTCCACTACCAATATGGGCGGCCTTATAATATCGACTTCTCTATTCAGGATATGAATAAGTTCCCTTAACGTGTAAGGGCTGGGAGGAACCTCTTATTGGGTAAGTTCCTCTTCTGTATGACTTTTAGCCTATAAGGCAGGCCTAGAGTGTTCATACAACAATCCCAAAGAAGTATATATTCCAGGAGATTATTTAGATTGAATCGGGTACGTAGTCGATATGAATCAGCTGTAACTAGAGTCGTCAACTCTTATCGGAGAGCATGTGGACTTGGTCGTTACTTAAATATCAAAAACTAATAAACTTTTACCATTAACTCGATTTTAAGAAGAAAATATGTCTCATCGTTTCACTACCCTTAGGGTGAATCTCCTGCTAATCCCTAATTCCTTAGGTTTAGACGAGCCTTACATACATGAGCCTTTTTCAACCAGCTTCAAGTAGAGCTATTATTAATACCGTTCAAAAGTTGAGAGCGTCTAAAAACTTCTTATAGTCCACAGCGTCAAATCAACATAGATTAGTTTCGGCCATATCCATAACGAGGATGGCCGCCCTCCGAGTATAGGCAGGGTTGTTTTAGAACACTACGGAATATCCTTAAAGCTGTCGTGCTACGGGCTTGCTTTTCGCTTAGGAACCAACTATATACGCTAATAATCAACTATTTTGTCTTCAAAGTTCAAGGAGTCGCGTTTCTGGTAGGACGTAAGGTCGAAGATAAACGTGAAACAGATGAAGACTCATTGCACTCCATTACTAAGGGGTTCTCGTAAATTTGCTTCTACGTCTAAGAGCAACCATCCACAAAGAGGTTAAACTACAAATACAGAGGTCCTAGGTACCTAATGCTTAACATTACCATTGAATTTTTTTGCCAGTGTTTAGACTGCATGTATTTTTGGTAGCGGTATATTCTACGTTATGACCTAGCATGACCTATTATATCATATCCACCGAATTACATTAGACGTTAAGCTCTCTTTTAAAGTAAACGAGATAGTGAGGCAGGGTTTCCTGTTATTAAGAGACCTATCTAACTATGTAGGTTAAAGGCTTGGGTATACATAATCAACCATGGTAAAGGGGCATATCTCATAGGTTTACAACATAACACATTTTCCTAACTAAGTAGATGGCCTCGGTCTACACTATAATTAATATTGAATATCATTATAATTAGATAACAATACTAAGTACGTAGGACGTAATAGTAGTAGGTAACATTCCTCTTTAGAGTGTCGCTACGCCGACTCCTATACTATAGCTTTGGTAACATCATCATGTAAAGTGCTTTGAGGCTATGTGGAGCTATTATTGTTGTCGATTATACGCGATCATCTTCACTTGGCGTCTCCCTGGCTATGATCGTCAAGTCCAATTAGTCCTAAGTCGAGTCTTTTGACAAGGGGAAAGGGGGTAAACGGATGAGTGACATTCATGAAGCTTTTGTCTTAAAACACAAACTCGCTTGCAGTATCTCAGTTTAAGCTCAGCCACTAAATCATCCTTTTAAGATATTATTCGAGGAGTTGATTCCAAATTGCATCACGATGATTAACAACCTACCTCCGGGCACATGTATAGCTGTTTACTAGGAATATACGAGTCACTTCTGAGTGGTTATACACAAAGTTTCGTCTTAGACCTTTTTACGTAAATAAGTAATATATTTTAATTAAAGCTGTACTTAGTTAGTGAGTTTAGCGTATCTGTATCGAACTGCGCCACTCGTATCTTCAAACGCTTCAGCTAGGAGCGCTATGAGGAATCTGAATTGCGTAACGAAGTATAGTGATAATTAAACCGATGGTGCTACGACGTACAAGCCTACGCAGCCCCAAATAGCAAGCCTTAGAACGAAAGAATTCGGTCCATAGAATATTCCATTCGTTGCGAATCCTAGGGCACCGATCAGGCCATCGTGCTTCCCACTCCGGTTCGAAGGATTGTCTCAAACGGAGTTACGCTCCACAGCCAAGGGCATAGCGGCAGGAAAAAGCAGCAGTGAGAAGCATAGGTATGTCACCTGACGAGAATATTACTTAAGACACATATTTTTTCGTGAACAAGATCGCCCAAGGAATGCCGATAGGAGCACCCCGGGCCGCGCATCAGCCACGCTCATCCAGACGACGTACCCCGTTGCCAATAAACTGGCAACGAACGCCCCCGTCCAGTACGTAACACACAGATAAAAACGCGGGCTAGTCAAGAGGTAAGGGAAAGTTGAAAATTGCATCTCCGCTTGCAAAGCTTTTCGAGATTGACCTAGTGCCGAGACCCGACTAGACCGCACCGCAATTTATCGTGGGAGGCTGGTTCGCGCGCCTCTCGGACGCCACATGGTCCCGAGAACTCAAGACCCCGTTTTGAAGAGGCGGCCCTTGGCGTTGTCGTATTGCGTCTTGTGCCGCTGAAGAATGAACGGCCTGTTGTGTTCCCCGCCCCTATATGCTGCCTATGCACGGGAATGTCACTGCTGCAAGGCCGCGGCGTTATGCATCCATTGGACTTGGCGGCGTGCCTATCTACGTAGCTGGGTAGGAGTTAGGCACCACGTTATTGGTTTGCTGTGGGTTTATGTTCATTCCTCAACCTTTCACGCCATGTGGTCCCGATGTACTTACTATCGCTATAAGGCTGAAGAATCCGGGGTTTATTTGCGGGTACGCATGAGCTAATACATACGTAGCTATCCGTTATTATCTACCATATGAGCTAGCATCGTGGACTGATTACATCTCCATATGAAGACACCATCTCCCCCACATTAATGTTCAGACTAGCTATATCATACACGGCGCTACGGGGCGTCCTAAACGAGGGAATCTACCTCGGCATAGCTAGCTGTCACTCGTCCTCCGTGATACGGCAGACTAGAGTGATCCTGCATGTATGTACGAGTTGGGGGTCAAGCCACCTTTTAGGGGGCGCTGAAAAAAGGATCCCGAGCGATGAATGAAATACCATGCTTTGGGATGGGGTACTACGGCAACATCCTGGTCTGGCCTATCAGCGCGGAAGCTGATTAGCCCGGCATCCACGTGGCGAGTTATAAGGTTAATTAATACCTTGCAGTTCTGAATCCTTCGGATCCCATCCCTGGCCTCCCTCGTCTCTCTTGCACCATACATCATACAAACGATCGGAGTTCTCTCCACGTCTAAAAATATGGGACGCCGTGTTTCTGCCATGTCGCCTCGCCCCGTCTCACCTCCCATTCTCTTCAAGGTCTGCGGTGCGACATTGTAAAGATCCAAGCCCACGCAAGGATGTGGACGATCAGTTGGGGGGATATATGCAAAAGCTGAGCACAGAAGTAGTCTCGTGATTAGAAAGCCACAAATATACCGCGCGGGGCCTATTCTGTCGTGTTCTTCCTTTTTCAACGACGAACGTTGCGCCTCGAACTCTCAATCCACACGGCTCGCTGTCGATCGCGAATATCTGCGAACCTGGTACCAACCTATCGGAATCGGCCGTGCCGCTCCGTTGCCGACATCCCCAATAGCTCCGTAGTGTCACCCTAATCGCTGCTAGGGGTTCTGAAATTTGCGCATGTTGTAGACCCGAGTGCAATTCGCGCTCAGCCTCGGTCGACCGGACGAACCTCTATGGCCGACCCTATGAGGAACGATGCTTCCCGCATAGGTAGATCTGGGTGGGGGGTGTCTTAATTAACATTAAGTACTTGTGGTGAAACCTGTCATGGGTGAAGGGACGACGACGCCAGGGGAGGGAAGCCTAATAATAATTCATGGGTGTTATTGAAAGGATCCGATTCCCGGCCCGCGGTGGGACGGGGCTGCAGCCGTGGCTGCGTAGGCGTCCTCTTTGTGAAAAACGTCCACCAAAGTCCCCGGATTCTCCAAACGAAAGCGAGTAACGTGGGCTCGTATCCCCACCCTCGACCTCATTAGTTTCCATAACCACTTCCTGAACCAGGGTGATGAAGCGGCCTGCGGTTGTATCGTAGTAGAAAGATGCGAGATGACACGATGACATACCCTCCATCTATAGGTGGTGTCTGAGGTAATCGACGATTAGGTATTGTACCCAGGGAGGTATGCCTATGGGACGCGACCTCGTCTAAAGTCTTCCACCCCCGCCGTGGCCAGCCAGCTTAATTGGCGAATTGGAAATCCGTCATGTGAATGCATGTATATGTACTGTGATAGTCAGATCATAAGAATCGGCGGATTCATTGGGCCGAACAGCTTTCGGCGTTCGCCCTTAAGTTCGGTAAATGTCTTCGTTCGCGTAGGCAGCTAAGGGAGGGGTTCTAGCGAAGCCGTCAAGGACCTGACCTACTAGTCCCCTCAATGGTTCTGTCCGCGGGTTAGCAAGAGGTCGGGTCCAGGAATAATGATGAATGTTAGGGAATAGACTTGAACTTCATTGAAGCAGCTTTAGACGAACGTATAGCTTTCTAGTCAATTCTCAAGACCGGGAACTAAGCCTGAAGGGGTTCGCTGTGCCTCATACTTTGCTTGAGAGCATCCCATCACCCTATTCCTCTTTGGTAGTGCCTTTGCCTATCGCTAATCCTTTCTGCTGGAATATAAGGTGCTGAAATATAGGGTGGCTGGGTGACTACGCCCTATACCTATGGCATATATATAATATCTATATCCTATTTAACTTTTAACTAGTTCTTACTATTTAATATAACGAAATATATACTTATAATTTACGTTTATTTTTAATAAGTTATAAACTCGGAAACTTAAAATTAAAATATATTATTAATTTAATTTATTTATTTTATACCTTTTAAATATATTTTTTATATTTTATAAAATACATTTAATTCCTCGAAATTATTCGCGATTTTTATTACGTTAATATTTAAAGAAAATAAGGATTTTTTAAAGTTTATATAACTCGTATATATAATATATAATATATTTAAAATTTAAAATTTTAAAAATAATACGAAGTATTTTATTAACGGAAAATTAATTAATTTTTTTTTAAACTTAACTTTAAAATAATAATTATAAAAATTATTAATATAATAAAACGTTTAATAAATCTTTAATAATTTTTAAATAACTTTAATAATAAAAAAAATAAATTATTTATTATTTAAAAATTAATAATTATTAAGTTTCGAATTTCGAAATTATCGAAATTATTTATATCTCGTTATTAAATTACTTAAATAATAAAAAAAATAAAAATAATAATAATAACGTCGACATTAAAAAACAATAATATTAAATATAATCTTCGAAATCGACTATTATAAAAGTCGATTTTCGTTAAATTTTTTAACGAAAATAATTTTTTTTATTTTATCGAAATAATTAAAAAAATTAATTAAAAAAATCCTAAAACTTTTTAACGAAATTTAAATTTTAACGATTAAAATTATTTACTTATAATTCGATTATTTAAATTTTATTCGTTAAATTTAAATAATATATCATTTATATTATTATTATACGATTTAAAAATCGATTATTTTAACTTCGAAATAATTATTTTTTATAATTTTTTTAAATTATTATTTAAAAAAAATACTCTCGACTATTTAAAAAAAAAAGTTTTTTTATAAAATATTAAATTATAAAATGTTAATACCACCGTAATTACCTTATAAAACCACCGACCGGTTATTAAATTATTATAAAAAAAACGTTACGATGATAAACGATTAAAAAACTAATACGATAATTTTAAATAATATTATTATTTTATAATCGATAAATAAATAAATTTAATTTAACCGAAAATTTTTAAATTATTTAAAAATTTAAAGATACGGGAAATTTTTCCTCGAAAAAATCAAATTTATAAAACTTATAAAAAATAACAATTTTTAAAAACTTTTTCCGGTTAAAATATATAAAAAATAAAAAATTTAAAATAAAAAAACCGATAAAAATTTAAATATTATTAAATATAAATTAAATAAAAACCTTAAGAAATTAACGAAAAAATATACGATAATTAATAACCTATAAATAACTTTAAAAAAAAAATATAAACCTAAAAATAACGTTATATTTTAAAATTTAACATTTAAATAAAAAAACATTTTATTATTTATTAAAAAATTAATTATAACGTTATTTATAAAAATTCGATAATTATAAAATAATTTTAAAATATTAAACGATATTTATATTATATCGAAATTATATTTAATTAATAAATTTTTATTTTTATTAAATTTTAAATATAATACTTTTTTTATTATTTTTTTTTAAATTTATAATATTATATCTAAACGAAATAAAAATAACATTATTATTAAAATAACGATTAATATTAATAATATTATAAAATTAATATAATAAAAAAAATAAAACTAAAAATTTCGAAATCGAAAAAAAAAATATACTTTATATATAAATACTTAAAATATTAATAATAATAAATAAAAAATAATTTTAAAATATATATATTATATCGTAATAAATCGTAAAATAATTACTTATAAATCTTTAAAATGTTTTTAAAAATATTTTAAAAAACGTTTTAAAAGTTAATACGAAATAATAAAAAATTTTAATTATTTTAAAAAATAAAAAATCGAAGGAAAAATTACTACAAACTTTATAATCGATCGATAAAATAACCTAAAATTACTTATTTATATTATTACTTTTATAACTTTTAAAATTAATATAATAAATTAACCGCGTATTTTAACGAAATTAAATATATTATTTCGAATTTTCCGCGGAAAATTATCCGGTAAAAATATCTTAAATTTATCGATATAAAATAATATTATTAATAAATTAATTTCAAAATTCGCTATTTTAATTATATGTTTTATATTTAATAATATATTATAATATTTATTAATAATTTACACGTTAATAACTTTAAATTTTATAATATTTTTAAAAATTAAAATTAAAAAATTAACATTTAAATTAAAAAAAATAATAATATTAAATAATAATTATAATTAAATTATTTATTATAATAAAACTTTATTCGTAAATTTATACCTTTATAATAAATTATTAATTTACGATATCGAAGGAAAAACTATATTAATCGAATTATAAAATATCGTTATTTTTCGAATTATTATTAATAAATAATTTAAAAAAATTAAAATTATTAACGTTATTTACTACTTTATATTAATTTATAACCTTATATTAATATTATAATTTATTAAAAAAAAATCGAATTTTTATTTAAATAAAAAATAACGTTTAAAATAAAAAAAAATAAAATTTTTTTAATCGTAATCGAATAAAATAAATTATATATAATAAATTAATAAAATAATATTTTTAATATAATAAATTTTAACATAATATTTTACTTTTATTTTATATTTAATTTATTATTAAAAGTATAATACGAAAAAATAAATTATTTAAATAATTAAAATTTAAAAAATTTAATAAAAATATTTATTAATATTACCTTATAAAAAAAACATTACTTTTATAAAACTTATATATAAAATAAAATACGCGAAAAACCTTATAAAAATATTATACGTCGTAATATTTATTAATTAAAATTATTATATTTAAATGAAATTAATATATTTTTAAAAATTAAAAATTACGAAAAATATAAAAATTAATTAATTATTATTTATAATTATTTATATATAATTTAAATATTATTTATAAAATAATTTAATAATTAATTTATAACTTTTAAAAAAATTTTATATTAATGGGAAAAATTTAAAAAAAAATGTTATATAATTATATTTAATAAATTCGATTTTTATATAAACTTTAAATTTTAATAATTTTACCGATAAAAAAAAATCGCCATTTATTACACCGTTATAAAGTAATATTAATAAAAAAACTTCATTAAAAATATTATCGATAAATTAAAAAATAAAATTCGAACGATAATTATTTAAACCTAAAAAAACGATGTATTAATAAAATATTAACCTATTATAATATAAATAATAATTTATATTATAAATAAATCTTTTAATCGTAAAATAAATAAAATATTTTATAAAATATAATATAATAAATTATTTAATTTAACTTATTTAATAATAATAAAAATCGATAATTATTATTTAAAAAATTTTAAAATTAATATATTTAAAAAACGAATCGTTAATTATAAAATATTCGGTTATAAAAAAATAATATATATAATTATAAAATGTTATATTTAAAAAAAAATATCGTTATTAACGTTAATAACGTAATATTTAAAAAAAACCACTTATATATTTTTATTATAAATTTAAAAAAAAAAAAAAAACGATAAAAATTTAAGTTATTTTTATTATAATCGACATTTATAAAGCGAAAAATAATAGAAACTACTTAAAAATTACCTTATATATTATTAATAAAAAATATCCCGTAAAATACTTCGCATCGATTAAATTTCGAATTAAAATTTATTAAATTTACGGTAAAAAATAACATCTATTTACTCGATATATATTTTTTAACCTTTAATTAAAAACCACGAATAAAATTAAATACATTATAATTCGATTTTTTAATATATTAAAAAAATTCTTTATATTTATCATTAATAAATTATTATAATTTTAAACCCTATATTAAATTAATATAACTTCGAAAATATTAATTAACGGTTTTTTTAACTTTTAATTTTATTATCGTAATTTTAAATATATTTTTATTAACATTTAAAATATAAAAATTTAAAATATATCGTTAAATTATATAAAATATTAAATCGAAATAATAATTATTAATTATAAATATCGAATATAAATCTTTAATAAATAATCGGATATAAATTATATATAACTTATTTATAAAACGAAAACTACTTTTCGAAAAATAAATTTATAAAATTAAAAAAAAATTTAATAATGAAATTATTCGTTATAAAATAAAATAAATAATTTATAATTTTAAATAAATCGAAAAATTAAATTATATCGATACATTCGTTTTAATAATTAAATTTATAAATTATAAAGTTATATTCGTTATAATAATTATTTTAAATTTTAAAATAAAATAAATAAACATTATTATAATTTTTTTATATAAAAATATAAATAAAAATATCTACATCGAATAATTTTTCGAATTCGAAAATAATATAAATAAATATTATAAATTTAATAAAACATTATATAATTTAAAATAAACCCTTCGAATATAATATTAAATATTCGTTATATATTTAAATATTTTAAAATTTATAACATTCGATTTAAATATCGATATATTCGTAAAAAATCACATATATATCGCTATTTACGTTAATAACTTATTAATAATCGATTTTTTAAAAAAAAAATAATTAAAATTAAAATTAAACTCGTTAAAAAATTTAAAATAATCGATTTAAAACTTTATTTATATTACTTAAAAATATTTATTAAACGAAATAAAATTAATAAAAAAATTACCCTAAATTAAAAAATTTACTTAAAAAAAATCATTAAAAATTTAAAATAATAAAAATCGAATTTTAATAATATATTTATAAACGTCGTAAAAATAATTAAACTATTCGATAATTTCGAAGTATTAATATAAAACGTTAAATAATATATTAAAATAATTAATTATTTAATATACGTTATAATAAACATTAAATCGAATATCGTATACGTTATATCGTATTTAAATCGATATATAAAAAACCTTATTTTAATATATATAAAAATTATTAAATAAATGTTAAAATATTTAAAAAAAACCTTAAATTATAAATTTACTTACGAAAATAAATTTAAAAATTTTATAAAATAAATCGATATCGATTACGTCAAATATATATAAATTCGAAAATTAATTTTAAAATATATTTTTAATATCGAAAACGATATTATAAATTAATTTTTAAAACAATAATTTATAATATTTACGTTAATATATAAATTCGAATTTAAAAGTATAATTAACATTATAAAAAAAATCGTTTAATTACGAAAATTATTAAAAAAATTAAATACTTCGAAAAAATTTTTAATTATTATTATAATATAAAATAATAATTAAAAGATATTAATATTAATAAAAAACTTATAATTTTATATTCGAATAAAATATATTAAAACCGACGTTTTTTTCGTTTATAAAAAATAAATTAACGGAAATATTAAATTTAAATATATTTTTATCGAAAAATAAATAATTAATAAATTTATTAAATTATTCCTTAAAAACGCGTTTATTTATTTTAAAGTAACTTTAAACTTTCATTTATAAAATAAATAAAAAAAATTATAAAAAAAACCGTTTTTATAATCGAAAAAATATTTATAAAATACTTATAAAATACTTATAAAATAATTATAAAATATTTATAAAGTATTTATAAAATATTTATAAAACGTTTTTTATAAAATTTATAAATTATTTATAAAATATTTAAATATTTTTTATTAATATAAATAATTTAAAACATTAAATAATTTATATATTTATTTATTATATTATTAATAAAATTCCTATAAATTATTATTTATTAACTACGATTTAATATTTATTAAGTTATTTTTATAATTAATATATTAAAATTCCTTAAATTTTAAACTATAAAAATATATTACTTTCGAAATTTTTAACTATTATTTTTACTTAATTATTATAAAATATATATTAAATATTTTATAATAAAATATATATAATAAATACCTTTTATAAAAAAAATAATTAACTATAAAATTAATTTAAATATTATAATAAAAGATTTTTTAACCTTTTAAAACTTTAATTTAATTATCGATTAAAAAATTTTTTTTATTTTTAATTATTTAATTATTAAAAATATAATCATTTATATTATTTACTTTATTTTATAAACTACCGTTTAATTTTAAAACTTAAAAAACCGAAATAACGACTTTTTTAATATAATTTTAAAAATTTATAATTATTAATAATAATTTTTACGTATACCTATAAACTATATTTTTTTATAATAATTAAAATCGAATTAATTAAATCGAATATATATTAAATTTTTTAATAAAAAATTTATTTAATAACTTTAATAATTTAAATCTAAAATATTAAAAAAATATATTAATTAAATTATTTAATACACTAAATAAACGACTAATAAAAAATAAATAAAAAAATAAAAAATAATATATTTTTATAATCGTTATTATTCGAAATATAAATCTTAAAAAACGAAAAAAACGAATATTAATTTAAGATTACGACCCTATAAAAAACACTTTTAATAAAAAAAAATAAAAGAAAATTTTATAAAATAAATAACGTATTTTTATAAAATATCTACGTATTAAATAATATATAAAAAACGCCGAAATTTAATATAATATAAATAACTTTTATAACGAATAAAATTAATATCTAATATTATTTTTATAAAAAATTTAAAAATAAATTACGTTAAAAAATATAAAATATTAAAATATAAATAATTTATAGTTTTAAAACTATATTAAATTAAAATTTTAAAAATATAAAATTATTTAAAAAAAATTAAAAAATTTAAAAATTATTATAAGGAAATATTACGAAATATTAAAGTTAATTATAAGTATAATTCGAATAAAAATGCTAAAATATAAAGTATTGAAATATAGGATGGTTAAGTAACTACACCTCACATCTATGGCATATATGTAATATCTACATCCTATTTAACTTCTAACTGGTTTTTATTATCTAATATAACGAAATACACACTCATAACCTGTGTCTATTTTCAACACTTTCAGCTTACCGGGATGCGACGACAATTTACATGCGTACTCGAAGACCTTAAGGGCGCTTGGCCAAACCGTCGAGCTTGTACACAGAAATAAATCTATCTAAATGTGGACGGAGTATGATTGATAGTATTGTCGTTGTCGATAACGAAGCGAGGTGTGCCAAGGGCGAAGTTCAGGCCATCCCAAGGACAAGCGCAATGGCGCTCGGGGCCGTTTCCTAGAATGGCGGCGTGTCCCTGAAGATCCTAGATTCCTTGGTGCGAAAGAGGAAAGATGAAAACGTGTTGCCAGATCCCATTGAGATTTGTCTGGGGTCCCTTGTCTGCTAGAGGATTATTTGGCTCTATATAGAATCTCACATAGGGAGCTCATACCTTCGATTACCTTCAATTAAAGAGTATATTTCTTCCCTTTTCAGTCTTCCGAGCAGTCACATCATGAACGAAAATTCGAAAAGTAAGACCAAAATGTGTATTTCTTTGTATAAGCCGCTCCGGCCCGAAGGAGGGGGATTCTTCCCACGTAGAATATGTTTTGTATAGCTCTTGTATAATCCGTGAACACAGGCATCGGGTATAAGGGAAACCCACCCACAAAACGACGCCATTCCCGTTAACACCCCCGGAATCCTATTCACCCCTCCACCCATCCATCCCATTCCCTCTTCAGCCAAAGGAACCTAGTTTAACTTTGCAGGTATATGTGTGTATAGGTATGTATAAAGCAATCCCGGTCGATATTAGAAAAAAATAAAAGTAAAAAATAAAACCAGGGCTTGATTCATGCGCGCCAAGGGAGGCTCCGAAGCTTGTGCTGTATAATTGATACGTGCGCACGCATGCTACATGTACCGTCTATACGAGCCAGGGCAAAAAATAGGCATACAAAATCGCAACGTGATAAACCCCCGAACTCCGTAATTAGATGAAGTAGAGCGAGAAACCGGAGAATGAATAAGGAAAACCAACATAACGTACACTCCGTGCGAGAGGTATTCATAAATTCGTAACAGGTGGACTGTGGTGAGGGGCGAGATAAGGTCATCGGGCCTCTATCTTCGAGTGGTGGGTCGTGAGATCCGCAGTCCAACTGTCGTCGCCGTCGACAATGGCGCCACGCTCGAGTAGCAGGGCCGCCATGTCCGTACGCCCAGCCATCACGGCACGCTGCAACGCCGTGTAGCCCGCGCTATCCCGGCCGTTCACATTAACATCGTAGCGCTGGAGTAGAAGGCGTAATGTGTCGATATGACCTCCGGCCACAGCAAAGTGGAGTAGCGGCGCCGTAGTTTCCGGGAATGAGGTGCTTTGGTGCTGCTGTATATCGCCCATGCTGTCTACAACGCTGCTAGCGGATGTTAAGAATGCTGATGCAAGCGATGAGCTGCTTGGCCTCCCAGCGCCTGATTTCCGGTCTAGCGGTGACCACCCCGCAGGACTATTGAGGTCCGATTCCGGCGACGTCGCGTACGCATTGGTGCCATGCGTAACTCCTTCATCCAAAGAGTAAGCAGATTCTGCATGATACATAGACATATCTTCTGGGGTGCTATACACGTTAAAACTAGCAACCGAGCGGAATTAGCTACCAATTTGCTGGCCGAGAACGGACGATCCTACTTAGAAAAGGTTTACGGAAGGGTAGGGACGCCTGGATAAGGTACCGGCTTACCTCGTAGACACACGGAGTCCGTCATTCGCATCCGCGGCGGTTCCCTGCCCCCACGGCATTGGGCTAGAGCAGCTGGAGGGGTAAATTGGTGGTATGCTGTGACTTCGTAGGTGGTGCTGATGTTGCATGGGCGCAGAGGAGATGTTGGCTGTAACAGCCCGGGCCCGTCGACCCGTACTAGGCAGATCCGACACAACGTCGTTAGAACCGTGGACCTGAGGGAAGTAAGACGCCGCATCAAATCCGAGTGGGGTTTCGCCGTCTGCCGTAAGCCCAAGCCCGCTCAGTTGCTCAGCGCCCGAGGCGTGAGGCCAACTCTGCAGGTAGTCGCTCATCCGCCGCGAACCATTGGGTGTCGTCGCCGACGCAACTCCCGCGTCAATATTCCGGGCGTGCACATCCCCTAGGCCGGACGGGCTCCTCCCACCGGGGGGGAGCTCATGCTCGGGTGGAGGCGTTGTTGAGGGGTCCGCACTCATAGACTGCTGGAGTTGCTGCAGCTGCTTCTTCAGTCTTTCCACCTCCTTAGTTCGATCTCTCATATTGCGTCCTTCACGTCGTTAACCCTGACTGAAATTGTGGTGATAGCCAAAACTCACTGTATGCCCGCTGGGCAAGGCGGTTCTGAATTTTCCTCCGCTCAGCTGCATCGGGCAGATTCCTCCAATCCTCGTCGGGCTTCATCAGATCCACATACGACGTCGTCAGCGGCCGACCGCTACGAGGAGAAGCTGTCCCTGACATGGCGAAAGGTAGTGAGTGATATTGATAGTAATGGCACGGAAACTGTGAGGGAGAATGACGGTCTGAAGGTTGGGAACGGGGACGGTGTTAAATGTGACACGGGCCGTAGACGTCTTTGATATCATTGACTAAAGGGTAAGGACTCGAGGCATCGCGATTCCTAAATACGGACTTGGTGCTGAGCTTAATTAACAGCAGTACTGAATCCAGTAGGATCAGACAGTAGTGCTGATGGATTCCTTGTATCCTAATTTGTCTGAAAAGGTATGGAGTGATGGAAATAAATAGTGTTAGAGAAGATTTGTCGAAGCTACCGAAACCTGGTAACGAGAAAGCAGGCGCCTCCCCCAGTAATGTATCTGAGCTCGGGTAGAGTTCAGCTCATAGGCCAGGACAAGGACTTAGAAACATGACGAAATGGCCGGGTATCCTTGTAGCTGATCAACCCACATAGGTCAGGGATGATTTATGTTGGGGACTGCAAGGTAAATAAGTAAGGTAGTAGGTGGCCAGCCTTTTTCCTTCTGTTACGCGGCTTGATAGGGTTGGTTGAATGAGAACTAGTTATCGAGACCTGCCCGAGAGCCCTTTCCGGACACAACCAGTCCCCCTGTGCGATTTGCAGGCCAGACCGCGGGAGATGTGACTTGCCAAGGCGAATATTCTCTAGCCCTTGACTAACGAACTAGACGAGGTCGAGGAAGAGATTAGCTTGGATGTCAAATGTCCTGCAGATGTAAGTGATGTATTGGGGCAGCTCTCCGCGCACCTCAATCATACGCAGAACACTCAGGGGTAGGAAGGTACATACAACCGTAAGACAATGTGGCTTTGCTCCGCCGCAGAGCTTGGGAGGAAAGGAGAGTGGGAAGAATACACCCCTCCCCCCATCCCCAGCAGAAACCAGTGGCGTGTGCTTTCAAATCTGCACGCATCTTTTTGTGACAAGCTCAAGTCTTCTTTGGCTCAGCGGCACAGCTACCTAAGAGGTCCCTTTTCCTTGGCGTCGATCCTACCATCGTCGACACAAGACCCTGTTACGGCAACTCCATAACCCACCACGTATCTGTGTGTGTCCTGTTGCTGACGTTTCCTGGCCGAAAACCCATTGGTCCTAAGTCAACTAGAGTCGAGATATCCAACACATGACTCGCATTCTGTTATCGTTACAGGTTAAGGGCTCTCTAATGGTAACATTGTCACAATAGCAGGATTGCCGCAAGTTTTTGCGAATCTGGCGCCATAGGTGGATTAACCCCAGCCAACGATGGCATAGGTTTATCATATCATCGGGTTATTTGGTTACCTGCCTTGTATAGTCATTCCGTGTTACTGTTCCTGATCGATAGGACACGAGACACACTGATAGCAGATCTTTCGGGCTGATAACATATATGTGGTGCCCGCCGTCTAGTGGGTGAAGCGCCGCCGTCGACATGTCAAGCGCAAGAATTCAAATCGTTTTGAGACAGGTTGTCTGCACGTCATATGCCATCTGAAGATCAGGCCTTCCTGTTCAAGTTTAGATGGTGGGTTGCGGGCACCATAGGCACCGTGGGCACCACAGGGAAGCCGTATCGGGGTCGGACCGGGGGGGTTCGTCAGTCTACGGGTCTCATTGGACGTCGCTATATGCACCCCTAACAGTGCCCTGTGAGAGCTAAAATCCTCCGCTGTAGTGGCCACCGCCCAGCGGCCGGGGTACGAGGTAGAAGCATACTAGGGTGCGACGAGATAAAGTGCTCTAGCCCACGTTCTCAGGGCAGCGCGCCACCGTTGCGACGGCAATATAATCTCCTACTTGTTTTTCGGAAGGAACTGACGTTACAGAGGGCGTTCGAGACAACCTCGAGTCTATAAGGACTCGCGATAATGAGGAGAATGGCCAGCGGCGAAATGCAACGCAGTTCCCAGTTTCCTTCCGCGGCCGACTGTTATAGCGGGATGTCCTTTAGGTCTAGTTCTCGGCATGGATCGAAAGTGACGTTTGGTAGCTACCGTACATGCACGCCGGTAGTTCTAACTTAGATTGAAAGCAAAGAGCTGCTGGGTAGCAACGAGATGATCGACTCGGGTGCAGCCGAATACAGTCATTGGATCCAACACAGGTTCGGCTTCGGGTTAAGCACGAATACGTAGCAGCGCTTCTGCAGATGCAGCGGATGCACACACCTGTGTACCTAGTATCATCTAAGCGGGCTGGGTTGGGGTCAACTCAGCGAGAAGCGATGAGATGTACGCTGGTTGCGTTCGCCCAGCCCATCCCTAGACAGCGGTGCATCTAGGCTCCGACTATCAGTAAGACAGCCCATCTTATACTCCTCGAAATAAGATCTGCAAACGCAAGGCGCTTCGTCCACTGGATACAAAGGTGGTCTGGGACGCATTTTCCGAGGTACCTACGACCTACTTCATGTCGAAAGGTCCCGCCGGCCGCTCGACCGTTCGACCACCAAACCCCGAGTAACCCAACTGACGGGCCCCGAATCAGCAGTCCATTAGTTACCAACAGGCTGGAAATAGTAAAGTAGTCTCGGCAAAGTGCCAGAAGTAATCAATCTTCAACTCAGAAGCACGGGTGCCGTCCCGGTCGTCTGGAAAACCGGCTGTCGTACGTAGGCACTGACACTGGTCACATATCAAAACGCGGGTTGCCGCCGCTACCGTAGAGTAGCACGTTAGACGTTAGGCGGATCTGCAGCAGGGTCTGATCGGGGTGTAATAAGGTCGGTATATAGAAGAAATCCAGGGTCTCCTTCGAAGAACCGGATGATATGGTAACGGAACCATCTGGGGAAGAGGAAAGTGTATCGTCGTTACAACGGGCTAAAATCAGCCGGGGAATCTCGCCTAAGGTTCGAGAAAGAAAAAAAGAGCTAAATTGTGGCATCGCGCTCCGGACTTAGTTGTGTCGCCGGGATCCTTTGTACCACGCCTTAGGAAACTCTCCCCATGGATATACACATCGCTGTACGTAATCTGGCGGCTCAAGATGGCACTTCCCGTTTTCGGAAGAGATCGCGATGTTCTTATAGAGGCCAAGAGCTAGTGACGACGCCGTACCGCAGCTTGCGGAGAACGCTCACTTACCACAATCGAGACCAGATGGATATCGCAACCCAAGCAGACACCTAGGTATCTCAGGAGTCCAGATGGAAGCGTCGAGCGAAGACTAAGGCAAAGAAACAAGCGAAGATACGGCCGTCTCTTAGTGACGTGCTCTGGACATCGGGGGTTTAACGGGGGTAGGCGCTTGTGAAAGCCCGGTCTCGTATCACCTCATCGCCTCTGCGTTCAAGGACGGATACTGAGTGGCCGGCGCTCGAAGCTCTCGGTCTCGAAGACATACCTTAGGTAGGTGCACAAACATAAGCGGGGGCGGACTAAGCACAGCATCCAGAGGGGACGACGGAGGAAGGTTTTGATCCGGTAACAGCCATATCGGGAAGGGGAAATAGATTTGGGCAAAATGCTGTGACTTTATCATAAGTCCCAAAGAAGAATGCGAAATGGGCTGTAACGAGAAGGTAACGAAGAGAATTGGGTGTGAAGAAATGGGACGGGTAACCCTTGAAATCCTACAGCGTGGCAGGCAAGGAAAAGCAGGTTGATCTTGGCGCCCAGATTTTGATTGGGGGAAGAGAGGAGAAGGAGAAGAAGAAGAAGGGGGAAGAATGGTGGTGGAGGGAAAGGTGGTGATGGTTCTCATTTTTTTTTCCCTCTTTTTCTTTTTAATTTTTGGGGGTAAGGCAGCCTAGACAGGTACCTAGGTACTTGCAAGGATCCTTAAACCTCATACCCCACTCCGCTACCTGGGTACCTATGTACCTAGGTATATACATCGTAACTTCTCTTGCCCTTACCTAAGTCCACCCTATTAGTAAAGTCCCCAAGAAGATACCCTATACTATCCGTGATGCTAGGTACGGTACGTATACGAAGTACTTTACCCATTTCAACGACGCCTAATTGACACTTAGGGGTATCCCTGCACGTTCAATGTATTTGATAAATCTCGACGCGGTGGACCTTGGTACATGGAGTAGGTAATGCCGGGGTGTAACACTCCCCCCTTTTCCCATTCGTCAGAGTATCATTCTCTATACCGACCTTCTGCTACACCTACGTACATCTCTCTATACACTAATCGTATTCTTACCTAAATACATCGGCCTACCTACATTAGCTACCTATATCAGTAGCCTACATGCGTGTCTCGGAGATACGGAAAACATATTATACCACAACTCTCAACGGATAGTAATATTCTAATCGCCGACTTCGCTGCACCATCTCGTGATTTGCCAGCAAGTTACCCGTTACTCATGCTTATAGCCCCCCAACCGAAGTCATGATATCCCCTTCTTTGCGCGATATACTGCTAGTTTCGCCGAGTTTCAAACCATCCGAGTCCAGGATTCACACCCACATAGGCTATAGGTGTGCTATGCAAGTGATTCGAGACGAATCATCTTCCATGTTGTTTTCCTTGGATATCCAGAGCATATCTTAGAGACGACCGCTTGCTACGTCTCCGCTTCATCGCCACGCTAAGCAACGATGCGTCCTTGCTTACGTGTGGCCCAGTGCGAAGCGCGATCGTCTAGTCCGAATACTGTATAAGAGAGATTATCCTGAAATCATAGCAGAACATAGGATATATCCTACAGCTTCCTTAACAATTATCAAATACCTCCCTCAGATTTAGCGCCAACGAGGCTTTAACACGATTCCCGGGCTAGTTCGAACGTATAAGGCCACATTTGGGGGGGTAGGGGTGCGCTGTCTTACAAGCCTCATTGCCGCCAGCTAGGTAGTACAAGTAGCATCTTGCTGAAGCTGTGTCACAGAGATCTGCTTTTTAAAGACGCCACAATCATCATAATAGCACACGCGCCAGGTATCTATATACGCTTAGAATATAGCTAAACAAGAAGATACTATTATATGCGGCCAATACAGACCCAAGCATTATCGAATTCTTCTCACCTTTTAGCAGTTATCATCTCGATAATTAGCGTAGGACTCAGTAATTCAACATCGGATTTAACATCTAACTCCGATAGACAGTTTGCGAGGGTTACACGTCATTTTTTTTCTGACAGCACTTTGGTTTATACGTTTCCGCGAAAATCCTTCCCTCTAGAAAGCCTCTAAGATACACTCCCCTGTTTGGTTTTGAGTCGAATCGGGCTAGATACACAGCGTTTCGAATCTTAAAATGCGTGATGCGGCTACTAAGTACGTCTATTTTAATCCTCCGCCAAGTCACTATGCCTCGGCCTCGAAATTTAAATACTCTTCGGGTAGCGCTACGGTACCGGATCAAAAACCGACAGGCTAGCCGTAGAATGCCGCACGTTCATCACACCAGCTAGACGACTCATCTCACATAACAACAGGGACGACTATTGGAACGACGTGGCTAGGAGGGGCGGGAGCAGCGGGCCGCCCGGGTGCATAACGGCGCTTCCGGGACCGAACTAGCATATGCCGAAAGATTCCTACAATTCCTATTACAACTTCGATCCTCAATTTGCCCCTATCGCCAAAATAACCACAATAACTACAATGTGCGCTCCGTCTACTAGGATGTATATCATCGAGATGATCCTCTTCCGCGAGCTCAGGATTCGGACATAAGAGCAAGCATCGCAAATATATCTTCTTTGAGAATTTTCTTAACATAACATGACCGTAATAATTCAAGAGATCCTCACGTGGAACTTAATATGGGAGAGAATAGCATCCGCAACACATCCTCTGTGCCTGGGATTTGTAGCAGGCTTGGTATGAGACCGGGTAGAACATGTTCCTCTCAGTGCCCCCATGGATTAACCCCCTCATATAGACGGTACCCGGTATCCCCCAAGATCGAATGATCGACACGCTGACAGATGTTTAGGTTATAAACTTTCTTGTACGCCAGTGACCCACGCCTCCTATGCCAGCCACAAACAACGTGAAGTTTCTTCTAGAGCAACGAAAGAGATCGTCCCAATGCGCTCAACGTGAACTTAGTCGCGATGAACTTTAGGATGTTCTCATCTTAACACGTTTTTAGTTCTTAAGATTACTAGTCGAATATATTCTAGCCACGAATCACGCACGCCGCCATAGAATCAGCTAGAAGGATCCCACTTTCAAGTCCCCATACGGTTTCGCGATTAGTCTTACGTGCTTGGCCACTCCCTCCCATGACGTTGACACTTCTGATTCTTCATCTAGATCTCCCACAAGAACAGTCAGTGAGCCTGCTAGGTAGCTCAAAGTATGTCTGGGGAGCAAAGGAGACTACCTGGGTAGAAATGAACATTGATACAAAAAGCAGAGTAAGATAGACGTCAATAAATCTAACAAAAGATGACGTAGGTACCTTGGAGAACACAAAGGAATTCCTCGGTTGGGCGTAGATATGGCACCAGACAATTTGAAGACAATTCCGTTAGTCTTTATAGTAACTATATGATTAGATACCTGTCTAATAATTAGTCCGTATTTAGATTCTAGATTTGATTAAAGATATATATTTTCCCTTACTGAGCTTAACACGCGCCCCCTCCTATATTATGTAGGCATTAAGTATACAATGTCTTTAGGCATATTAGAATTAGGAAGCATGTAACGACCTCCTGCTCACCCCCTTACTCGCTACACATAGTCTGAACATCGGAAGAAGAATCTAAACTATAATTTCAATATCAGCCATAATAATTTTCGATATCGGTAAACGGTTACATTATACAGCAACAGATTCCAGAAACAGGAGCTACCAGTATAGCGTCGGCCAACGGATCCAATTGTAGATGGTATTCAGGTTCATATCAAGATATATACTAGATACGGAAGCTCCTATGCTGTTTCAACATAACCATCAACTTGGCGCATGGAGGTTGACTCAGTATGGTAGTATTCGCGTTACCGATAATCCTTAAATGTGTCTTTTCAAATCGGCATCCGCAAAACTCCAATATAGGCGCGGTGCCCAGGATGCTACCCAGCGCAGGAGACGTTGGCAAGCCATTTTATCAGATGTTCCATTTTGGGCCATCAGGTACCATACCTACAAAAAAGTTTACCTACTCGAAGAAAATTTTCCCGGATATTTCTCTTTTCTCGAGGGAAAAATTCAATAACCGAACGCGATGCCCCTGGACACGACGCCAACAGGCCTTGGAAGCATACATCGGTGTTGGGAGAAGTTCTATGGGATGAATATGATGGGAATCTTAATCGGACTAATGTCGTCCAGACCACCCCCGCGCTTGACCTGTATCTGGGAATAGAGGCAAAGTCTACTCTTATTCTCTCCAAAATGCGCTATATCACGTAGGTATATTGACTTTCCATATACGACTATAGCTCAAAATATTTTGATCTAAAAGATAAAGCAGGCGAGATCGGTTGCACTAAGGATGATCGACGTGGCGTCAAATTACGAGAGAAAGTTACAAGCATTCGATCAAGCTCCAGCTAGACGAATGCTTCCAAGAATTCTTCCATAGGCTCCGTGCATAGAATTAAAATGCAAATTTTAATAGCATAGGGCATATTACTTCCATTGCGGAGGCATGTACGGGGCTGTATCCTAGTTGAGTTAAAACTCCTTTCACCTTCAGAAACTATGAGCCTCATAGAGGCCAGACTAGGGGCGGCTAGCACTAGCTCCCGCGGGAACCAAAGACATAGCAAACTCGGAAATGGTGTGTCCAAACCCCTACTTGTATATGTTCGAGACGTCGCGGGTTCGCTTGCGCTGCTTACTCTGAGCTAAGCGAAGGGGGGGAAGACGACGCTACCAGGCAAAAAGCGCAATGCAAAAGAAGGGGGAAAAAAGACACGGCGTAGCTCTGGAAGGAACGTCAAAAAAGAAACTCGATAGAGCGATTTTAATAGTCATGACTAAACTAATTCGCCTCGTAGGCAATTGTGGCGAAGCTCGAAGCCCGTTGCGGAAGGAGGGAAACGCAAAGCCGAAGCACAGTCGTGATTGGTAACGGAGGCGGCCGATTGGGAGAAGGCCCCCTTTCTTGCTTCTCTCAGAGTGACATCGTCGGAATTAAATCAACGCGCGGAGAGATGAAATACCGACGAGTCTCGCCCGGCTCGCCATGCCTTCTGGTGGACCAATCCTATCAAAGCTACTATGGAAAGAGGCGAGGGAAAAACCTGCTGTAGAGCAAAATGAATCCCAGATCTCCCCGTATGAATACCTCTTGCTCGAAATGCTCCTCCTTTATGCCATTTGTCCAGCCACGAAATAAACCCCAACGGTTCCTTAGAAGACGGATAACGTAGCGACCCAAGGACGCGACGCTCAATATCTGAATGAGATATCTGTATATTGCCACCAGTTAGCAGGCTGCAGGGAGGTTCATCGCGACGAATAGGCAGGTAGTTAGGAAGGTAAGTAGTTAGGTAAAACTGACGCTCAGTATCCGATGGAACTTAAGGTTCGGTTTCCATATCCTCGGGGCGGTTCTCTGCGGCAGAGTCCTCCTGGTTGCCCTCGGACTTGTCATCTACTTGAGAGTCGGCTTGGGTAGCGGATTTAGCCGGCTCGGCTGAGTCCGAGTGCTTCTTCTGTGTACGGCCCACGCGTGCCTTCTTCGGCTTGGGCTTCGCGGTAGCCTCGGCTTCATCTTGACCCTCGCCGTCAGCATCGTCCTCGTTCTTAATCTTGGGCCCCTTGACAGCGCGACGCTTAGGCACGGACTTGGCCGACTTCTGCTTGTCTCCGCCAGAGAAATCTCCATCTCCGTCCTGAAGAGTCTCGCTCGCAAGTGCCTCAGTGCTAGCAGCCGCTTTCTTTGACGTTCGAGGCTTCTTGGTCTTGGGGGCAGCGCTGCCTTCGGTATTAGGACCGTCTGTGGAGGTAGCCGCGCGCTTCTGGCCCTTGGCAGGCGCCTTAGCAGCTTCGCCGTTAGCCTGCTCCTCATTCTCGGAGATAGGAAATTCGTCGATGTATTGTTTACGGAGTTTCTGGAACTGGTGCCTGTAGATGATGTTAAGAAGCATTCAAAACTAACGAGTGAAAGCATCCAAATGAGCCACACTGGTGGCGGAACTAGGCATACTCCATGAAACGCGTTAAACTTACTTCACAGCCGAGAGGGTGTATTTGCCGCCGAACACATTTTGGGCTTTGTCAGCAATGGTCTTCCAGCCCTTGACGGCTAGCTCCCGATTCTCTTCCTGCATAATGAGTAGGAGGAGCTTCGTGTTCTCCTCGAGAGTCCAGGTCTTGACAGACTTGGCAGCGTCGCCGTTCGCCTTAGAGGCAGCGGTAGGGGTCTTGGAAGACATATTTGAGGAACCAGGATGGTCAGAGAACGGTCAGATAGATGAGTCTCTGATCCTGATGACGTTAGTTAACTCCGACGATGAAACAAATATGCGTCCTTGAGAACGAGTCCAGCTACGAAGGAAGAATTAGGGCGAGTGCAGAGGGTCAAATTTGGAGGAGGTATGGAAGGGCACCGGTACCAAACTTGAAAGTTGAAAAAGAAAATGAGACGGATAACTCGGGGAACTATGTTTGTGCCTCGGCCGCGGTCGGTGACTCATGGTACACTGAGAAACATACACTGGGGAAGGAACTTACAAGGCTTCAAGACGCAGGTAGCGTAGGATGTCCTGTGATTGATGCGGCGAACTGGGAGATGGGCAAGCTATGCGGTGGAGGTAACAGTGGTGGCAAGTTAAATCAGAGAGGACGAGAGGACGGGATATCCAGTACCTAGGTACCCTTGCAGATGAACTATCTTAGTAGGTAGTTGAAATGTTCTGACGAGAAGAGAATTTTGTTTTTGGTTGGTGAATGTAAAAAGGGTTGTGGTACCTAGTAGAGAGGTAGGTATACCGCAACTTACGCTCGAAGGAAAGGAACAGCCAGAGCCAATTACAATAGGCATGATATCCTCGGGCGTTCAGTTCACAACTTTGCTGCAACCAATAAAAAACAGATATCGTACGAATGTTTGGTTGCTACTCCCTTTACGTCGGCACCTATGCAACAATACCAGGAGGTGCCTTCCTAGAATCTTTCCCAAAGTCGACCGAGTCATCTGGTTGCCCATCAACACGATCCAGCCGCCCTATCTAACAACTGATCTTTTTTTAAAAAAAAAATTTTTTTTTTCTCCTCTTCAACCTCTCGTTCACTTGCCCTAGGCACGGGTTTACCGTCAAACAACATTCCCACTCCTGGCCAAGCAATCAAGAGAGTATATTCTCGAGCATCCATAAGCACTCTCTATCATCTAACCCCCAACCGCCGCCTTCTTCCCTCCCAAATATTCACAACCAAGCAATCGGGCAAAACCAGTTGATGGTAATCAAGATATTAGAGAAAAAATATTTCTCAAATCTCTTAAATCCGGATTCCTATCGCTTGATACATCCCGAGGTAAGATCCCTTCCAAAAATTTCCCCGTCCACATGACCTTACCGCGACCTTGTTTCGATATCTATCTATATTTTCACGCGTCTTTCGCGCAGCTTCCTAGACTTATCCACATTGGCGAACCTCACCATCTTTGTCCATCCTCCCCACTCATATATCAATTAACATATTCCGCCACTTCATACCATCTCCAACATACAAAGTTGCCCCCCGTTCACACTGTTGATTAGGGCTTCTGAATACCGGATCGACACAACGCACGGATTCCTTCTAGAGCAACAACTCTCTTCGAAGTAAGACTAACTTCCCGCCCCCTATGTTTAGCCCTAGCGTAAATTCTAACGTTTCTGACTGGTTTATAGATGTCTCGCCGCCATCATCGCTCTAATCCTCGCCATCATCGCCATCCTCGGCATAGTAGCTTTCATATCCGTATGCCTCTAATCGCGATTCTTCCCGAGGGTGGTTTTAAATGGCGTTCAAACTACAAGCGTACGCCCATGTTACCGAAAAACGAGGCTCGTAGAGTCAGACGCGCCATGGGAACGGCCGGAAGGCGTTTGGATGAAAATGTCGTTGCGGAATATCTCGCCATGTTCTTCATCAAAGCGAAAGAATTAGTAGCGCTCTGTGGCGAAACGGAACCTCACAAGTTCTGGGACAAAGTTGGTAACAGTTGCATCTGGAGCCGACATCTTTCAGGAAGTAACCTCTACAAACTCTCGCTCTTTATCATTTCAGCACGGCGGCTTTTCCACGACAGGATAGACTTCATAACCGAGTGCCAAGCGGAGGGTAATTATCTTGAAGTGTCTTTGGAACGCAATTTCAACGACGCCAACTACGCAGTCGATGGTTTTACTAATGCAGTCATCGAGACTTACGGATCCAACTCGGAGACCCGAGAGAAGTATTATCCCAAGTGGACAAACATCTCTGATAACGAGTGGACTGAGAGTTCAACGGAGAATTTCCTGGAACTTGCGGCGGGAATGGGTCGACTATCTCTGTTTTCCGGACGTCAGGACACGGAGAATCTCGAGGACAGGGACGGAGACGTCGAAATGGGAGACGCCAAGGAACCTGACGAGGAGACGGAGGAGAACGAGGACATAGAATCCGATATTGAGATCACTGGTGAGCTTAATAATTAGCCTACCGACGAAATTGGAAGCTCGGAAGAGAAAGCACAAATTCATGGTAACTTGATGAGTCTCGCACTCCGAGTTCGCTGTAGCTAGTAGCGGTCTAGCTTAGGACTACCTATTTACTGGAAGGAGTTCCAAGGGCCATGTACCACGGAACACTTCTGGGGAACTAAACGGTTCGGCGCTCAATCACTCGTTGCAAATTAGTATTGCATAATACTCGTACCTTATACTCCAAATTGAACCTTTCAAGGAACCGAAGTAGCTACGCCATGCTCGCCACGTTAATCAGCTACCCATAGGCTTGAGAAACTATGGCTTCTCCCTTTAGTTACTAAGTGACCCGCGAATCTCACTGATCATAATGTTAAGTATACTGGGTGAGTTAAGTAGACGCCTTAGTAATAAGTTTGAGGAGCAGATATTTCGTTACACAATATGAGGGAGATACGCGCCTGTACAGGGCGAGTCCCTGGGTAAATCTTTCAAGTCTGAAGACGGAGATTAATGAGAATATACAGTAGGTATCTAGGTAAACCAACACACCACGGGCACCGCTCTAGGTAGGTACCTAGGTAGTCACAAACGGAAGAGTAGGTGGATAGATACCTACCTAGGTACCTAGGTAAGCAGGAGGCACTTAAGTAACCATCCCCTCAACAACGTGTACAGAATATTTAATAGGAATTATCATGCTGTTCTTCCAACAAGTGGGCCACCTCGGGTCGGTCATTATCCAATTTCTCGGGTCATTTGGTCAAGTGGTTTGACCACCAAATCATCGGCTGCAGACGATGGTTCGATCCGAGGGAAAGGCGAATTTCTCGACCCACGGAATTCCTACACCCCCCAACTAAAACTTGGGTGGGTCATGAGTCGAAATGATTCTCATTGTATTCTTAGCCTTATAAGTCCCATAATCACTCATGACCCCAGGAAATAGTAGGAAGTCCGATTTTTTTAAGTCACCCCATAGGTACGGCTTACCGCACACTACTTACACCTAATCTGAATACATACCTAGACGCGCAAGAAACACACCCACTCGTCCAATCTGTCAATCCTTAATCATCCACATGGTGTTTACGCACATCCTCGTAGAGACCCTGTTCCATTTTACCTAATTTTTGTGTGCTAATTTAGGCGAAATTTGCCCACCCATCCAGATTAGTTCTTTACTCGCTTTATTTACCTACCTCTAGGTATGCGGCGGGTATTCTGAATCGACGTTCTACAACAGAGACGGTTGCGCCAGCCACCCTCCTAATCCGCCAAACGCCTAGAGTACCACCACATAACTACCGACAACCTTCTTTTAAAAATATTTGCCGCAATTATCCTCTAATTCTCACATCAATATGCTTTGAACCGAGAGGTAAGTATAGCATTCAGTTCCCACACCACCAACAACCGCACAACCCCCCATATGCGCGAACCATAATCTAACCATCGAGGAATATGATTATTTGCATTTAACATAAAATCGCCATAGAAGATAAAAATCCATAGTTGTGCAGAATATATATACCTACGTACAAAGTCCATATACAGATCGCCTTCCCTTCCTTTCCCATCCAACCGATCACGACCGACTTCCGTTTCAAAATACACGTCCCAAAGCTTCACCGGCACAATATACACCACCGGTGCTGCGATAACCATACCGGCCGGGGCGCCATCCCAACACGCACACCGTACCGTAGGATGTTTCGCAGCGACCGGCCATCGAGACCGGCGGGGACTTCCCCGGAGACGCGGTGGAAGTCGGGCTCGGAGCCCGAGTGGAGGTGGAAGTGGAACTCGAAGTGGAGCGAGCCGGGAAGCGACGCCTGCTAAAATAGATTGGATTATGTCAGCGGTCCGTCCCCCTATTGTATGCCAAGCCTGACTAATGGTGTGGTTATGTAACGCTTGGCACTTCCATAGAGGCTTACGTAATATTGGGAAAGGGGGATAATGAAAAGGGGTAAAGACGGGAGAGAAAAGGGGGGAGTCAGGAGTCAGGAAAAAAGGGGAATAAAAAAGGCCACGTATCTCTCAGGGTAACGTCGTAGCAGTCAAAGATATATTCAGGCTCCTCTTCATACCCTGATAAAAACTCAACCCATCCTCCCCATTCATCGCGATATACGCGGCCCCCCAGACACTCATCACTACAGAGCCCGCGCTCGCCGCTGCGCGCGACCTGGCGATCCGATATACAAGCACGCGATCCTGCTTGGTATGTTTATGGGCTGAGATGTCTAGGCGTTAAATATGAAACCGATGGTGCTAAACTCCGCCCGGGCTTATATCCGGTTGTTCACAGCCGATTATTGTGCCGTGTTGGAGTACTATACGCGAAGAATGGCGCGTCCGGTACGCTGTGCTGCAGGGGATCCAGAAAGTTCGCGCGAGGATCACACATTAAGGGGACTCCGTGAGAGGATACGTGAGTAGGTGGTGACCGGGACTTGTTGGCGTTGAACCGGATCGAGGTGCACACTCTAAAGTGGCTGTATAGCACGTTGGCAAAGTTGGCCCCGTCCGTGGCGCCGGGGAGCTGGCTAATACTTGGATGTTGCACCCCCGACGGATAGCGGGATATTTTTATTGGAGGCTTGTCGGCGGATGGAGAGGCCGTGCTGGATGCTAGGGCATTGGTGCAGATGGTTGTTAGTCCCGTCGGTCATGCTCTTACAGTCTAGATCGGGGCATGGATTAAGGTGAGCAGCGTGTGTCGTCATCCACCAAGGAGTCCAGGGTAGAATAGACGTATTTCAAGCGCGAAGTTGCTGGCTAGGTTCAGAGGTTCATATGTCCGGGGATAGCTCAGAAGGAGACTACTGGGGAGAATACTAGAAATACATCCATGCCACCGCACTAGTTCCCAGAATTGATTGCAGTGAGGCTATTTCCTCGCGCAGAAAACAGGGTTGCGAAGAATGAGATAATAACGTCAATTTTCGGACCTGCGTGGCACGTAGCTAGCGAAGGTCGATTCGGTTCTTGGCCCTACGTCTGTTAGCGAGCATGGGATGCGTGATGAAGTCAGAAAGTGGTCTCATGAATAGCTGTGTAATAAACAACATTACTCTTTGGCGTTATGCCGAATGTGCTCTGTACTATAAGTGACAGTGAATGTGGCTAGGGGAAGGTAGGAGCGAAACGAGTCATCGAAGAACGGTCGCGAGAACGAACAGAAAAATGTAGAAAGCGGGTTAATGTAGAAAGCGGGTTAGGAGATTAAGATTATGACCCCGCGAAAGAGAGTCTTTGAGGTCGGCGACGTGGCTGTATAAACGATAATGAATTTGGAGCAATACGCATGCTTGTCTATTTCATGAACTACCGGAACTATTCTATAGAGGCAAATCCGTATCCTAACTATGCGCTACTTAGACCCTTACGAGTCGACCACTAAGGTCTGCATCTCTAGTGAATCATCTCCATCGAGACCGGTCCAATACCGTCAACATCTAGGAATGAGTTTCAAGGTCCGATCTGCATCTCGGGAGCCCATCGTCAATATCGTACTAGCCAAACGGGAGCGCGGCTCACGCATTACTATGGGGACGGAAACATCGCATCTTCAGAATATCCAACGGCTGGCCGCATCCTGGCCGATTCGTCCGCTGGGGTAAGCCGTATATAACCCATCGAACTAATATCTTCACGGTTTCAGAACGTCGTCGGCCGTTCCCCATCTCGAAGTCTCATCTCCTCCCGCCCAGTCCTTCTCTACGTAGCCTAACAGCTTCTTCACTTCCGCCACCTTGGCCGAATCGCCCGTATTCTTCCCGATATTATCGCTGATCTTGATCGCAGGGTTTCCGGCCGCGGAGTTCAGCTTGATAACAATGTTAAGCGGCACCGACTTCTTCCCAGTGGTGAGCTGGACGAAATCGTTGGTCAGGAACGTGCCGACACCAAATGTTGGCTGGAAACCCTGCTCTTCGGATATCCGTTTATACTCGATACACTTATCGATATTAAGCGAGTCAGAGAACACAATCGTCTTCTTCTCCTTGATGCCCTGACTCTCATAGAACTCGCGCATTAGTTTGACGAAGCTTTCGGGGTCCCCCGAGTCCTGGCGCACGCCTTCATATGCTTCGGCGTAGGTCCGGGGCGAAGTCGTGGATTTGGTACCCTCGTTTAATAGGGGTATATTCGGAGTATCCGGGAGGTATCTAATCGGCTTGCTAAAAGCCTTCAGAAATTCCGGAGTACCGAACGTGTCCGTTAATGCGATGCCTAACACGCCCTCACCGAAGCAGCCGATCCACCGTCGAAGCGCCTCCTCGGTGGCCCCTAGGTAGTCATCTGAGATGGCCGCGACGCCCATGAACCACTCGTGAGCGACGGTTCCGATGGGCGGTAAGTTGAATCGCATAGCTAGGTGGACGTTACTCGTTCCCGAGAGCTTTCCCGGCAAGCCGCGCTTCTGCGCATCCTTATTCGCTTTCACGAGGCCTCTGAAGACTAACGCTTGGGTGTGGTAATCTCTTCGCCTACGAGTCCCGAATTCGGAGACGATACACCCTTCTTCGAAAAGGCGCATGCCCTTGCCGTACGCCTTCTCTTCTTGGCCATCGTAGTTCCAGTCTGTGTCCATAAATTTGAAGTATGCTTCGGACGTCAGGGCAAGAAGCGGGATTTCGTAAAGGATGGTGTCTACCCATTTGCCGCGGATCTCGATGTGAATGTCGCCTAGCTCATCTTCGGCTCCCGTGTCCGGGCCGATAGGGGTGAAGGTGGGGTTCAATTGTTCTCGGGGCTTGAGACGGAATTCCTTTAAGAAATTTAGGTATTGGGGTGTGAGATACTTGCAGTGTGTCTGCAAGAAGCGCAGTTCCTCGTCAGATAATGAGATGTTGCCCAGCTCTACGAAGAAAATGATGTCAATAGTCAGTAAGGAGGCGCAATTGACCGGGTACGTCAGCAACAAGGCTTACTGCTGATTTGTTCGCAAAGCCATGAGAAAGCCTTGCGCGATAGCTTTTTCTCGGGAGTTCGGTTGGTGAAGGCGTACGTAACGGGCACATCGGTATAGTACTTGAAGACAGCGCATTGCATAGTCAATTTGTACAGATCGGTGTCGAGGAAGGATATGACCCCTTCCGGGAAGGGCGTCGACCAGTCAAAATCCATCCTGGCTATGCGCGGAAAGGACGTTATGAAGTGGGATTGAAAATTCGGGAGATAGTTGAAGTAGTTGAAGTAAGTCGGAGGGACCCGGATTATATGTTTCCACCTCTAACCTTCTTTCCGGGAACTAAATACTAAGTTGGAGACTAGCAGTGGTAGGGAGTATCGTTCTCGGGCTTCTAGGAAAATGATAGATAATGTTTTGCAGAAGGTGTGAGACAGAGTGAGGCATAAACGTCGATTGAGCGTTCCTTGAGAGACTTCGTATTATTTCTCCTATTTCTCCTCTCAACCGAACTGGAAGTCTATATTCACAAATAATTGTTTAAGACGAGGGCGCAGAAATGGCTCAATTCATTGGCTAGCCCTGTATGCCCTGGGTTGACGATATGCGACGTTCAAGTTGCAGGATGCGTCACCCCACCATCACGACCTCAGGTTTGGGTCCTTACGTGCTGCTGGAGTGGGCCCCAGGGAAGGGGAGAAAAAGAAAAGGCGATTAATAACATGGTGGGGTGTTTTATGCTTCGGATCTGCCCGTGACTTCACACGTCTAAGTTCGATAGGGTCAATAGGGTTGTTGAAACTTTTGGTCAAAGTACCTCGTGAAGGGGGGCGGGCAACTTCAGCCACTCAAATGGCGGGATCTCTTCGGGGACCTCCTCGATTAGATGAGTGGAGCCTATTGGCTGATTTCCGTAGGTACCTACCTACTAAGAGCTATTATCTAATCAAGTACGTACCGAAGTTCCAGACTTAACCGGAATGGCGGATATACTAATCTTCCACCTTAACTGAATGGGAATGCCAAAGAGGCCCGAGCTTTCCAAAATCGTGGCCTCAATTGAACCCCGGATTTTTTTTGGAGACGGCTCCTACTAAACGACCACGCTATTCGCAATCCACACGCGACCCAACACTCTACATTTTCCTATCTACCTTCACTTTTCCAGTCCTTTTCAAGCTTCTAGACGATAATCTCTTTGTCACTTCGTTATATCTCGGCCTATCTCTTACCTAATTATCACAATGGTACGTTTATTCCATGACACAGTTCCCGAATCCCAATCTATAGGAGGCCGACCTTATGCTGGATTCGACGAACGACCGAAGCGATTCGATCAACACCGTCATTGATCACCTACTCATTACAATTCAGAATCGCGCTAACATACTCGACGCATTAGTCTTCTCCTCGTTCCGCCTCTCCCGCAAACTCGCCGGCCGCTACTGGTTCGAGCACCGGCCGTCCCTCCTCTCCCGCTCCTCCTGGAGGCGCCCGAACTGCCATCCGACGACGAGCTGCGGCCGACCAGAAGGAGAAGATCGCCAATGCGCGCCCCAGTAGCACCCGCGCCGCGGGTGCTGGGGGAAGCAGCAGCACGATGCTACGTATGTGAAAGGAGTGACCTATGATGTGATGTAATGCGGTGTTGACTCGACCTAGGGCTCTACACGGACGAATCTCCCGGATTGAAAGTTGACCCCGTCGTTGTTTTGGTTCTGTCTCTGGTCTTCATCTTCAGTGTTGTTGCTTTACACGGTACGGCCCACGTCTCCATTTATCGATAACTCGAATACTAATAAGTTCTTTAGTTATTGCTAAGATCACCCGACGATTCTCGAGCTAAATGGGGCATGACGGTTAACTGGCTTAATGAGGGGGGTGCGTAGCGGCTGAGGACGGCGCGGTGATGACCAACCGCGACTCTCTACCGAGACGTACAGAGGGCGATCGACGGAGGCCTGGAATGTTAACATCAGCAGCAATGTTGGACAAACTTCATCCGCCAGTCTAGGATCTAGACCCGAATGCTAGCGGACTGGCCCCTTGTACCATATGAAAATCTAGCAGGATTATGCAAAAAGTTTCTTCGCCTCAAGCAAGATGATATAGGGCGGGTGTTGTACGCAATTACATGAATTTTAGGGAGACACTACGTCTGGAAACATGAGATAATAAGTCATAAGCGTGATCCGATACGCGAGAACGTTATATTAAGTACCTAGGGTCCTTTACGTTACGACGACTCGCATAAGCGGTTAGGTACCAGTTGTAAGTTGGCTCCATCACAACCCAGACCTGTTACTCACGTTTCTAAGCCTGATTATAGGTAGCAAATGTATAATCTATTTCAGTTAATCTGCCTAGTCTGGTTTTCATCCGAGTGCGAATGCGACTCAAAGATTCAATCCTTCTATGATTCGTCTCCTTAGGTTCTAATGAGTGTGAATCCGAGGTACATCTCAGAAGTCAAATTTCTGCCCAACCAATTTCTCACTGATCTCCCACAACTTACGAGCATTCTCTGGGTCACTGGCATACTCATAAGTGGGCGTGATCTGGCAGTCATGCACGTACCCCCCGGACTTATCGTCGAACGCCGGGTCCAGCGCGGCAGCTAGCAGCGGCGCCGCGCCCTGCGACACACTTTTACTCTCCTCCCTGCCGCCCCAGTCGCGGCCCGTGTTCCGAATCGCGACCTCGTCCATGGGCTTGAAATCGTCCTCCGCCAGGTGGTGGGTCAGGCTCGTCGTCCAGATCATGCCGGGGTGCGCCGAGTACGCCTTGACGCCCTTGTCGGCCAGGCGCCGCGCCAGCTCGGCGGAGTACAGGATGTTGGCGGTCTTGGCCTGGGCGTACGCGCTCCAGCCGTCGTACGCCTTGCCCCCGGCGAAGTTGTAGTCGTCGCCGCGGAAGGGGCCGAGGCGGTACACCACGCTGCTCACGTTGACGACGCGCGCGCCGGGCGCCGCGGCGAGCACCTTGCCCATGATCAGGTTCGTCAGCAGGAAGTGGCCGACGTGGTCCGCCGAGAAGGTCAGCTCGATGCCTTGCTTGTCCAGCGTGTACTCCTTGACGTTCATGATCCCGGCGTTGTTGATCACCACGTCGATGCGCGGGATCGACGCGTCGTTGTTGATCTGCGCCGCCGCGGCCCGCACCGAGTCGAAGTCCGTCAGCTCGCAGGTCACGAAGGAGGCTTTGACGTCAGGGTTGATGGCTGCGATCTCCTCCAGCACCGGGTCGCTCTTGGCCTTGTTCCGACCTACGAGGATGAGATGGGCTGGTCCCTCGCGGGCCAGCGTGGTCGCGGTATAGGCACCGAGGCCCTTCGCCGTAGTCCCTGTGATGAGGAATATGCGTCCCTTGATCTTGTCCGCGAAGGCTTTGGCGACCTCCTCGGCCGTCGTACCAAATCCGAATGGAGACATTGTATCGTGTATGAGTCTTTTTTTATAAGTATGAATCTTGCTACTGATTCTGATTCTACCAGTGAGTCGAAGTCGAGATAGGTAGGTAGTTACACAGCATTCTTTATCGGCAATTCAACATTGAGTGCGCTCCCCTCCTTTATACTCATAATTCATCCGCTGCTAGCCATCGGCGATACAACTTCCTCGTCGACGTTGGATTATAAATCGGAATAGTTAGCATCTTCCATCAGAGGTGATGTCTTGGCCTTGTATAATGAGTCCACCTACTGGATCGAATCGCGACAACTCAATTTATCAGCCTCGAGCTCTCCGTAACATCGACATAAATGTAATCGCGAGAGGAAAGCCGTCGTCTCGATTCCGGGACGATTTGCGGCGCGAAGTGCGACTCCGAAACTCCTTTCAAGGTGGGTCTCGCGATGAGATCACCGTACCTCCTGCTTCGTCTCGGCCGGGTTCTGCTGAAAGGAGTTGCGGGATATCGGAAGGGCACTGCAACCCAAGACGGGGTAGCTAAGAGATCCATGGAAAGAACGGAGTTAAGAGTTTAACTCAGGTCTGAAACTACATGTTGGCCCTTTTCTCTCTGTTGGCTCCGTTGCATTTTGTATTCCACAAAATAATGAATCTTTTCTCCGGAACGGAGTCATTCTCATTCGCGTGACTTTACGAGCTCTTCCGTATATATATCAAGCTCTCGTCTCTTCAAGTTCCGGTCAATAGAGAACTTTGAGGAAAATGATATACAATCATCGTCACGCGTATTATGCCGGTATCATCCTTTCCCCCTATTTGCCGTCTAATAATACGTCTCGTAGGGCGATACATCGAATGAACTCCCAAGTCAAGGGTCTCCAGCAAATATCGGTTCATATTCACTTAGGTACATGGAGGGTCTCGAACGCCAGGTTTCATAAAAGATATTCCAGAATTATCTGGGTAGATATGAACGGTTACGCAATGTGATACAAGGCGGTGGCATTATATGTAAGGGTACGTATGTGTTGGTCTCTCCGATTTCCCAATCTTTTCTAATACAACACAGCATCGAGGCTCGCCGACTTCGCTCATTAAATTAACATGACCCTTGATATTGCTTAAAATACTTCATTATCTCCCCCTGAATATTACATGTAAGGAGAAAATGTAAGCTGAAATAGTTGCCGTATCTATGTACTTACCCGGCACAGTCAAAGCGAAAGACTTAAAGCGCTTATCGCCCGAGATGAATTCGATGGTGGAATCCGGATAGTTCCTGGTGTCCGTCATTTGGGCCAGGGTATCGTCCGAAGGTTCTCGGATTGTATTGGCGAGGGATGCGAGCTGAGAACCCGTGCCGCACGAGCAAACAAGAAGTATCGAAGTATCACCGGCATGTGAGTTGTAAGTCCCACAATTCGGGCGGCTTAAGGGAGGGTGGGCATTCGATATTCTCCACACGTGGGCTTGATCATTAGAATGTTACATAATCACTACCTCTGGGGAGCCACTAAGCGGAGACTTAGCTCAACTTAGGTAAGTGTCCAATGAGGCTGATTCGATTAACTCAGCCACGATCCTTTCGTCACCAAATCCAGCTACTCTAGGGCCTTGATTTTTTTTTGTTATGCGCATCTCGCACTCGCTTTCATCGCCCCCACGTCCCCTCGCAGATCCACATCAAATTCACGCTCAACTCATTCCTCTTTCTTTCCGCGTATAGGTACATGTACCTCATGCTACGAGCACTTGGTACCGTCTAGAATTGCGACGATACGAGCCATGGGCCACATTAACCCGTTTAGCTTTGTCCTTTTTCGAGGTTCGTCGCCTTATACGGGACTACGCGCCCATACGTTTTATATAACGCATTCCCCTAACGCCGAAGCCGTTAGTCCCCATATTGAGGCTGATGGGTACCCGAGATTCGCTTCGAATCCGAGAATCGCGACTTCCGTTTACTATGTGTATACCTACCTACCTACTCACATGGGTTACGCATGTATATAGCGTAGTACTCCTAAGTATCCGCTCAAGCGGCCCAAGTCAAAAGTACTTGGACGTATTCGGTGCTAGCGTGGCTCTAGGCCCTCAGAATGTGGCAGCCTGGCCGTCATACCCCGATAAACCTTGTGCTTGGCAATTGCTTGACAACTAATAACGTTTGGATTTGCTACCGGGTATTACCACCGCCTCCCTTCCCTCCCCTGGCGTCTGGAAAGCTTCGAGATCGTTTGTATTTGTACCTTACATGATTTTTATATGACCTTGCCAACGTTCTTGTGCTCCGCCGGACACGTCTCGCCTGATAAAATCTGAGGATATACCACCCGGTCATTTCTTTTTCTTATCCTTCACTCTCCTGTGATACCCAACAGTTTCTAATAATATTTATTTATTTATTTTTTTCCATTGCTTCTTGTGATACCCCTCCTTGGTCCTCCTTTTCCTTGGCGGACGCCAGTCGTCGGATATTCTCCCGCGCTCATTGTGATATTTCGTACCTCATTCCTCATACCATCTTAACTAGGTACCTACCTAATCTAGGTAGATCCGTGACCATGGCGATAATCGATGAGAAGAGTGCTATGAAGGCAGCGGAAGCTGGCGAACGCCCTCAGCTTCCTCCCCGTCAGTCCTTCAGCAATGCCCCGGAGGTTCTGGTGACAGATAACTACAACACCGGTCTTATGTCTACAGACCTCGAGCTTGGAGCAGAAGACGACGTCCTTCCAGCCTATAGCGAACTACATGATCAGTTCTCTCTGCGTCAAGCAGGGTTTGATGCTGGTGCGGCCGTTACAGGTAGGTCCTCGCGCTCCTTAGCTGGTTCTCGACGCCTCTGTAGATGATATGGGTGCCTAACTTGAGGACAGATGATGGTCGGGTCAATATCAACATCAATCAGACAAGCAGGCACCTGGCCGATCTACTAGCACCCACCTTGCGAAATCAGCTAAAGACGAGTGCTGAATCAGCGGCGCAGTCCCCTCTGCCTCCTGCTTACATTCCCCCTAGTTTAGGTGGCCAACCAGGTCAGACTCCCCCGCCCCGGTTGAATGTGGTGATACAGATCGTGGGGTCGCGGGGCGACGTGCAGCCATTCGTCGCCCTCGGGCAGGTCCTGAAAAACACATACGGCCACCGCGTAAGAGTGGCCACTCACGCAACATTCCAGAAGTTTGTCGAAGAGAATGGCCTCGAATTCTTCAATATCGGCGGCGATCCCGCCGAACTCATGGCTTTCATGGTCAAAAATCCGGGGTTGATGCCTGGTATCGATGCGCTAAAGAGCGGAGAGATCACCAAGCGGAGGAAGGGAATCGAAGACATCGTTCTTGGCTGCTGGAGATCATGCATAGAGACGGGGGACGGTCTTGGACCCGCCCCGCACTTCGACCGCCGGCGTAGAGACAATGATGATTCCGACCAAAGCCCAGTCCTGTTGGCTGATAGTTTGGGTCATAAGCCGTTTGTCGCAGACGCCATCATCGCAAACCCTCCGAGTTTCGCACATATACACGTCGCTGAGAAGCTAGGGGTTCCTCTGCACCTGATGTTCACGTAAGTCACCCGAAAATACTTGGGGGAAATCCTCTCTAAATGGTACGTGTCTATTAGCATGCCCTGGTCGCCAACGAGAGCATTCCCGCAACCGTTGGCAAACATCCAATCGTCAAATACGGATCCGGTCACTACGAACTACGTCTCATACGCCCTGGTTGAGATGATGACATGGCAAGGACTCGGAGATGTGATAAATCGTTTTCGTACAAAAGTCCTCGATCTTGAACCTCTCTCCATACTCTGGGCGCCTGCTGTATTAACACGCCTTCGGATCCCTTACACGTATTGCTGGTAGGTCCTAATGAATGTTACGTTAATACGTAACATAGGGTTAATGTGTATATCGCAGGTCTCCGGCTCTTATTCCCAAGCCAAACGACTGGGGTCAACATATCGATGTCGCCGGCTTTTATTTCCTAAATCTTGCGTCATCATACACGCCAGATCCCGAACTAGCTGCATTTCTCGATGCCGGTCCACCCCCGGTTTATATTGGCTTTGGTTCTATCGTTGTCGACGACCCAAACGGCCTGACCCGGATGATATTCGACGCGGTGGCAGAGACGGGAGTCCGAGCACTCGTTTCGAAGGGCTGGGGCGGGTTAGGAGCAGACTCGGTCGGGATACCCGATGGAGTATTCATGCTCGGTAACGTACCCCACGACTGGCTATTCCAGCGTGTAGCCGCCGTCTGCCATCATGGAGGTGCCGGAACCACCGCCGCCGGGATCAACGCTGGTAAACCTACTATCGTCGTACCGTTCTTTGGAGATCAGCCGTTCTGGGGTGCCATGGTTGCGAGAGCTGGTGCTGGGCCAAATACCATCCCATATAAAAAACTCACAGCGAGCGGATTAGCCGAAGCTATCCGAATTGCGCTGAAGCCGGAAACCCAACAACGTGCTCGCGAATTAGGAGAGAAAATACGGGAAGAAAAGGGCACAGACGTTGGAGCCCAGAGCTTCCACAGGCATCTCGACGTTGACAGGTTACGTTGTGCATTGGCCCCTAGTCGAGTTGCTGTCTGGCGTCTTCGGCGGACTCAAGTTCACCTCAGCGCCTTGGCGGCGGCTACTCTCGTGAACAATGGTTACCTACAGTATTCGGATTTGAAATTGTGAATAGCCCCCCTAACTTGCCGTTTCAATATCAGTTTAGCCTTGCTAACCCTTACCTCAGGTTCCGCGCGAAGGAATACAGTACCGAAGACCACCCAACGGACCCTATTTCGGCTTGCACGTCAGCTCTGCTAGGAGATATTGGAACCATTGCCATGTCTGCGGCCGACTTACCCCGCGATATTTTCAAGGCGGCCAAAGGCCCCAAGCCGGCCGAGAAAATTGATGACGATTCAACCACGATTACGAATAACGAGGCTGGAACTAGTACGTTAAGTCTTGCCAGTCAAGCGGGCTCAAAGACGACACTACCGGTTTCAGATGCGGCTAGTATGGCTTCTAACCCGCTCGGTATGAACTCCAATAATGCCAGTCTACCTAACTTGGCACCAATGACATCAGCCGGCTCACGCCATTCGAGGTCGCCGTCCGAATCATCATCTACTCCTCATCAACACCAGCGTCAAGGTAGCGCCTCGACGCAAAAAGCAGGAACAACGTCTCCTAATAACCTAAACGACAATCTCGAGAGAGCCCTTGGCGCTGGCAAGAGCCTTAACAATATCGTGGCGACCGGCATGAAGTCTCCCATGAACTTTGCCTTAGGTCTCGCAAGAGGCTTCAGGAACGCGCCAACTCTATACAACGATGATACCGTTCGTCCCGTGGAGAAAGTCACTGATTTTACCAGCGGCCTCAAAGTTGCCGGCAAGGAGTTCGGCTTGGGTATGTACGACGGCATCACTGGGCTCGTAACTCAACCTATTAGGGGAGCGCAGAAAGACGGTGGGATCGGGCTCTTGAAGGGGTTTGGTAGAGGCATCGGAGGGTTCATGCTGAAGCCTTCAGCAGGTAAGTTACCATGACCAATTATTGTTTCTGTCAAATAAACTTACAGATATACTATAGCTCTATGGTCCATTCCCGCATACACCATGCAGGGCGTGCATGCCGAGATTCGGTCGAGGTTTGCTCAGAGCGCCCAAAAGTACATCATCGCGTCCCGCATTTCTCAAGGCAACATCGACTTTGCCGAGGCATCGCCGGAGGAGCGAGAAGATATTGAGGTGCGGTGGCTTGCTGAGAAGGAGAAGATGAGGGGATTCTACAGCTGGAAGCAGAAAGAAAAAGGGAAAGCCAGAGAGATATCACCCGCCCCGCCGGAGCATGGGGCAGCAATCACGGATCATATCATTGGCAACGAACCGCCTAAGACGGGGTGGCTCCATACGAGACATTTGTCCATCGACGAGCGGAAGAAACTTCAGGAACAGAAAAAAGCGTGGAAAAGAAAGAAGGCGGAAGCAGCATCTACGGGCGGCGCATTCATTGACGAAGAGGTCCGTCCAGGGTCTGGCACTGATGGTACCCGTGAACTAGACGACGAGTTTGAGCGAGCGATTCTAACCGCCGTACGAGAAACTTCTAACGGAAACGCAAGCGAAGATGCTCGGATCGAACAAGCGATTCGATCTAGTGTTAGGGCATTAAGGTCCAGATCAACAACTATTGGATCATTTAACTCAACTACGTCCCAATCTTCTACCGGGCAGGATTCTGGATACTATTCAGACTTCCAACGGCCTTATCCAGCAGATATAAAACAACCATTATCAGCTCCACAGTTACCGCCGCGGGAGTCCCACGATCTAGAGAATATCACCGACGAAGAATACCAGGCCTTGATTGAACAAGCCGTCCAGTTGAGCATTGCCGAACAGCAGAGAAGCGGGATTCAGAGACACGACCTCGACGAAAGCGAGGAGGACGAGGACTTTAAGCGAGCTCTCGAGCGGTCGCAGACGGATAAGAGCGTCAAAGACGAAGATAACGAGAACTACAAAAAGGCGCTCCAAGCCTCGGAGGTGGAGCGTCAAAAAGAGGATAACCCTGATGAAGACGAGGAACTCAGGAAAGCTATCGAAGCCTCCCAGGTAGAGCAGACGCATACGAAGCACGCGGATGACGACGACGAGGAGCTGAGACGCGCCATCGAAGAGTCCGAGCTCGCTCATAAGGAAGAGTTAGCGCGCGCCTCGTCTCTGAAGACGGAGGAGGAGATCGTGATGGAATACGTCAAGAAGCAGAGCCTGGCGGAGGCGGAGTACCGCAGGACTCAGGGGAAGCAAACTGGCGCCGCCTACGACGACGACGAAAATGACGAGGAGCTGAGGCGTGCGCTGGAAGAAAGTATGCGCACGGACACCGGGTTCGGACTGGGCAGTGGAGGCGGCCCGTCACGGTTCTAGATGGTGTGGCGCGAGTGGGAATAGGAGCGGGGATAAGGATGGAAACGAGGACCTACGAAAATGAGAATGCGCGATACATAGATACCTAACATACATATTGATACCCTTTAGCTGGTTAGGAGTAATCGGATTCTGTTTCTTATGATATCTTACTGACTTACAACTAAGCTGCTTGTGTCATCCCTTATCAGCGAGCCGCTTCGATGGTTAAGTGCTCCGACGGCTAAGAATCTCATCGGTCAACCCCACGCTCTAGGTCGGGCTCCGGGGATAGATCCGAGTAGTTCGATCGGATCGGATCGGATAAGATCGGGCTAGATCGGGCCAGATCGAAGCGAAAGCTGCAGGAAACACGGTAGATAGGTAGGTAGGTAGGTAGGTTAGGTGTATTATCATATTCGACAGATAACTTTCTCTTACGCCATATCTCCCGCGTCACTTTTCCTTTCTCATTCTGCATTTCGACGTATAACTCGCAGTTGATAATGTATATGTAGGTAGGTAGATAGGTAGGTTACCTAACCAGGTCTGCCGGCGCTGCGCTGCGCTGTGACAGCGAGCCTCATTAGTCGGGTACTTGCCCCGATGGCGTTGAGGGCGGTAACAACGATAGTAGTCGGTTATGAGTCATAGGTGTGTTCTGGCGTGACCTGCATGTGACGAGGGATCAATCAAGCGGAGGAAACTAAATCTCATTTTTCTTGTTTTGACCCCTCCTCTTCTAGACTCTATCGCCTGTTGTTGTAAATACGAGCACGCTCGAGGCCGAGGGTTCGTAGGATCGATGGCTGTTTGAAGGCCTAGCTATCTGATGTGCTTTGTGAGATTTCTGAACGGCGATGGGCGGTTGGACCAGGGTGGGTGGGTGGGTGGTGATGGAGTCATTGATAGATAGATGGGCTAGGCCAACGATGACGAAATAGGCGTATGATAATGGGTGTATTATAATGGTCTCCGTCGAAGAAAGTCATCGGGGGAAGAAGATCCCGTCGTGTATAAGAATAAGGCGTAAGTCGCCCCTTGGAGAGAGGGCTTAATAGCTGGTTATCACCAAAGATTCGAAGAACACTAGAGCTACTGCTTATTTTATATCAATCATATCAAGATCAAATTCGTCATAGCTATCACAGCCTCTTACAGCAAAAGAACCATGGTTTCTTATAAGAACGAGACGACCGCCGCTGCCGCCGCCGCAGGCAAAGGCGCGAAGGCTTCGCACATCCCGCGTTCTGGCTTCAACGGCGGGGACGGAGTCCCCGTGACGATGAAGGTAGTCCGAAAGGCCGGCAAAGACATCGGAGAGGGTGACATAGTCGAGTTTAAACTGCGTCTTGGTAGGTAACTACCTAACTTACCCGTGTATAGCCTACTTTCGAGTGCTCTTCCTACTCTCCTGTTGATTACCCCTTTAACCACTCATTCGGCAAAACATGTCGCATATATGATGACTCACTAACCACGACACCAACTGCTTCTCATCCTAAAGACCGCGATGAACGCAGCGTCATCGATCCAGCCAACATCCTTGCCGAGCGAACGCGTCATGCGAAGCCCATGCGCGGCACATACTGGGTGCCGGACTACGAGGACGAGACCGAGGATGAGGAGACTGAGGACGAGGAGACTGAGGACGAGGATGAGGACGTGGACGAGGGTGTGGTCGGAGAAGGGCACCAGGATAAAGGTGAGGAGAAAGGCGAGGAGAAGGACAATGACGGAAACAAGGAAGAAGGAAAAGGAAATAACGATCGGGACCCGTTGATGGAAGATGGTATTACTTCTGCGGATGAGAAGACTAATGGCGGATCCGAATAATTGATTTCGATAAATTTTAGGGGGGAGGGGGTTGATGGTTATGAGAGTGCTTAGTTATTGCTAGTATAAGGAATACGCCGTTCGGGCCTCGGAAGATTGCCCTATGGAAGGAAATGAGGATCGGATATCGGTATGCCATTACTGTTTTCGGATCGGCGTTGAATCGGATGAGTAAGGGGGGAAATGGATAGGTTAGTCGGTCGTTTACCCAAAATTAAGTGGCGGTAATGCTAGATGTTAGTTATCGTAAGTGCTTCGTACGAGTGTTAGTGCTTCAAGGTCGTCGGTGCTTAAAAAATGAAGAGGGAATATATACAGTCTCCATCATATGGTACAGCTAACTACATCGCCTGGTCCCGTATTGTACATTACGTTCGTCATATGCTAGGTAGGCAAGAATTCAGCGATAATGCTACGCCTCTAATCTAGTCTGGTCGTCCGGCTCGTCAAACATGTGATACAGCTTGCGTTGCTCTGCGGTGATCTTGGACGGGCTCTTGACCAGCGGGTCCTCGCCCTTGTTGTTTTTTGGGAATGCCGTGACGTCCCTGACGGACTGCACATCGGCTAGCACAGCCACGAGTCGGTCAAGCCCTAAGGCGAACCCGGCGTGCGGCGGACAGCCGGCCCTGAGGGCCTCGAGCAGATGCGAGAACTCGGATATGCCCTCCTCGCTCATCTTGAGGATATCGCGCATGATAAACTCTTGGTATTTTGCAACGTGTATACGACGGCTCCCGCCGCCGACCTCTACGCCGTTGATGACGAGGTCGTAATGGTCAGCCTTCACCGCGAGCGGGCGGGTGGTCAGGAGGGAGAAGTCCAGGGGACTTAAGGGAGCTGTGAAGGGGTGATGGGTTGAGGAGAAACCGGCGGCGCCGCCTTGGCCCGGATTGTCTCCGTTCGGCGTAAAAAGGGGGAACTCCGTAATCCAAGATACCGCAAAGGAGCGGCTCCGAGGGATAAGCCCCGCCTCTACGCCGGCATCATATAGCGCTTTCCGAATTCTTCCTAAGTCGGTAGAGCTCCCAGAGAAACGGTCTTTCCTCCGCGCATGCACAATGACGAAATCGCCGTCTTGAAAATCGTTCCACGGGTCACTATTTTCCCAAAGAGCTCGCAGGGCTCTCTTTCCCAGAGCCGCCATGCCCTTGTCCTCCCTGCCACTGTTGTATATGAATATAGCTGGGGTAAACCCCCGGGTTGGTCCGATCGTGGTGCTGGGGAGTGACTTGAAGAAATCCATGACAAATTTTCGGGTGGCGGGAACAAATCTAGTAAATCGGAACTTGCAAGCCTCAACTATGGGGTCGTCTAGATCTGTAAGCTTTCTGATGAATTCCATGGAAACCTCGGTAGTATCCACAGGGAAGATCTATTCGTGTTAGTAAATAGTATATGGTTACTGTTAAGCGGCTCGACCTACCGGCGAAACATACGGCGGCCGGATGCGTAGGTCGGGTTTATCAGAACCATACCGTGACATCGCGTCCTTGTATGTTATGACATTGAACGAGCTGCGGCCTAGACGAGGATAGTACGACCCCCCACGTAGAGTAGCGAGGTCTTCTTTGGTTTTACCGGTCTTCACGTGCTTGACGTTGACGAGATAATACGCACCATCGACGTTAACTCGCAACCAGTTATCGTTGAGGTAATCGAAAAAGTTTCTTAATAAGCTGCTTACGGTCTTAATCACGAGCGATCCATCAGCGAAGGCCATCTCCAAGTCAAGCTGTGTGAATTCGGGCTGTCTGTCGGCGCGATGGTCCTCGTCGCGGAAACACTTAGCGAATTGGAAGTATTTCGTAATTCCTCCGGCCATAAGCATCTGCTTATACTGCTGCGGGCTCTGAACCAATGCGTAGGCGTATCCCGGACGTCTTGTCGGCACGAGGAATTCCCGGGCGCCTTCCGGGGTCGATTTGAAGAGGACGGGTGTGTCGACTTCTAAAAAGCCGAGACTCTCCAGACGTCTCGTCAACTCTTTTTTTACTCGTTGGCGGAATTTTAATCGACTTTGAAGGAAGGGATCAAATCGCAATTGCAAATGACGTAAATGAGGTGGCCATACGGTGTTCTTAGAGACGGATATATCCTTGGGAAACGGGTTTAGACAATGGATGGCTGATAACTTGAGATCCCACCTCCTCTCGGGTTCCAACGGGCTGCGGCTGTTTAGGCGAGGCAGGGGTTCCCGGATAGTCCCCTTTACAATGACTGGACTATAGGCCGGTATACTCTTCAGGTCCTGGTGGGCGGAGAATGGTATCGATGTGCTGTCTTCCCACTGGGATACAATTTGGATAGAACCTGGAAATTCCGTGCAGGATACATCACAGAAACTTAGGTTGGCGCTCAGGTCTTTCCGTTTCCCAATAAAGCCGTAAATGGTGACTTCTAACCCGGGCTTGAAGCCGATTCCCGGGGTTGGTGGAACTTTCCGCATATTGTTAACTTTATATGAATTAGTGAGAGCCGATTCGGAACGGATGGCCAGCATTTCGTCTTACAATATCGCTCATAGCTAGAAGAATCCTTTTTAGAGCCAATCGGGTAGTCTCTCTCTATAGCAAACGGCTTCACGGGCTCGGATTCCTCAGGTTCAACAGTCGGGGGCTCAGAAGTTGAAGGCTCAGGTGTTGAGGACTCGGATGTGGGAGAATCAGTGGGTTCAGAAGCTTGATCATGAAGGGTCCTTGTGGGCCTCAGTTGAAGAATCGACCGATATCTGTCTGGTAAGGCCTGCCCTTGGATGATTGGAATGCATCTGAGGGCGCTCCTTCGTAAGGAGCTAGAGAGGATCCGAACCATGGGTTTTCATCCGACCCTTTTCGGTCTTAAGGGCGAGACGTATACCGCTGACCAGTGTGTGTGGTGTGCGTGTGCGAGTGAGTGTCAATAAAATAAATATGATTATAATTAATGCGATAAGATAAGATATGGATATGGCCATGCAGTATACTTGATACTTCGTATTTGTACGGATTACGTTAGGTTCTATACGTAGGTACCTAGGTACCTAGGGGCACCGACTACCTTACAAAGATCCGCTGGTTTCAATTATGCGTTTAGTTACAGTATTGAATCTTTAAATTAATAATATTCGACAAATCTTTCCTAAACGTTTTAGATTTTAAATGTTAAGATTTATTAACGTTTATTATTATTTTAATATTTTTTTTTATTTACGCGATTATTTATTTTTTAACGTTTAATTATTTTAAACGTTTAAATTATATAATTTTATTTTTTTTATAAATATATAATCGTAATTTTTTAATTATAAAATTTTTAATATAAATATTTATTAATTTTATTTATTAATTTTAAAAAATAATAATTAATTTTTTCGTTTATATAAAAATAAATAAATAAATAAATTTAATTTTTTTTTTATTTTTAAAAATTATAAAATTAAATTAAATATTAAATAAATTTTTTTTTTAATTTTTAAAGTTTTATTAATTTATTTTTAATTTTTTAATTTTTTAATTTTTTAATTTTTTAACTTTTTAATTTTTTAGTTTTTTAGTTTTTTAATTTTTTAATTTTTTAATTTTTTAATTTTTTAATTTTTTAATTTTATAAATATTATAAATTTATAAATTTATAAAAATAATTTTAATATAAATAATATTTATTTATTTATTTAATATTTTAATAAAATACGTATTTATATATGTTTTTTTTCGTTTTTTTTCGTTTTATTTTTCGTATTTTATATTTTTTTAAATTATATAAATTAAAAAATATAAACGTTTCGATCGTTTTTAAACGATTATTTCGAGTTAAACGTTTCGAAAAAATTATCGATAATTCGATAAGTCGGAAATTTCTAAACGTTTAAGATTTTTTATTGTATAATCACGGTGATTTAACGGTTAATTAAAACCAGCGGATCCTTGTAAAGGTACCTAGGTACCTAGGTGCCCGGGCTTGGCCCCTGGGCTAGCGCGGATAATTGCGGCTCCGCTCCGTCGCAAAAAATTCCACTGCATAGAAAAAGTTCCTGCCGAAATCTTGGGAATCTTTTTTTTCCTTCTTTTTTCTTCATCCTTCCACTTCAAATAAAAGTAAGTCCCTACCGACGGCCGTGTCGTTCTATACCGCAGGAATTCGTGAATATATCACTAACAAGTACTTATTTAGATGATGAAAGCTGCGTGTTTTATATGATGTGTTCCCCCTCTCAAAGCTTCAGAACTCTCCCCTCTGGGGCTTAAGCGGTTCTGCTGCGGCGAAAGGGTGGAATCATGAAATAAGCGTTCGACACACCTCGACCTTGTTTTACATCGGACGCGATACGGCAACTCTGATAAATGTTTGACAGTTTGGAAGGTTACTTTAGGTACTCTTTTATCTCGTTAATCCCCTACTCCCGCCCACTCGTTGGACTCGAATAACTGTATTGTCCCTTGTTTTCTTGGAAGACATCAAGCCACGATCTAGCATATTTCGTTTATGGTGCCCCGGACCTGTCGAGGTCGAAATATATTGATTTACCATCCCTCTTTTGGTCGTTGACGAACGTTCTGGCGTTTCCGCGATTGCGAATGTACGCGCCTTATTGAGTTGTTCGAGTGATACGAGTATTCCTTCTATGGAGTTCAACGGCTACTTAGTGCTTATTCCATACCGATATATTGGTTCCGATATTCTGACCTCAGAGATACGTGCATGACTACCAGGTTCAAATGTAGGTAGGTACATATTTCGGTGCACCGGACTTGAGTTCTATGTTTAATCAGCTGTTTGCATCCGCCTGCATTGGGTGCTATTTACGCTTTGCACGCGCGAAGGCACATGCACGTGTACCTGGGTTTGTACCAAATGTACCTCGCATAATAAGTCAGCTCTGCATCGTAGTACGGCGTGGATATCTCTCCCTGGGTACCTACAATCTACCTAGGTAGGTACCGACTGGTAAGTAAGTAATTAATTAGCTAGGCATGTTATCGATAGGCACGGGGCGGTGGGCTAGGTATTGTACATATGGATGACATGGGGCCTACAAACCTTAAATTACCTAAGATTAGGAGCCTGGGAGCCCGATATCCCGACCGCCGTCTCCCAAATCCGCGGCTGGGTCTCTTTCGCTGGCTCTCTCTTCTAAAACTCCCATTTCTCCAAGTTGCATTTTACGTCGTATAGGACGAGAAACCTCCGACCCAAAGCGACGGGAATATCTCGAGAGTCGATCATTCGCGAATTAGAACTTAAGTACGGAATATACCAGTAGTCATATGGACACAACCGTCTCCCACTCGAAATGGAACAGCCGTAACAAAGCCAAACCCGCCCATGCTCACGAAATACAAGTCTGCTTTGGCTCGTCATTCCGCTCAATTTCATCTGCTACGAACCTGTTCAACCCCCAAGTCGCACCCCCGACCATGGTTGTCGCCTTTGTCCGACATTGACAAACAGTCCTACCAGTCCTGCCAATCCTCCTCCGCGCCCCCTCTTCTCCTTTTTTCTACTCGTCGACAACCACCCCGATAATCCCGGCCGATACCTGGTTCCGAGCGTACGACGCCCGCAAACAGACATACGTCTACCATAGTACATAGTAGCCGAGACTTGGCTTTAACCCCCTGCCAACGGTCGGCATCATGTCCAGCTCCTTCGAGAAATCCGTGAAGGGTGCAACTAAGATTAAGGTTGGTTGTTCCATCCCCCCAGCGAGGCGTAAGGTTAGGTTTTCGTATGACCGTTGACAACATGGTCGGATAGGCCGCTCCGCCGAAAACCAAGTATATCGAGCATATTCTTGTCGCCACGCACGCGGGAGAAGCCGGCGTAGGGGAAGTTTTCCGCGCGCTACAGTTTCGGCTGCGAGATTCAACATGGACCGTAGTGCTCAAGAGCTTGATAACCATCCACTTGATGATCAGAGAAGGCTCGCCCGACGCGACCCTCGCATACCTTGCGAAACATCGAAGCCAGCTAGCCATTAGCTCTTTCACCGATGGTAGGTGGTTTGCCTGTCCTATGCGGACTTGCGCCGCTTGATTACTTGTACTCGAGGCAATATTTCTGATGTAATACGGCAGCCCAAATACAAGGTCGGAATATACGGCACTATGCCGGCTACCTCGCGGAACGCGTGCGCGCATATAGGGATACGAGGGTGGATTGGGTACGAGCCAAGGAGACGCGGCTAGAGAAACTTTCGGTCGAGAAGGGACTGCTCCGGGAAACCGAAGTGGTTCAGCATCAACTTACCGCTCTGCTAAAGTGCGATGTACGCAGTCTGGTTCCCCACCTGATGGAACGGCGCTGACGTTGGCATTTGGCAGGTTCTTGAGGACCCCGAGAACGAAATTACTATAACCGTTTTTCGACTTCTGGTCCTAGACTTGTTATCGCTGTTCCAAGTCTTGAACCAAGCCATGATCAACATTTTGGGTGTGTTTATCAAGACTCGCTAACTGCGGGAATCCGAAGGCTGATGACAGTTAGGGCACTTCTTCGAAATGTCGAAACCGGATGCGGAGAGAGCTTTAGAGATATACCAAAACTTCACGAAGCAAACCGATTATGTAGTGCAATACCTGGCCGTCGCGCGGCAGTGGGAGCCTCATACTAGAGTCGAGGTTCCTAAGCTGAAGCACGCTCCGATCAACCTTCGACGGCAGCTTGAGGAATATCTAAAGGATCCGGACTTCGAAATCCACCGAAGACAGTATCTAGCAGAGCTCGAGGCGAAGAAGAAGGGTGGACCCGGACTGTCTTCGAAAACTGATAAGAGCACCTCAGAATCTAAGGCTGCAGCTGCGAAGTCGAACGGATCGTCCTCGTCGAAACCGCCGCCGCAGGCTACGAAGGGACCGGATCCGGATCTGATCGACTTCTTCGACTCGATAGAGCAGAACCAAACCACGATGGCCGTACACCCGAACCCTCAGCCGCAGGTGGCGCAGGCGAGTCAACTAATGCCGACGGGAAACCCTTGGCCCTCGAGCACCGGCTTTGGGCTACAGCAGACCGGCCAGCTCCAGGACAACGGGTTCGTATCTCAGCCGACCGGATTTCCAACCAACAATACCGCTTTCCAGCAACAGAACATCGGCGCCTTCTCTCAGCAACAGCAAGTCCCGAACCAAATCCAGCCAGCCTTTACCGGTGCTAGTAGTTTCGGCGGGTTCACCCCGCAGTCATCTTTAACAACGGGCAGCTTACCCTCCATACCGCAAGACTCAGCCGCGTCGTTCCAACCTGGGACTTTGTCGCCACCTCTGCAGACGGGACTCCAGCCTGGTCAGCAGATAACTAACCCTTTCAGAGCATCCATGTTGATGGCAAACCCGACCGGAGTGCCTAACAATGCTTTCGCTGCGCCAACTAGCCCGCAGAGCCAAGCCGGGGTTATGAACCGGCAGAGTACTAACCCATTCGCGAGATCGTCCCCTCAAGCCGTCACCCCCTTTTCTAACCCGGCGCCAAGTTCGCCTTTCCAGTCGCAACCGCCGAACCCGGCCCCGGCGCCGTCGATACAAGCGACGGCTACAGGAACCAATCCGTTTGCCAGAAATTTTGGCCAACCCCAAAACCAACCACAGGGCCAGCCGCAACGGCCTCAGACGAGTGGTGGCCTTATGCCGCAACCCACAGGAAGCACAAATCCGTTCCGACAGGGCGCATTTGTGAATCATCAGACGGGAATGGGCTGGCAACACGGGCAGCAGCCGATAGGCGGGGGATTAGATCATTTAGACGCAACACCCGTGTTCCCCCGACCTGCTACTCAAACGCCTTGGCAGCAGTAGAGGTTCCTAAAGCGATACGGGAGAGTTTAATATCAAAGAAAGGGTGAATATAAGGGCGTTATAGCGTCTCGAGATCCTCCCGTTATCACCGAATGCGTAAAACGAGGCGTTATCTTTGGATTTAATGGTTTCCCCTCCCCGTTTAAGCGAAGGATCACCGAGATTGAAGGATGAAGAAGGGTAGAGAACGGGGGGAATTGGGATGAATGAGACTAGTAGAAACGAGCTAAGCTGGTAGCTACTAGTCTCGTCGTCGGACAGCCGCGGAGCATTACTGTACAAGAGATATACGATCTGGAAACCTTTCCAGTGGAAAATGAATCTTTCTTCTCTCCCAAAAGAGGAGAGAGCGATTCTGGGAGGACTGCAAGGAAGAGAAAGCAAAGTGCGAGAGAAGGGCAAGAAAGAAAGAAAGCAAGCAAGCAATTGGCGGATTCGTGGATCGCATTCGTGAGCCTGTATTATTCCCACATGCCCAACTCGTCGTTGTTGGCTTGGTTCGCGTTTTAATAGTTACCTACCTACTACTTACACTACCTACTTCCTAGGCTGTCGCGTAATGGGCGGTTGTATAGCATGGCGCGACTTGGTTCCTTGTTTATCTCGTGTTGTGGATGTGAAGGTGAAAAAGAATGAGCGAGTGAGCGAGAGTCAGCGAGAGTGGGTGCTGACATGTTCCTCAGGGGCGATCAAGACTTTCGGGGGATATCTTTCTTGACCTACCTATCTAGGTACCCATACCGGTGGCCGAATTCATTCCTAATTGGGAGGACTCAAATGTACGGAAGAGAGGTCTGAGACTGGAGGTATCCGTGATATTTACTTCGGGGTATAGACGTGGCAAGGCGAAACTGGAGTTAAATCGAATACATTATCTGTATCTTTATGTTCACCTGGCAGTGGTTTTCATATGTAGGTGTATGGAAGATAGGTAATTAATATTTAAATACCTTCATACTGCATAACCACGACGCAGCGTCTCTACTACATTTTATCTCTTAAGGTATGTAGCTACCTAGGCTAATATGTTAAGCCTCTGCCAGCCAGGGGCTCTACCTTGCCCCGTCCAAGCGTTTCGCTATATGCACCCAACTTTGGATGTCTGTCTGTCTGTCTGTATCTCTGTATGAATCCGTGTCTGTAATTCGAAGCCCTAAAACGCCGCCGCTATGCAAATACAGTAAGAGCAAGTGCAAAAGCCACATATCTAACATGTCCATCCATCCATTCATCCATCCACCCCCCTTTTCTTTCTCCCGTCTAGTTTTCCGGGGTATGTAGGTATGTACCTAGGTTACCTGTGTATGGCTCCGTCTCTAAGCAAATGCCAGTAGTAAAAGTACGGCTAAATGGTAATCGCAACAAGAATCCTCTGCTTGCCGTTATCTCTCTCGACTTTGACCCTCATGGACCGCCGTCTGAATCTCTATGTTCCGTGCAAGTAGGTGGGTAGATAACCCCGTCAACACCGCCCTTAAGAAAACACATCATCGTCCTCATCACTACCCTTCGCCGTCCCCGTCGTACTGCTCCCGCCCGCAGCACCACCTCTCGCGACCGCCTCCGCGGCAGCCGCCGTGCCGATCCTCCTCTGCGCATCGGCCTTCTCGTCCGCGATGTCGACGCCCAAGCCCGCGAAGGCCTCGAACAGGGCGCGGGCCTCGTACTCGTGGGTGTTGTAGCCGGGGACCCTGTGGTCGTCGCGGGCGCGCGCGTCCTCGAGCCAGGGGTTCTCGTACCGGTCGCGCAGCTCGTAGCGCGCCGGCCGCAGGTCCAGGCCCGCGAAGGGGTCGTACGGCCGCGCGTAGTACTCGGCGCTGTCATCGCGCCGCGACTTGTCCTTGAGCCCGCGGATCGAGAGCAGGCTGCTCGCGCCGGCGCCGTTGTTACCGGCCGCGCTGGTGGTGCTGCTCGGGAGCGGGGAGGAGGTAGGGTCGGCGGAGGCGTTGAGCAAGCTCGGGAAGTGGGCGCCCGAGATCTCGGCGACGCGCGCGCGCTTCTTCGCCAGGATGCGCGCTTGGATGTCCGCGGCGGTGCCGGGCTCGCCGCGCGCGAGCGCCTCCATGACCTCGGCGTTGATGGAGGCTTCTTCGGCGCGGACGCGCTCCTCCTCGCGCTGCTCCTCGAGCCGTCTCTGGCGCGCGGCCTCGGCCTCAGCAGCGTCGCGCTGCTTGCGCTGGGACTCGGCCTCGCGGCCGCGCTTCTTGTTCTTCTCGATCTCGTCGCGGTGCTTCTGCTCGTAGGCTAGGAGTTTCTGCTCCGCGCTGCGCTGCTCCGCCTCGCTGCCCTGCACCAGGTCGAACGTCAGGTCCTCCACCTGCTGCAGGTAGTCGTTGTAGTCGCGCAGCGTCTCGAAGTCGTCCTGCGTCATGTTGAAGACGGCCTGCACGCGGCGGCGCACGTCGACCTCGCGCTCGACGTTAAGGTCCTTGAAGAAGGCGGTGCGGAACCCGCGCTGTCGCAGGGTCTTGGTGCATCTGGGGTAGGGACACTGGGCGGGCCCCTTGCTGAAGATGTTGCTGACGCAGTTGGTGCACATCGGGTGGTAGCACTCGGGGTTGATCAGGAACTCCATGTCTTTGTTCAGGTACCGCACGCGCGTACACACGGGACAGATGTCGGTGGGAACTTGGTTGGACGGCTCGGCGGTAGGCCGCGCGGCGGTTGTGGTGGTTGATGCGGGTTTTCGAGACATGGCTGTTTATTTCTATGTATCTCTGCGACGGTGTCGATATTTCTCGTCGAGCTGATATTCGGGTGCCCGGTCGAAGGAGGTGAGTAAAGTGTACGGGAGAGGAGCTGTTAAAGCGGTGGCTGGATGAGAGGGAGGAGCCTGGGTAAACGGTGGTGGTCATTCATTTGGTTGGGTTCTCGTCGCGCAGGAGGCAAGGTGACGTGGAACGATGTCAATCGTATTCGTGGCCAAGGGAAAACCGCCAAGGCAGTCGAGAGGACTCGTGGTGGTGGAAGGGCTGAGGCGTTGAAGCGTTGAAAGGTTGAAAGGTTGAAAGGGAGAGGAAAGAATGTCGGAAGCTTTAAACTTCAATTGGATTTTCGGTATGTAATTGAAATTGTACCTGCGTACTCAAGTACCTATGTACTTGGTAGCCTAGGATTGTGCATCAGCCCGCCTCTGATTGGTCTCCAAGCCCTATGAAAGCCGCAGGGGTGCATTGCCCCACCTGCCCAAATGATTGCCCCTCCATCAAGCTTTTGAGCTTCCTACCTCTTCTTCGCTTGCCTTCGAACTAATTCCGCTCCCGTTCATAATTATACATGTAGCTATCTGCTATTTGGCACATACAACCGAAGAACACACAGACGGCAAAGTAACACCATCAACTCAAAAACATGGCCGATCAAAGTATGTAATTGTGGAAATCCGAAATCAAAACATTACCAAACACACAGCTGACAGCTATCTCTACCGCAGATCCCACCCCGGAGCAAGAAGCCGCCGCCCGCGCCAAGGAGGCCGAGGAACAGGCAGCGCTGCCGTACAAATGGAACCAAACCATCGGCGACCTCGACATCAGCATCACCATCCCCGGCAACCTCAAGGCTCGGGATCTCGTCGTCGAGCTTAAGAGACAGAAGCTGAAGGTCGGCATCAAGGGCCAGGACCCCATCATCGATGTATGTCTACGCTCCACGCCTACAAGACTCCATATATTATAGAAGACGATAGGAGGAACTCTACCCATATACTAACACCCCCTCGCCAGGGTGACCTCCCGCACGCGATCCGCACCGAAGAGTCGACGTGGACGCTGTCGTCCGCGCCGGACGGGACCAAGACGATCGAGATCCACCTGGACAAGGTGAACAAGATGGAGTGGTGGGCGCACGTGGTGACCTCGGCGCCCAAGATCGACGTGACCAAGATCCAGCCCGAGAACTCCAAGCTGAGCGACCTGGACGGCGAGACCCGCACCATGGTCGAGAAGATGATGTACGACCAGCGCCAGAAGGAGCTCGGCCTGCCCACCTCCGACGACCAGAAGAAGGCCGACCTGCTCAAGAAGTTCCAGCAGCAGCACCCCGAGCTCGACTTTAGCAACGCCAAGATGAGTTAAGTTAAGCTGGCAAGAAAAGCAAAACATTAGAAATCCGAAACGTGGGGACAGCACAAGTCTCGGGAGCACGAGAAGACTTCACGGGTAACGATCCGAGACAAATTCGTTTTATTAGCTACATACGCATACACACTTAGTATGGGAGAAAACGGGATGAAATAGGGGCGCGAGATGTGCAGGGTGAAACGAATCGCCAAAACCATGGAAAAGTAAAAAGCCAAGGGTAGCGGCGTCAGAGAGCCCTGCTCCGAATTCGATCTTGGAATCGCCAGTAATGACATAGCAGACGGCGAGCCGCTACGCATCAATTGTCAGATTAATAAGCGTTCCGTCACGGTTAGGTAGCCCGCGGCTACGAATGAGTATGTAGATAAAAGAATTGATGAGCAAAAAAATACCAGAGAAAAATCACTTACGCTGCACACGCGGCTTAGACCTACCTCGTCCGACAACTTCTGTTTTTTTCGTGTAGGTATCCAGAAAGAGTCTTGCAGAATGTTGCCGTAATGGGTTGTGCAATTGATACTACATATGGAGCAAGTAAGTGGCGCTCTAGGCTAACCACCGAAAGCCCAAATCGCCCATGTACTCAATCCCAAGCACGCGATAACCTCTTGGATGACGGCCATTAGTTGTACGATGGAGTGGAAGTCGCACTCGCAAATGAAGTCGAGAACCAATTACGCGATTCAGGGTTAGGTTAGTGCAAAATCTCTCGACTCTCTAGGACTTAGCCAGCCTCGCCGCCTTGAAACGACTCATCCGCTTCGGCCCTCCCTCCTCTTCATCGAGTGGTTGGATGGCGTTTTCGTTCTCTTTCATGAACCCGCCCTGGCGGTGGACGAGCCTATTGCGCATCTTGTAATACTCTTCCGCGGCTTGCTTCTGTAATAGATTTGCGTCGAACTCATCTGGCTCCTTCACCTCTAAAGACGGTTCGTGCTCTGGCACCGAATCCGCCAGGGTCCGACCCTCCGGCCCTGATGGGGTAGGCTTTCCAATAGCGTCCGGTCTCTCCGGCAAAATAGGGGTGCCGTCCAAGGATATTGGCGCCGAGTTGATAGGCACGCCGTTGCTTCTCGTTTTCTTAAATCGAGATACCTTCCTGCTTTGTGTTGATACCGGCTGCGCCGCACCACTACTGCGTTCCATGACGTCGGATAGAGGTTCTGCCTCGGCTTTCTTCGACTCCTTTCGCGATGTTTGCTTTGGAGCTGGGGTTGGGGCTTCAGCGATATCAAGACTCTGGGCGAATCTAACGCTCTTCTTCTCATCTTGCGTGGGCAACAGGTCCTCAGTGTTAGGTGGAATATTCGGTCTACTTTCGGTATCACCGTTTAAACCGTCTCCGCCCTCCCGTCTAATGCTTATACGACCAATACCTTCGACCATCTCTTCGTCGTCGTCAGGCTCTTTATTCTTGCTGAAGTCGTAATTGCTTAGCCGCTCCTTGAGTTCCAGCATTCGCTGTTTCCAATCATCGTCAACAACGAGTTTTGTCTTGCCCCATTCATCTTCATCGTCTTCGTCTTCGTCGTAGTCGCTATAGTCGTCCGTATCGTCCCCTGTAGACCCCTCTTCAAGTTGCAACTCGGCCACGATGGGAGCCATCTCGTACTCCATCGTTTCCTTGTTATATCGAATCATGTCTTCTCTCAGGGACGCATCGTCCGGAGATTCGTCAGCGGGGAAGATAGGATCCGATATCATACTCTGCTGATCTCGGGCCTTCTGAAGTATCTCCTCTAGTCTCTTAGCAGTTTCCGACTGTTCCGGCTCTCGAGCGGGCTTAGTGTCTTCGCTGAACGTCACACCCTTTTTCTTAGATGGGGGCTTCGCTTCCGTCCGCTCTTCGACCCGCGACTCTTTGGGAGGGTCCGAAACATTCTTCGAGTCATGGACATGAGACCCGTTGGGTTGCGCGGGCGGTGGACTTGGGCCATCTTCTGCGGATCCAGATTTGGTGTCTCCTGTCTCGCCAACATCTAGGATGCGGTTGTTCGTAGAAGGGAGATCGGTGATCCCGGCTTTCCTGAGCGCTTCCATGATCTGAGGCTGGCTGTCGCCTGCCGTGCGCAGACTAAAAGATACGACGTTGTCATCATCGTCCAGCTCCTCCATTATCTCGGTAATCGGTAGTCCCTCCTCGTCGGTCGCGTCTGGATTCATAACGATTGTGACGGCAGCTAGTTTATTCTCTGCTTCCCCAAGTTGTTTACCAAGCGTGGTGATGTTCCTCGTGACATAATCTAATCGGTTCGTGAGCGTGCTGATGACCTGCTCGGCTTTCTTCGAGTCCCCCCGGCCGAAGATGTCGCCAAGTTCCTTCTCATTTAATAAGTCGCCTTGGAATTTCTCTCGGATACGTCTCAGGTCCTGTTGACTAGCCGAGGGCGGCAGCGACTCTAGATCGGACCGCAGCGTCTCGTATTCTCGTTTCCATTGTTTCCAATGGTCCAGCGCCTTAGAAAGCCTTTCGACATTTTCCTCCAGCTTTCGCCGATGCCTTTCCAGGTCGAAGAAGCTGTCTTTAGCAGAGGCCATCTTGCAGACCGACGATCGACAACAGTCGTAGGATGAGTGAACGTTAAGAGGAAACCATAAAAATACCTAAGAAAGATTTCTATGGGGGAAAAAATGGGTACCGAAATGTTTTAAGCTAGGCTCCATTAGTCACGTGCCGGAGTAGATGGTTGCAAGCAGATCCATCGACCATATGTACCCAGGTAGAAGGGCGTTAAAATAAATGCTTTAACTACATTAACCTTTAAATTTCTCGTTAACTTTTTCGTTTTTAAAATTTATTAACGTTAAAAAAAAACTTATATATAAAAAACTTATTTATAATGTTATTTATTTATAAATTTTAATTATAATAATATTAATAATATATAACGTTATAATTAATATAATTAATATTATTTAAAATATTTAATTAAAAATTATTTTCGTAAAATAATATAATAACTTTTAATTTTTTTCGAATTTTACGATTATTTTTATAATTATATACCTTTTAATATAATTATTAATATAGTTTTTAATATAATTTTTATAATATTTTTTAATTTTTACGAAAAATTATTTATATTATTTTTCGAAAAATTATCGTAAAAAATTACTTTATATTATTTTTTAAAAAAATCGTCGTAAAAAATTACCTTTATTATTTTTCGAAAAAATTATTATAAAAAACTACTTTTATTATTTTTCGAAAAAATCATTATAATAATTAATTAATTTATATACGTATTATTTTATAATACGTATTTTAAAAAAAAAAATATTTATATATTTTTATTTATATAAAAGAGATTTTTTTTACGGTTTTTTTATTAAATAATTTTTTTTTAAAATAATTTATATAATATTAATTTTATTATATCGCGTTTATTTTTATTATTATTTTTTTATTTTATTTACGTACGTATTTATTAATATTAATTAATATTATTAAAATTAATAATATAAATTAATAAAGTTAAAAAAATTATTATTACGATAATTTTAAAAATTTTATTATAATAATATATATAATATTAATTATATTTTTTTTCGTATATAATAAATTATTATTTTATATCGTTATTTAATTTATTTAAGTTTATATTTTTATATCGTAATTTAAATATTTTATTCGATATATTTTTATTTTTTTTTATATAATTTTTTATTATTATATTATAAAAAATTAAAAGTTCGATTTAAACGTAAATTTATATTAAAAAATTCGATTTAATCGAACGAAATATTAAAAAAAAATTTATTAAATTAATAAGATATATTTTTAATAATTATACGTTTTTTAATTAATAATTTAATTATAAGGTTTTAAAATAAAAAAAAATTAATTTTTAAATCGTTATTAAAAAATAAAAAATAACGTAAATATTATTTTTTTTAAAAAATTTAATTATTATAAATAAAAATAAATTATATATTTATATTATAAAAAATATTTTAAAAAAATATTAAAAATAATTTAAAGGTTTTATAATAGGAAATTTCGCGGTTATATTACGTTAATTTAAAATTATATTAAAATATATATTTATATAAAAAAATATTTATATAAATAAAAATAATGTTAATATAATAAAAATTTTAATTAATTTTATATCGATATATAAATTTTTTAAATAAAATTATAATAAATTAAAATATATTAAACGTAAATAATTTAACGTTTTAATATAAAAAATATCGATGTATTATATCGATAAAAATACGATTTATTTTTTAATATTTATATCGAATTATATTTACGTTACGATATAAAAATAATTAACGATTTTTTATTTTATAACGTTAATATAAATAAGAAATTAAAAAAGGTTAAATTTATAAACGTTAATAATTTCGGTTAAATTATTATTAATTTCGTATTATTAACGTTATAAATTATTTATTTAATAATTATTTTTATTTTTTTTATTATTAATAATTTATTATCGATATTTAATACGTTATTATTTTTTTTATTAAATTAAATTTTTACGACGTAATTTATATTTTAATTTTCGTTTAAATTTTAATAACGAATTTTTTTTTTCGTTATTTTAAATTTTTTAAAGTAATTTTCGTATTTAATTTAAATTTTAAATGTTTAATACGATTATTTTTTTTATTTTTATATTTATTTAATTAAAAGTAATCGTATTTTTTTAAATTATTATTATCGATTTATATTTTATTATTTTAATTTATATTAAATTATAAAAATATAATTAACGATATATTTTTAATTTTATACGAAAAAAATAATTTTAATTTTTATTATTAAAAAATATTTATAAATCTTTTAAATCGTTATCGAATAATTTATATATAATATCGATAGTTTTATTAAATATTATATTAAAAAAAAATTATTATATCGAAAATTACGGTTTTTTTTTTAAATAATTTTATAATTTTTATTAATTAAATCGATTTTTATATTTATATTTATCGAAAATTAATAAAGCGATATTTATTATAACGTTTTTTTTATTCGAATTTTTAACGAAATATATTTTTTTATTATCGTCGATTATTTTAAAAAAATTTAAAATAATAAAAATAATTATATCGAAAAATTTTATAACGTTTTAAAAAATAAATTTCGTTTTTTTTAAACGTATATTATATAATTAAAATATATTAAATTTAATTTTATATCGTATTTTTTATTATTTTTATTAAATAAACGATTATTTATTTTTTATATAATATATTTCGTTATTAATATTTTACGGATATATATTTTATTATAAAACGATATTTTAATATAAAATAAAATAAAATTTAATATTATTACGATTAAATTTCGATTATTTTTTATAATATTAAAATTAAAAAAAAAACGAAAGAAAGTTCGATTTTAAAATATTATAAATAATATTAAATAAATTAATATTATATTAACGTATTTTTAAAAAAAATTTTAAAAGTAAATAATAATTTATTATAATTACGTAACGTATTATTCGTAATATATTTTAATTATAATATATTTTATTTATTTTATTATATTATTTCGAAAAGTTAATTAATAAATTTCGCGCGTTAATTAATATTTTCGAAAATATTAAAAAAATATATTAATTTATAATTAACGACGATAACGACGAAAATTTCGATTAATTTTATATTAAATAAAAGTATTATTATAATAATAAAAACGGTCGATATTAATCGAAAAAAACGACTTAAATTTAAAAATATCGTTATTAAATATATAAAAAAAAAATATTAATTTATTAAATATTTCGAAAACGAATAAAAAAAAATTAAAAAACGTTAACGAATTTAAAAAAATAAAAATAAAGGTAAATATATTACGTTTTTAACGAATTATAAAAATATTAAATAAAAAAATTCGAAATTAAAAAACGACGATTAAAATGTCGTAATTTTCGAAACGAAAAAAATCGATTTTTAATATTAATTAATTACGAAATATTTAATAAATTAAATATATTAATATTAAATTATTTTTTATTATTTTTTTATCGATAAATTAAAAAATAATATTATATTTATTTTAAATCGATATATTAAAAATATTTTTTAAAATATTATTTTCGATATCGACGTAATTAAAATATTTATTATAAAAAAAAATTAATATTAAATTTTTATAAATAATTTTTTCGATCGAAATTTTAAAATAAATAATAATTAAATCGATAAAATTAATATTAAATTCGAAAATAAATTTTTAATCGAATTATTAAATATAATTACGATTAACGTTTTATTCGAATTAATCGATTTTTATATTATAAATTTAAATATTTCGTTTTTTATATATTTAAAAAATATAAATCGATTAAATGTTTATTTAAATAATATTATAAATTAATTAATCGAAAAAAATGATATTATCGTCGTTATTATTTATAAATAAAAATATTTATAATTTTATTTCGATAATACGATTTTTTTTACGGAATTTAAATTACGCCGTATTTATATTTAATTTAGTTATTTTTTTATAATTAAATTATATATTTTTTTAAATAAAATAAATTATAACGTTAATATTAAAAATATTAAAAAAGTTAATAAATTTTATTATTATTATTAAATTAAAAGTAAAGTTTTTTAAAAATTTAAATTTAATTTAAAAAATTTTAATATAAATTTTAATTACGAAATTATCGTTAATATTATATATTTAAACGAATGTTTTATTTTATATATAATCGATGTTATTATAAAGTTTTAAATTATTTATTTTATAAAAATTATTTTTATTAAAAAAATTTAAGATATATTAAAATAATATTAAATTAACATTTATTTCGAATTTTTAAATATTATTATATATAATATCGACACGAATTTCGATAATATCGAATTTCGAAATAAGGTTTATATTATTAAAATTATTTATTATTAAATATTTATTAAAATATATTAATTAATTAATAAAATCGAAAAATATTACGATTTAATTTATAAAACGTACGAAATTATTACCGATAAATTTTAAAGTTTAAATTTACGTATATTTCGATTATAAATAATTATTAAAATAATTAATAATATTATTAATTCGAATAATTTAATATTTATATTTTTTATATTCGACGTTTATTTTAAAATTAATATAAATTTATTTTTTATTTTCGTATAAATTTAAAAAGTATAAATCGTTTAAAAAATAATAACGAAAATTAAAAAAATTAAGGTATAATATTTTATAAAAAATATTTTAAATATACGTAATAATTTTAATATATAAAAAACTTTTTTTATATTATTTTTTATCGATAATAAAATATTTATTTATAAAAAAAAAAAAATAAAAAAGTTTTTATAAAATTATTATAATGTTAAATAAAAATATTATCGTTATTTTTAACGTTTCGAATAAAATATTTACGTTTAAAAATTTTTATATTAAATTATATATTTAATTAAAAAAATTTAATATCGTTTAAAAAATTTAAAATCGAATTATTTACATTAATTTTTAATTTCGATAATTATTAAATTATTTCGAAAAAAAATTTTATATATATCGACGATTTTTTTTTTATTATAAAATTATATATTATTAATAAAAAATAAAAGAATTTTATTTTTATTATTAAATTTCGAACGAATAAAAAAATTATTATATAAAAAAAATTTTACGAAATATTAAATATAAAAAAATTTAATATTTTATTCGAAGAAAATATTTTACGTTTAAAAATTTACGATGTAATTATATATCGAAGTGTTACGATTTTCAAGTTACGAATAATTCGTAAAATTAAAGGTAAAAATATCGTTATATTATATAAAAAATCTCGTTTAATAATTTAAAATTATAATAATTTCGATAAAAAATATATTATAACGTATATATTTATTATTTAAAAGATTAATTAACGTATTATATTAATTTTAACGCTTATATTATATCGAAAAAAAATAAAAATTATAATTCGAAATATTATAATAATTTATATTTAATTTAAAACATCAATATAAAAAATTATTTTTATATATTTATTAATTAAATTTAAAAATAAATATTTTAAAAAAATATTATTATAAATAATTAAATTTTTATATAATTTCGTAAAGTTAAATATTTATTAATTTAAAATTTATTCACGTTATTATTAATAAAAATTACGAATAAAATTATTAATTTTCCACTTTTATTTATTTATAACGGATTTAAATTTATTCGAATTTATTAATTTTTAAACGAATAATATTTTTAATGTCGATATCGAAGATTTTTTAATTATTAAAAATAAAATTTTTAATAAAATTAAAATTAAAATACATTTTTAAAGAATTATAAATTTCGAAATCGAAGATTTTAATAATTTACGTATTATAGTTTACGATAAAAATTTTAATATAACGATTATTTAAAAAAATTAAATTAAAAAATTTAAATTATTAAATGTTAAAATTTTCGATATAATTAAAAAATTTATAAAATAATAAATTCGAAGTATATATATTATTTTTATATATTAATTTAAAGTAATTTTCGATTATTTTACGACGATTTAATATTTTAAATTCGAATTTAAAAAAGTTAAAATTTTTAATATTAAAATTAAATAATAAATAAATAATTAAATACGTAAATTTCGTTATATTAAATTAAATTTTTAAAATTTATATTTTTATATTTTTATTAACGAATTTTTCGTAAATAATAAAAATTTAAATTTATAAATTAAATACGTTATTATTTTAAATAATAAAAGTTTTATCGATTAAAATAATAAAATATAAATTATTAATAATATTATTTATTAATTATTTATTAAATATAAATAAATTATTTATAATATATTTATTAATAAAATTTATAAAATAATTTAAAGTTTTAATATCGATTACGTTATTTATTATATAATTAATATTATTTTAAAACGTTTTTTATTTTTTAAAATTTTTTTATATTATATATTAATTTTTTATTATTATATTAATATTTAATATAAATAAAAAATATTAATAAAAAAATTAATAATTAATTTTATAGTTTTAAAATAATTTTATAAAAATCGAAAAATTAATAATATTTAATAAATATATAAATCGTATAATTTTACGAACGTAATAACGAAAACGTTTTTTAATAAAATTATACGAAATTTATAAAAAAAAAATTAAATTAATTTAAAATTAAAAAAATAAATAAAACGAAAAATTTAATTAATAATTCGTAATTAATTAATTACGAAAAAAAAATAAAGTAAATAATAATTAATTAATTTATATATATATTATTTTATAATACGTATTTTAAAAAAAAAATATTTATATATTTTTATTTATATAAAGGAAATTTTTTTTATAATTTTTTTATTAAATAATTTTTTTTTAAAATAATTTATATAATATTAATTTTATTATATCGCGTTTATTTTTATCGTTATTTTTTTATTTTATTTACGTACGTATTTATTAATACGTTATAAAAAATTATTTTATATTATTTTTCGAAAAAATCGTTATAAATAATTACTTTTATTATTTTTCGATAAAATCGTCGCGAAAAATTATTTTTATTATTTTTCGAAAAATCGTTATAAAAAATTATTTTTATTATTTTTCGATAAAATCGTCGTAAAAAATTACTTTATATTACTTTTCGATAAAATCGTCGTAAATAATTATTCGTATAATTTTTTTATATTTAATTTTAAATATATAATTCGAAAAATTTTTTAAAAAATATTACGAAAAATACATCGAATTAAAATTAAATTTATATAATTAAATTTATATAATTAAATTTATATTTATAATTAAATTTATATAATTTAATTTTTTAAATTAAATTATACGTTAAATTAAAATTAAATTTATATAATTAAATTTATATAATTCGATTTATTTAATTCGATTTATTTAATTCGATTTATTTAATTTAATTTATATAATTAAATTAATTTAATTAAATTAATTTAATTAAATTAATTTAATTAATAAAATCGTTTATTAAAATATAAATAATTTTAAATATAATAATTACGATATATATAATAATTTAATTAAACGATTTAATTAATTAAATAAAAATATAATATAAATTATTATATAAAATATACGCGTAATTAATTAACGTAACGTAATATAACGTAACGTAATATAATACGATATATAATTAATATAACGTAAAAAATATAACTCGTAAATTTTTACGTAATTAATTTTTATTTTTTTTTTCGAATTTTTTTCTTAAAAAAAAAATTCGAAATAATATTTCGAAAAAACTTCGAATATATATAATAATTTAATAAAACGATTTAATTAATTAAATAAAAACGTAATATAAATTATTACGCGAAATATACGCGTAATTAATTAATATAATATAACGTAACGTAATATAATATAATATATAATTAATATAACGTAAAAAATATAATTCGTAAATTTTTACGTAATTAATTTTTACTTTTTTTTTCGAATTTTTTTCTTAAGAAAAAAATTCGAGATAATATCCCGAAAAAACCTCGGGCAATACCAGGTGTGGCTGGTGAAATAGGTGGGTGTGGCTGAGGCATTTATTTTAACGCCCTTCTGCCAGGTACCTAGGTACCTAGGTACCTTTTCGGGCCCAGAGACTTGGAACGAAACCAACGACCACATCCAAAGAAGCAGCATCGGAAGGAAATTACTCGGCCTGATTCACCATTTTAAGCCGAACTGCTACTAGCGCCGTCTCTAGAGCAGCAGTGCACTTACCTCGGAAGTATTATTCCTCCAGGTAAAACAAAAGAGCCCGTATTTCGGTCGGACAATAATGGGCTTTCGGACGAAGGTGGGGCTCGCGCGGGGCATCCGCCGGACTGAGTTATCCCAAAAAGGAAACCATAGTTCGGACCATGGTCCGAGTTAGAGAGACGTAACCGTAGGTAGATACGCCTTCGTTCAAACTCGCTTGGCTAGAATTAGATGCGATTGATGTTGATTCTTGAATCTCCCAATATTCGCTACTCACTTACCCCGCCACACCATAGGACGGCATAGGGCGGTTAGGGCTCCCGTGATTGGCCCCTATTGAGGCAAACCCCCAATACACGTCGAAGAGGTGCGTCCACTCAGGGCCACGTATTAAACGCTGTGGCTTGGTGGGAATATCGTATATTTCCCGTTCACGGAAACGCTTACACCCCAGCTGACCCTAAGGTGATAGGTAACAGCAATAGTTGCCTACAATGACAACTTGGGCCAATGGCTGCTATTGTGGCTGCCTAGCTTGCCTACCTCTTATTCCAGTAAGGCTATATGACAGGAGGCCTCAGAGAACCGCATATTATCCCAACATCAGAGAAACGGGCTTAGCCTTCAGCCTAGAACATAGGCTCAAGAACCAATATTTCTCTTATTACGACTTAACAGAAAGTCTAAATTGAGCCTTACTTTGTTCTCCTTGAATCTTGATACCCTAGTTTCTCCACCGACCCGCGCTATCGGATCAGACTTCTCAGGGGAAATCACATCCTCAACCCTACTCTTAGTACCAACCAACCCAGCACGACTATGGAATCCCCAATACCACAGGCCCGAGTCGTGAACTTCTCTTTCTGCCACGACTCGAATTGCCGTTTTAACAGCAGTTCACACCTCATCGTGAGAAGAAAACTGGTCGGCCTCGCCCCAGGAAACGCCATAGCAATTTCGTACACATGGGGCGAGTTCAGACGGCAAGCCAGGAGAATCGGCCACTTCGAAGACGGATCGGACGCGACTATGGTCTTGGGAGAAGAATGGGTCTCTGGAACCGGATATTCTGACTTCATTCGCACCCTGCGGGACTTATGCCACGCCCCGCCAGGGAGCGAACGCGTCGGACCGGACGAATTCTGCTGGATCGATCAGCTATCTATTAACCAAGACGACGACGAGGACGTGAGGAAGACGCTCGCGAAAATCCCCGACGTCTACCGGAACTTCAACGTGGTGGTGCTTCTACCGGGCGCCATGTGCGAGTGCATCGCAGAAAGGGGTAGACGGACCGGACGCCAAGGCTCGAACCGAACTCCATCCGGCCCTGGAGGCACCGAGTGCTGGAACAACGTCGGTTTCGCGTACTGGTTCCAAAGGCTCTGGACCCGGCAGGAATTACTCTACGCCCGGAATGTGCGAGTGAGATGGACGTCGCTTGAGTCGATGCGCTGCCCGAAGGATGCCTGCGACGGGCTTATATACGGGTTTAATTCGTCGCCGTCCGTGATCAACAGCCTAAACGTGGCTGCAAGGCTTCGATTCTACTCGCGTTTACCACCAACCAACGAGATCGAACAGGGGCAAATGATAGCTGGTCGGCCCTCTTACGCTTATATCCAAATGGGGAGCGAAGCGTTGAGGGCATATCGAGAAGGCTTATTTGGCATGTCCGCATGGAACATCTTCCATCGTACCCGTGAACCGCTCGAGAAAGTACTATCTCGATTCTTACGCGGAGACGAGCTTGTCTCCGAGTCCGACCCCGATATGACAGAGGAAGCCAGGCTTCGAAGATTTCTCCACGTCCTAGAGATTACACCCCTGAACGACAGACGTACCACGCAGAGTCGTGATCTCGTAGTCGCCGTCTGGGTCGACTGCCCTAGATACGTATTACCGCCCGATTACAAGAAGATGGGATTACCCCAGCTGATAGAAGACGCCGTTCGCCAACTCGAGAATAAATGGGGCATATCCCTCGTCACGTCGACTCCGTTAGGGCTTTTCGGCAATCCGAGTTACTCCGGAGGCTGTCTTTGGAGGTCATCGCTCTCCGAACCGGCTGTTAATGCCACCGGCGGAACTATCAATACTATCTGGGGAGCTTACGGTAATCTGGTTTCCGCGATGTATCCGTATAAACTCAATAGTGCCGGGGAGTTACCGATAACACTCAAATCGCCTATAGAACACATAAAACTCCTATCGCGCTCACATCCTATGGACTTCGAGAGCACATTTAACGATATTCCTACTATTGACGTCATTCAGTTCATGGTATGGGTCTGCCAGAATTGGAGCCTCGGGATGTATGAGCGGATGCTGTTCATTCTGGATCGGGAACATGTGGGAAGCAACGCCGGCAAGACAACTACGTCGGCGTTTTATTCTTTTATGGTTTCCCTGGTGGCTGGTTTGAAGGGCATGAAGGAGGTATTTCGCATATCCAACGGGCCAGAACTCTGCAAAGCGCTAGAGGTTCACATGGATAAGAAGACACGAGCCGGGTTCCGGCAAGCCGGAGGCGCTTCTCTGTCGGTGTGGGGTTTAGACGGAGACGGGGATCATCATGAATATATCTACAGAATCGTCTGTGAGATGCTTGGATTAGATATCAAATTCTGCCAGGAGAAGGGCCTTCGTCTAGTAGTAGATTTTGGGTCCGAGGGTATCCCGCCAAGACTTGGTCTTTCCAAGATAAATTATCATCAGGAGTCCGACATATCGACCCTCTCCGTTTGCACACATCCTCCCGGCTCGAATTCAACGAAACCTCTCAAGCACGTTATGTTTGAAGTATCAATCAAGGAGGGATCGCCCCGAGATGGGGTGGAGTGCTCGGACTACCAGTTAGTGGGCATCTGGATCCAACCCAAGACTTACGATGAACGCGGTATACACGGGTATCTACCTACAGATGTGTTATTTACTACGAACTACTAAACCACTACTTAATCAACCGATATTCGGTTGAAGTAATGTCTACATGGCCATTAATACATCGCCGACACCTATACGTCTGGCTGACTCCTAGGAGCTTCACGTCAAGAATAGGAACTTAAAGTTTGGATAATGTCAAAGTATGAGGTCGGAGTTCGCCGAGCCATAGGAAAGAATATAAACTTCAAGAAGTTCAGACTGCCGACTCGAGCTTGATTTAGATTAGAGAAGTGAGATGATAAGAAAGAAGGAACGAGGTTTGGCGGAAACGGAAATATAGGGGCTCATCAGCAGGAGGGCTGCTAAGCACACCTTGAGACCATCCATCGTCGAGTCCGAGGCTTCCTAGACTCCGCTCACCCTATGATGAAGTTCCACCTAATGTTACTACGTAGAAGTTAACACTATCCCACTACAACCCGTGATCTGTGACAAGGGCTTGATGGAAGAGCTTTGGATTCATCAATTTGGTTAAACATTCTCTTAGCCCTAAAAGCCATAATCCCCATTCTTCTTACAAGAATATAATTACTTGGGTACATAACTTCGACCTCGGGCCTGATTTAAGCGCCGTAAAAATATATGTTAGGGGTTAGTACATATGAAATCATAGGCTATGGGTTATTAGCCCTTTATTTATCCAATAACTAAAATAGTCTCTATCCCTTACTTCAAAATGGTATGTGTCGGCTCGTACCCAGCATTAGCACGTATCATATGATCGACACGATCAAAGTGGTTGCGCTTATATAACGTAGCCGTAATAACGGGCCTTCTTATGAGTGGATGGTATTTGAGATCGTCTCCCTTTCCAGGCCGTTCACGTTCAACCGCTTAGGAGGAACAAGCTGTACACCCCTATTTATACGCCTTCAGCCGCTCCATCTTCTTCTCTACAAATGACCCTATCTCTTTGCGTATCTCATCGTCCGGTAACCCCTTTTTATTCATTCCGGAGATTCCCGTGATCAAGGGTATGGACAATACTCTAAGGGATGCACTTTTGGCGGAAAGGGACGAGCGTCTATCGACCGAGTGTTACGTGTGAATGTATTCTAACTTGGCAGCATTCCATAACTACCTACCCTACCTTTACAACCATTTCATGGACATCGTTCAGCCAGTCAAATCACAATGGAAGAGTTTTCATCTACGCAAGTTTTTGAGCATGAACTCTCACTTGGAGAGCGGATGGTAATATTATATCCTTCTCGCGCCATATTATAGTTTGATATAGAGCTAACTCCCGGTAGCAAATAGAGCCTATCGTAACAAGCTCAGGATGTATCGAGCTCCTCCCTTGCCGCACTCGCGTTAAAAAATATATCGTTAAGGACATGCCTAAATTCTGGCGCTCGCAACAGCGGGACCAGCTCAAGCGTGAGATCGATACTTACACGCACCTCCCACCACACCCCCGCCTCATACGCATGCTCAGCTACAACAAGGATGGCGATGATACCTCACTTACTCTGGAGTATATGCCTAACGGGTCTCTTGCCGCATACCTCAGGAATAATGCGGCGACCGTGACGGCCGAGCTCCGCGCTCGGTGGGCCCTCCAGGCAGCGCAAGGCGTAGCACTGCTTCATGCTCACGGCGTCATCCACGCCGACCTGAAGCCGACAAATATGCTACTAGACAGCGGCCTAGGGCTCCGCATAGCGGACTTCTCGGGCTGCTCGCTCCTCGGGAAGCCGCCCTATAATCTCGAGAGCGGTCCGTTCTATATGCCGGCGGACTGGAGGGAGCATAGTGAGCTTCCCTGCAATGTGACGACGGACATATTCGCCCTCGGATCATGCATCTTCCAGATCGCCACGGGGAAGAAGCCGTACGAGGGCCTTGAGGATGACGATATAGAGAAGAAGTTTGCGAATCGGGCGTTTCCGGGGTTGGAGGGCATCCTGTTCGCGGAGGTCATTCGCAGTTGCTGGCTTAGTGAGTTTGAATCCGCCGAGGCGGTCCTACAGGCGCTGAGTATAGAGGCGCGGGATATACTGGGAGATTCCGAATTTCCTTCCAAAGCGCTAGGATGAGAGGTTTGTGCGATGATAGCAGGTACATAGAGGGCATATCGGCCGTCATCGCCAAGACATGTAAATGAGACGAGGTACGAGTTATTAGATATATTAGTTATTACTTTTAAAGGCCTTTGGCCTCGCCGAAACTAGTGCTTGATCAATACCTACATCGTACCGGACTCGATACGTCTCGTCTTCTAGTAAGTTCCCACTGTTGCAAGATTCGGATCTTTAAACGTGCCAGCATTCGTTGAAGAGTAGCCAGGCTGAATCCCGTATTATTATCCGCGATAGTGATAAATCGGTGCGAGATAGTGGCTTCGAGCTTCTTCGCTATGTCCCTTGACAAGGCTTCGATAGCATTATATCTGTTAATAGGAATACAGATAGAAATTTGTTTGCGACCAGGTTCAGTCACTTACGATGTGGTAACCGCTTTTGACATGGTGATATTCTGGGTCTCCTGGGTCTCCTTGAGCGCCATTCGCTGCTTTGGCTCCTCCGCTTTGGTATCGTCGGCTCCAACGCTGTTTCTACGCAGAGAGAAGTACGCTACACAGCCGAAGTCGGCTGTCTCGCTTTGTGTCTTCGATTCCACCAGCATTCCGCCGGCGGCGATGGCTTCCCGCACCGCCTTAGCCTTAGTCAAGTAAAGGACTTTACTACCCGCTATCTCCACCACAGAATTATGCCACGGGGTTGGAATATGCAGCAAGTCGACAGAGTTCGTAAGACCCCCGCTTGGCAAGAGCGATTCCACAGCTCGGACGAATGCTGTGTCGAAAAGCCGAATTCCAAACTTAGGCCCCGAATTGCTGTGTCTAGAGAACGCGAATTGTCAGCTTCGTTCCTTCACCCTAGACTTAGGTAACCTACGCGTGAATAGACAGCCGAATATGGTTAGGGAAAAGCATTTCCACCAGGTTGGAATACGCTTGATTCCTCTAAGTCGATTATGTTAGCGAATCCTTCAATTCCTCGCATATCTAAGTTGAAGGATCAAGCCAGAAGATCGTCCTTACCATAATCATCTCAAATGCTATTTTGGCCGAGAGCTTCTTCTGCTTCGAGCGACTTATGGCTTGGGTGTACGGATTGTGCTCCAGATCCTCAAGCATGAACCGCGCGAACCCGCGATATAATGCCAAGGCCGCGGTTTCCTGGGAATCTATTCGAGCCCTTAATACCGTCCTCTGGGACTGGAACCCGGCCATTAAGATACGCCGGCAGAGCTCTGCTTCGACTGTTACCCGCGTCTGCAAATAATTGCCGACAGGTGGAATACCGGCTTCCGTGAAATTCGCTAGTTTGTCTAGGCTATTATACGCCTCCAACTCGAAGAGGTCAATAAGGGATTTGAAACCCACTCGATCCATATTACCTCTTCGAGTACCAATAGCTCGGTTCATTTCGACCAACTTCTCACCGTACGAGTCCACATCCTGATCATCAACACCAACTACATGATTAGAAACATCCAACCACCGAAGGGCGTAAGGGGACTTACTACAATCGCTAAAAACATGCCCGTCACTTATGATCCAGAGTTTTGCGCCAGCGGCATAGATCTTCTCGACAGCTTCGATGAAGCCATGTAGATGTTCCAGGGCTAGCTGCTCACCTCGATCAGGATCTTTACCCGTGACCTTATCCGTGTTGGATGACTTGCAGGGGAAGGCGGGCAAGCAAAACTCGATCTTCCGCCCCTGGGATGAGAAATGGCGGACGCGTTCCGTAAAGTAGGCTCGCCCAGAGTCTAACCATAGATCATTCTGGCCCTGATACCGAAGGTACGTGTCAAACAGAGACGCTATGTTTTCCGTAACCGTCTCACAACAAATTTCCCGGGGGTTGGAGTTGCTGGCAGGTTGATAGCTGATAGCGGGGTCGGCTTGACCTAGGATTAGGTGAACGAAGAACGCATCGAGTTCCCTACCAGCACTCGTGAGGCCGGCTAGGTCGTCGACGATAATTCCTATGGAAGACTCATTCGAAGCATGAAGCGACTCGTATAGTCGTAAACCTCGCAGATCCCCGTCGAGTTCAGCTCCATAATAAGGCGCATCTTCCACGTCGACCGCACTATTCCGTGCCCGGAGGTAGACGTTAATGGAGTACCAGTGTTCGCGGACTCTATTCGCTTCCGGGCCAGTACAATATAGTAGGGTACCTTTCCGATCGCGAGTAAATGTGGCCCGATGTCGATAATATATCGACTTCTCTTCGTGAGGGAACTCCATGGTAAAACTTCTCTGCGATTATCATCGACTGGTCCCACGGCACGCATCGTGGTAGGAGGATGCGACTCTAGGGACGGAACGCCGACAACATCGCGGGGGGGCGGAATACATATTTGAAAGATATCGTGCTTGGATTCCATACCCAAGCAGATACTCTATCACCATATCAAGAAGGCCGAGAATCTACGGATCCGTAAGTAGTATTCATTTTCCAGAGCTAGGAAGAATTAACACGCCCAGACCCATATCGGGGCGGTGTTATAAAATTATCAACGCATTAGCAAGATGGTGCGACGTCCTCTGCACGGATGCCGCTGCGATATAGGAGAAATCAGAGAGCTACCCAATTTTACACAGCCGAAGGCTCCAAAACCATCAGACGATAACATATGCCAAGCCGCCGCGATAAATGTTTGCGTGCGTCGTTCCCACTAGTACACAGCAAAACAGAGGCTTGTCGTAGAACTCTGCATGAGATAGGGTCTTATACGAGCCCACTCCGACGAAGCAAGTACCCGACTCAAGTACTTAATCCCGAAGTGGCAATCCAGGTATAGTGAGACGGCGTGAGGTAATATGAGGTAAATACGCAAGCCCCTTCGGGAAAAGGGGCAGGGGTAGGGATGGGTCTATCCGTCCTGTCGGGTCGGTTAGCAGGTCGCCAACGCGGCTATTCCGTCCTTCTGCCTCCAATTCCCCGTTAATGAGCATAAACCATATTCACACACTAGTGTTATCCTTTTTTTTCTTTTTCTCCCTCCGATTCCGCAGAAAATATGTCTATCGTTCAAAGCATGCTAAGGACGGCTTCCTAGTAAAGGGCCAAATCGCTACGTAGATAGCCGGGTAATCTACCTACGCGCAAACAACGCGCCGTTATCCGCAGCCGGAGCTCCGATTAAACTCACGGCATATTGGTAATTATCACATATAGACCACTGAGTATGGCATATCGGCCCCGGTGCCCCAACATGATATATAGGCGTTATTTCACGGGCTATGCCGGAGCAAAATAATATTTCCGGGGCTGAGAGTTCGCTAGTAGCTCCATATATAGGTAGTAACGGAAGCCGTCGATTCACGATAACATCCTAGAGCGCGCCCGAGGCCGTTTAGCACGATAGGCGACTCCACGCGACCATGTCCTACGGAAGATAAGGTTGAGTCCAGCGGAGCCGATAATAATCCCCAATAGGGTCCGAAAATAAGCACACGCCATACCCGTTCGTATATCTACTCACAAGAATATCATACCCAAAATATCTACCTACGGAGGTAAGCGGATCCCAAACTTTTGAAATTCATACCTTCTTAGCGGGCCGATTGTGTCATTGTTACATATATCGATCTGCAACGTTAACCAGGTTGCGGGTTCGATACCTACCTTATTTACTCAGTAGCTATTTCTATAGATAGCTATGTGATCCCCGGCGCGAAGTTTGGTATATATTAAACCAAAAAGTCTGTTACGCATAAGATTAACAAGGGATAAAATAGAGAGATGTCTCGACCGAGGCTACGGTACTAGCGCTTCCAATATGCCAACACAAGCCTAAGTAATACGAATTCCGATCCTCGGACGAGTTAACTTCGGCCGCTCGAATCTTTAATTTTTCATGCTATCTTTCGACCCGGACAGTTGATCTTAGAATTCCGGCTAATGGAATAGGTTATACGACGATGCCCGCCACGCCGATGTCCCGTATCGGCGATATACTTAATAACTATAAACAGAAAGAAAAGTAGAAGAGAAGTAAAGAAAAGTGGCAGAGGCACTAAGGCTTTTAATATTTATAATGCTGTAATTGTTATGTCACTGGATACCTACCTGCGCAGGAGGGTCGAACCCCTTTCCTCCCTACCCAAATACCTGAACAGCCTGGTAGATAGGTACGTATGAATAACTCCTCTCATGAGGTTGATCTATTTATTCAGGATATACACTAGCTATACGAGGTAGATAACTTGTAGGTATATGCGTTATACGTATGTGGGTTCAATAGGTATCCAACCCAGACCTACCTCCCTACCTCCCTACCTCCTGTATATACTATGTATATATAGGTATGTATACACCCGACTCCATCCCAGACTTACCTCATACAGATAGATAGCCAAGCAATCACAAATCAGATCAACCCACCCCCTCCCCACTTTCGGGTGAACTCATACAATCCACATGGGAATTAAAGAGCCTAACTCTCCCAGTACGAAGAAGACGCCTTAGGCAGCCCAGACGGCCTAGGGCCCTCAGCGGACATCCGCGCGGGCGGCGTAGGCGTAGGCTCCAGCGATGACGGGTCGCGGGGTAGCTCGCGCAAGCTCCTGCTGCGCGATAGGCCGACGCGTCTGATCTCCTTGCCGCCGACGAGCGCGCGGGGCCGGGTGTCGCGCACGCTCTGGGATTTGCGGGGCAGGAAGGCCGAGAAGGTGGTGCCGTTGTCTCTGTCTTTGCCCTTCTCTTTGCCTTTGTCCTTGTTGTTCTCCTTCGCCTTCTCCTTTCCCTTATCCTTGCCCTCACCCTTATCTTTTTCCTTCTCCTTACCCGTACTCTTCTCTTTCCCCTTACCCTTGTCTTCCCCCTTTCCCTTCTCCTCCCCCGCGCCCTTCTCCTTAGCAGGTTTCTGTGGCTGCGGCTGCTCATCCCGTTCCTCCTTGCTAGTCCCGGGCCGAGACCCCGAGGCATTACTCTCCGCTCTATTGCTCAACGTCGGCGACGACTCGCCGGGCTTAAGGGTGTACATGCTCTTGCTATTCGCCAGCGTGCGCATGCCCTCAAACATGCCCGGCTGGCGCGTAATCACACCACCCTCCACCGTAGAGCCCACGCCCGTCATGCTCGGCGCGCCGAACTCTCTCAGTATGGCGTTATGCTCGCGCAGCTCCTCCTCGGCGTTGCGCCTCGCCAGCACAGCCGCGACGTCGATGCCCGCGGCCGCCATCTCCGCGCGCGCGTTATCGTACCTCTTCGTGAACGCGTCCCAGAACTCGGCGGCCAGCAGCGTCGGCAGGAGCCTCGGCTCGAGCCTGTGCCGGGTCTGCGCGGCCTTGGTCAGGAGCCAGAAGACGTCGTCGGCGATGACCCTCAGCGCCTGCTCGCTCTTCCTGGCCGCGTCCCCCCTGCCCTCGTCGCGGTCCCTGACGAAGCGCCGGTGGTGGTCGACGAACCCGGCCGCGGCGTGGTCGAGCTGGCTCGCGAGCCCGAGGATCCAGGCGCCGGCGGCGCTGTCGCACATGTTGGCGCGCCTGCGCTCGAGGTTCTCGAACCCGTCGGCGAGGTACTTGATGCGGACGCGGCAGACGATCTGCTCCTCCTTATTGCTGCCGCTGGCGGGGATCGGGATCCCGGCGGAGTCGGCGTACGTGTCGTAGCCCCTAGCCGCGAGCCAGGCCTTGACGTTGTCCTTGGCGTACGCGGGGCACAGGATGCTGATGCGGCTGACGCGGCGGGCGGCGCAGCCGTGGTCGACGAGCGCGGCGAGCCCGCAGATGGCGTACGGCACGTGCTCGAGGGTCTCGGCGACGGCGTCGAAGAGCCGCGCGAGCTGTTCCGGGCTCAGGGGCGCCGTGTTCCAGCTCGGCCGCGGGTCCGCGCCGAGGTTGACGGCGAAGGGGAAGCGCACGCGCTTGCGGGGCGGGGAGGGCGGAGGAGGGGTGGGGAGCTGGGCTGGGTCTTTAGGGAACTGGGGAGGCACGTCTAGAGGGGATTTAGGGGCAGCCTGGGGCTGGATGGTGACGAGGCCGCTTCGGTCATATTCTACTCTGGCCGGGAGTTTCAGGGGGTATTGTGGTAAGTTTAAGTTTTCTCTTACCTTCGCATTGTAGCGAGCGCTGGGGTTAGAGGAGGTTTGATTATTGGGTGTAATGGTTCTCTGCGGAAAGCAGCACTTCAAGAAGCCCATTGACCAGCCCTTCTCATCAGAAGACATGGTTGCTGTTGTCGTAGGTAGGTACTTACCGTCTATCAAAGTCAGTTTACCTGCCTATTCTCTCTGCTATAGCTCTTCTTTAGCGACGAGCCGATCATCAACATCGAATATGAAATACGGCATAGGGGGATTTATAAGTTTTGGATAACGTCTTTGACTTGCCATACAACGCAATTGTCTGTTTACTCGGCTTCTATAGACAAAAAACTGCTAGTTCGTATAGAAAGGATGCGATCCCAAAAGGCGGTTCAGCGTCCTATCAAAGCTATTGTCTTGTTACTGTTGTAGATCAATGCCCTCGATGAGGACAAAGCTCTTGTGATGAATGACAAGAATCCCAGAGGACAAAGGGTCAACAAGCGATGAGGTCAGACACAAGCTAGAGCTTTCCACGTAGGAAAAACTGCAATCGTATTATCATGCGCGGAAATATGCCTCTTCGTGATGTCTTGTTGGCATCTATGCGAACCCGGGCCGTTGAAGCAGTCGTCCGTTGCCGAGCTTCCTGGACTAGGTGCGCTACCCTTCCAATGCCTATGATACACCGCTGAGGATCGGGGCCTCAGATATGATTAAACCGGTTTTGAGCGTGCGACTTCACAAATCATCGTCTTCGATATCCATGCGGTCCCCGTTCGCTTTGCCGTTAGCTACAGCGTCCTTTTTGGGCATCGTCGCTTCTTTGTCGATCATTTGCCTCGACACGGACACAATGTTGTCTTCGATGAGCTGCTGACCGACGTCCTCCAGATGCTTCTTGGGATCGAGCTTGCCGACGTAACGCGTCTTCAGCTGCTCCTTGGTTAATTCCGTCTCTTCCTTGACCCTCTTCTCGTAGCCCTCGGCCAACGTGACCAGCGTCTTGAAACGCTCCTTATTCTGCTCGCCCTCGTGCCTAAAGTCTTCCATCTGCAGCGCCTCCGTCCATACGTGCTTGTGGAGGTTCATAAGCATGTTCTCTTCTAGAGCAGTCTTGCGGTAGTTGATGCCGATAGAATAGTAGTGTCGGTTAAGGCCGTGGATAAGTGCTTGGATAGAAGGCTTGTTGAGGTGACCGAGGTTGGATGTGCTCTGTCTGGGCTCCTGGCCCAGCATGAGGGACTGGGGGTTGATGAGCCGGAATGCATCGATGACAACCTTTCCCTTCACGGATTGTATGGGGTCGACGACGACGGCGACGGCTCGTGGGGTTAGCTGTTCGAAGCTCTGTTGAGTGTTTATATCGACAGAGGACAGCCAACATCCGAATCCGGGATGCGAGTGGTACCATCCGACGACTGACTCGGGTCTACGCAACAACGGTCAGCAAAGGTATGAGAGGCGAGGCACGGCGTGTACCATACCGTCCCGTTTGTGTCAACATGTCCATCATCTTCTGTTGAAATACCGGGTCTACGGCCTCGACACTGACCCCGGTACCGCTTTGCGGCATGGCGAAGACGTCCACGACGCGTACTGTGAAGTCGTCGACGAACTCTCCTAGCATAAGCCCCATGACTTCCATAGGAACGCCCGCTCGTCCGTGCCGCAGCATCTTCAGTAAGGCGAGGGAGGAGATGTAAACTGTCTCGGAGTTATCAATTAAATTTTGGTTGTCCTATCCAAGCACTTCTGTTAGCAGATGTATAGGGCGGCTTGGATACGAATAGTATCGAGAACAGGGCTTCAGTCCTCACCGATCCCGGAGCGGCGCCGAGCCCCATGCCGCTGGCACCGGCAAGCATTCGATTTAACCTGTCCATCTTGATACTGCGTCGGCGCTATCGAATATTTAATCACTGTAAGAGAGTAAATAGGATTGCGCGTAGTAAAAAAGTCGCTGTGAAACGGAGACTGGAGTAGCGAAGAGGAAGGACGAGGAAAGAAGGTAACGGCGCGCAGTGTTGTTGAGTAGATTAGGTTGGGTAAGGTGGCAGCTGTTCGAAGAGGCGAGCTTTAGAATGATGAAATGAAGCTCACATCAAATTGCAGCCGCAACCCGTTGACGAAGCCCAGGTCTGCCTGCGTAAGGCAATTACCTAATCGGCTCGAGCTTATCGGTTGACTACAAAGACCGATAAGGGAGCTCGGGCCAGTTTCCTACCTACCTAAGTACCTGGGTTCTCAGGTACCTGGTACTGCGCAATGGATGGTGGCGGGAAGAGCACGTGACTTAAGTACCTGGTAATAATGATCTACTCCCAACCGTCAGCCCTCTTTCTCAGCCTTGCAGGACGCCAAGTTTCACTAACGCAAGGAGCCTCACCAGCCACAAGATTGCGACATGGATTTCCAGGGAACTACTTACCGTAAAAGGCAATTAGAAATGCAGGGGCAGGGATAGCTCGTCCTCAGCTAGATACACCGGGACATCATACGGCTACGTTAAGACACGAAATTCTTCAATTTCTATGTTGTTATCAGCCCTTGAAAGGCGTATCTGGAAATTTAATTTCATATAGTTTTGTAGCATTACCGTGTATTTTATTAGGAATTTCGGGATTGAAAAAGCCTAATATACTTTCGAATCTTCCTGAGTTAAACATCAACATCACTCAACGAATCAGCGGCGAAATCTGGGTTTAACGAGATGATACTACCAGTTACAAAATAGGGCCACGATCGTGGTGGTGTAACGGCGCGTTCTAACTGCTTGAATCCAGTTGGAATTATGGTTATATATCTCCAAAATACATTTTGCTCCACTGGTAGGAAGGAAGATGATAAAGATCACTAAAAAATATACAGTTATTCTGATATCCCCGAATTCGTGCCTTATCAGCTTAATATCACGAATACTTGAAACTCGTGAGTTTCTTTCATCTTCGGGAAATAGCAAATACTCCCTCTTGTTTCCCTCTTCGCCCGCCCACTTTTCCCCTCACAAGGGGGGAGGCCCTTTAGAGTGACGTTTTCCAGCTGTGGCTATCCCGGAAGGGCACTGCGTTTGAAGGTGATCCGAGCAGAGGAACAGGTTCTAATGTTCGTGCGACTGACGACGTAAGTCGCTTCCCTCCGACATATTCCTCGACCACAATTATACACGGTGGGCGATGACGAAGGAATAGAATAGTACACGGGAACCAAAACCACAAGATTCAAAGAGTCGCCCCAGATATTCGTTTACGATTAAATACTCGACTCATACATATACGAGTCGTCTTTCCGTTAGTAGCTTCCTAGTTGCCAGTCGCATTGATGGAGGTTATCAAGGTACGACTACACAAGGTACGGCAGAATCATAATTGAAGGCTCGTTTATTCTATTATCCTCAAGCGCATACGGTATTGGGCATAAATCTTGGTATAGAATCATATCGAGAGGAATGATGTTGCTTTATTGTTGGCATTCCCTTGAATTTCACATCTGAATAACAATGGTATTCCAAAGCACGAAAGTACCAGCGATTCTGCTACGTACAAGAATGCTGTATGAAAAGCAGAAGAGCAAAACAAAACTACCTAGGCACTCGAAGAGGGCGTGTTCATTAACGATGCGGGATATCCTTCCACCACTCGCCGAAGCTGCCGGAAACCTAAACGCCATTCGCTCGGCTAGTTTACACTACATATTTAATAGAGAAACTCCGCTGAACACCATCCGTATTCTTCCCTGTCTCCTGTACACCGCCTCTGAAAATACAGATTGGCCTTCCAAAGGAACGGCCGTGGGTATCGCTATACATTCCTGAGGCTTCTAAGGCTCGGCGTCGTCTTTGTTAGCGGTATCCGCCGCTTTAGGCGACGCTGAACCGGCCTTTTCTGTAGACTCCGCCTTGACGTCGGCTCCCTCTTCCTGCTTCGGCTCGTCCGTTGCGGCGTCGGGATTATCCATATCAACGTCGCCATCTTGGTCCACCTTCTCCGGTTCAGACGTAGACTTAGCCTCCGGTGCGGTGCTGGGCGCCTTTTCGGCCTCTTCTGCGGGCGAATTGTCATCTGCATCCTCCATTGCTTCGTCGGTCTGCTTAGGAGCTTCGGCCTTGTCTTCTGCGGCGTCTGTTTCGGCGGCGGCCGTCTTCTCACTTTCGCTACCGTCCTTATCGGATTTGGCAGCGCCCTGAGCTTCTTTTCGAGCGTCGTCTTGTTCCGTGGTATTGGAGGCCTTGGATTCTTCCGCCTCCTTCTCGTCTCGCTTAGAGGGTTCGAGAGTGTCCGATTCAGGCTCTGGCTCCTTTTCCGCTATATCCTCCATCACAACGTCATCAGTCTCCTTAGACTTGATAACGCTCTCGGCGGTGCCGTTGACAGGTGTCATGACCCCGCTGTCGGCTTCAGCGTCCGAATTACGATAGTCCATGAACGATCGTCGGGTGCTGCCGTTGCGATGGACCCCGTTCGCCTTGTCCATTTCTTCGTTATCGCTTTCTTCGTACTCGTTCTCTCGTTCTATTCGTTGCTCCCATTGACGCTGGGTCATGCGCACGTCTTTATTCTCGTCCTCGTCGAGATCGTCGAGCTCGGCTTCCTCTTCGTCGGACATTGCTCCCATTGAGTGACGTGGGACGTCCTGCATTTGGACGGACGGGGCGTGCGCGGTGCGTCGCAAATTTTCGATCAATTGGTTCTTGATCTTCTCCAAGTACTCCGGGCTATTCGCGTTTTCCATGTTGGAGGCGCGCACGTCAAGCGAGTAGTCGGGGCCGTAATACTAATTATAAAGTTAGTATATGGTATTTCCAACCGAAAGACGGGGGGGATAAGCTTACATCGTAGTATTCATTAAAGGGCAAAGTACGATCCATCTTGGCATCGACGAGAAGACCAGTCTCAAAAGCCCAGGTACGGGCAACATTGCGCATGGTATAGCCGCCTCCACCTAGGACTAAAGTCGGGCGATTGAAGCTCTTGACGAACTTCACGCAGTTGGCATGGCCATCCATACTGAGGTTGAAACAACCAAGACGGTCGCCCGACAAGCTATCACCACCACATTGGAGAACGACCGCGTCGGGGTTGTAGTACTCCATGACGGCCGATATGACGGGCTCGAAGATCGACTTGTACGAGGCATCGTCTATGCCGTCCCGTAACGGAAAGTTGGTTGCGTAATAGCGACCCTGGCCGATACCGATGTCTCTAAGCTCACCGGTACCTGGGAAGTATTCACCGTACTTGTGGAAGGAAACCGTCATGACTCGGTCCGTGGTGTAGAATGCCTCCTCGACGCCGTCTCCGTGGTGCACGTCGATGTCGACGTAAAGGACGCGCTTGTTGAATCGAAGGAGCTCGAGGATACCCAAAACGATATCTGCGCGGAGGATACACCGTTAGTAAGGTTAGACAGGAAGGGGGACGGCTAAGTCTAGCAGGCAACACGAGATTACAACGTACCATTCACATAGCAGAAACCGCTAGCTTCAGACTTTTTTGCGTGATGCAGACCGCCAGCCCAGTTCACCGCGATATCGCACTTCTGCCGGTTCAGACGAGCAGCACCTTCCATACTGCCGCCAGCACTTATGCCACATAACTCGAATAGACCGTCGAATACCGGACAGTCATCTCCGACGTTATACTTGCCCTGCTCACGCTGGAAATTATCCATGTTCTCGGGAGTGACACGCTGCAGGAAATCTATGTATTCGTCCGTGTGAAATTGGGTCATCTCGAGCCGCGTCGCGGGTTTAGCTCGCTGGATGTTGTTAGCTACCTCCCTCGAGGAAGGGTACGAATGGAAAAGCTTACATATATCTCCATCTTCTTGTAGACGCCATAATTCATGATCAAGCTGTGAGCCAACCGAATGCGATGCGGCTTCATCGGGTGGCCCGAAACGTAGGCGAAGTTACCAATGTCCGAATCGTAGAAATATGCAACCTTTTTGGGGGAGGGAGCCCCCAAGGCATTCCCATTGCCATTCCAGATATCGACGGGTGCATGCGCCATGGTTGATGGTGCGTTGGAACAACTGAGAATGTGATGAAGATGGGAAGAAAACAAGGTTAGGTGAGGATGTTCGAGGTGGGTAACTTGACTTCAGCCACCAGAAACCCTTCGGTCTTTATCGATAACTTCCACGCACTGGGGCTAGCTCTGCGCTAGCTGATTTTTAGACTAGGGCCCAAATGGCACGTTGGGGGTCCCTCATGTACTTGTACTGTACATGTAATACAGTTGACGCCACCAGAGATTGACCCTTTTAGGGATACTTCCGTCGCGCCTATTGGGCAAAGTTCAGCTGCACAAGTACCAAGTATCTACCTAGGTACCGTACTATCTTACCAGCCAGAAAAGTCAGATGCGAACTGGTCTTGGATTAGGTAATGTATTGTAAATGAAAAACATCGGGGGCTAAAAAGTCCTATTCGCAGGTGAGCTCGGGCCCAGGTAAGATACATGTAGGTAGGTACCTATATACAATAAATGCATATTGGTACCTCGAGCCACATGCTTCCGTTTTTGGTGAATTTCTACGTTTATATAAGTGTACGAGCCATATATTCAATTACAGCTATCAAGTAATATCCCACTGAGTAGCTTGAATCGTAGGTAAAATAAATCGTGAACCCTTAGTTCGTTCTACAGCAGCAATCAGCTATACAAAAGGTAGTACATACCTAGGGTATACATGGAGAGATGATGATAAATCGTGATTGGTTACATGCACAGAGGTAACCGGCATTTCTGTCGCATTACCCACGAATTAGGCATAGCGTACTAGCTGCCTTTGGGTGTATGTGCATATATTAAGCGTTCCTGAATATGACGTAGATATTTGTTCCTTACCCTTGCCCCTGCCTTCGTGAAACTTCGGTAACAACTTCATAGTACATTTGCTACAAGAAGTTGCTTCATTTTACCCAACATTTAACTTTGCTGGCGATACCGCCGGTCCTCTAAAAGAAACCCATGGAAGGCATGGAAAATTGTCATCACCATAAAATTCGCCAACGAAGTTAGCAAACCAATAGGGATATACGTAGTCTAGCAATTATATTAGTTTGGAAAAAACATCCATTTACTCTGGAATAAAGTAAAATGCGCTGTTCGTTAAATATCAAGATGATATATACGCACCTACGAAAGTCTTCATAGCCATCTTAACCGGGTAACACGCTTAAGATCGCAACGCATTAACGGAGACGTAGGTATAACTTTTTATACAAGACCAGGGAAGATAAATATACGAAACATAAAATTGAAATTTCACAACACACGGTTATACCTTTTCTTAAGTTTGGGCAGTACGCAAAGTTCTGCAAAACCATGATTAAATAGCGACGAAATGGAAAGCTTCGCCATCGTAGATAGTAAAACACCACACTAGACGGCCAACATTCAGGCTAAGCTCAAGGTGCTGTTAACAGCCTTCACTTGTAAGCGCTGTCTACTGTTATGTGACAGGGACCGATAATTGCGATCGAGACAAACTCGACCTAGCACGCCAATCATATATTATGGTGTCGTATTACCCCTAACTGGAAGTTAGGTGGTTAGGTATTTATTAATGATAAAGTCTCCGTGGGAAAGCGCCGATATACGGATTTGTAAGCCGGGCGGTTTATTACTGACTTGCGGCTAAGAAATGCCGTACCTAAGTGCCATCATTTACCTACTTAAGGCAATGGTACGCTTCTGGATAACGCCGATGGACCATTACCTGCCATATAATAGTACGTAAATTAGTATGATTAGATAATTATGTGATTTCGAGGTTATACTAAGAATTACTAAGCGAACGCCAGTGATGGTTACTGGCCTGGCGGCCCTGGTAAGAAATATAACACCAGGTTATCCACTATAGGGCGTACCTAGCTTACCGCGTACTGATACGGAGGACTAGTAGAGCGCTAGAAACGGCGAACACTTGCTGCAATTCACGCGCGACATTTCCATGATAGACAACTACTGCATTGCCAGATGGGGGACAGTGTGGGATGGAATCTCAGCTACCTAATCGGTGCAGACCAATGGAAGGCGATAGAAAGCGGCTTCGCAGCGCCTCGACGGTTCCGTTTCCTCGATCGAGTGGGGTGCTCGAAGGGCGCGCTGTTAGGGGCCAATAGGAGGCTCGTGGAAGGCATGAATTGACATATTTATCGGGGGTAAAGCCCCACAGCCATTCGGCCAATTAAATCCGAAGGGGGGTTGACGTAGCTTTCAATGGCTTTGATTAGGAGCTGTTACAGCTCGAGGATAAGAATCGACGACTTGCCCGCTTAGGTCTTGCGGTTCTCTTCTCTGTAAACTATCGTCTGCTAACAGATCATCGCATAACTCACAAGCTTCTTAGTCAGTCGTCAGAAACACACGATTCGCAATGTCCAACCAGGAGGTAGTACTCTTCGACTTGCCGTCCAAGCCACCGAACAAGTCGTGGTCACCGAACCCGTGGAAAAGTAGGTGTATCTGACGTCCCCTGGAAAGTTTTGATAACTAAAAGATAGGAAACAGCTCGGTTTGTCTTGAACTACAAGGGGATTCCCTATAAGACTGAATGGGTAAATTTTGGCAATACCCTTAAAACGAGTACCTTCAGAATTGCTGACCGGCACTAGCTCGAGTATCCAGACATAAAGCCTAGGCTACAGGACCAGTGAGTCTCTCCCATGACACCGGAATGCCTTCTATACTCGCCATAAGGGTGTCCGACTTTATGACCAATTAGAATTGGGGGGCTATGAAACCTATATTTGATTGGTCATATTACTGTCCTTGACAGAAGTTGCATGACGCTTGATTCGATGGCGAGACTTCTCTGCCAGATTAAACTCAATACTATTCGGCACTTGCTGACATCTATGTTATAGCCTCCCGAAAGCGGACCTCTACACGATCCCGACGATCATTTTGCCGGACGGGACATGGGTAACGGATTCCTGGAAGATAGCTGAAGTGCTCGAGGAGAAATACCCCGAGCCGAGCTTACACTTAGACTCGCCTTACCTGTCCAAGATCAAGCAATACGTCGTCGACGTATCGGCTCCTCTTAGGACCATCCTGATTCCGGGCGTCGCTAGGGAACTCCTGAATGAGCGTAGCGCCGAATACTTCAACCGGACCCGTGAAGCGGAATTCGGTATGCCTCTGGAGCAGGCGGAGAAAGAGCTTGGTGGCGAGAAGGCCTGGAAAGGAGCCGAGCCGCATCTGCAGAAGGTCACCGCCCTGCTGAAAGAAAACAGCGATGGCCCGTTCTTCCTCGGGAAGACTGTGAGCTACGCTGATTTCGTATGGGGCGGCTACCTTATCTTCGCACGCAGAGTCGGGGAGAACGTATTGGCGGAGTTGTTGAAACGGAGCGGAGATGCGGCTGTCCACGAGAAATTGCTCGAAGCCCTGAAGCCTTGGTCCGAGAGGGATGATCACTAGGCGCACCAGCCGCGCGTCCGGCGTAGGGGGATCTGTGGGCATAAGAAGGCAGGCATAACTGGAACAGTGTCGAGTCCAATTAGATAAGGAATAGTCGTATCAATTTCAATATTATTGGAATTCTTATTAGGACGTCGATGGCGACCTCGTGATATGAGCGATAATAACGTGGATTCTATCGGGAGATATTTTGGTGGACATCACATGCGAGAGGTTGAAAGGGCACTGGCATTCTTTTTGAGGGGTCGCTAAAGTACCTAACTCTGGGGAGCCACGTCGGGTTGATCCTCTAGCCACACCTATTATTAGGTACCTAGGTACCTAGATAAGTACCAGAATCAACATTACGAAATCACTATATCGTAAACGGGTATGTATTTGGATAACTGCTATATTCATAGGTAATCGAGAGATTACAGATACACGAGTTATATTTAACATTAGCATATTTACAGGAATCGAAGTGTTGACGAGATTCTGGAATCCATGTGGCTGAGGCGTTCATTCTGGCGCTATCCCGTCCGAAGTAGGCGGCACGTGACATAGTTTCTCCTTAGGGAAATAGCTGTAGGTCGCTTCTAAGTTTTGTGGGCCCCTAGGGTTTTTTTCTCCAAGCCGCACATTTCGCTGTTAACGTACAAACTACTACCGAAGAAATTTGGGAGCTGCTTGACCTCTTTTATTCCGTGACAACGACCACCACATCCACCACCTCGTCTCTCGACCAGCAAAACACCCGACCGTAAAGGAACCGAAATAACTCAGTCGCAATGGCCAAGATTTCGTAAGTCCCTCTCATTCGAACCCGATTCCCGCGATTCGCATCCAGATTTAGTGGGGGGTAAAGAGGAGGAATTGAAATTGGCGGGGAACGAGAAGATGGCGACGAAATTAGCGAAGGGACGGCTCGCATAGTAAGAGGAGGCCTTAGAAAAATCGCAATGGGAAATCAGGAAAATTCAATGTTATCGAGGCTGGATATCGTACTCAGAACCGCCGTATAGTCGAGATTCGCTTGGGAGAGGATGCACGACGCGATCGACGGGATACCGTGCGGGACAATGAAGCTTTGAAGCAGTCCTACTAACATTCTGCTTCTTCATAGGCGTGGTGCCCCTGGTGGCAAGCTCAAGATGACCCTCGGTCTGCCTGTGTAAGTTACAGCGAACCCAACTCCTCCGTCAAATGCGCGAGAGCTAACAGGCCGAACAGCGGTGCTATCATGAACTGCGCAGACAACTCCGGTGCCCGAAATCTGTACATCATCTCCGTCAAGGGTATCGGTGCCCGCCTGAACCGACTCCCCGCCGGTGGTGTTGGTGACATGGTGATGGCCACCGTCAAGAAGGGCAAGCCCGAGCTCCGAAAGAAGGTCCACCCCGCCGTCATCGTCCGGCAGTCCAAGCCCTGGAAGCGAACCGACGGTGTTTTCCTGTACTTCGAGGACAACGCTGGTGTGGTGAGTTTGATCTTTTTACCCAGCCACACGACTACCGGCTCCAGCACGGCCATTCTCGCGGCGCGAAATCTACGCGATCATGGATATGGGGGGCTCATGGCTGTCACGTGTTGTCTATGGATTATTTGACATGTATATGCTGACGCTTCTTCTTTCTAGATCGTCAACCCCAAGGGTGAGATGAAGGGCTCTGCCATCACCGGCCCCGTCGGAAAGGAAGCCGCCGAATTATGGCCCGTAAGTGACCTCTTCGTATAACCACACCTGCGTCAGCTCTAACCAACGAAACAGCGTATCGCCAGCAACTCTGGTGTTGTGATGTAAAGGAAAGCGTTTAGGGAGAGCACGGGAGAGAGGCGGACTTACACTACCTTACCTTATTGACGACGAGTCATCATGATTGGAAGACACCGACATGGCCAGCCACTTCCACGACGGATTGGGGTGGAAACGACGAAGGCATTACCGCGTGTCTGGTAGAAGGACTGGTCACTTTGCATTTCGGCTACGGGGCGTAAAGGAGACATACCAAAAGAAACAGCATCCTGGACAATTGACGGTTCAGTTCCCAATAGTGCCTGTGATCGTATCAGTGACTTTTTCCTCTCTAGTTATGGCACACTAGCTCTGTCCGATTGATACCCAGCCGTATATTCATATAACATGAATGCGCTGGGGATATTGTAGAGTGATTCAAACCTGGGGATCTTAATAGATCCCGTAGACGTAGACGCTGATATCATACTCTAAACACCCATCGACGTATTAAATACAAGTAAGCAAACTTTTTCGACTTTCTAAACATAACCTAGTCTGGCGGGAAAGCATCTAGGTCGTCTAGATAACTTTGCAATACAGGATATTTGCGAATTAGTTACATGTGACTGGGATAAGAGAATATAAGTGTGTCTAGTCCGAACCATACCTGTAGGTATCAATATATGTAGGTGTCTATCTTTCCATCCTGAATAGTTTCTATCACGAGGGATGGAATGGGCTATCGGATAGATACTATCTTGCTTCGGCGCCATAAGACCTGGGATTCACGTATTCCGCTGTTCCCACTCCTTCCACCTTGACGTAAAAAGGAAATTTTAAGCTGATGGGTTGCGAGTTCTACACATATTAGGGTAGAATGTCTGCTTCACATACGTAATTAGAAGGGCGCTCTGTAGGTATGTCTTACTCCGGTGATTAATTACTCGTGTTATATGTATAGGTGGGTATGCATGCTTGTCCCTCTAAAATTGTGGTGACGGCCCTTGCCTTATAGACCTCTATCATTCAATGTACACAATGCCTCCCACTCCATGGTGTATTTAAACATCCATGCCAACCCGCCGGTGTAATATAAACCACGCTTCCTTCAAAATCCCCAATGCAATGCGTAGGTTCCATGCTAGCATATACAGTCGTGTCGTCGTCCCATCCCCCACCGCGTAGGCCTCGTTTCCACTCCCCCCCTTTATACCCCTCGAGGACGCGCCCATTTGCACAGTAGCTTGGTTCAAGTATCCAGCTAGCTGTCCAAATGGGCCGCAATGTGTTAGAGGGGTGGATTGGCTCTAGTAAGACCTTGGTTGAAGTACCTGGGAGCACTTCTACCCACCCCCCTGCTGACCGGTAGGTGGACTTGGTGTCGGTTCAAGTATCCGACAACCCATCCCACTACCGATCTACACATCGCCTCCATGGATAAGGATGGGGGAGCCGGGCGCTGGTTCGAGTATCCGGCTTCCTGTTCATCCCATCTACCATGGATACGGCATGTGGACGGATGGTGTGGAGGGTTGAGCCCCGTATGAGCTTCCCCCTGTCCACACGCCGCGGCACGGGGCTGCTTTGTGCCGCTCTTCTATCCCCGAGGAGTATGAGAGGGCGGCTTGGCGTTGGCTCAATTACCCAGCTTCATGCCGCCCTCTATGAGTGGCAGATGGGGGCCGGTTGAGCTTTTATGGCCGCCCCATCTGCCCTAGATGTCGTATAGGCGGGCGGGAGTTTGGCTCGAATTCCAAAACTCCCGCCACCCGACAGGCCGTCCGGCGTGTCGCCCCCCGTAGGGTTTTGTAGTAATCGGGGGTTGCGACCGCAGGGGCGAGAGCAAGGGAAAGGGCTGCCGCCACGGGTGGGGAGGCAGCCGGAGCCGGATGGGGACGTACTCTACTGCCCTCGGGCAGTAGAGTCGTCGTCGTCCTCATCCGGCGCCGCTCCGCGCCCTTGCCCTTGCCCACAACCCGCGGCATCTGCTGCCGCGGGTTGTTTCGCGCCCTGCTTCTTGGCCGCGAGCGTAGCGCGGCGTTTGGCCACGGCTACGTTCATCGAGCCGGACGCCCATCGGGCTATTATCAACAAGTATTAGCAACATGCGGATCGGGAATAATGAATGGAGGGGACTACACATACCTTTCATGGAATACGACATCTTCTCGGACTTGGTCATCGTGTCGTAGTTTTTGCTGGGGTCTCCCCCAGCTTCTCCGTCGGCGTTATTAGCGTCGGTGGCCCCGTCGCCACCGACGCTGCCGTTGGATTTTCCGTTTACGTTATTTCCCCCACGGGTAGGGGCTGGGGCTGCTGTGAGCCCCAGTGAAGGGGCGCCCAGAGTGGGCGCCGGGGGAGGTTGGATTATACCGTCACCCCTTTTTACCTTCAGCCTAATTTTTGTAGGCGGTTTCGGCGCAGGAGCGGCGTCCGGCTCTGCCTTTGGCGCCGGGGGGGCCTCCGGAGCGGGGGCTGGCTCCTCAACGTTGGCCCCCGTCTTCTTCGGGGCTCGCCTGGTACGCTTTCGTTTGGGTGCTTCGATGAAGTCGTCGTCGTTGAAATCGTTAGTGAACTTCCTCTGGCGCTTCTCTCGAAGTTGATAGTTGCTCGTGGACGCCACCGTCTCCGCTGTCGCGGTTGAGGAGGCGGTTGGCGGGCGAGGCTGCTCAGCTTGGTGATCATAGGGGTTAGAAGTCATAGGAGTATGTGCGGCGCTGAAAGATCCAGAAGGATTCTCGGCTTTTCTGGAGTTCCTCTGGCGCGTCGGCTTTGCGGGAGCCCGAGCTTCCGTACCTCCAGGCGCATCGTCTTCTTCTTCCGCAGCCGGAGTAGTAGTGGCGACGGGGGTCGACGCAGGAGCTCTGCGTCTGCGTTTACGGCCTGGTTGTTCTTCCGCATCTTGCTCCGCCTCCCTCTTGAGTGAGGGCTTTGGCTCGGGGTTGTGTTCGGCGTTGGGCTGCAGCTCCGGTTCTGTCTTAGGCTGAGCTTTAGATCTGGATTTAGCTTGCGACTTGATCGGAATCTTTGGCAGCGCCTTAGATTGCCCGTTGCCTGCTGGTAATGGCTGCGGCTCGGATTCCGCCTCGGATTCTGGCTCTGCGGCTGGAGTGGGGGCGGGTTCAGGCGGCGGGATGGGATTCTTACGAGGTCTACCGCCTTTTCCTTTCTTCTTAGGGCCCTCCATGGCAACAGGCTCGGCTACCGGCTCTGGCGCAGCAGGATCCTCATTCTGATTCTGAGCTTGAGTTTGGTTTTGGGTACGGGCCGAGTTCTGGTCGTCGTTGTCTTGAGCCTGCGCGCCGCGACGTCCTCGGCGTTGGGAAGGGGCGGGGGTGCTGCCTCTGCTAGGGGCCTCACCTCCATTGAACCTTTCCGGTGCCTTTCTCGTTCGTTTTCCTTGAATAATAGTAGGTTCGTCGGCTTCAGCCGCCTTGGCTGTTTGTTTAGGCCGTTCGCGAAGGCGTCCGTGTCGTCCTACGCCGGTTCGTTGCGCGATGGGATTCTGCTTTCCTATTCTCGCAGCGCTTGGGTCGTATTCGAATCCGTAGACGTTCGCCATGATCCTGTCCTGTTGTCGAGCGTATGCCTCTAGAGGATCCGTGTTATCCTGGGCCCTGACACCCTTCACGACGAAATCCTTTCGGACAGGATTGGCGGAAGGGTCTCTGCCAGTAGCCGCTTTGAAGCGGCGTTGGAAAGACTCTTCTTCTTTCTGATATCTGATCGAATTATCGTGGTCGTCCGTGAACTTTCGTAACTCCTTGTGCTCATTCTGCCATGCTTGGAGGGCGCGGTTCGTGATTTCAAGTCTTCGATAGATCTCATCCGCAGATAGGGACTTGATGTCCTTGAATAGGTCAACGAACTCGGCAGCTGGCCTGGTCTCTTTGAAGCGAAATAGCTTCATATCTGTTGGTTGGGTACCAGGCGGATCCGCGTCTGCAGATGGCGAATTCGCGGCAGTATCGGCTGGGGTCTCCTCGGCAACCACATCTTTTGCGGCCGCCACTCCTTCAGCAATGTCTTCATTGGCCGCGTCAGGTTCCAGATCTGGATTGGCTACAGGATCAGCGTTAGGATCCGCTTCGTCCTCGGGGTTAATATCGGCGTCGCCGTCGGCCTCGGGTTCGGGTTCGGGATCCGGGTCGGGTTCATCGCCCTGATAGTCCGGATAATAGACGAAGGCGTTTCCCATGTATGGGGTTAGGTATTCCAATGAATCTGGTTCGGCATGATCGCCGTCTATATTTGGAAGGGCCCCACTAGCCCTTTGCTCATCTCCATACTCTCGGGATTCAATGCCGTCTTCAACGGCGGCTTCGTCTTGGCCTTCTCCCTGCTGCTTAAGTTGCTTCTTGTTGTCCGACGGCGAATCCTTTGGAATGTCTGATGACAGTGAAGGAAGCGTAGGTTCCGAGGACTGCGAAGGTCGTGAGAGAATAGGTGAGTCTAGTAAAGCGCTAGGAGCGGGCGCCTTGGAGTCGTTGATTGAAGATCCGGAACTGGTACGTCTAAGGATCGACTCCTCCGAGGGATCGCTATGATGCCCGCCAACTTCGATGGTGTCCTGTACTTCGACATCATCCGCCTGCTGCTCCGGCACGAAAACCTGCGGCTCCACTGTGGACTTTCGGGTATTGCGTCGACGTGATGACGACGGCTGGGGCTGCTCAGAAGCTCGTCTCTTACTGCGAACCTCAAAATCTTCATTTATCTCATTCTCATTTGCGGCAAGGTCTGTCTTGCGCTTTTTCAGAGATCTACTAGCAATGGGGCTTGATTTCGTAGCGTGATTCTCAAGATCATCAAGCTGGTCAAACGTGTAGTCTACACGCGGACGTTTTCTCAAGGAGCGACCGCCTTTGTTGGCGAGATCGTCCGTCGTAGTAGGAGCAGTAGTATTGGTGGTAGCGACGCTGTCGATGGCGCGAGCGCGCATCCGCGTTTCTCTAGAAGCAGAAGGACTTGCAATCTCCGGAGAGTAAGAAAAGGAGGTGGGTGCGGATGAAGGTTGCTGCATGGCCAATTCGGATGAGTTTTGAGATGATGATGATGAGGCGGTGGGAAGGGTATGGTTCTTTCGGCCTCGTGCTCGAGTGCCGTTAGGAGTATCCATGGCGAAATCTCTATAGGCGAGATTCGAAGTAGGTGTGTGTATGTGGGATTGGTTGTATGTATAAGTGAGGACGAGTGGGTATGTGTGAAGTAAGAGGTGAAAGAAGTTTTGGGTCGGAGATTATGTAAGTGGGGAAAGGCTCAGTATGGCGACGGCCGAGCGCGTAGTTGTAGAATTGATAAGGTTGTGGGATAGGTGAACAAAACTTTGTAAATTGGCAGATGGGAAATACAATTCCTATTAGTGCCAAGTCAATTTTCTTCGCTACGCGTCGTCGAGGGTTGATAGTTGCTGGTTGCCGCTTGACGGTTGACGGTAGGCGGTTGCTGGTTAACCAGGCGCAAAGCTTGTAGCGGGAGAAAGTAATATGGGTGTAGTAGGTACCCCGTGTAAGGTAAATAATAAGAGGTAAGAGGGTAAATAGAGGGAGGTAACGAGGGTAATGAGGGTAAGAAGGGGTATCAGAGAGTAAAAGGCCTCGCGAGGCGATAATTAAGAATTGTACGAGTCCCGGGAATGAATTGCTGGCTGCCGGAGGGAGACGCAGGGACAGTCGCAACCGACAGATGTTGAAGATATTTGTACAGTAATCAGGTCAAGTAAAGACAGGTTCAAGAACACTTTTGAATATCGACTCCAACTTTCGCTGGAAAACTGGTTTGTCAGTAGGTGTACTGGTCACAGTAGTTTGGTGTAGAATGCAGAAGAGTGGACGACTGGGAATGCGTAAGAGACGTGGTAAGAAAAAAAGGTTGATGAAAGGAGCTGACTTGTGGGAGAGAGAAAGTGGATGGGAGTTTTTATGCGACGGGCAGGTCGGGGACGAATTGTAAAATCAGCAGCGACTGGTACGTACCTTTAAAAAGAATCAGTTGCGGCCGATGAGAAGAAAACTCTATCAACTGTCGATATTGGGAAGTAGAGTGAAAGAAGTCGTTGTAGGCCACCTGCTCCTGCCATTCTACGAGGAGTGCTCAGTCTCCGTTGCTGGTGGTGACTGCTGCCAACCTTATTCTTACCTTACTTAGGTAGGTGCACTGCTAATTTCTCGAGGTTTGGGCCGGTACTTGGGTACATTCAATACGTACTAGCCACAGATGTGATCCCGATTTGGAGGCACCAGCCACCACACCCGTCCCACTTGATTTGATTTTACGCAAGGGCTTCCAGCCAATAGGACAACACGAACCAGCTGAAATCCCCTTCTAGGCCGCATTTGGGATTGACAGCCCTTGCAGCCCCTGTAGAACCTACGGGAGATCACACACACTACACGCAAGATGTACATTAGCCAAGTACCAAAGTATTTTGATCAAGAATCTAACGTATCCCCAGCTTACTGCATTAGGCCTGATGGGTACATAATATATATAGGCAGGTACATATATATAAATACGTACTCGTAATTATTAAAGTACCTGCGTACCTACCCATAGTACGCATGTACATAGGCAAGTACCTAGGTACCTAGGTAGGTACTTTGCATAAGAAGGTACCTGTAGGCGATGGCCCGTGCGTAAATGCCACTGGTCCGTCGGCCCCGTCTGGTGACGACAGTTGGGAACCTGATCAAAGCTTTCCCCGTCTCCCGTTTCGTCTTCCCGTTTTTGTCTCCCGAGACCCTTATCGAATCTCCGCTGCTCAAGCCCAATCCGAACCATACTCTCACATGCCAGATGCTATATTGAATCTTCCATCTCTCCACCCTCTACTAAATCGTGCTCTGTTCGAACTTCGCAGTAGCAGATTTCTTATTGGTTGGTCGAAATAGCTTTTTTGTTAAGTCTACCGGCGAGTATCCCTAGATCTAGTTGCAGTCGAATCCGGCGAAGCCATTGGTTCCCCCGCGGCACCGCATATATCCAGCATATGTACAGGGCTACAGCGAATCATAGTTGAGTAGTGTGTTACCTCTGGCTAGCGCTGCGGTAGCTTCTAGTAGCCTATTCCTGTCCACGATAAGCCGCCTATCAGCTATTTACCATCTCTGTCCCTAGATCGCAACTACTAGAGATTCTCTTTGAATAAAGATTCCGCCTAAGTACGATATCCATCAAAATGGCGGCGAAGCGGTCAAAGGCGTCTGCCGACGAGGAGATGAACGAGCTCTTTGAGGGGATCGACGAGACTGTAGTTAAGAAGCCTACTGGTAAATCTAAGCCGGCTCCGTCTAAGACTCGGGGTGGAAAGCTAGAGAAAGATATACCTGGACTCGCCGAACTAGAGAACGAGCTCGACGGCGAAGAAACTGCCCGACCACACACGCCTCGCGTCAAAGAGACATCTGCCTCCAAGGCTCCCGTTAAACGCACCAGCACAGCAACACCTCCGCCCGGCGCCGCTCGACGCTCCGAAGACAAGCCAGCCAACGTCGCACGCAAGTCCGCCGACAGCGCCCGCTCCCTCCACGCCAGCTTTACCCCGAGCGCCACCGGCTCAGATCTCCAGGATGCCGAGAAGATGGGCTCAGTAGAAGAGACGGCGCAGGCTGCTAGTGGAGGCGGCTGGTGGGGTGGGCTGTTTGCAACGGCCAGCGCCACAGCAAATGCAGCCATGAAGCAAGCCGAGGCTGCGTACAAGGAAATTCAGCAAAATGAAGAAGCGAAGAAATGGGCCGACCAAGTTAGAGGAAACGTAGGAGCTCTCAAAGGCCTAGGTACGTTTACTTAATACGATATTCTATATGACGGTGTGCGGCATGACATTAAACTCACAATTGGGATTATAGGTGACGGCATCCGCCACCGTGCCCTCCCGACCTTCGCCAATATTCTACATACGCTCGCCCCGCCTATTTCCTCGCATGAACGTCTGCTCATCCACATCACCCACGATATCGTCGGCTACCCGTCGCTCGATCCGCTTATTCACGAGGTCTTCAGCCGGGTCATGTCCCAGGTCGAGGGCGGTGATCTCCTCGTCATCCAGCGAGGCCACGAGAACACCGCCCGGCGATCCTCGGACGCCTACTACAAGGGATCCTCGAGCTCTGCTGGCTGGAGGGATGGTCCTTGGTGGAGGCAAGTCGACTCGCCGCGCGATCTCGGAGCTGTTAAGGGCCTAGTCGAGGGGACGAAGCTTTGCCGCGTCAGCGCCGAGAGCTACGCTCACGATTACTTCGCGGCTAGCGGCGGCGTTTCTGAGGCGCAGAAGCGCGCTCTAGAGCCTGTGAGCGAGGAAAACCCGGTGCGAACCAGCGACATCTTCCTCGCAGTCCAGCCCATCATCGTGGACGCGGACCCAGCGCTCTTCGCCGGTAGCACGGCGGGCGAAGCCGAGAAGGAGTCCAGCGCCGTGGCCGACGACAGCGCCGCCGACCCCCAGGTCTGCTTCGCCATCTACGTCCTCGACCCGATCCACGACATCGTCTACAGCACCGTGAGCCAGCACATCCCCGCCAAGTGGATCCACTGGCTGGACGCGCCGACCCCGCTGACGCCCGCCAGCGGCGAGAGCGACCAGCCCGGCCTCGAGGGCGCCAACGTGCCGGACGAGATCCGCGAGATCGTGGAGAGCGGCGGCGTGGACCCGCGCGAATGGGTCGCCGAGTGGGTCGAGGAGACGCTGAGCTTGAGCATCGGCGTCGTCGCCCAGCGGTACGTGGCTCGCCGGATGGGCGTCGGCGAGGGAGGCCTCGGGAAGGGGAAGCAGAAGGTCGAGACGATCATCCAGGAGGGCGGCGGCGAGGCGGCGAGGGCCGGCTTGATCTAATCATATTTGACTTCAATCCAACCTAGCTCGATGTGATATGATGGGGACTCGGGGGGCGGAAAGGGAAATAGTACGAGCGGACGCGTGTAAGTAAATGGCTCGTTAGTTGGCGATAATGCTTCCTCCTGCTGCTTTCAATGGAGTTGCCGGGTCGAATCTGTTTGCCTATTTTTCTTTTTTTTCGCTTTACTTGGAGTTATTTACCCGACGTAGTTACTTCATCTAGAAGAAATGCAATAATTCATGATATATACTTTGATATTGCTGGAGGTGGGCTATATCTGAAATGGATGTAATATAGATCTTAGTTATATGACATCGAATAAGCTTGAAAAGCTTGGCCGAGATAGCTTTGAACCTCCTGGGTATTATCTGGATAGTAACTCTTTACACTTTGGCTTTCTTAATAATAAGAACCTACAATTCTAGCAAGACCAAGAGAGACTCTAGAAAACATATCAACGGAACGTATATTTTGCAACCCTCCATATACAACTACCCACATCAACATATATGTATATCTCCTCGAAGCTACTTTACAACCACCGGGACAATAGCACTCCCGCCTATCTAACAGGGCACGCAAAACCCGAGCCAACCCAACACACACCCTGCCCAAGGCGCAGCAATCAGTAGCTACCTACCTACCCAGGCACCCTACTCCCTAGCAGCCTTATCCTCCACATTCTCCAAGCTACCCACGACCTTCAATTCGGCCTTTGCCGCACGGCTCGCGCCCGCGGGCTCGACGCGCTTGAGGGGCCTGTACACAGGGTCCCACATCTGCTCGCGGATCCACTCGTCCAGGACCTCCTCGTCGTCGACGGGAATATCCCGCTCGGTGGCGACGCCGTCCCGCACGGCGGCGCGCACGACCTCGCGGGCGACGCGCACGCTCACGCGGCGCACGTGCTCGACGCCGGGGAGCAGCGGGGCGGTGTCGCCGTCGAGCAGCGCGGGGCTCAGGGCCGCGACGCCGCGGACCGCGGCGACGAGCATCCCGTCCGTGACCCGGGACGCGCGCGCGAGCACCGCGCCCAGCCCGATCCCGGGGAACACCACCGAGTTGTTGCACTCGGCGACCTCGACGCGCACGTCCGACCCGTCGGGCCCCCAGGGCCCCGTCACGGGCTCGAAGGGCGAGCCCGTGGCCACGAGGGCCCGGCCCGACGTCCAGCTGAGGATGTCGGCCGGCACGGCTTCGTGCAGCCGCGTCGGGTTCGAGAGGGGGAGGATGACAGGCCGCGGGGCGCCCTTGGCCATTTCCTTGATGACTTCTTCGGTGAAGGATTTGGGTACCGTGGAGGTGCCGACGAGTACGTTGGGGCGGACTTCCTTGATCACGGAGAGGAGTGACCTGTCCTTGCCGTCCCACGCGGATGCGTCTTTGGCGTAGGCTTGTTGGCCGTGGTCTAGTTCGGCTTGGGTTGTGAGAAGACCGGGCTTGTCGATTAGCCTAGGGGGAGGGAGGAGTTTAGTATAGAAGTACGTATATTGGGACGGGTGCGTTTATAACTCGGGTTTGCACTCACCAAATCTGCTTTGCCGCCTCGTCCTTGCTGATCCCTTTCTCGGTGGCGATAGCGTCGCGAACCTGATCGGCGATACCGACACCGGCGGTTCCCGCGCCAAAGACAACCATCTTAATATCCTGCAGTTTCTGCTTGCTAACATGCAGCCCAGCCATGATGGCGGCCAGCGTCACGCATCCGGTGCCTTGGACGTCGTCGTTGAAGCAAGGTATCTCAGGCCGATAGTGATCCAGAATACGACGCGCTGATCCCATTTTAGCTTACAGCCTCCTATTACCTCGAAAAGGCTTACCATTCGTGAGCCCGAAATCCTCGAAGTGGATATAGGCTCGAGGGAACAGCTTGCGGGCGGACTTGACGAAAGTATCAACAAACTTGTCATATTTCTCCCCTCGTTCCCGTTTCTGGCGCAGACCGAGATACAAGTCATCATTGAGAAGGTTCTCATTGTCTGTACCACAATCTAATACAACCGGTAGAGTTCGATTAGGATGGATCCCGGCGCAGAGAGTGGTAAGAACGAGCTTTGCAACCGAGATGAGGATTCCGCCCACGCCCTGGTCCCCTATGCCAAGGATCTCCTCGCCGTCTAAGTCCTTTTAGTATGATACGATACTAGCATGGGGATAGGACGTCTCCTTCCCCAGTCCCGGAGCCATACCTGAAACAACAATATAATCGATGTCCTCAGGCTTTCCCCATTGAGCTAGATCATGTGAGACTCTGTCGATGTCGTTGATATTGAGGAAGCACCCCTCAGGACGTCTGAATAGGCGGGAGAAATTCTGGATCGCGTCACCTTCAGTTGGGGTATATACGACGCTAAACATCTCCTTCATATGATCTTGTAGAAGCTATGAGGTATTAGAACAGAGGACCGAGATAGAGCTTCGTCAATCAAGATCTCAGATATAGGTTTGAAAGCCGACAAGCAGCGGGTTTGCGGGGTACGGAATATGTTACCTTGAAATACAAGACCAAGTTCTGCTCCTTGAGCGATGTGAGGAACGTGTTCTTTGCTAGGTTATCGTGTCTAGAAGAGTACTGCTGGTACGCGCGCTCTACCTGCTGTTCGAGAGTTTGGATACTAGTAGGTAGTAGACCCGTGAGATTGAACTCGCGCCTCTCTTCGGCCGAGTGCGCAGAGCCGCGATTGAAGTACGGGGTGTTCAATAAGACGGTTCCAGACACAGCACATTCTATCGGACCGCTCGTGCTAAGCGGGAGATGTGAAAACTTGGACTTGGTATTCGCCGGCATCTTGGATGTAGTAGATAATGCTACGTGATTGGGGTTATGGCGTCCCAGCGTTCGTAAGAACGGACGGGCAAGATACATTAAAGATTTATTAGAGTCGGTAGCTGACTATATCGTAGAGAGAAACGACAAGAAATAGAGACCGTAGCACTGAATAATACTACGGTCGCTATCCGGGTTTGACAGACGGATCGAATCCCATAAACATTCGAGGAATGGCACGTAAAGAGCTCAATTGCACATGTAAGACGTAGTGCTTTAGTTACAGTGGTGGGAATGACCCCATGTGGAGTGACGTCGTCCAACGACCCGATGTTAGGGTGACGAATGAGATGCGCTCGGAGAGGCGGGGGTCACCGTCGGCGTGAACCCAATGGGAGCTAGACGCAGACTCTGCGGGCTGAGAGGAACAGGATAGCCGAAATGTCGGAGCTCTAGGAGCCTCGCTCATGTGGAACGCTGTACCCGCGAGCACAAGATGAGCGTGGACTATGATGGTCCATATTTGGTTTTATTCTTGCAACGATTTTGGCTTGCGAACGACGCGAAGCACCGTCCGCTCCGTATCTCCAAGCCCTCTCAGGACCACGACGCAAGACGCATCACGGCAGTAAGATCATTCGGGTGAAAGACTCGTGGGATAATTCGAGTGGCTGGAATAGGGTCTCGCTGCGTATATAAAAGGGAACAGAACAAGGACGAAACGATACAAACCTGTTTGGTATATTTTACTTCTATATTCCATCATATAGCCAACTGGACGATGGCGCGAAACCTTCGATATCGTAAATAAGGAAGTTGAATTAGGACGGTCGGAGAATGACTGGAGAGAAATTTTCGTTGAGAGCTCAATTACAACTAAAGTGCACGGACCATCTTTGCAACATCACAGCACGCCGGTTAGACAGCTGGCCCGTTTCAGACCGGGCCGTCAGCGCTTATACCCCTTTTTATTCACAAACGACCGTTTGGTATGAGGCTGAATCGATTATGTTGGGTATAAAATGTTAATAAGGTGGATTCCTGGAATAGATCTGTTAAGAATTATGTTGTATACCGGCCGTGAATCTTGATTTCTTTTCGCAAAAGGCCAACATCAGATTACTGGGGTGGTTATACGTTCTCGTTGTCCTGATGGGCTTACTCTTATAGATATATAGAAACGCACGCCGCACGAAAGGAGACCTGCCCGCTAGGAAACATACAGCTTTTTTAACCCTCTCTGGCGATAATCGCTATATGACAATTCATCTACAATCCCAGACGCAGATACCTGACGGTGAAATATCTTGCTAAGTTCTCCCAGCGCACCATGCGTGGCGCAAGGCTGCATTAGCATGAAGCCTCCAACCTCGCAGCGAGCCAATTAAAGAGACGGAATGGTATACTGTGAGGCAATTCTTCAGCAGCCCACGCCGGACCATAAGCAAAATTTCCGCCAAACCGCCAATTCAAAGAATTTCTAGAAATTCAAGTTGAAGACCCACTTTAATTACAGGGGTGCGCTAAAGCTATAGGGCTTACAGCGCATACAACCACTAAATCTCCCTGTAAATATAGGGCTTATAGCGCTCAATACCGCTATAAAACTCGTCGCATAAACCTTACGCGTTTTACACACTTATTACACTTACGCAACACCACTGAGCCATTTAAAACCTACCTCTTTCTAAATAGGATTAATTATTAATTGAAGCGATTACTATATTTAATCGCATAGGATTGTCGCTATTCGACAGGTTGTAATTGAATAATGCGTACGTGGGTAAGTAAGGTAGGTAGGTAAGGTAGGTACCTAGGTAGGTAGGTAATTGAGTAATGCTTTGGTACGTACTTTTTTGAATACTGGATTACATAATCGCGAGGTACCTAGGTACAATGAGATGCCCTGAAAGTAAGAGAAGAATAGCGCTATAAGCCCTATAACTTTAGCGTACCCCTGTAATTAAAGTGGGTCTGACATCTGGAAATTCTTTGAATTGGCGGTTTGGCGGAAAAATTGCTTATGGTCCGGCGTGGCAGGCTTCTCCTCGGAGAGCCGGATTCCTCCAAATAGGTACCTATTTAATCCACAGGTACCAGCGCGTTGTTTCCTCGTATCTATGCGCTACAACCCGTAAACCAGGTCGTCAGCAGCGAACCCATAGTTCCGGCCCGCGGTGAGCCAAAGTGAACACGGGAACCTTATGATCCAGATAGACCCATCCGACCTCCCCGCGCGATTTACGATCTGTGGCCTGGGCCTTGGACCAACGAATACGGCAGAACCCATTAAAAGGATAAGCCGGAAGAATCCGCATCTTCAAAGACGCCACGGAAACGGGCACTCCGCGCCTAGCCCGTGCCCGGGTCTCACAATCTCGACAAGTGACGGATATGAGCGACATTCGTCATCCCCGTCGGCCCTACTGGGCATGGGAAGAATACTTGGCGTGCCGCTTCGCCACAGAACCAACGCCCCCTTCGAACCAAGTCGGCTCTGCTGGAATATAGTCCACAGGCCTAGTAATTGCCGTCCCACGATTAGAAAGCTCATTCAGCATAGGAGCTACGACCGAGTCTCTCTTCGATTCTAACTGCCATTCCCTCCCCGACGATACTGATTATAAGGGGGGTTAGATATCGACGTAAGTAGAGACCGTTCATAATCCCCTTCATGAAGAAGACCCTGTAAGTAACCCGCCTGAAAACAATACCCCCCAGCCATCGTCAAACCACAAATGCGATACGGGAAGTATAACCTGGACGGGAAGGGCCACGCCATGGGCACTGACTAACTGATTCGACCTAACCTGCTAACACCTAAACCCACACCATAAACACACTACTCAAACGTCCCACCAATTCCGAGGGAATGAAAGTAGTTTATAAAACCATAGGGTATCATTCTCATAATTACGTACCTAACTGACTTATACCCAAACGTCCCACCCAGCATTGCATCCCCGAAATCATGATGCGCCACAGCGTGTAGCATACCCGGCTATTATGACCCTCCTCGTCTCAGGGCTATCAACTCGACCCAACCCTCCCATAGTGAACCAACTTGAAAAATAACCATCAACTCTTTACTCCTCCGCTTACAGTAGAAACAAATAGCATATAAATCCAGAAATATAGCAGGAAAAAAAGCATATACCTCAGCTTCCAGAGCCGCCGCAACCACCCCCACCTCCACCGCAGCCGCCGCCGCCACCGCAAGCCGGGCCCGAGGAGCCGCACTAATAGGAGGATAGATGTTAATATCATTATATAAAGCAGCACTATACGAGACTCCATAGAGCAAAAAAGAGTAAACTCACCGAGCCCCCACCACCACAACCACCACACCCCCCAGCGCACCCACCGCTCGCCATCCCGCACGCCCCCGCCGCGCAGGCGCCGTGGCCCCCCTGGCCCGCTATCATGGTGCCGGGGTCGCCGGCGGGATAGCACGCGGGGGCGAAGTACGAGGGGCAGACGAAGGGGCCGTAGAGGAGGTACGGGAAGCCCCAGGCGTGGGCGTAGTAATGGTCTTGGGGAGGCAGGTCGCGGCCCCTGCGTTTGGCGCGGCGGGCGGCGCGCGCGTAGCTCCGGTCGAGGTGGGCGCGGTGGGCGGCGCGGAGGCGGGCTAGGACCGTGGCGGCGGGGGAGGAGGCGGAGGAGGAAGAGGAGGATGATGAAGTGGATGAAGAGAGAGGTTGGAAGAGCGTGCGCACGGAGTTGTGCGCTGAGATGTGCGCGCTGTTGTTGGGGGGGCACGTGGATGCTTGGCCGGACGTGTGGAAGGATTCGGAGACTAAGGGTGTGTGTGTTAGTATTCGGTACATACCTAGGTAGGTATATAGCAGGGGGTCCGATAAGGGGAGCAGGGGACGAAATGTGGTCAACGGTATTCTGCGGCCTGTGAATAGATGGTGGTGTGTGGGATAGAGGAAAGGCGAACGGGAAAGAAAAGTGGGAGTACGTACTCTTCTCGTTCTTCGATATATGAAACGCGCTGCCGATGGAAGACACATGGGCAGCCCGGATGGATTCGCAGTACCAGCAAGTGCACTCCGAGTAAACCTCGCCGTACATCTCCTGGTATATCTTGCTGGTCCGCTCGAAGGCGACGGAAAGCCTGTCCTCGTCGATCTTGTCGTCGTGGTCGATTAGCTGGCGCGTCTTCGAGCACATCCACCGAGCGTATATCGGGGGCGTGAGCTGGTGCGTGTGCCATGCCAAGTCGACGTCGAGGGTTGGGACGGCGGTTTCCTTGGGGTGTAACGCCATGATCTTTGTGAAACGCTCGTATTTCTTGATTAGGCGCAACATCGTCTCACGAGCTGCCGGGCTGTGGAGCCAGTCGATCTGTGACTAAGATTAGGTATGGATTTACACACGGAGATCTGCCGCAAAGATAGGACAATATACATTATTCATCTTCTCCGCGAATACGCCCTGGCGGAGAACGGCGCCACCGAGCTCGACGGCGAACGGCGAGGGGTTCCCCCAGTACCGCGACATCATCTTCCTCGTGTGCGCTCGGGCCTCCGAACCCAGGCGGTACCGCTTACGCGACTCTGGTGCTGTCACACGCTCGATATGCTCGAGGGCCGCCTGATCCTTCAACGTAGCCTCGATGAGAAGGCGGACGTCGTTCATCGACGGCGTGGGGGACGTGCCACGTGCAGTTAGATCAGGTATCTTCTCGCGGAGGTGACGTCTGATCAACCTGTTTGGGAACGTGCGTTCGTGCCTGTAGTTGGCTGAGATACCCGGGACGCGCCTTGGTAATCCCGTCCCATTGTCTAGTATGGTGCCCGGCATGGGTCTATGGCGGACTAGAAGCTGCCTAGCGTCGTTGACGAACCTAGCTACTTCGAGGAACTCTCTCGTAATGAGTCTTCCGCATTTAGAGCACTCGTAAGTCAAGCTTCCGTCTCCGTAGCCCTTTCCGAGGAGTCCGGGGTCGGGTCCGTCGTGATTTTCGGGTAGCCCGCACGTTGTCCACGGTATTTCATGAGTCCTAGAACAGCTGGGGCAATCGAGCGTCTTAGTGGCCGGGTCGTCGGCGTTGTCCCATTTACGGCCGATGATGGTTTCCCATACGGATTTAGCGTCCTTGGATACACGGTAATTAAAATTGGTATCAATCGCATCGTTGATGAGCTTCCACGGCATGCCACCCACCCACAAACCGTTTAGCGAATATAAGATGCAGTCCTCAAGATATGCTCTGGGATTGAGCATATGAGCGTGCCATACCATTAAGACATCTAGGTATTAGTCAGCAATAAGTCCGCATAAGTCCGTCATCGTATGGGCGTACCTAGGGGCGGGAGTATGCTTTCGGCCCATTCGAGAGGGTGGCTCTCGGATATGAATGAACTGTACCTTTCCGAGTCGATTTGCATTTCATACTCGGTCAGATAGCTTTTAGAGAGCCTGCTCCACCAGGCTTCGTATCGGTCCACCGCCCTCGCGACGAAAAGAGCCCACCGCTTCTCTCTGAGTCCCGCCAAGCGCTTCTTGGTCTCGTCTTTAAGCTCCACGTCCTTCTCGGCGGCTTTGGACTTTTTATCCTTTTCTGAGAGAACGCGGTTATCGAAGAGGCCCCAGAGACCGTCGGTATAGCCGATTTCCTCCTTCAGGGTCTGAAAAGCGGCGAGCAGCTTCAAATGCGCGAGGCAAGCATCAGCGGTTAAGCTCGTAGTCCAAAATGGTAAGTTGACGGACTCTATAGCGGAATTCAAGTTATCAAGGGTAGGCACGAGCGGAGTCTCGTTGGTTGCTGGTTCAGCGTTTCCTTCTGTATATTTTGGTGGTGCCTCGCCATTCTTGTCTTGGCCAGGAGAGGCGGAAGATTTGGGGAAACCGTTCGCGTTCTCCATGGTGAGATGGCAGGATGGGCCGGAAGTATACCAAAGTACGAGAGTAATCGGAAGGCGAGAGAAAGAAAAAGCCGAGTCGTTATTGGGGACAGGTGCAATCGTGGATTAAATGGTGGATTGTCAGGCGGGAGAGCAACATTCGAGACCCATGGTTAATGTAAAGCGTAATCATTTACAGTTGTCTATCGCTGGCGATTTCCTGGCGATTCCCTGGCGATTTGCCGGCGACGAGACTAGATGGAAAGAAGCTCAAGTTTTTGGTGGAACTATCAATCTGGGACGGGAACGGCTTATAGGGGACGAGGCCTCTGCACGTCACCGTCGGACTTTTAGATTCATGCTGTTGGCTTTAGGGGGCTTTTAAGCTCGTGTGCTTCTTCTGGCGGGAATTTGCCCAAAGGGACGGGATGCTTGCTGACCGACCCCGGCGCCACACACATATATGGGCAGGACCATCGTGGCCTTCTTACGGGGGGGATGTAATAGGGTAGGTGATAGGGTACCTAGGTAGGTAATAGGGTATGTAATGGGGTATGTATTGGGGTCATTGCGCAAAAGGGAAGCTGTGCGCGCTAATGCGGACGAGACGCACGAGGCGTGTGTGAGGCGCTCGTAGGACCTCGATTAGGTCTAGGGGGTACCATAGCTGAGGTACCTAACCAAACGCCACTTATAGTTCCGCACCTACCCTACACGTATTGTACCTTCTAAGCTACTTAGGTACCTCTAACATGGATATCCCCGACCTTACTAGGTGTCTAGCCCTATCTGCCTATGTTCACGCATGCGCTAATACGTATGTAGATTGAAGTTCGCCAGAAACTCAACTTGGTAATACCGGGTTAGGTGCTTTTTGTTGAAGTTGATTGGTCGGTGAGACGGTGTTTGGATCGCATTCGCGGGATGACGTACTACCGCTACATACACGCATATATATATACAGTACCTAGGTAGGTAGGTACATACCCGATATAAATGCCTAGGGGGCGCTCACCTACATCCAAAGGAAGACACGAACCTTAGAACCTAGACCCCTGTAATTAATAACTTGCCCGTTTGCTTATCATCTATTATAGATCTAGGTTTAGGAAGCTTGAACCGACGTCCTTCTATTTTCATCTCCTAGACTCGGTGGGCTAAACGCGCGAGTGCAGTATGACGTAGGTAACTGATAGGTAACTTCATACATGTCGTTTCTTATCTGAACCATTGTCTTATCTGGTAGTTTACCGGGTAGTTTGAATATTCCATGCTCGATTCTCTCGACATACCATACCGCTCGAAAACACATATTTTCTCCAACCTCAACTCCTCCCGGACTAATCGACGTCCTCGTCCTGCACGATATCCCCTATAACCCCACCCCCCCAATCGGGAGCAACCCCGGACCACGGAACCTTTCGAAAACTTCTAGTCTCAGCCTCTGTGCTTGTCTCAAGCCAATCTAGATTGGAAAATTTCTGCTCGGCCGGTTGGTCTCGCGTGTAGACCCTGCATTCGACCGATCTAGAACCTTGGAGTCTAGAGGGCGGCTCGGCGAGACAGGAAAGCTTCGGCCGCTGGAATGCGATGTCGTCCTCGCCAAAAACGCTATGAGATTGTGGCGTCTGTCGTGGCTGCGCGCTGTGTGACATTCTGTCAGCCGTCGTCTCATCCTGACTCGCTCTGTTCGCCTGGGGATCCCCGTGCTAGGCACCTAGTGCGTCTCGATAGACCGAACGCGGAGCCCTAGGTACCCGTTGCTCGAGCGTTATTAATTAGGAGATATATAGTTAGGCGTTCTCACGAGCTGACCACACGGAAGCACTACGACGATAACACACCGTCGGCATTACGCGCCCGCCGAGCAGCGCAGTCGGACTACGAACACCCCCGCGATAAGCAACAATTGATGAGCCTCCCTGGTGGTCATTCTCCCGAAAAAAAAAAAAAAAAAAAGGCACCGGAATTCCGGACCACTCCGCCAACAAACTCTGGAATATATGTCGTCGTTCACTTTAATCATCGGAAAATTTCTAGTTCCGTATCCTCTAGCACCCATGTCACAGATCAAAGAGATGCAGTAAAAATCAGCATCTTGGATAGTATTTAAGATGTTCTAAACGAGGAGGGCCGCCATTTGCCGAGGAGTCCCTATGGACTAAGATTCCCCCTCCACGTCTGTTCCTCGCCCCTTAAATGACCCCTAGGTAGGCATATCGGAGTACTATTTTCTCATAGTTATCGCTCCTTCACAATCCATCCCCCATGGATCATCCGATACAGCACAATTATATATAATAGCAACCCCAACATCTTGATTTCCGCGTTTTGTTTGTCCATCTGTCTGGGGATGGTAACTAGTTGACACGGCGAGAATTGTCCCCTCGTACCTCCACCCGTGACTACAGTTCATAGGGGCGACAGGGATCCGCTAGAGTTCTAGGGTTTTGCGTAGATTGACGCCGCGAGCAGCAATCTCAACGAATATATGGCGCTTGATAATTACATCAAGAGCTTCAGCTGAGACCTGACGGCTCACTCGTAGGATAGCCGCGACAATTTTGTAATGAGTCAAGCCACCCCCGAAGCACCACCCCCTGGGCTGATATCGGGGTGGTTCGTTGTACGGGGGCGGGGGTGAGTGAAATCGTAAAGGTGACAATGCTAATGATATAATGGCAACAGTAACAACAGCAGTGATGGTGATAATAGCAGTAGTAGTGGTAATAGTAGTAGGAGAGATGGTCCAATCGGAAGTTGGCTCAGCCATGGACATTGGCACAGGATTTGCCCATAAGTCGAGAACATACTTGAACTTTTTCATCATGCCATCCCCAGAACTTGAACACCGAGAAGACATTTGCGGAGACACCGAGTGCACCAGGACACTCGCTGACCGCGCATGGATACAGAGAATTGTTAGAACCATCTACGAGGAATGTGATGTTGATGCTTCATCATGTCTCTAGGGCTGTGCCAAGCTCACGATCCGCCATGTCTGTGCGGATCCTCGATACAATCCGTGCATCGATTCCGCTATGCGCTTGGACTTGGCCTCGCTCGTCTTGGAGTCTTTGAACTCGTTGATGAAGGGGTGTACGTTTCTCCAATATGTGTCTCTGCCGATCCATACGAAATCTCTGCTGCCGAACGATTCCTCCAGGTCCGGTTGGAAATAGCCGATGTCTGTAATATTCCATCCGTCGAGGCCGGTGCCTGTATTGGCACTATTGGCATTGTTGCCAGTTAAGTTCTTCATGGTGAGTACTGTCTGAAAAGATAGCATCATATCGGCCATGCGCCTCTGCGCTTGCTAGCAACACCCATAATCATTCGTGGAATTGCGGCAGAACAACAACAAGAGACAGTGAAGCTGGTAGTAACGGTGCTGGTAGTGGCAGTACTGGTCGGGGCGCTAGTAGCTAGTACAACTAAAAAGGGTAGCAAAACCGCCATGACGGGTCGATATCCAAGTGGTTATTCCAAAGCGGATTTGCATTCGTAGGTGGCAAGGCCTCTTCTGGTCTTCTGCCAGGTCGTGATATTAGCGGATGTTTATTTGTTAACCAGGTCCTCGGGCATATGTCAACATTCAGACGGTTAGGTCTTGCTTGAAATCAATCAAGGTTTCTGTTGTTGTTGACAATACTATAATTGACAAAGAGCAAGAGAGGATGAGATAGGTGTTAAGCCCCTGACGATAGCGATGACTTCACCTGTATTTAGCAACGCGTTGTGGTGCTATACGTTACCTAGGTGATAAGGAGAGAGACGATATGATCGATGCTGCAATGAGATACGGAAGTGTGTAAGTACCTACCAACTTATCAAGCTTCTCTCTCGGCAATGCGCTGTCGGTATCGCTCGAGGAGTGTCTGGTTGGCGTACCACAGGCTCCGAGCTGGGTGACAGTCGTCGACATACGCAGGGAACAAGTTCGCGCCGTTATACTTATTGGGAGTTAAATCCCCCCAGGATTGTGTATGTAGTACACGTTGCCAGTAGGCATGGCAACTGACGATGTCCGAAGGTCCATCATAATATGGCTCGCGCTTTGCAGCACGCTGTCGAACTCGCTGCACCCAGTCTCCGGGTGCATACATCTGAATTAGGCCCTTTTCCCCTTGTAGGTACGCCCGTATCTGCTCTCAGGACGCTTTCAGCCTGCTGTAGTACCTTCTGGAGGTAAGGGCACCTAGGTAGGTAGGGTCGTGATATCGAGGCGGAGCGCCCACGGTTAGCGTGTCTGGTTCCTTGGGAGATCCACGTAATAACAATAGTCGGAACCCTCCCAGGCCATAGTCTTAAGTGGTTAGGATATATATAAACGAGCTAATATTTAGTGATGAGCGTCAACGAATAATAGGTGAGTGAGGTAAGCGGTGCAGTTCCATTGCAGCAGTTTCTGAGCGGTTGTTCCTAGGATTCCAGAGTATAATGCGTGGTAGGGACTGAAGAAAAAGAGGGGACAGGAATAAAATGGAAGAAACCAAATGAAAGGGTCCAGGGGGGGAAGTGGGAATTCCTGTTTATACAATTGACCTTGCGGCTTCCTTAAGCCCTGTGGGATTGCGGAAACTCTATCGAGGAATATGCTACGCCTAAACATTACTTAGTTGGTGTAGAAGGTGGGACGTAGCTATGGCAATATTATTATTACAGCTTGTCGAGATACATCGTCGTATACAGAGTTCTGGGGCTTCGCGGCTACCTCGTCTACCCCCTTTGTAATGTGTACATATAGTTCATGGGGTTAAGTACTGTTTTGTTTTTTAGAGTTTTAACTGACCTTGTACTATGATCGAACAAAACGTATCGGAAATAGTCAACTCGTCATATGACTGTATAGGAGTTACAATAGCCAAAATGCAGCAGGGGCTAGCCGGTAGGCCCGCGGACCAGGTTGGAGGAAGCCTATGATCATTTTCGGAAGGTTGGTACTATGGCGTTTCTTGAAGCCTCGGTTATATCTGCGAGATCGGAGCTTCACTAAGCAGCTATACTTGTAGGTAACGGGTTTAAAAGATCTATATGTTATCACTTGCAAGGGGAGTGGTGGCAACGGGACGATCCGCGCTGGGATTGAGTCACTCCCTTACTTGGGTTTGTGTCTTACCTTTTATCTCATATTCAAAGGAATTTGGACTAATACCGCAGAACTGAGGAGTAAACTCCAAATTAAGCGTTTAATACATCTAGAGTTGCCGAATATTGCTCGAATGATCGCGAAAAGGGGTTTAGGTTGAGACGTCCTACCGTGTCAAGGCATGTTAACTCCCCTAATTGCACAGTATCTGTGTTTCATCTATACAATATTACCGTTTCTTTCTAACCCCACTGATCTGGGAAGAAGACGGCTTCCTTTCCCCTCAAAGAAGTGATCCTGCATGTGGTGGGAGCCTGCTAGAGGGGTAGTAGCATCCCCAGTCCGAGGTATCGGGAGCAGCAAATAAGTCCTATGCCGGGATGGCTATGTCCAGCACTGGTCACAGGATGTAGATTGGGTTATGTTATACGTAGATGTAACGGGCCACGCGTCACGTAGGTATAGGGCTATACCCGAACGATTTCCCTGGAGTTCAGTTCTAAGTCTTAGTATACTGCCGCGGAGTGCGATCCCATAGGGGGAAAGACTATCATCTCTCTTTCAGGCAATTTACTGTAGGTTACACGACGTCTACGCGAGCCGAGCTAGCGCACTCGGTATAATCGGAAAAGGGAAGTATGGGTGAGCTCAAACAGTTGTTGTTGGAGGCAGGACTCGTTGCATGAAGTACGGTGCATGCCCGGACAGGGGTACGGGGAGCATCTCCACTGAGCCGGGGCTGTCGATTTAGAGTTTCCGTGTTCTGAACGGACGCTTGTTTAGTTGTCGGACCAAACCGACCTTTTAGGCCTAACCCTATCCCGGAACCGGGGACATGGGACGAGGACGGAAACTGGCGGGAAAAGGCACTTGGGTACCGGCACGGGTATTGTTCAGTTGACGCTGGGGCATTACGCATCAGAGAAGAGGCTTGATATCTCGGTGTATAAGATATCAGAAAGTATATCGTAGAGTACCAGGTATGTAGGCTAGATGGGTGGTTGGAGTTCGGGATACTTTCATGTCCGCTTCGTAAATGGGAAGCGCGACTTAGCTTCATCTTTTTTAGTAAACATGGTCGACCCGTTATAGGTCTAAGCCAGGTATCTCCTAGGTTGGGGATTCTATTCTGAGATCTGCCAACTCTAGGACTTGCTACCCTACGCCAAGTATTACGGCTTGGATATGTTGCCGTTATTCTTACGTTACATTAAAGGGATATGCGGTTGTACCCGAACTTGGCCAAGGTGGACATGGGTGAAGGGTCAATCAGGCAACTTGGAGGCGGCCTATATCGATATTCTTTCTGTAATACGTATGGCTAGGGTGTATTGCTTTTCAAGGTGGGATCGGCTGTATCTTGTTTTTGTTCTTTAAGGGCGTATCATACGACAAATGCCGAGTAATGGGGAGCAAGTGTAACAAGGCTCTGGTGTGGCGCGCGCATGAAATATGCGGTCAAGGATGAAAAGTGAAGAGGGGGAGAGATTACCTGAGAATGGGAGCCTCGCTTTCGGCTTGGGCTTGGTTTGATTATTATGTAGTATTTACCGACAGTCCGGTCGCGGGCGTCTTCTCCTCGACGGGCCAGGGGCTATACATAGCAGTTTTCCACTATTTTCTCCTCTCCTAGGGCCACGGCCGCGGCCTGCATATATAATATACGCAGGAGTAATGTCGCACTGCAGCTGGCCATCCCGGTCTATGGATACGGGACTGCATTATGAGCACCTGATTGTCGGGTTTCCGGAGGAGGGAATGTGTTGCTGTGTTGTTTACAGTAGCAATTGTGTGCATAAACACCGTGTTCTATGTCGCTGGGAAACTCCATCTTGGTAGGTAGTATTCGTGAGACTTATAAATCCATAACCAAATATCGCTTATCCCAATCGTGCCTTTTATTTAGACGAGGAAAAGAAAGGACCGAGCGTTACCGTGGCATCGTGGCAGTTTAACTGATAGTGCGCCTGTCAGAATTGGTTGCCTGATTTGCCTTTGGAACGAATTCGCGGGCGTCTACGCTGTCAACTGTACATGGGCTAGGGAGGAAGAGACGCATCGCACAGCGCGGTATTATTCCTGAAGAAATACTCATTTCGTCATGGACGCCTCGGCTTAAAAAGAAACGCTGTGGTGTCACCGCTCTTTGCGCCATCTGTAGTGGCCATGCTTGATCCAGCAAAGGCAACCAGGAGAGTTCAGGAGCCGTTCCCGTGCTGTAAGCCCACCCACACCCAGATAATCGGGTCGTGGTCCCAGCCGGTTGGTTCACACTCGCGTCGCTAATGTGCAGCCTGCATGTCCTTCAGGAATATGATTGGATAGTCGGCCCCTGTCTACGCTGCAATATCATGCAGTGTGGCAGGGCTCCTCGACCGAGTCGATGGTTCCCCCTGGTCCCTCGCTCCCTTTTTCTTCTTCGTCATCCACGGAAGCCGCCTTCCGCTTCCCGCGAAGCTTAGGCACCCAGACCGCTGGGTTCCTCGCCTAGAAAGGTAATAAGTTGTGAGACTAATCCAAATTGTCTCCTCTTCCCGGTAGGTTGGGTCGCGGCTCGAGTCCTCAACGGCATTCGATGCCACGAGGGGCCCCCAAACCATAACATAAGCCCATGGATGGCCATCTACCCCTCATGTACTTGCACGCACCCCATCTAAATGCTGTAGGTATTAAAAAGGCGTCAAATCCAGCACGGGACGATGTGCTAATAACGTCCCCTTACTATCTTCTCTTGTACCTTTGCATATTCTATCATAGAACAACTCGCGAGCCGCGATGATGGCCGAGTTTGATGATATTGAATATGAGGGAATTGGAGGAGAGGGACACATCACGGTGCGAAGCGACCGCTGCTTTCGGGACTATTCCCCGGAGGAGACGGTTATAAGCTTAAGCGACGACGGGAAAGCGCTGTAAGATACCCGTGTTTTCGCATTTGAAAGCTTGGATTCATACTAACCGACTTCCACCGTAGTTTCTCGAGTCCCGTACCCGCTTTCGCGAACCCACCACCCGGTCACCCGGAGTTAGACTCAGCTGCGCAGCAGCCACAGTCCGAGGGCCATCATGGAGATCCCGCCGGTCGCGAGAATCATGTTGTGCCACCCGCTTTAAGCCACGATGCCCTCGTAGCAATGCAACAGCGCGCGCCGCTGAGCGCGAGGCATCAGCTATCGCCCTTAACGAGATACCGCCACGACGCTCAGGGACACGAACAAATTGCTCTCGGAATCAAGTCCGAGGACCTCACGCAGCATTCCGACCTGGGAAGTCTCTCACCACAACCCCCAAAAGCAAACGGCAACGTACGGAGCAGCCAGCCCTCTGCCGTGTCGTCGCTACGTTTAAGCCCGGCATCAAGCCATCGTATGAGTCTAATCCCTATATCGCCGGACAGCCCCGAAGCGTCGTCGGCTGCCGATCAGCTTCGGGAGCTGGAGGATGCGATGAAGACTCCGGACTGGGACGACGACATGTCCTCAGAACAGAAGATCGACTATCTGCGGAGAGCGTACGTAATGACCCCCCCCTACCTCATCAATGGAACAACGAGGTAATTAAATCGGTCGAGATTTAGCTGACGTGTCGAGATTCAAGCGCGAGGTTGAGCCGGTGGATTCGATCCCAAGCGAAGCCGAGGGAGGCCAGGCCGCCCAAGGTCCGCAAGCGGGATAGTCATCCTCGCGGAAGCAAGGACCATCGCTCGTCGTCGTCCTGAGTGTTCGGATATGCGGTGTCGGAAACGCTAGCAGCTCAGAGGACACCAGTCGAGGTATTCAAGGTATAGATAGGTACATATATACCGGTAACCCCACGACATAGCCTCTTCATGTGATGATTTCGGATCATTAAAAATAAAAGTGACGTTCAATCGTTTCCTTCAACATCCCGAACAGCACTTCACTCGTTGGTAAACAAGCTCAACTCCTTGTCTCCTCGAGCCCGCACTAAACTCTAGTAATCCCTATCGTCATCTGTCTCCTCAACCCAACTACCCGGGATATTCAAAGGCGGGTCCTCAATCAATTTCCAAAACTCGCCGGCAAAAATATCACTAGGCTCCTCAAAATATAACTCCCAGTCCCCTATTTCAGGGCCGAACTTGAAACCAATGAGGCGAATAGTCCGCCATTGGGTGTCTGGGATATTAATGGACCGGGTGGCGTCTGTCTGAACGAGAATCTCATGCTCACGATGGCCGTACGTATTTAAATCAACCCCAGCCTGTTTCAGTAGGCCGAGCCAGTGCTTCAAGAATGAGCCCATAGAATACCGTGTAAATTTGGCAAAGCGCCAATGCTCATTTGAGCGTAAAGCAACCATGTGCATAAAGCCGGTCCCCGGGTAACCATCATATTTTCGTATTTTTGTTACGTGAATATTCCGCGTGTGTCTGACGATGTACTCCGCAATTTCAGCTTCTCTTGGGGGGAGGGCACCCGACCAGGCGTGAAGCTTTTCAAATATTTGCGGCTCAATCATCAAAAATAGTAATGGCCAGATCTCGTTAGAACATACGGCTTGGGGAACAGTGCTCCAATATGGTTCAAGGAATCGTGGTAAACCCGTGAGGCTGTGAAGCAGTGGAGTATGAAAAAGAGCCTCTAGGCGCGATTCAAGCGAAGTATATTGGTGCTGCGGGCATTCGTATGGCAACAGTAGCTCCCAGAGATTGCCGTAGCATAAGCCGTGACGACAGCTGCATTTGGGTGAGTTCTGCAAGTTCGTGTCATCTTCATCATATCCTTTACCTGGAGGGTTTAGACAAGACTCAGCAAGAGACGGGATCTCTAGCACCTTCTGTAGGTATGTAGCATCAAATAGCCACAAAAATGACGGGGTACTAGGGGTTACGTTGTCAGAAATCAGCTTTAAAGGGAGTGCACTACTTACCCTCCCCGGTTGTTACGTTCTGATGGATCAAGGCCGATTGCAATAAGATATTTGGACACTTCAAAGTTACGATCGGCCATCTAAAACGAACGTAAGAAATGGCGGCCAAGGTATTTATTATCAGCAGATCTTACATGAAGTAGCGTAGATCCATCATCGGTCCGGTCGTACGGAGACGCCTGCCCTGTATCAAAGAGCTTCCGTAGCTCGTCGGGAGTCCCCCAACATGCTACTTCCATAACTTCACTTTTCAGAGGTACAATCCTATAGACTTTCAAGTTCCACTGCCAGGCGCCAGTTGCTTTGGTGCTATATAGTTCCCACGATCGATATGAGAGCCACGTCGGTGCTTGAACCAAGACGTGATAGCCCGAAGAAAAGGAATCAACCATAACCCTGCCGAAAAAGCTCGGGTTTGCCCGAGGCATTCGGCGCTTCCTGTGAAACTTGGGGAATGTGCAATCAGCCGGGGCCTGTCCCCGGGTGGCCTTCGGAGCCGTTCGCGTTTCATCCTCCGACGTAGAATCTAATATCTTTTGGGGCTTGGTCTGATATTCGTAAATCGTGAGGGCGGTGAACCTCTTGACGATGATTTCGGGCTGTGCCTGCGTGAGGGCGCTGGAAGAGGGTTAGCTTGTTATATAACGACTGTGCCATATTATACTTACATAAGATAGGATTGCTGAGCTAGAGCTAACATTCTGACTGCGGTCTCAAGCCGTCTCTCCAGCTTGTTGAGCGAGTCTTTCCTCAAAACCACTTTGACCGCGGTTAATTTCTTATGGAGCCTTTTGGCCTTGTTATGGAACCCTTTGGCATTGTTGATTTGTGCGTCTAACTCGTCGACCATGTCGTTTAAGTTCTGAAGAGCCTTACGGCAGTATGTGGCAGCTGACTTAAAAGCTGGTGAATGCTGGACGGTCGACGGCAAACCATTCTGGCCAAAGTTATTCTCAGCTTCCAATAGGACTGGGTCCAAGCAGTCAATCTGGTCCATGAGATAGGCAATGTCGTCGGGCACATCTTTCACCTCATCCCAAAGCTGCTTTAGCTTGACTACTGTGCCACCAACTTGAATAGCAATCTGTGCTACAGCAATACCACTAGCAGCAACCCCGAGGGCTTCGGCCATGACTAAACGGGCCAAGAGTGCTGTTAGGTACTAGGAATGAGGGAGTGCCGCGGAATATTTAGGTGGAATTGGTAGTCTGGAAAAAATGAAGGGAGAGCGGGGGAGATTAGACGAGGAGTATAATTTATGTGTCTCTAGTATCGGTTCCGAAATGCGCTGCCTCGGAGCCTGCTTTTATTCCTTGTCTTAATAGGGGGAAGGGTGGGAGGTAATTGGCGGTAGGATATGCAACTTGGGGGTACACCGCAGCGAATAGTGTATTCGTGGGCTTGGTTGGGCTGACTTTAGACACCAAGACCTCAGTGAGGCACTCAGGAAAACATCTGCTGATAAATGTGGCTGGTCCAGCATTGCGAGTCTCCGGAACGACTTGGGCGTTTGTCAAATGAAGGTATCAAGATTAGGTCAACTAAATTTCCGCGAAACTACCACCTACTTAGGTGCGTATATATGAAACTTTAGATTAGAGGGTACTAGGGGCATGGTAGATTTATATAAATCGTAAATTGGGTTTTTACAAATTCTAGAGATCGCAATTGCGATTTTTCGGAATTATATGAGTCGTTCGTGGGTGCGTTTTGACGGCTGGCCATTTGCCATGAAACCGCCAACCCGCCAAAACGTTGAAAAAAAGATGACATAAGCCATATATATGCGTATAAACGACTAGAAAAAAGATGACATAATCGCATATCTAGCTTCACAAAGATGATATAATGCGAGAAAAGATGACATAACATACGGTTAGCGGGTTTTTAAAAAAACTTCTTTATACGTATCGTCATGGTAATGAGGGTATTCCCATGTATTTACATAGTTTTACAGACGATGGCTTTTTATTTTTTTATATTGGTGCTTGCGTAATACCAGACACTCGGATACAAGACTATGCAAGTAGGGCGACAATACTACCTTTTTAAGGCATATACGTGATAAGAGAATGGCACCTAGGTACCGATGTACCTAAGCTACAATAATTCGTCGTCCGAAAATTCGTCATCAACCGAATCGACTCCCAACCACCCCGAACCCATGATCTTCCTCGTGCGCCGGCTGCCCACGCAGCAAGCAGCCCAACCACGATGCTGCCCCAGAACCGCCGTCTGCGACACCTCCAGGGAATCTATCTCCGGAACCTGAGTTTCACGCGTCCCCACGGTAGGGCCACCGACGACCTCGAAGCGGACCTCCCGTCCACCAAGCTCCCATCTCTGCATCAGCACGACGGCTCCTCCCCGCCCCAGCTTCACTATGCCCATTCCTCCGAAAGCCTCCTCCTGCCCTCGCGGTCCGGCGCCCGAGGACGGAGCACCACCCTGGCCAGCCTGAGCCCCGTCACGCGTCAGAAGCAGCTGGAGTACACCGTCGAGAGTAGGGCCGCCGACGTGTTCTTCTCCCTGCACTGCCGCGACGACGAGGAGCCCGTATACATCAGCGAAGTGGGCGAACGCGCCATCAACTTCAACTTCCGCTTCTTCGACCTGTCGCCGGCCGGGCCCTCCGTGACGAGGAGACACCAGTTCGTGATCAAGATCTGGGCCAAGCGGCAGCTGTCCTGGACCCTGCTCCTGACCGAGCAGGTCGACCTGCGCTCCCTCAACTTCCTCGGGACGCTGCGGAACCGCCACCTGCCGCCCAACTGCCTGGTCTTCCACCTCGTCGACGGGATCTACTCCCTCGCGCTCTCCGGCCGGGCCCCCGAGCCGAAGCAGGCCCCGGCCCTGCCCACGTCGTCCTACAACGCGCTCATGAAGCTCTCCAACCTCGACAACTCCATCCAGGACGCCCTCGCCACCCGGGACGCCCTCACCGCCCAGATCAACTCGATCCTCGAGCGCGCGCCCCCCGACGGCGTGCCGCGGGCCCGCGAGTCCGCCGCGCTCGCGTCCAGGTACGTGGCGGCGCAGACGCGCGCGCTGCGCGCGGCCGAGGCCCGGCGCGCGGAGCTGCAGGCGTCGATCTCGGCGCGGCGCGGCGCGATCCGCGAGGGCCGGGCGGCGCAGGCGCGCGCGGCCGAGGACGTGCGGCACGCGCGGGCCAAGCTGGCGGAGTCGGCGGCGCTGCTGTCCGCGACGCGCGACGGCATCCGCGGGCAGCGGCGGCGCATCTGCGAGGACCTGTCGCGCATCTTCGCCATCACGGCGGCGCCCGCGGGCGCCGGCGCGCCGCCCCTGTCCTTCCGCGTCTGCGGCCTGCCGCTGCCCAACACGGACTACGACCCGGCGTCGCCGTCGGCCGCCGAGGACTCGCTGTCCGCGGCGCTCGGGTACGTGGCGCAGGCGGCGCACGCGCTGCAGTACTACCTGGGCGTGCCGCTGCCGTACCCGCTGACGCCCTTCGGCTCACGCAGCTCCGTGCGCGACGACATCTCGCTGCTGCCGGACTCCCAGCGCGACTTCCCCCTGTTCCTGCGCGGCGGCGCCACCGCCCAGTACCGCTTCGACTACGGCTGGTTCCTCCTGAACAAGGACATCGAGGCCCTGTGCGTCGCCGTCGGCCTCAAGGTCGTGGACATACGGCACACCCTCCCGAATCTGAAGTACCTCCTGTACGTGTGCAGCGCCGGCCGCGACGAGGTCCCCGAGCGAAAGCGCGGTGGTGTGAGGGGCTTGTGGGCTGGTCGTATGAAGGGCCGGTCTGTGGCTGATGATGGCGCGAGCACGAGTACGGCCGGCAGTCGTCCTGGTAGCGCTGATAGCGAGGCGCTGGGTGCGAGCGGGAAGCAGCGGGAACAGCTAGTTGGAAGGATCGTTGGTAAGGAGAACGGCCCTAATCATGCTGGTGGCGACGCTAGCACTAGCACCGTTGTGGATGGTGCCTCGTCTGTGGACAGTGGCGGCATAAGCTTGCCGTTCGACGAGGGTGCGACGAAACTTAGTTTACGGACTAAGGGGTTGAGAGAGAATATTGGCGCACATGCCTGAGAGATCGCATAATTCTGAAAGTTTTGATGGTGAGAAATAGGAAGTGATATGGCGAAGTGAGCAGGTGGTGGAGTAAGGACGAGAAGAAAATTAGATACCCTTCAAAAGAACTGGCCCCAAAGAGATAGATCTACGCGTATTAATGCATATGCCTGTACAGGCGAAAATTTGTTTCGTACTGCATCTTTACCTCTCCCCGGTACACTATGTTCAGCGGCCAAAGTAGGCCGTACGGGGTGTAAATCTCACTAGTTCAAACGACTGGTGCCTCCTATCCGCATACTCCTTATATCCAGACGACGCGCGGGCTGGCACTCGCTCGTCTCCTAGCCTATCTCGTGCGTCATTAGGGTATCAGACGCAACCACAATCCTACACAGCCACTCCCATCGCCGCTCCTTGTGAATAACTTGATGCTTATACTCATACAACACAACACCCCTTTCGACTCCCAATCTCCAACATCCAAAGCTAGCGCCGCTCGACACCGTACGCGCTTAGACGCCTTATATACGGAAACCGACCATTGGCGGATACGACCTAATTAAGTCATCACCGCTTCTCCCCCGTCCCCCCGACAAACTTAACACTTTTCCTGCGCTCCGGGGCGCCTCCAGCCGCGGCACTCGCCGCCCGTCCAGGACTCGAGCTCAGGATCCCCGCAAGCAAGCCACCGCCTCCTCCGCCGCTTATACTTATACCTATACCCAAGCCCCCCCCTCCGCTTCCACCCCCACCACCGCCATTACTCCCAGCGCTCCCGCTCCCCACACCAGCCCCGACCCCGTCGACCCCAGCCAGCGCCTCCCTAACACCGTCCACGGCCCTGCTCTGCGAGACCTCGATGGCGTCGCCGCGGATCGCGGCCGCGACGCTAGGGGTATGAGCACCGCCGCCACCGGTACTCGCCTTCCTCTCCTTGGCGCTCCCGCGCTTGATCCCGGCCGCGCTAGCAGCAGCGGCGGAGCCGAGGGAGATGGAACCCCGTGTGTGCTCGCGGACGGCGCGGCCGAGCTCCTCGGTGCGCGCGGCGCTGCTCTCGTTGCGCCATTTTCCGGGGAGGCAGGCGTGGCCGCAGCCGTCGAAGGGGCAGCAGCCGTCGCTGTTAGTCTCGGGGAAGGGGGTGTCGAGAACGGAGGTGGGGGACGCGGAGGGCCCGGTGGAGGCGGGTGTTTCTTTTAACGAGACGGGCGCGTGCCAGTCTTGTAGACAGTTTGCGTGGCCGCCGTGCAGGCAGCCGGGGCAGTACCACCATGTTGAGAGAATCGGCTCGTGGGATGGTTGTGAGGGTGTTGCCGCGAAGCCTTGGGAAACGGGTAGCGGTGGGAGAGGGTGGGCCGCCGCGTTTCGATGCCCGCAGACGGCGCAGGGAGCCATTACGGCGCGGCAACGCTCGCATTTCCAGATACCGGGATAAACTGAGCGGTCGATTTCGCGAGGTTTGTGGCATTGCGAGCAAGAGAACGCCGCCGAGACGCGATCTTGCGCTGGGGCGAAGACTGACGTGTAATTCTCGCCCCAGCTCTCAAGCCCGTCAGGCCAGCCGCGGACACAGAGATTACGTAGTAATGCGGCTTCGACGAATAGCTTCATGCCCATAAGTCGATTGTGATGCTGCCGAAGAATAGCGATTGCTTGGTAAGAGTCGATGACGTCGTCGGGAACGAGGGGCTTGAGGAGGAGAATCATGGCAGACGCATTTAGGGCGGAATGTCTCGACTCGAAAGCCAGGGCGCGCGATAACACGTCATACGGGATAATCGGTGAAATGAGAGTCTTTACAACATCTTCGTCTTCTATCGGATAAGGGTATGGCGGATCGTCCGACCAAGGCAAGAAATCGATCTCGGTAATATGGGGCGACGGGTGATCCTCAGGCTGAGGATCTACTACGGGGCGTCCCTGAGGATTTGTTTGTAGTACTAATCCTGGCGGTGGATATCTTGAATGATAACCATTAATCTCTTCCGGTGATTCGCTATCGAGGGTGTCCAAAGTAGCTTGGGATATTTGGAAGTCTTCTATTAGATTATCGGAGTCTTGTCGCTCCAGGCGGTGTCGAATTGGATATCTTAAATTCTCAGGCGACCCTTCGATCGGTTTACCCCTAATCCTACTTTCGAATTCTGCTTCACCCTCTCTTGAGCTTTCGCCGTCTTTCTCGGCCCTCCTGCGCATATGATGAGCACTACCATCAGACGAACCAGTTAGGACCGAGGTTTGTCTGCTAGCATCCGACAAAGAGAACATCTGAGTATAGCTCTCGTCGGAGTCTTGTCTAATCGGTTTTCGTCGTCCGCTGGGAGACCCGGGTCCCGCGAAGTCAAGTGTAAGAGGCTCTCTTTTCTTAGGCACATCAATCGCCCTTGAGATATGCTTGAGAGCCTCTAAGTCGTAGAAATCGTAGCCTTCCGTGCTGGATATCTGGCTATCCTGACTTAGTATCGAAAGGCTGGTAGAATTAAGCCTTTTCCGCGGACCCGAACTCCCCGGGAGAATACTAGGCGGTAGGTTGAAACCTTCCAATTCCTGGACAGGAGTCAACTTTTTCCCAGTGGCGTGCTCGCGATAATCTCCGTTGCCATCATTAACAGGTCGCGCCAAGGGCGTAGGCACATTGGATTCGCTGTCTATCTCTTCGGCAAGTAGTGATTTTCCGGGGGGGTGACGGCCCTCGAGAGACGTCACGGACCCCGGCTTTCTTGGGGTATCTTCTCCGTCGATTTTCAACTGGGGCGACATATCCGCCTTTGAAAAGGCTGATTTATCATCGGGCGCGACCTCGTCGGCGTGTTGAAACGCTTTGTCGCGACGGGCTACGCGTTGCTCAAAGTGATACCGAGACCGACGTGTTAGAAGTAGGCTAATAGCGTAAGATAGTACACGCCACGTCTGTGCGAGCCGAAATTGGCTCACGCTTTCAGCAGCTCGTGCATACCGCTCGATGATCCTGGCGACTCGTTCGTTCAGGGGCCTCCCACCCTCGTTATAGGGAAGATCCTGTTTCAGAATCTCGAGGTATTGTCTCGATAGATAACTGTACATGTGCATTTTGGGAGCGGCAGGTATTTTACCAATTGCCATGACCTGGTGTGGTTTAAACGGGCCAGTGATCTTAATGGCTTGTTCCAGAGGGATGACGTGTTCCTCCACACCGGAACCGGATGGGGGTGTTGTGCTCAGACTCTGCGATGCTCTGGCGTTAGCGCGGCGCTTTTCGGCCGCGCGGCGTCTCGAACCGAGAAAGCTGCCCATCACGTCTTCTTCCGAGTCACTGCGGCTGCCGCTGGGAATCTGACCAGTGGGGCTAGAGTTGTAGGACGAAGTAGGTAGTCCTTGGTGCGCCATCGCCGTCGGACGCGGTCGGGGCAGATGTACTCTCTCTTCGAGAAACATGAGCGCTTCTCCCCGAGCGGAAAAAGCGAGACTCGAAAGCGGTTGGCGGTCTATCACCTTGGGAGCGAACGCGACATCGCATTGGGCGAAACCGTCGGGACCGGCGGTCCATAGCAGGTCCTGATCATGCCAGAGCAGAGCGCTGGGTGAGTTATCAAACATATCTATTTCTTTGTACGGCATCGTCGGGCGCGCTAAATCCCAGATGTGCACAGAGCTGATTCCTTGCTTCTTCACGTGCACGCCTTCGTCGTACGATACGGCCACTTGGGCGGCCCGACGACCCTGGGCGGTGGCAGACCAAAAACCCGGTCGCCACGCAACGGAGGTGACGGGAGCCGGGGCGCTGATGGTCCACTTGGGCTTTTGCCTTTTCTCCGCATTCTTCGACAGATCCCAGACGTGACATTTACTGTCTAATCCAGCGCTGATCAAGTGATCCCCATCGACATGCCACGATATGGAAGACGCGCCCTTCTGAGTGTCGTGGGCGTTGATCTTCAAGAGAGGCCCGTTAGCTTTTCGTATATCCCATTTCAAAACGACGCCGGAATCCGTAGCACAAGCGAAGACCATGCCGTCCTTCGGCGACCACTTTACATCGCTGATTCCGTCAGCATTGCATCGGAAAGCCTGAAAGGTCCGAAAGGTCGGGCCGCTCCGGCTAGGCACGGGAGCCTTGACGTCAAAGCAGCGGACAATGCCGTCTTGACCTCCCGATAACAACCATGTTCCCTTATGGGGGTTGAAATCGAGAGTGTTGACCTGGCGCGAGTCTTCCCTAGTTTGAATAAACTCGAGGCCCGCTCCCGACCTTAAGCGACTAATATCATACATAAAAATCTTGCCGTTGGCGCAGGCGGTGAAGGCGGTGAGGTCGTTGCCGTGATTCGAGGCCAACTTGACATCCTTAATCGACAGCTGATCCGACGCCAAACTCGTGGCATTGCTCTTATTCGCAAGTTGGGCGGTAATTATGGAGCGTATATCAATGCCTTCCTTAATATTGAGACCATCGAAATAGACGGTCTTAAGAATATGACGACCGCCCAATATAGCAGTCCGGCCATCGGGCGACCTATCGAGGCAGGCTACGGGTACGGCGGAGGGGTAAACGGCGTCCTGAGAGGCATTAGGCCGGTAGGATTGGGGAACGGGTGAGCTGGTAACACTGAGATTCCCGTCAGCAGGAGAGTCGGCGTTCTGTCGGCCGAGAAGCCTCCTCATAATCTTGTTTTGGTTGTACATGTCGTCGATAGCGACGGTTGGCCGGTGCAGCTATGAATATCAGTAAACAGCATCATGGTTCTCGCAGGAGAGATGACCACGGCGAATCCGGTCAGCCCATATGCTATTGTCTATCCTGCAATATTTCGGTAGACCTAGTAGTAGACCTCGTTCGCGAAAAGTAAAGTTATTAACTTGCGTAGAAATTCTAATGGCATAAACTGTGCCGCGCGGCGAGGCGCTTCGCAAGTTGAAGACGATGAATTGCGCTCGGTTTCTGCGCGCGTTCGCAGTATAACAATTATGCATCTCCGGTATTATTACGTAAATGTGCATACCTACCTAAGTACCTAGGTACATACCGTGTATGCATACCCTGGTCAGATGCAGCAAGGGTCTGCCGATTATTACCCGATTGGCTTTCTAAGGTTTGATTACCTCATCGTACACCCTAGTCTTCGTATTCCTCAATCCGTAACTCACCCCGAAATTCTTCACGCATTCAGTGAACCTAACTCTCTCACATATTGCGCTGCACCGGTCGGGTTTCTATAAGTCAAGAAGCCATCTGAATTCAGCTAATTGATACAGGTAAACCGACAAAACTAATCTCATAGTGGGATATGGATGGTAGCTTCAAGCGATAATTTCTAACCGCCCCCAACGAGGCATGGGTCCGAATTCTCGATCAACGTGATAACGGATGGGCTTGTGCTAATCGCCGAACGCTATTATTTCGGTTGTCGAGGTTCTATGCAAAATCCCACATCAAAACTCATAGGTGCGCAAATCACAAGTCGACGTAAGATCGAATAAGCCGAATCTACTCCTGATTTCTTCTTAAAATGCTGGAGGTTCGAGCAGAAGCTTGGCATAAGTATTACTACTCAATTTCAAGCGGCGCTTAAAATCCAGCCTATACTATTTTACGCCGACAGCGGAATGTCAGGGGTCGAAGGACGTCGGCTCAAATACACCGAGCAAGCGCAATCTATAAGCCGATGACCCCACGCTCCTCATCCAGCTTCGTATATTAGACGCCGCCAACGTTGTTTGCTAGCTCAGGCGCCGTAAAGACCAAATAAAGCACGTTCTTAGGTGTGCCTAGGTATTTATTATGTCGTTCCCTAAAGTCCCCCCAAGTGGCGTTTGGGCGCCAGCCGTCACATTCTTCGATCCCGAAACCGACACTCTCGACACGGAATCTCAAGCAACCTACTATTCCTATCTTTCAAAGTCGGGGCTTGTCGGGCTCGTCATCCTAGGCACCAATGCCGAGACATTTCTTCTCACCCGCGAGGAACGGAAGACGCTCCTCCAAACGGCCCGCAAAGCATGCGGACCGTCTTACCCCATCATGGCCGGCTGCGGCGGACATTCCACGCGCCAAGTCCTAGAGTTCATCGGCGACGCGGCCGAAGCCGGCGCTAACTACGTGCTCGTCCTACCGCCGGCTTACTTCGGCAAAGCCACCACCCCGGCCGTCATCGACAACTTTTACGCCGACATCGCCACCAAGAGCCCCCTTCCCGTGGTGCTTTACAATTTCCCGGGCGTCTGCAACGGCGTCGACCTAGACTCCGCCACCATAGCGAAGCTCGCAAACACCCACAGCAACATCGTAGGCGTAAAGCTAACCTGCGGGTCCGTAGCCAAGATCACGCGCCTCGCCGCCGAACTGCCGCCGGAACGGTTCGCGACTTTCGGAGGGCAGTCCGACTTCCTGATCGGCGGTCTTAGCGTGGGCTCTGCGGGGTGCATCGCTGCTTTCGGCAACGTCTTCCCCAAGACCATTTCGCATATCTATAAGCTGTACAAGGAGGGAAAACACCAGGAGGCGCTAGCGCTGCATCAGAAAGCGGCATTGGCGGAGCAGCCCTGTAAAGCGGGCATCGCCGCGACGAAATACGCGGCGGCGATCCATACGGCGAAGGCAGCGGGCATCGAGGGTGCCGTAGAGAAATTGAAGCCGCGACGTCCTTACATTGAGCCTACCGAGGCCGCCAAGAAGGATATTGCGGTGCAAATAGCTGAGTTGGCGGAGATCGAGAGGGGCCTGTGATGTGGATTGCACAAATTACTTTATTTTTGAAGATAGAACTTGCAATGGCTCTACGAAAGAAAGAAATAATATAGAGGCTCAGAGAACTCTAACAGCTCAGATCAATATCACTCAAGAGGCACTGTTATTTGACTTAAATAGAAATACGGCCCCAATCAACGCCTTTTCTACGTATCGGTCTTTGTAAAGCGTTTCTATAGCCCAGGAACCAGCATCGCTTCACCCCCTCATTCATACCTCACGACAGAGACGCTTCAAGCTCCGGATAATCCTTAACTAGCTCCAAAATAGGCAAGAAACATTTATTCTGCGCCCACTCCGGCGTCACCCGATCGTCGTTATGCTCGCACCACCGCCGCACCTCGTCCCAGCTAACCCAGTGCCAGCCCTCGCACTTCCCCGGCTCGAGGTTCTATCGCGTCCGGTCAATTTCCTCGGCATCACCAACTACGTAAATATCACACAAGCCAACGAAAAAGAAAATAGAAAAGATAATGAAAAGAAGAAAGGGAAAGAAAATACATAAACAGAAAGAAATTGAATGCAAGAAAGTCACAATCTCACCTTCGGCTGATCCTCCTCGCTCTCCCTCCGACACAGCACGAACACCGTGACGTAGTGCCTGGTCGCCGGATCGAACACCGAGTTCGTCGTAGCCACGACGCGCACGCCCCTAACCCGGAGCCCCGTCTCCTCGAGCGTCTCGCGCTCCGCGCATGCCAGCAGCGACTCCCCCATCTCTAGGTGTCCGCCGGGGAAGGCCCAGGTGCCTGGTTTCCGGTTAGAGAACTTATCAGGTAGGTAGGTAGATCGGTTGTGGGCGGTGTAAGGGCGGTAGATGTTGTCTCTCGACCGTACGTACCCGCTCCGTGGTTACCCTTCCGCTTCCCCATCACGAAACGGCCCTGCGCGTCGCGGATCAGGGCGGCGACGCCGACGCGTGGGTGGTAAGGGGGTGATGTTGTGGACATTTTACGCAGGTAGTCACCTAATGTACGTGTAATTATTTCCCTTATAGCCCGATTCTCGTAATGCCGAAGCGGCTGCGTTACCTCGCGCGCGCCGAAAGCGGATCCGAGTCGACTGGGTAGCGGCGACGGTTATCGGCGGTATGATTATACAGTGTATATAATTATCCTGGACGGTACTTTCTGACTGTGAGATAGGGGCTAAATAGGGGTCCGTTAGACTGCTGTGTGATTTCACGGTCACTCATACACATATAGCGCGATGTAGGCCTGTTCGGGCACAAGAATAGTTTCTAGTGTAGGTATTTATTGAAATTGCAAGGCGTATTATAGAGCAATCCTTAGGCAAGTGAGGTCACTGTAGTTAATAAACATGTAGGAGAGTGACACAATGTATTTAGCTATCGGCGAACCCTCTACCGACGTGTTCCTAATGCAATAGCAGCGCAAATGAGCTAATAACTATGCCGTAACTCCTCTAACTCGAGTCCACCCAACCCCAGGGGTTTATCGTTCTTCTCGGCAACTAACGCCATTATGCCGCAAAAAGGGCCCAGTTCACAAGCACATCCTTCGCGCACTCAAACGCCCCGGCGGCACCAATCCTAGGGATAGTAGCGTTCCCCGCGACCGCAGTCTCATTCGCATGCGCGTTCGTGTTATTCGCCGCCGCGTCGGCGGTCGCCGTCGCGTTCATCATCCTGCCGCCCGCGAACCTGCGGATCGACTCGGAAACGACCTTGACCACGTCGCCGCCGCCGATCCAGACCCACCTGCCGCGCAGGGCCGTGGAGTAGACGCCGAACGCGCAGGCGCCGTTCCTCACGAGCACGGTGGCCGACGTGTTCTCCTGCATGTAGCCCCAGGCGGTCGTGTCGAGGGCGGGGCCGAGGCGGTCGACGAGCCCGGCGCAGTCGGCGAGCGCCGGCGAGTTGCCGGTCGTCGTGTCGACGAAGCTGCTGCCGTCCGCCCCGCAGAACATCGACAGCTCGCGCCCGTTCGCGCTCGGGTCCGTGCTGTTGAAGGGTACCACGGTGTAGTTCGGGTTCAGGCCGCCGCCGAGGACGGTCCCGTTGGCGAGGCCGTCGGAGCGCGCCGATAACATGAAGGATTTGGGGGCAGTCGCTGGCTGGGGGAGAGCGTACGGTGCCTGTGATAAGCCTCGCAGGGGGCTTGCGTTGGCGATGTGCCCGAGGCAGGATGAGAGGATGAAGGCGGTGAACTTCATGATCGAGACGGTGGAGTTGTTCTTGGTAGGGAGAGTGTGTGTGTAGTGGTTAGGATGTAGGTAGATGCTGTTAAATCTTCTGCGGATGCCATATGTTTATATATTCTTCCCTCACCAGTCTTCCCTGTAAGCGTCCGGTTGTCTCTGATCATACTCACAGAGTCACTCGGATACTGACAAAGATTTTTTTTTTTATAGGAAAAAAGATTTTTTTTTTTATAGGAAAAAAAAAAAAAAAAAAAAAAAAAAGTGCCGTGTTTATCCCTGAGGCCCCCTATATTTTTCATTAAACTCACCGTAGGTAGATAGCAGATAATCGATTGGGCTTGATGGATCTGTCAGAGCTGGAATGATACATCGCTCCGTGATTCTTAAGAGGTATGTTAACTTGATGTGATACTCACAGCCAGGGGAGTCGTGACTCAGTGAGATAGGCGAAAATGTGTGTAGTGGATCATTTAGGCTCGAAACATATATATCTTGACTGTCGGATAACCAGGAAGCCAGGACTAGGTTCTATAACTTTGTTTCTTTCGCTGTTTTCTCCCATCGTCGTTCCTCTGCGAGCACCTCTTCTCTGTTTCTCACCTCGACCTCCCTAGCTATTCCCTTAACGAACCTCGTCAGCACGACCCTCTCCCAGTCACCACCCCTATCGGAGCCTTTAAGTTCCGGACCAGGCTTATCAAGTCCTAATATCGATCTCTTGTCACTCTGCCGTATCCCTAATGTAGTAGGACTTATGACTTTATCAGCCCAAGGAATCTGAGCCGTGGGATGTTTTAGGGCCTTCGGATCGCTTGCTGTAGGCACCGTCGCTAGGAAGCCTCTTAATTTTTCTCTCTGGGAGCGGTAGTGCTCGATGAGTTCGTCATGACTCGGCGATCCAGGGGGTGCCCCGATTAAGAATTGTGAGATTATGTGTAATAGGAAGCACTGGGGAGGAAACAGAATAATCTCGCCCTTTCGCTGTCGCTCTAGCCAAGTCTTCGCATCGTCGAAGCGAGCCGCAGTAATCTCGACGCCACCATCCGGCGTGGGTATCATAGCCTCGGACCGCGCCGCTGATATAGCGGGGTCGTCGCTTATTGAGAGCGGGAGCATGTAAATATACATCTGCGTCGTGAACCTTCGGGGTTGCCCAAGAGGTGTTATCCACCTAGTGAAGGGTAAGAGATTTTCTATTAGATGTTTAGCTCACTCTATCAGGCCAAGGCTTATCTGAGATGGTGTTTAGAAGAGTAGCTATTACCTGTATCTGCAACCCCACCCAGACTCTCGAGCCACGAAGTGAAGCGGACTTTATTCTCATAGATTTCTTTGCGCGCCTTGTCGCGCTCATGGTTGGGGATATTTAAGAGTTTCTCATCTCCGTTCACTCCGCGGGCAAGCAAGATACCGCTCTCCTCGAACGTCTCCCGGATTGCGGCAAGCCTATACGGTAGTGAATCTTCGTGCCGCTTCGCGTCGCCTGAGTCGGGAACTGTCCCATCGTGAAAATCTGAGAGGTTTCCTCCTGGGAAGACGTGCGCGGAGGGGAAAGCTGACGACGACTTTACTCTGTGGAGCAGTAAGATCTGATTTTCGGGGGATATGAGAACAACGCTCGCGCTCGGACGCGGTTCCGTTAGTTTCTTCTCATTTGGCGTTGTTGATGACGCGAGATTCCTCTTGGAGGCTGCGGGGGACATTGTATAAGCTATCCGCGTCCTATTCAATTGTCTATAAATGGATTGGATGACTGCAATGTTTCCCGCCGCTCCTTGTGTTGTAATTCCGGTCGCTCGAATTGAATGAGAGGTGATGGGTCGGTGGGCGCCGACTGATCGACTAATTCTGGATGGGCAGGGATGTGTTCGGACTATTTTATTTATTCTCACCGATAGTGTATACGGAGGAGAATGACGGTATAACATTTTACTATTATTCTCGGGGGTTACGTTCGGGTTGACATGAGGAGAGAGATCAATCCGGGGCGGGAAAGGCAAAGTACCGAGGTCCAACGAAGCAGCACCTAGAAATTCCCTCCTTTTAATTTACATCCCCCTCCTTGACAGCCAACCTCAACATATCAGAGAAAATAGCAAAGCGGAATGCCTAGCATTGATTTCCACACGAAAATTGAATATAATCTGAAAAAATTCATATATAATAAGATATATCTTCTTGGGTAGCCAGACGTAATTTGAGGTGGTAGTTTAATTACCATTTCATAAGTACCTCCGCTAATGAGTGAAGAACGCGAAGTCATGAGATAGAGATTCTGAAGTATCCCATTGTTTATACGTAGAAACTCCCTACCTATTGGCTCCTATTTACATACAATAGATACCACCTACCTACGTTTAGACATCTTGTCTTTCTGAGGCAATTGAAATCAAGGAAAAGAGTGCCATATAAATTAAGTGTATACCAGTATATCTTTTACAAGCAGGGGAGCATCTAATGAACGCGTAGCTGCACTCATCCTACCGACCGGACGATGCGATTTATTCCAGTCTTGGCGCTTATCCATTACAATGATATTTATTATTCTAAGCGATATGACATAATCTCCCCTTATCAGAATAACCATTCCGCTTACAAGTCATATTTTATTAAAAGAAGTGGATGTATCCTTTTATCCATCGAAGCCCCTTTAAAGCGCAATTCACCCCCATTGGCCCATTACTATTAATAAGAGGTGCGAATAGGGCTTATAGTGCTGAAAGCCACTGTACCCACAGCATGCTTCAGCGCATACATCCCCGTATTTTTAGTGGCCGAACTAGCTAAACGGACTCGTCCCAGGTCTTATTTAAATACCTAAGTAGCCTACTATAAATATAAATCGTACTACCCCCCACACCATGAAATTACAACGCACCATAACCTACTTGAGGTCCATACCTACCTAGGTACGTAGGTAATTCACACTTATGATGATGGCGAACCACGTGTTCAACTATCAAAGAAATGTATCATCTCCAGAAAAAGCAAATATTTAAACACTTAGGTAAGTATCCATAGGGGGAGTCCGATGATATGAAATTAACCTAGTGTATATTAGATTCAAATACCGGGCAACCACTTTTCATCATTTTGTTATAAGATCTCAAGTATGACCGTATTACATTCAGAACCCCTAATTTTACCGTTGATTAACAGACGTCGTAACAAGCATTCTCCCTGGAAAAGTAGCTCTCATTAAATCCATCACATTAGTCTTCGTAGGATACACGAATGATACTCATCTCAACGAACACGTACGTGTCCGACATACGATGCGAAACCATTAGGATACCGATATCCCATAGAAACAGCACAGCCTCCTAAATCCAAGCTAAAATCAAAGTTATCTCATGAGAAATGACTCCCAAAACGAAAAACTCGACGGGTTGACTAGAACGGGGCAGGCACAGTGTCAGGGCTTATCCCGCCCAATCCCAGCTTTATATGCCTTCAACGCACGATCCCTACTCTGCCGATGATCCACGATCGGCTGCGGATAGCCCTGCCTCTTCGCTTCGGCAGGAGCGCCTCTGCCGTAAGGATCATGTACCGCCTTGCCCCTAACGTCCCGGAGCTCCGGGACCCACCTGCGGATGTACTCGCCGTCGGGGTCGAACTTCTCGCTCTGGAGCAGGGGGTTGAAGATGCGGAAGTAGGGCTGGGGGTCGACGCCGACGGAGGCGCTGAAGCCCCAGCCGCCGTTGTTGGACGCGAAGTCGCCGTCGATCAGTTGCTCCATGAAGAAGCGCTCGCCCATGCGCCAGTCCAGCAGCAGGTCCTTGCACAGGAACGAGGCCGCCACCATCCGGCACCGGTTGTGCATCCAGCCTATGCTCCGCAGCTGCCGCATCGCCGCGTCGACCATCGGGAAACCCGTCCGCCCTTCGCACCAGGCTTCGAAGTGCGCCGGGTCGTAGGACCACTCGATGTTCGAGTACTCCGGCTTGAACGGCTTGTTCATGCTGTGTGCATTTCGTTAGCGCGGCATTCTTATTCGGCGATGCCCAATGAGCCGGGGCTTACCAGATATAAGGCCAATGAACCAGGACGTGCTTGTAGAAATCGCGCCAGGCAACCTCGCTAATCCAAGCCTGGATCCCCTCGATCCCGGCGTCCAGCTTCTTCGTCTTATTTCTATCTCTCGCGGCCCTTACCGCGGTCCTCGCGCTCAACGTCCCGGCAGCCAAGTGCACCGAGATGGACGACGTCGCTGCCTCGGAGGGAAAATTGCGCCTCCTGCCGTAATCCGCGATTTTCTCCTCGCAGAATTTCTCGAGCCTGTCCATGGCTTCGCGCTCGCCCGCCGGCCAGAGAGCGTGAAATCTCTCCGCGTCTTCCTCGGACAATCGCTTACCGTCCGGAATATCGGGTATCTCGCAGTCAAAAAGCGTAGCCACTTTATCTCGAGCGGCGGGGGAATTCTTCGCGGGAGTATCGAAGGCCCTGAGTAGGTCTTGGTTTGCATGGATATGCGCAACCCAGGCCCTGAACCATGGCGAATACACCGCGTACTGCTTCCCGGCGCCCGTATGCAGCGCGCCTGGCGGGACGATGCAAGTGTCGTGGAACAGCATCATTGCCAATCCCTTATCAGCACACATCTGCACCATCTTCGCCTCCCTCCTTAGCTCGTCGACCTCGTACTCGATATTAGCGTAGAGGTGGCTTGCGCCCCATTCGTCCATGAATTCGAGAATGCGCTCGGGAATCTCCTTTCGCTTCGTGACGGTCTCCACATAGAGGGGAATATTCAGAGCTTGAAGATCTTGTTTCAACACCCGCAAGGTGCGTATCATGAAGTCGACGCGCACAGGCGACGTAAAGTGCGCCTCGTAGTCCTCGGGACTCACGATGTATATGCATATTAAGGGTACGCCGGCTTCTTGCGACTTCTTACTTGCTTCACACAAAGCCTGATTATCAGTGATCCGCAAATCCATCTTGAACCAATGTATCACAGCATCTTTTACCTTTGTGTTCGTACGCCCCGAGATAGTCTCCCGTAATGCAGCGTCGAGCTGTTCAATGGGACGAGGTATCTCATTGCCGTTGTAGGCGTGGGCACGGGTGTTGCTCATTTCTGGGGGGTAATATTTGCGCAGGACAATGCCGTGCTCTTCGGCCTCCGCTGCGAAATGGTGGGGTTCGCGTAGCGAGTTTTGGAAATCGCCCTGGAGCTTCTGTCTCTTCATTGATGCCTCACAGAGGCCACCGTCTGCCGTGACTCTTTGCGTGGCACCTCTTTTGGGAGGCATGGTCAAATGGATCCCGCGACGTCTTCCCAGGTGGAGCAAGAATGAGTGGGCTCGGTTTGGTTTTATCCCATAACGCGGCGGGAAAACGAAGGAAGCCAGGCGTCTAATAGCGCAGAGCATAGAACAGCTCTCAAGGAAAAGAAATTTAACTGGAACGAGGAAACAAATCAGTTTCGAGGAGAAGGTACGGGAAATTCCGTTTCTTCTTCTTTTTTTTTAAAAAAAAAAAGGGAGATAGAAAAGAATAGAGAAAGGGGGAAACCGGCTAACCGATCCCTTAAATGAATCTAATGTTTTTATCTTTTTCTATTTTCTTTTCCCTTTTCTTTTTCTCTTTGGCACGCGTCTGCGCCGCTGATTCGCGCCCCTCAACGGCGATGTCTCGTGCGTCATCACAGTCCCTTAGATCGGCCCAATAAAGGCTAATAGATCTTGACTCCAGTGGAGAGCTTGGCTAGCCGGTGGAGATCTCCAGCTTCAGCTTCAGCCCTACGAGCCGCGCATGTAACCCTAGCACCTTAAATTGACGACGTTGGTCCACCAGCCCAGCTACCCGCTCTATACATAATATAAACGTTCAATCCGTACCTGGCTGGCTCGGATCTAAACAGAAAATCGAAGCTATGGAGCAGCCGGTCGCATAGAGCTGGTGTACCTAATAAAAAGCTTGATAATTATTTTATCATTTTCATCAATAAATTAATCTGAAGCGACACTTTAGGTTGATGGGATGTTCTATGTTAAACAGCGTTAAACTTATCGCCCGTTAAGTAGCCGGTATAGGTTAATGCAAGATAGATGGCACCTTAGTAGTAACCTACCGGCGAAATGGCGCATTTACCATGATATATAGGTAGGTAAATATTATATAATAATATTAACGTCTTATTTGAAATGGAAAGGGAAAACGGAGTTAAAAATTAGGAAGGAGGAAGATAGATGATAAAGGGAATGGTTGGAGTGTAAATCAAGAAGGTAATGAAGAAGAAGAAAAAATTGAAAAGGAAATAAAATTTAAAAAAGAAGCTTCTCCCCAGAATCCGACATCATGATTAGAAGGCAGCCGGACTATTTAGGGGTACGTATACCCCAGCGCTTCACAACGATATTATCTAATCATGACCACAGCTCTCAAAGTTGAGAGTACCGCACACACTGGGCTCGAACCCACGAGTTGAGTTCGTATGCCCGAAGCTTCTGCGTACCTAACCACCAGGCCAAGTTACTCCCGAAGGAATTGTTACAGGCAGATGGGTTAATTATCATTATATGCTTAACACGCTGCGGTTTGTTGTTTGCATGGCACCTTCCCTCCGCAGCCAGAGATTCGGAAGGCAGGTACCACTGGCGGTACCCTTCCTGTATTTCTATTTCGAACCCTACCCACCGACCGCACCCAGCGCTTGCACCACCTAGAGGTCGGTACAGTTCCACCAGAGCACTCTAGGAACCTGTCTACCTTTATTTTTTTTCCTACGAAAGAATAAAGATCTATTGGTGCCCTTTGATTCCTCCCCACTGGCGGCCTCATACCACCACATCCCCTACACCCCTCGTCCTAGACTAACTCGACTGACACGACTAGGATTCTCCTATCAACCTTCTTCTCAAGGATTCATCAAATCAAATCAGTCTTTTCGTTTCTACTTTCCAACCAAAACATTCGTAGCAAGTACGCGTTTTCCTCGCACTTATCATCAAAACCAACACCGCTAACACAACGATCGCGACAGAACAATGTATTATTTCAGAGATTTCCTACCTCGGTTGGGGATGGATTACCCCCAGAAACCGGATCTCCTCAATCGAAAGGACCAGGACAAAAAACTCCTCATCGCCTTCAAGAAGTCAGCCATCATCAAGACCGGCTTCGGCGCGTCGTACAACGAGAACGAGGACGCCGTCGACCAGGCGCGTAAGTAACACCAATACCTAGTTCCTCGTTTTTCATTTCTTCCCCCCAGCCCACGTGAAAACAAAAAAGACGAAAAAAAAATTAATGAAAAAGAGAAGCAACACCCCTGCTCTTGCCTAGGAGTAGGAGTTATTTACTCCCCACCCCCAAGACGCGTCAACTAAATCCCCAACTCCCTCCCTAAATCACGTCAGAATGCGACCGCTAACCCCTTGCAACCGCAGTAGCGGAGATCTTCGTGCTCGGCCTGCGCCCCGAGGCCCTGGCGCACCTGGACGGCGAAGGCGGCGGGGTGCTGCAGTTCCTCGGCGCGCTGCGCACGGCATTGCCCTGGGCGCGGCGGATCGGGGAGTCCGTGTTCATCCGGCTGTGCCGGTACCTGGTGGACGCGCGCAGGGCGTGGCGGGCGCGCCCGCCCTTCGGCGCCGGCCGGCGCCGCTGCGCGACGGCGCGGGGCATCGACGCCCTGCTCGCCGCGGTCGGCAACCGCTGGAACGAGGCCGAGTTCGACCTGTATGGTCTGGTGGGGGGCTGGGACGAGGAGGAGGAGGAGGAAGAGGAAGAGGGGGAGCACGCGGAAGCCACGGAAGAAGTCAGGCAAGGCATCCAGGACATCAGCCTGGAAGACCTCATAGACCTGATGGATCTCGACGAGATGGACTGAGCGGAGGAGGGGGACGGTTGGCCTTACGAAATCGGGCTTGGCTACCTAGGTACCTTTCTGCGCTGCCTGGCCCCTTCCTGATTTTGTTGCCCTCTCTTTAGTTACCCATTACGCGAGGATGAGATACCCCAGCATTGAAATCAACGCACCCTTTCTTTATTCCCCTTCCCTTATACCCGGAGTACGCATATAATTCCTAAATGATACCCCTATTTTTTTCCAGCTCACATCCATTCGACTCGAGGTTATGGGTTTGCATATACCAGTACATACTCGAATCATTTAAGATCCTCATTTCCACCACATTTTGGAATTTCAACGACTATAATAGTACCGAACTAAAAGAAATCTTTATATAACCCCCGATTAAACTGGAGGATGTTTATATGAAAGAAATTGAAGAGGTCCTTAACTTAACTTACCTAAGCTCTTATAAACCTAATCTTTTTCTTACCATATTTTCCATCCGCATGAGTTAAAATCCCCTCGATCTCCAATTTCGAGCTCTGAAGGTATATCAACCCATAAGGCCGTGATATAACACCTAAGAAGCATTATAAAATATTCTGTAGGAAGTTTTACTGATGAGATGAACAGGACGGAATGTTAGGAGGTTACTTTAAGGTTAACGTTAACCCATGCAATGACTAAGAGTGTTTTAGCTGATGCAGATCTGCTACATGGTATTACTAAGAAAAGATAAGATATCAATAATCTCGATACCCGAAAATCGAGGGCTTTTAATTGTGTAAATAAATACTGGATAATGCGATATCCTTGATAATAAATTAATAGTTCGCGAGATGTTGGTAGAATGGAAGCTATATATTTCATTTTCTTCACTAGAAAGTCTACTTTATAGTTATACGGAGCCGGAAACATATAAGCTGGTCAAAATTTTAAGATTTTCAACGTGATGGCTTATAAATTTCTCATCTTATGGAATGGACGATGAGTGCGTTCTTCTAGAGTATGTCCTTATAGCGGTTGAGATGTACGAAGTACAAGCATGGTTACGTAACATCTTATAAGTCTAGGGGATGAATAGGTCCTAATGGATATTTGTAGAGCGACTTCTAGAGGCGCATGGGATTGTGGCATGTGAGCACGGAGTAGACTTTGCACGTAACAGACCCTTGGGAAATATAACGATGGTGAATGAATTATACTACGCATTAGCTAAATTAGGCGCATAGCTTATGATAGCGGGATCCGAAATTACACGGCGATGCGCATGATTTTAGATTTTACTCTGGGGGAAGGCCGGGTGGCGTTCGGACTATTTACCATCGATATGGAAGAGGGGTGTAGGAAAAGGCAGGGCTGTGATGTATGACAGAACCTCATGCCAATTACGAGGAAGGAGACATGTTTGACCCGTATCTGTGCCGTAATGGACATCTCGAGCATCACAGCTTTTTCAAGGCCACTGTTAATTTTCGGCTCGGAGGCTATCGCAGTAGCCCCAGAATCCTCGCCCATAGGGTCACTCGGAGGTGGACGCGAGAAGACTTCGCCAGCCGTATACGATTCAAAAGGGGCACGTCAATGGGTCGAGGAGAATTTTAAGGCGCGGAAAGGAATCGTTTGTATTTCGTTCCGAAACGTAAGCGCGGCGGTTCTCTAACCGGCTAGATGCGGTATCAAAAGCAATCCCATGCCGACCATACAGTCATGAATTCCCCGTGAACACCAATGCCTATCGTCCCTCGAGTCAGAGGATGTGGAATGATGTTAGGTACGTCGCAGACCACTCACAACCCCTCATGATAAAGAAATTTATCGCACAGGGCTCCAGACGTTCTTCAGGAGGCCGTCCCGCTGAGCCAGTCTGTTCAGAGCATCGTCGCTCTCGCCCATAGCTCGCACGAATCCGCAGAGGGCATAGACGTGGTTCTCGCCCTGGATTTGTCGGCCGTTCTCGTCGACCTTGGCAATGGAGATCTGGACGGAGGCGTGGTCCTTGGCCTTGATGATGCGGTTGGTGGCGCTGCACTTTCGGGGGACGTAACTAGACGACGCAATCGACGTTAGCGACAATTTCAAACATACGGAGGACGCGACAACGGGAGTCCTCACAGGTCCACAATCTCTCCCTTGTCGTTTTCCATTTTTGCGACTTGTCAGACCGTACTGATCGAAATCTGAACTTGTGGGTGGTTTCGGTGTTATGGTAGTCGCAATGGGCGGATGTGTCGTGGGTGAAGCGAATAAATTGGCCTAGAAATTTTGACCCCTCGAAAATTAGAAAATTGTTGGTTTGGTGGGCGTGGGGCCTAAAGCTCGGATGCTAGTCACGTGGATAGAGAAGAAGTCAGGTGCTTTCGAGTTGATTTCGTGGAGACTAGCAGGGGATTCGGGCTTGGCATTTGACCCCCTACCGTTTTTGTTAGTGGGGGGTCTATTGTTGCCTGTAACCTACGCGTAACAGTCACAGCCAATTACCCAATTACCCAATTCCTGAGATAAACACCATTATCCCATTCTACGAACGCGGAAGTACTTGATTCTCAACCCTCGAAATAAACCGTACTAGACGTATTCATTGCTACCCCCCAATTAGCCATCCTGTCAATCGTCACTTACCCGGGTTGCGCTTGGCGTATACCAATCTCTCTGCGACTTCGATTCGCCATGTCAGTGGCCGACGTCTTCTCGTCCTCTCCCCCAGCTGCTGCGAATCTCGACGCTTCTACGTTGTCTTCATCCCCTAATCTGCCTTCTCTAAACGAGATATTCTCGAGCAACCCTCAGAAGCCGCCTTTCCTCAGCAGACGACCCGCTTTACCGAACCCCGGCCAGGCCCGAAACGGGTTTACGAATGCTGCGACCCTACTACGAGAAGCACCCGAGATCGATATAGAAACTGAGCAGATCACAAGATCCCCGTCATCTAAGCCCGGCGCTGGGAAATCTAGGAAGAATAAGGGGCTCACCCCGGAGACGGCAGGTATAGCTACAGAGGCGCCAATCTTAATCGAGTCGTCCTCGGAAGAGAAGCCATGGCAGAAGTTCAAACCAAAAAAGAATGTTCGGCAAAATGATCAACAACCTTCTATAGCAAAGGAAAAATCGGCGAAACAAACTAACAAGGCTAAAATAAAAGCGAAAACCGGAACAGTTTCCAAGCACTTCCCAGCCAAGGAAAGTATCGCAAAACGGACAGGAGAGAGGTCGAGCAACGGCGCGATGGCGAACAAGCTAGAGGATCAGGATACGAATTCACTTTATTGCTCGGAACCCGCGTTGAGAAGGCGAAATAATTGGACACCACCTCCAAACGATCCCGCTCCCTTTGGGCTTCAGTCAGATGATCGAGAATTGCATTCATCCATTGATAGGGGGTTGAGATCAACGAACGTCTTTCGAACTCTGCAAGATCAATATGGATGTAAAGATGCTGCGCTGCCCGCCGCGCCTGAGCAACATGGGCAGGCTGATATCTTAGAGAAACGGAAGTTGATTGAACTCGTTTCCACTAGAAATGGGATCGAGCAGCCCTTGGAAGGAATAGCTCCATCTAAAGTCGTTACTACTAAGAAGAAAACAAGGACAATCACAGAATTAGCAACTGCGCCTTACATGCTACCGGTTGGGCCCGAGCTAGATCTCGCGGGACCGGCGACGAAGGAGTCTCTACTGAACTATTTCGACGCGGATGGTGCTGTCAAGGCCCTGGTCGATCATCAGACGGCCGTCATGTCTCAAAAGAAATCTAAATCCAAAGAGTCAAAAGCGCCGGCTAAGCCTAAACGCAAGAAGAAGTCTGGCACCATGGAGAATCCGATCTTACTATCTCCAAACTCCGCGCTAAAGCAATCCTCTAACCAGGATTTTGTCTTTGGAACTTCAAGCCAACTGGTTAGAGAAGAATCCCCTACGACACTCAGAGACCTCCAATTAGCAATACAAGCGTCGAACCAAGCCGATTCCGATCCCTTTACCGATTCTGACAGCCAGGGACTTTGGCACGCCGGCGCAAGAGATACAGACGGCGAGCTAATGAAAGTAGACGGCGTTCAACTTATTGAGGACCTGTCTATATCCTCTCGTCTTCGAAAACAGCCGCGTTATTCACGCGAAGAATTCGTTGACATCGACGACATCTTGAAGCCATCGGATGTCGACGAGCCAGCTCCGAATGCGCTACCAGAAAATACCCACGTTTTCCAATCCCAAGCTGTCGCCAGTGCGTCTCTTTCTCGAGCCGATAACAAGCTCAATGTGGAGGCTCAACCTACAACTGGGACGGGCCACGCGCGGCCAGATTTCGAATTACTCAATGATTCACAGCTTGCTAGTCGCATTGCCTCTTATGGGTTTAAACCGGTGAAGAAACGGCAAGCCATGATCGCGCTTCTAGACCAATGCTGGGCTAGCAAGAACCCTGGAGTATCCTTGACCCAGTCAAACCCTATATCTACTTCGTCCACTATGTCTGCAGCCAAGAGGAAACAAATAACCAATACAGAGCCACCGAATCCCCCCAAACGACGCGGTCGTCCAAGGAAGGGGTCAACAACAGAAGCGGCCCCGTCAACAGAAGTATCGGCACCAAAGGAATCTACCGCAAAGAAGCCCCGTGGCCGGCAGAAAAAGGACAGTCCTAAACCTATCGAGATTGCGGATTCCGACTCAGACGAGTCCTTGTCAACATCGTCGAGGGCATCGTCACCAGACGGAGACCGGATCTTTTCCTCCCCGCCGCCAGTTGACTTGTCTATCTCAGACGAGGTAGATTTGTCACTGACACTGTCGCCAACAGAACAGCAGGCCAGCCTGTTCAAGCACATAACCAAAGCCGTGATATCGGCTCCGCGCTCACAGGATCCGTTGAACCCGTCTTGGCACGAGAAGATGCTGCTCTATGATCCGATTATCTTGGAGGACCTAGCCGCGTGGTTGAATGCTGGGGCACTAAGTAAGACGGGATACGACGGGGAGGTCTCCCCCGTTGACCTCAAGAAATGGTGTGAGTCGAAAAGCGTCATTTGCCTTTGGAGACAGAACCAGAGAGGCAAGGAGAGGAAGCGCTATTGAATGGGGAGGCAACCAGCCATACAGCCGTTGCCATGATTGGGACAGTGAACAATTACTTTCACAACTTGAACTCTATTAGGCGACTTTGGAAGTCGATCGTATATATTGTATATTTTCGAACACGCGAATGACGAATAAGCATAATCAATCATCAATCCCGGTGCGGTCCTACAGATTATGTGCATAGAGTAAACAAGAAGGGGGCATCTAATGATGAGGAACGTCCCTCTACCTCCTTACCCCTCCCCTTTACTCCCAAATTTCTCAGTAAACCGCCCAAAGTTGAACATGATCTTCGGGATTGAACCAAATCGTTAGAAGGTGTACTCCCAAATATCTCGAAGTGTCCCCCTACACCGCTCTTGATCTAAGGTTTTTTTTGTCATCTTGCCCCCTGCCCTTCGGGTCTTATTTTTAAACCCCATATGTCTCTCACATTCTCCTCAACACTTACAGCTCTCCCTTCGTAGACTTACCCGCCCCTTTCCTCATTATCGCGCCACGCCACGCTACCGTCGTAACGGAACCCCATCCCGCTTCTGCATTACTGAAACGTAAAGCCGTTCACCTCCATCATCCCTTCTATACAGACTAACCTTAGATAGTCAAGGCACTTGAAACCTAAAGGGTCCCGAACTATCTCCATCGGACCACGTGCGCGGTCCGTGGCAGATTATCCTATTTAAAGCATCGTAGTTCGCTATAAAAGGGATGACTAACAATTTTCATACAGTACTCTTACTCATTTGTTCTTCCACTAGCCATCATCCCGCTTTGGCTAAACACTGTAACACTGTCGCAAATATGGAGACGTCTACGCCCCATGATCTGCCGTTGTAATTATTACTCACTTACTTCTGACGCGTTATATATTGCTGCCAACCTGGGGATGTACCTTAAGCTGTAGACCGTGACTAATCCGATATTTAGACGTCACTCAGCCCCGTTCTTTGCTATGTTTCAAGGTGTCATGGGCTTTACCTTCCAGGGTATCATGGAAAATGTAGAGGGCTATAGTAGGATTATTTTCCGCGATGAGTTCACGCCAAGGTTCATTGTCGTCCCGAGGACTTGATATGAATAGTCTATGGTAGGGATAGAGTCACTCGATATCTCCTCGTCGACTATCCTAGTTAAATCTACCTACCTTAGTCAGAGACTGTCATCGTTTGGTTCATCGTAGGCAAGCTTAAGGGGCATCTGAAATATTAATCATCCTGATATATCAAATGAAGTAAGTTTGCCGTAGCCCAAGTTGGGTCTTAGGAAGATACCACGAAAGACGTTTGCGATCTAGCCGTGGCCTTACGTCTATGTCCGTCATTATCCGTAGTTACTGGGGGGCCAGAATGTCCGTATTGTGTGGATTCCGTATACTGGGTTAGATTCAATGGTGTTACGGCTACGTCTACTCATGGGACTTCAATTTTTTGGGTTAAATTCCGTCACCTGGAGGATAATATGCTTGATTTCTCGAGCGGAGAGCCAAATGATAGTGTTGTAGCAGTTTAACTCTTGGTCGGGCATATCCCGCCGCCCTTTTCGTCGCGCTGGTCGCCATGCTTTACGCGCTTGGCAGGCACACTCGGAATACTTTACTATTGAAAATTCCGGGATATAGATATGCAATAGCAGTTATAGTAGAGCTTCAGAGTCGTAGCTTGAAATATTGACCCTGATTGACTTTCATGTACGGATTAACTAGCACCCAAATTGATACCTTTAAGAATCTTGGCGGTCTATCTATTAGATGTTGCTTTACGTAATCATCTATGACGTAACGTGCTTGTTTAGCAGTTGGGATTACCTAAGACTAGCCTAACCTAAAAGGCTCACCTAGGTGGGAGGCGAGACTTTCGGCGTGCTAGATCGGGGACTCGGTGGGGGCGTCCTGGTGGAGCCGGTTCCAAACTTCTTCTACCCAAAGTAAGCGGCGGATACGACGGTACGTGAATACTAAACCTTACAACTTAAAAAGAACGTTGAGTGTACAATATCGAAATACACGATCGCAGCTAAGTACACCTACCTGCATCAAAATATTATATTCGACCCGGTCCCTATCATACGCGACGCGGCAGACCACCAAGCCATTAGAACAGATCGATAAGGCCTGTCAAGATGGATCCCGGACGACGTGCTATGATCTATGGCCGTAAGTCACCCCCTCGTCGCGACATCACCTCTCCTAGAAGAGATCCCAATAGCAGAATCACAAAGCCCTCGCGCCCGGTCCAGAACAAGCCGGCGACCCCGACGACTTCCACGACCCAGAACTGGCTCAGTCAGGATGAACAATCTCGGCAATTCGTCGCAGACGAAGATAAGTTCGTCCTCAAGCAGGCGAAGAAGAAGGCAGACATCCGCGTCAGAGAGGGGCGAGCGAAGCCGATCGATTTCCTAGCATTCAACCTGCGATACATCGATACCGATCGCGACGTTTTCGATGACGATGACGCCGATGTTGATATCGATGTGCCTCCTCCTGGCACCGTTATAGATGGGCTAAAAGAGTCGGAGCTAAACGAACTCGACGCCGAGATCACGCCCTACTTGACTCTGGAGACGAACACAACCAACAGGGAGTATTGGAAGGCGTTGCAAACTCTCTGCGCCGACCGAAGGCAGAGGCTTAAGCCAATGGGACCTGAAGAACGCGCAGTTAGCTCGGTCATCGCGGACGTGGACAAGATATTGGGTCCGAAGAACCTTGAGCAGTTGGAGAAGCTGGAAGGCCAAATACAGGCTAAGCTGCGGTCGGATGAGGTCATGGACACCGATTACTGGGAACAGCTGCTCAAGAGTTTGCAGATATTTAAAGCGAAAGCAAAGCTCAAGAAGGTCTACGAGTCGATTAAGGAGAGTAGGATCAAAATTTTGGGAGAGCGTAACCCGGAAAAGGCAAAGATGCTTTCCGAGATAGGATCTGTTGGGAGCGCTGCCAACGTTGGGTCCAAGGATGCCGCAGCCGCCGCAACGTCCATCTCGAAGCCGAAGCACAGCACCACTGCTGTTGCCGCGGCCAGCAATTCGGGTAGTGTACCACCCCCCGGCACCGCCAGGTTCGCTACCGGTGGAAACGAAGACTTCTCCCAAGCTACCAAAGCCCTCTATGAGAGGGAAGTTGCTCGAGGCATCAGCGAAAACGAGGAGATATTCACAGCCGAAGAGACGGTCCCGAGTGCTACGAAGCCTCAGTGGGCGGACAAGTATCGACCCCGGAAACCGCGGTACTTCAACCGCGTACAGATGGGCTACGAATGGAACAAATATAACCAGACGCACTACGACCACGATAACCCACCGCCAAAAGTGGTCCAAGGTTACAAATTCAACATTTTCTATCCCGACCTCATCGATAAGACGAAAGCTCCCACTTTTAAGATCATACGAGAACATGGGAGAAGAAGAGGCGAATCCTTCGCCCCTGCAGGGGAAGAAGATACTTGCTTGATTCGCTTCATTGCTGGACCGCCATACGAGGACATCGCCTTTCGAATCGTTGACCGCGAATGGGATTATAGCGCCAAAAAAGATCGTGGCTTCAAGAGCAGTTTCGACAAGGTATGTCCTCACCTCTCATTTCCTTTTATCTCTTTACAGATCCGCCACATGCTTTCCACGTGGCCAGGAGACCCTCGAGTGTGGAATGTAGGTTTCTGGGGTGCGGCAAACAATACCGGATGGCGTGCTTCAACGAACCAAGTTTGATAAACTTGAGGATCCTGATCGCAAGCCACGCCCTAAGTCACCTCCTAGCGTATATATCTTAAATTTCCCCTTCCAGACTCGCGCGCATCCAACACCCCTCCCGTTCCTAAGCTATCCCTGGATTAAAGCGTAGCTAATCTTTCGCAATCGCAGGGAATCCTCCAGCTCCACTTCCAGTTTAAAAAGGTAAGCTTTCTACTGCCCTCGATTTCACGGCGGGTATTGACACGTCATATAGATCTACTACCGAAAATAGAGAAGCCAAGACGCTATTCGCCAGCATCATCTCAACTGCAAACAACCGCGACCCTTCCCTCTGGATGACATCCAGCATGGATATATCTCAGCCACTCGGTTTACGCTAGCTAGGAATAGCGGAGGAATGAAATTGGTATGGAATTTGCAGGACGTTGCTGCATCGTGGAAGTTTGGCAACGAATCATATATCGTTTTAGTCTAGGTAGCACAGCCCACGGAGAGCTGCTTCGACACCCTGACCCGGCCACCTCACGAGAGACTGGAATGAGAAGGGGGGCTTTGATCGGGAGGGTATTATCGAAGGGACGACGGCGGCAACGATATCCAATTTATGTCCGTAACTTAAGTGAAGCTGGAATTCTCTCCTATAAGCAAGCTCAACCGGCTTCTAAACTTAGGTGTACACTAGGTGAACAAGGGGGGATTTGGTAATTGTGTTCCACGGTTTTGAGATATCCTCACCGACTCGATAACACGGAATACTCCTAATAAATCCTATGCAGACCAGCGGTCTAGAAACCCTTGCAGATGTGAAGCTTCGATCGAGATTCTAGAAGGATGCGTAATGACTTGCATGCGACGGAAGTGGTCAGGGGGGTGGTTCCTCCAATATAGTTTCAGGTCTCTTCCAGTAAGGCTACAAAAGGCGATCCCGCCGGAGACGATGAGTGTCAGCTAATGATTGGTTCTATTTGGCGAATCTGCCAGTATTTTACTCACGCTGCACGTATCCGGGACGCGGGAAGTAAGCCCTAATCCCGTCGTTATGCCGCGCACCGCGCCTCCGTGGTGGCTTGCATCTTCCCGTTAATAATGGGCTTATTGAGAAGTTGGCCAGCTGAAAAGCAGCTTTTGGCCTTCCGCCTCTCGAGCTGTGACGGAGTTCCTATCATATGTGGTGTTCTGTTGTGTGCTTAGCTAGTTGAGACCGTTATGATTCACCATGCTATACAATTACATTTACCCCATGTACGCAATAGCTTAACCAGTCAGCCCGCCCCCTTTACAAGCAACGAACTCCTAATAGTCATGGCGTGAACATCCACCTTATAGCATAGTAAATGCATTCCCAATTCCGTTTGCACAGGAAGAAACACTCTGCATGCATTTTGCATGCATGTAGGTACATGTACAGGAAGCACGCACGCATACATAGTACGCACACACATGTGCTGACGCATACATACACGCATATATAATACACACACATACGATTGTACAAGGTGGGAAGATACTTGGGACACATACTGATAACCTATCCGCGAGGAAAGGCCTTAACTAATTGTTGGAACAAGCCAAGCCCGTAGGCAGTAGTTGGAAGACACAGAAAGCCGAGATAGAGAGTATACGCGTATGTGTATGGTAAGAAGCAAGGAAAGAAAAGTAAGATAGCACAGAGAGAGGAAGACAAGACAGAATAAGATAAAAAATAAATAAAAGAATAAAAGAAAATAAATTAAGAGAAAAAAGAAGGAAAGGGGGAAATAATTCTAGGAGGCAGAAGCCCTCTACAACTCACGCGTCGGCGAGGTTATACATTTAGTCAGGAGCAGAGCATAAGAAAGCCTGGGAATCAGCCTCTTACACGGTCCATTGCTGTGTGGGAGTGCCCTATTTGGCCAGTCTATCACGTACCTACCCAACAGCAATACTACCCAGGGGGTTCTAGCTTCGAGTGAACTAACCACATACCCAATTATTATTATTATTATTATTATTTACGCTCCTACCACTTGCCTCTTGATGTCTACCAGGCGGAAAAAGAGCAATTTACACGGCTAAGACCCACCAGAGTCACTGCCTTCTTGTGGTAGGTATTGGCTAGCTCCTCTTTGGGCTGGCGCATTGTGAGCTCTCATCTTCCCTGTCTCCCTGTACAATTCACTGACAGGTACGTACACAGTCTCTAAATTGGAGGACGTCTGATATCCTTGGCTCTTTCCCTCTCTCCCTCTCTATTTCTACACCTACCTACCTACGTACCTACCAACTTACCCACCCGTACCTACCTCGCCTGCATAAGTACGCCCGGTACATAGTGCTAAGTTGTTAGCTAAGTGCCACAGCCTGGGGTCTACTAGATTATCTGTAGCTGCTACCTACCTACCAGGTACCAGGATCTAGCCAAGTCCCCATTATTCCCAATCTCAGGTTGATGAGACTGCGATTCCCATCCTATACAACTCTCGAAGTACTTACCTGTACGTACCTTCCTCGAGCTTGCAACTGCCCAAGCCCTCTCTCGCGCCTGGTCCATACATCAGTCCATACATCAGTCCATACATTATCCTACCTGCCTTCCCAACTGCTAACCTGCATGGTCAGAAAAAGGTCAACACCAAAATAACCCAACCCTACGCACCTACCTGCGCACTAAACGCTTTCATACATTATTACGTATGTCGTCTTTTCTCTTCTCTCTCCACCTTCGTTGATTCTCCTCCCCCATCTACTTTACATCTCCCACTCCACTACCAACAATCTTAACTTACAACAACCCAACCTACCACCCACCCTTATTCTTCCCTACCCACACCCCATCCCATCGCCTCTACCCTCTTTTGTCATCTTCTACACACTCAAGCTTGTATCTCTCTTGAGTTGTACCTACTTCCCTCGGCGTCATTACTTCCACCGTATCATCAGTGTCGACATTATCTTGCCCTCCGCTTCGTTGATCCGCGGACGAACCGCGACATACAAGTCTGACCTCGGTCATTAGGATATTGGACTTTAGGTATGCAGCATAGTTTTGGCGACGGTATGCCCGTCAACAGCTTACCGTCTTGCAACGCTGCGCTGAACCAGAGACGCGGCTGCGCAACGCAATCAACGGCCCAAGGGGTTGATATTTCTATTGTAAAACACCACTCTTATTACTTTCCCTCGCCGTCTTCCCAGGTTGCCGAAGCGGGCCCGTTGATCCAGTCGCAACCCTCACCTCCAACCCTATTCCCTATGTCCATCAATACCTCTCTTCCGCCGTATCAGCACACCCAACTTCACTCGGCAAGTTCATCTTCCCAGGGTGTATGGCCAACCCCGCCGTCTACCACCTGTGAAGGAGAGGAACTTGAAAACTATTCCTATCACGGCTCACCCGCTAGTGGTGCCTACGGTGCCCAGCCTATTGCGCCTTGCTCAGCACAATCCTCGGTCGCTAGCCCGAGAAGCTGGTCGCCTCATCAGGCCCAGCAACTTAACCTAAACGCGACGAATTGTAAGGACGTGGACCATATGCCGGCCTACAACTACGCAAGCTGCCATTCGTTACAGCACGATCAACAGATCCAGCCCCAGATGGCTTCATACGAAAACCACCATTTCCCTGCGACAACCTTGAGCAGCAACGTTATGTCGCAACACGAGGCGCCTTCCGTTGTTCATGGTCTAACGGCACCTGACCCAGCAGGGGTATCCCGAGTTGAATCGCCTCAGGATCAGCAGGATTTTGGCACAAACTATACCTCCTATAGTCAAGGAGAATCTTCCCAGCCGGCAATGCAGTCCACGGAGGCGAATGGGGAAGAATCGACGAAGGTGGATGAGCCATACGCGCAGCTAATTCATCGAGCCTTCATGAGTCGCCCGTCACACTCCATGACGCTGCAAGAGATCTACCAATGGTTTCGTGAGAATACGGACAAGGCAAAGAGCGACAAAAACAAAGGTTGGCAGAATAGTATCCGACATAACCTTAGTATGAACCAGGTGAGTCACTTTATTGATAACATGCTCGCCCCAACTACAAAACCTTCCTATTTGGCTGTTCACTCTTCTAGAGGGTATCATGGTTTTTTGTTCTTCTTGCTTGAGTCGGCGATCGGTTAAGTAACTAACTTCTTTCCAACAAAAAAGGCATTTGTGAAGCGAGAGCGCAGGCCTGGTCCTGATGACCCTTTGACTGAATCAGGAGAAGCGAAAAAGGCGTCGGAATGGGTTTTGGAGGATTGGGCCGTACACGGCGTACAGAGCACTACGAGATACCGTAGCAAGGGAGCATCAAATCGCCGGGGTGGACAGGGAGCTCAGGCGCGAACGCAGAATAACCTGTCGGGTCGAGCGAATTCTGGTCGTAAGGGCGGCCTTTGCGCCAGCAAGTCGAAGGCGGCCGCAAGCAGAAGAGCAGGGTTGATTCAAACCCATCAAAGATCCGCATTTTCTCAGAGACTCAATGACCACCCACAAGATCAAATGCAGGACCTTACCTACAACCAACAACCGGCTCTTCAATATCCCCTTCCCCAGTCTCGAGCCGAACCAGTGACGCCTCCCGATCATAGCCACAACGAGATGATGCTTGCACCAAATTCAATGCAAGCACCAAACCCGATGCATTCAGTCCCTATGCATTCGGCATTATTATCCGCGAACGACCCGGGCCATGGATATTCATATGCGCCGAATATTCAGCCGAACGTTCATCACTACGGTCAGACAGGCCAGCATCATCAGATGTACGGCATGGGGGATATCACGGGAATATTCCAAGGACACCAGGCGCCTATCGCCTTACAGACGGGCCCGGGACTACCACCGACAATGCCTCCCGATCTCAACGCATTGTTCGAAGACACCGAAGAAAATCGCAATAGAATTGCGTATCCTTACTGGACTGAACCGGCCGCGGGTCCTTACCAGGCATAGTACTGCGAAGCACCCAAGACAAGTTCCATTTTTGATGCTTATTCGCCAGTTCCCGACTACGACAACAACGGCTGAATATTGGGAATGAAAGTGAGCGAATGACTGAGAACTTGCAGTGAGGATCAAAATTTATTTTGGTCCAGGGAAAAACAATGTCTTCCAACTTGGTGTCAACGTCTCATGGTCAATACTCTGGGCTACGCTCTGTAAAATTCTCTGCGTGTAGCAAAGGAGGGAGAGTACGACGGCCGGAAACCTCTCTTTGATTATGATCAAGACGGCCAATCCTTGGGGAGGTGCTAAAATTCGGGTTCTATACCTAGTATCTAACTCTCTCGACCTGCCTACCTATCTATACAACTGCCAAAAAGAACAGGCTACGAACGGAACGTGCAATCCTCTCAGCATCATGTCCTCAACTCCCCGATACTATTGTTAGCTGGGCATTTTACTACGAGCAAATACGGCCCGTTCTCGCATATTTAGGAGGCGGTAGAAGTTCGGTACCGGATGGAATTATGCATTATACGCAGAGATTCGGCATGGGCACGAGCCCCTTATACTATGGGGCCCTTCTATCGCCTAAGGCGCATTATACCGAGCCAAAGTATGCTCGGCGATAACTCCTCGGGGCTGCCGAACCTTCCTCGAGATATCTTTTCAGGGTCTATTTCCATGGACTTCTATATTTCATGTTTTTCCTATTACTTGTATTTTCGTATTTCTTTAAATACCTCTATTGCGTCTTTTTTCTCGTTTTTTCATCGCTACGATGCATTTTCAATGTCATTTCCATTTTCATTTTCCTTTTCACGATTCATCGACTTGCATGAGAGCATGATGCATTAAGTTGGGAGGAAGCAAGTCGAGTCAAAAAAAGAAAATGAATTTTTACGGATAGAGGGGTGCGAGGTGTTAAGGACCGGAAGACTGGGACGAGATACCCCACGTCGAATTATTTTTACGTCTTTGATTTCTTTGCGGTCGGCTGCGGCCAGGCCTCGATATCGCGTTATGTCAGGGGCATGGGGCATGGTTCGGAGGACATGTCCTCGAAAGAGCAGATGAAAAATATACCCGCTCGTAGCATCCGTTGGTATCGGTAGGGCGCGTTAAGCGCTAAGCTGCTCACCGACCTTGCCCGTGGAAGGAGGATCGTGGGAGGTCGCCAGGTGCCAGTGTGCGTGCGTCCACTAATGGCTCGCTGAACCAGGCGGAGTACAGGATAGCACAGAATACTGCTAGTACTCCAACGAAACGAAGCCACTTGAGTTTCTATTTTGATGTGTCTTTGTGTGCCCAGTTCATTTCTAGTTTCTGCGGTATAAGTAGATTGGCCATGGCCATTGGCTGGTTGGCTCGTAGTGCTGCTGGAACAGGTTAAGTGGCTCCTCACGTATCCAAGCTGTCGGGTCTGAGATCGACGGCCGTGGTGAGAGACGGTCCGGGTCTCAGACCGTTCTTCATGTCTGCTCCACCTCGACCTTACCAACTCAGGCATGGCCCGCTGGGATGGGATGGAACCCTGGACGGGGGAATTTGACGGGGGCGGGTCGGGGGCAGATCTGGTCGACCCAGTCTTGGCTTAATCTTGGAGGCCCTGGCCCCTTCATAAACGACGTAGTAGGGATATGTACAGTATGCTCGGCCCCGGAGGGCGTATCGGACAATGCGACAATGCTACAATGCAACAATGCTATTGTCCGCCTGTTCTGTGCTAACATACCTAGGTAGGAAAGATATGTGGTGCAATACGCCTTACTAACGTGCAAGATTATACCCCCTATATTACATACCCAGTTATAGGGGTGTAACTAATGCTTTCTGCATCGAATCGTTAATCATCCGAACTGCTTGAAAATTTTGCGGGAATGTGACATTTTTGAAACCATTTTACAGAAACTGGTTTTCCCTCGTGACCAGAACTAGTCGTGACAGTGTAGCACACATGATCAGTACCCAGATAGGTACCTACGAAAACCTATACAGACGACATTCACTAATACTAAGGTTAGTCACCTGCTAGGCAGAGCCTGATCCTTTGTGATCCAACTGGGCGCTAATCGCGCGTAGGAGGATGAAACTACTATTGTTGAGAGTCAACGCTTTAGAGAGGTTGATGGGATGGGTAAGTAGAGGTTGGATAGTAATGTAGCTGAGGAAGGTCGGGGTAGGGTACGGTAAGGTACGGCAGGGTAGGGTAGGGTAAGGGGGGAATAGGGAACATGAGTGGAAGAAATTAAGGCCTTTTTTTTTAAAAAAAAAAAAAAAATCAGCCTACTTATCCTACCTACTTACTCTACCTTGTGCCCTTCGCCATCCCCAGACTGGAGATTCGTCTAAGACAAGCTTCTATCGCAGGGCTGCTAGTGCCGACCACATTTCGTTTTTTGTTTTTTTTTTTTCCTCTCTTCCCCTTTTCTTCACTGACTCAGTTCAGAGTGGGTTCCGCCCACGCGCGCGTGGTGTCTCTTGTGTCTCTGTGTCTGACTTGTGCGTGCGTGTGTTTGCCGCCCCTGATTACATCTACCTACCTGACTCAGGTAGGTAGGTAGGTAGGTAGCTTAACCTAACCTAAGCTTCCCATTTAGCCTTTCTCTCGCTCGCGTGCCTCCCCGATTCCGCCTTGCGTGGAGACGCGTGGTCCTGGGCGGAAAAGGGGAACTGAAACACGTCCTTGGTATTACGCTACGAACTAGTGGCCTTCGTAGGTTTAGTTATTGCATTTTATATTGTTTTCTTTTATCATTTTTCTTCTTCCGTCCGCCCTATTCCTCTGCCAGTCCCCAGCGCGTTGCAAATACCGACGTCCGTGACCCTTCGATGCTAGCACAAGGCTAGTGGGCTCGACGTACGTGGCTGTACTCACTGTAATATACCTACCAGCTACGTACCTACCTTAGCTTAGTTACCCAAGATTAGGCATGTTGAAAAATAGACGCCACGGACCTTGTCATGTCATGAGCTCTAAGTCAGAAGGCGGGTCGGGCTGGAGAAGGGAGTACAGGGTGGAATTGCCCGTACTTAACATCCCACGGGGCGTCTCTTGACAACCTCGTTTGCGGCGGCGTACAAACTCCACTTATTCAACTGGAGGGCGCGCACCGCGCTCAATCCTCTCGCCGCAAAGCTTAATATCTAGCGGTCTTGGCTGCGAAAGCTATAGGCAGACTGTGGGATATCGTGGGCGATCTAATACGTAGTGAGGACTAGTATGTAGTTGAATACGAAGTGTAGTCGGGAAGTATTGCGCGAAACACGAGGCAGCTCTGTACGTCTATCTAGCCTTACATGCTTAGATCTCTGCGAGCCACATGACTGACTGACTGGCTAACTGGCGGGCTAACTACTTGGATGACGAGTACGAAGATGCAGTGGTAAAGCTATAACCTGGCTCGTGGGCTCATAATAGGAGTTTTAAGACATCACCTAACTGGTAGATGATTGTTTCCCGCCGGGGCCCCTGCTGTAGCGCCTCAACCTCTGCAAATGATCGACCGCCATGGGTACGGCGAACTATCCTATCTACCTACTTACTTGCCTTCAATCCTACCTTCAATCCTACCTACCCTCCTGCATACCTAACTACTTACGGATCCTCTCTGCTCTCTCCAGCTCCCATCCAGTCTAGTCCGTAGGCACCTACCTATTAGGGCCCCAATTCCATCCTTATTGGTGGACCGAAGCACGATCCCTCGCCCTCTAGATTCCCCAATGCGACCGCCTAGGCACCTAGTCACCTACAGCACCAAAAAGACCCGAGGCTCCGGCCCCGTCCATGGCCCATGATCCTCGAGGGAAATGACGTGAAAAGAGGGGCTGGGGGCTGGGTCGACCGGCCAAGGAGGAAAGAAAAAAAAAGCTTGAAGAATGGGGTGAGGGGGACGAGACGCGATGGCGGGAGGGCGTGAGGAAGGGTATGGTGGTTAGTTAGATGGGTAACATAACTGGGATGTGCTAATCTAGATAGACGAGGTTGATAGATCTATACACACCATATACGCTCATTATTACCTGTATAAACTATGGGTATACCTACTATATCGTGCGGAGTGAGGAAAGCGGAGGCCATCTCCATACCGGTGAGCATAAAATGCCTCACGCTGGTGCCGCCGCCGCCGTTGCTGACACGGATCGAGGCTCGCTCTCATCTATTCGGTGGGTATCGGTGGAGTCCATACCGGGACAGGTCGAGAAGCAGATCGAGGAGAAAGAGGGGTGAGCAGGCATGAGAAGGACAGGATATCCCGTCATATCGTCGCTGTTTCTTGCTATCGATACTTGTGTCTACATATCGCTGCCCTAGCTTACCTTACCTGTATACCTGGGTATTTACCGCCGCAGTGCGTAGGGCTTTGGTTACTAGGTGTTCCCTACGCACGAAGAAAATCCACCTTTCTGTCTGCCTACCTACCTACTTACTTGCCTACTTGCTTACCTACTAGCCTACGTCAATGTACCGCGGTAGGGGGAGAGTGGGCTTTAATTTCTCCTCTATGTATTATGTATTACACCCTGTGTAACCCTCTCCCTCTCTCACGCGTTTCATTCTCCTTGTCGCTTCCCCTCTTTCTCCTTCACTGTATCCACATTCTGTAGGTGTGGATTTTTCTCCCCCTATGTGTCTCTATCTCTATCTCTATCTCCTCTTCCTTCACCCTTGATGCCCGCGACATATCCCCCGCACTGAGTCTTCAGGGTGTATAGGGAGGTGGGCGACTACTTCGCTCGACCGGCTGTGCGACTTGGTACGTGCTTAAGACTGCCGGCGAGCCGTTGACTGGGCTGTGGCTAGACTGGGAAAAGAAGCTCGTGGTTGTTTCAGTTCTCAAAGTCGGCGTGTGTGAATATGTGGGCGCGCGTACTGCGTGGATAGGTAGGTAGTTATGGGTGTAAGTGTGGTTCTTTTTGTTATGGAGCACTCTATTTCTGTCTGTATCACGGTCTCTGTTGCTTCTTAGCCAGTATTGTACAATCTATGCCTACCAATTCGATGTGGAGAGCAGAACAGCATATCTGTGCGCGAGTGGGTGGGCATCAGCAATAGTTGGTAACGGAATTTTGGCGTTTTGGGCTGGGGAGCAGGTATCACCGCTTCTCTTGCAACCCCCCTTTCCCCAGAGTGGATTAGGGGTTCCTCCACTTACGGTGCCTACACACGTATGGGCACCAAAAACCAGTGCGTCGTACTCGTAGGCACGTTACAAATACAACCATGTCGCTATCGTAGCTAGTAGGCCATAGGGTAAATCACGTTGCGTAAAGAAAAAAAGAAAAGGGAAAGGATTCTATAGGGCCAACGCTGTTTCAGCAGCGCAACACATCACAAATGCACGCCTTACCGCCTTAGCTACGCAATTCCTAGGTAGGCGAGTAAAGTTTTATGCAGCGGGTTGTTAGACTTTGCGCCTGTGTGATAGAAGAGATCATTGGGCACGTAGACGCGTGCACACTTACGCATGACTACTCCATAAGTTGCACCTGGTCACCTCATAGCTGGTAGGTATCGTGGGGTTTTCTTCTCGCTCACGAATCCGGGCGAATTCCAACCTGAAAGAGCTAGAGGCCCCCGACCCCAACGCATGGTAGAATTCAAGACTTGCTGTGCGAGGATATGGGCAGGTTCAACATCCTGGGGTCATACAACTGCATACGAGGTTATTATTCGATGGTATTTTGCGGTCTAGTCGAATATTTGAGCGTTTAGCATGAATGTTTCCTCCGTCTCCCTGCCATAGGGGCCATGAAGAATGAGATAGATTAAGGCCGCCAGCCAAAACGGGCTGTTTATATTGCTATCCCATGCGCCAAGACTGACGATACCCCTTTTTGCGCCTCAATTGACCGGCGTTCCCCTCAATCATTTTGAGCCTATACCTGCAGGTGAGGGCGATAGGGACGCAACCCTCGAGGCCTTCTGCCTCTGAACTGGCGATTGGATAATGACTACATCATTGCTTCGGTTTTCATGTGCATAATTACCCCCTGCGATAGGTGTAAATATGTTGGCGCCCTCTTGATCTACGCTTGCATATGCTGTTCACTCCGCATAGGGTACCCGTCACTTCCCGCTCGCGTGTTCATATAAGTCCCGAGTGGCTTTTTAGATGTTTCCTGATAGGAGAACGGAAATCTTCTGTTCGTATACGATACGAGTACTCTATGATTGGGAGCCTTGCCCGTACCTTAGCAAGGGATACCTCCACACGGTAAACTAGTCGCCAGAAGCCTATATCCTGCTTGGGTATTTTCCTCCGCGGAAATCCATCGCCATTTACTAACGGTGGCGTGGTTATCCCAGCGCGCCGCTCATCATGACTTGTTATGTATCGACCTGCATCAGCTGCAAGAACAATGCATATATGTATCACTAGTCTAGGATAGCCCTCCCCTATCCGCAGAGTCCGCCTTGATAGGTATAATCGAGTCGGCAGTGTTCCGCTAGGTAGGTTGCTTGACGTTTATGGTCACTTGCGTTATCTCGATCGAGATGGGAAAATGATAGTTGACCGATTGACGAATCCGTACATCCGCGACGTTGGGGTGTGAAGCTGCCTGTATGGTAGGTGCTTTCAGGGTCCGGGTCGCTGGGACCTTCGCATTGCCATTTTCATTCCTATTACGCTATCGCTACCTACGATTAGTTTGCTGAGCTCAATATGCCTAATTCTCCTATCCCGAGTATAATTCGCTAAGGGGGCATAGTCAGTTGTTCAAGTTAACGGTAGAATGTCAAATAGATCGACAGAAGCAATTAGTGGCATCTAAAAATAATCTAAGACCTTGCCACGACCCGTAAGTGATCCTCATGGCCTATCTCCCGATTTTCTAGCGATGCGGCTTAGGTTTCGGGTAGTTTGAGCACAAAATCCCAAGAATGAACCTCCCTAGTCGAAATGTCGGGCTATTTTCTACGGGGTAGATTGGGGATTATGGAGGTCAAGCGAAATCGGATATTCCATACGCGTCTTATTGCGTTACAAGAACTCAGGGTTACTCTGTCGCACTTGAAAAGAGACGGGGAAATTTTACTGGTAACCCTAAGGCCCATGTGGTAGATAGAACTAGACCACCTATTGGTATATGCAACGCCCCCTGAACATATAGGGGGTTGGCTGTAGCAACATAATGTGTTGCACGCACATACACCTACGCTCTGCAGTGATTAGAATATACTACGTATCATAGTTTCTATATGACTTGACACATAGAGCCTCCCTGTAGGTATACATTGCGGTTTTTAACGTGACGTCGGCATTCGATGGCATCTGTTGTGATCCGTCTGGCGTGGTACAAGCGCGAACTGGTTTATTCGCCTCGCCTAGTTCGCCGTTATTCTTATTTTGTGACCTTTCTTGGGATATTTTGATAGCTCCTATTGTACCTAGGCCTCTTCTCGACTACAAAAGCGCTTGGGTAATTCTGATCCTGGGCATATGCCTCTTCTGTGGATAACCTTCTACAGTACCTCCCTAATCTACAAAGTGCTACCGAGATCATAAAAGCCATGGAGTAGGCGACCAGATTGTAGATCTCCGGGAAATAAAATTTATAGTGACCGGCCCCAAACCATTAAATCTTATCACTTTTACAAGGCAAGTGGGTTTTCCGAACTCCATGCGAAATAGGGGCTTGGCCTGCAAGGAGTACGGCACTAAATTGCACTTCGTTAGCGTTTTGCGTCCGCGATGCAGGGTGTAAATGGAAATTGTTGATCGCTGTAGTTTAAAGGACGGGTAATCAATGGGATACGCCGAATCGGCCCGTTCGTTCCAGTACCACATCTACAACAATGCTCTTGTTCTCCTACGATTATGCATTGAATCTATTGCCGTTTCGTAGCGGATAGTCCCTTTCCTGCTACAGTGAAGTATGAGTTTCGAATGGGCACAAAGAGCTACCGGGCATATGCTAGATGGTTTGTTTGTTACAGGGCACCCATGAGTTCCTTGACGGCTTACAATTAAGTTTGCCGGGATAAACTGATAACTAAGAAGATAAATGTTAACAGTCAAAAATAGGGAATGGTACTATTTCTCTAGGGATATTTGGCTTCATCTAGGTGTTCCGTGATGCTTCTAGCTTCTAGATCGGCAATCTCGTGGGCTCTTGGGCAGACTGAAGGCGCAAGCGATATCTTAGAGCCTCAGCCGGCGCAGTTTTAAGTCTGGTACGATTTAGAATGAGTTCTATTTTTGTCATATGATAGTGTTCCCAATGTTAAATTGGTTTTTCTTTTTCAATACGCTCTGATGAGATACCCTCTGGTTTGTAGAAACATGGGTGTCTAAAATGCAAGAATGGTTCGATTACTATCCCGATTATACGGGATGATTGAACGCACGATAAATGGCGGAGATTTGCTTTGAATAATCTCAAAGTAATAGATTAGGAGGCTAATAACTACAATATTTAAGATTTAAAAATCATGCGTGAGGGTAAATTTAATCGAATTTGCATATCTGGGTTGAAAATTAATTTTTAGCCAGTTCTCCTATTTAGGGATGTACAGGTGCACGACCTCAACAGACAATGAGGGGATAGCTAATAGTATTCTTTGGACTCGTTGCAACGTGAACTTAGCTATTTTATGCGGAATAATGTTGAAGAACCCGCTGTCTCCCGCAACCCAGAGTTCTCAGTGGCGACCCTCCGGCTGAGCCCTACGAGATGGTCACGGCTCTAGCATGCTAAGAGATATTCTAATCTGCCCTACGGCCAATCTGTACCCTATTATGCCGACACTGTGCTTCAGGGCGAGTCCTTGCCCTTTAGCGTATCAGTTAGCTGCGTTTATAATTACCCGTACCTAATATGCTAAGAGCTAAGGGCTTGATACCAAGGGCTTAGTGCCAAGAGCTCATAACTGCACGATGATGAAAATAAGCCTCCAGAAGTGTAGAAATTATAGACTAGCAGCTACTCTGTAAAAGAAGCCCTCCATTTACAACCTCTCTAGCTACTCCACCCCCGCGCTGTGTCATCTACGTGAGACCGACTATTCCTCCCGTCAAATAGACTGCATTCCCACTGTTTAACGAACATTAGCGCTCTACTCTAGCGTCGTGGGCGCTTCATGCCATGCTGTTACTGGAGAGGTCGAGCCACCACCTCCTATTTCTGCCGCATTTCACCCCTTCTTATTCTTGGCATAGCCGAGGAGAAAGGTATTAGCGGGGATTCGTTCCTCACTTTCTGCGGTTTAATCTTCTGCAAAGCCTGCCGTGTAACGAGGGAAATATTAGCGGTTGTGGATATGGCTATATTACGTACAGTATGACTAGCCTCGGTTATACGTGCCCGGAAATCACTGCGGAGCGGCCCTGATTCGTCTAGTGTTTCCCGTCTCATCGTCCTTATCCGCATCTTAGCCTAACGGCTAGGCCGCTGGCGGGAAGAGGACGGCATGAATGGCGGCGTGGGGTGGATGGTTGGACATTGTACTTACGAATTAGGGTCTCCGAAGCGTTGACCACCTGCCAAACTCATTCTTTCATGCCCGGCTTTCCTAGTCTACGTTTCAATATTCTCCCTGCGCTTACAAGGCTACGTAGGGAGGTGCATAGTCGGCACGTACATGGAATGGTGGTAAAAGGACCGATCCATCGGCTCTGGGGATGCTGGGATAGGTCGGTATACCTGACCGTTAGACGTTATATGCCATAGCGGCCTATTAACTACGGCGCGCTTAAGCCTCTGAAGATGCCCGGGAGTATGGTAGTCGGTTCGTTACAAGCAATAGTAGTCGACGCCGCCGGCAGAAATATCTGCTACTCATCGACCGGCGTGTTTCATGACGACCACGTGGGGTGCTCGTCACATCCCCCTCTATAGACACGTAGCTATACTATGAGGTAGAGGCATCTGAAAGGCGAAAGTTTCTAGTGAAAAGTCTATAGTCGGTGTTAACTCCAACTACGTACGCCCGTATGGCGTTCTCCGTCAGCTAGCGGACAGAGTACAAGTGTTTTTGACCGTCCGGGATACCTAAGGTAGGCTCATGGTCATTACATCAGGGCATCCCTGTGTACTGTCGGCAACGATACCGGCCCACCAAGGAACAGTAAACAGGAGGTTCTGGTTGACGTTTAAACTAGGTAGGTAGTCCAAGGGCAAGGGAAATTATCGCTAAGGCCCGTTTTAGCCAACGGCCAGGCTAGTGCCCAACGTTACATGTTCATCCACCGACACAGGCGGCATACCTATCCCACGGTCCAACGAAGGACGCCGTTGGCGCAGCCTCCTCGGCTTTCAAAACGCCCAACCTAGCCCTGGAGAGGCTTGGCCTGACGGGTAGGTAGGTATGGCGGGCTGGTAATCACAAGGCAGACGATCGCCCATCGTAGCCCGTGCGCCGTATCGACAGTACGCAGCACCTCTGCATGGACTAGCCTATCTAAACAGGCAGTAGAGCGCGAGCTCCTGGTACAGATCTAGCCCAACGCGCCAACTTCAAGAGGCGGAATGCGATACTAGGGACGTAGTACCGGGATATACGTCGTTCTCAGTCGCACAAGAACACAGACAATTTACACTTACACCTATGCCTTAGGTACACATCATGAGCTACCTGCACGTAGCTAGCTACCTAGCTACCGAAAAGTCCCGAGGAGACCCTGGCCTTGGTGCGAAAAAGCCTCTGACGCAGATCTATGCAGCTCCTGTGTCGCCAACTGACAGGAGGATATTCAGGGCATACATTACATACCTGCCTACTTACATACCTCCACACACAATACCCACATACTCGATTGGTAGCATCCATGATTAGTAGCATCCATACGCAGTGCATCGCTCCCAAGTAAGTTATCTACTTAGCTTAGGTAGGTCCTTAGACGAAAAAAAACCTCCAGGTTTCGGAGCGAAGGAATAAACGGGAGCGGAGCGAAACTCAGCGGTCAGGGGCAGCGCGCTGTACGACACCCACATGTACCTACCTACCTACCTACCTACCCACCTCTCCGATCAACAACTAGCCTCTTCACGGGCCACAGACGACACAATACGTACGGGTGCCGCAGGTCGAGGAGGCCTAGGGCCCAGGCTAGTCTTGCGTAACGTCGACTAGGATGCAGCGAGGTTAGTTCGGGGGTCGCCCCCCCAATTTCCCTCATACATTACCCAGATCGCACGTCCGGTAAGGTAGATTTTTTCTTACTCTATTATTTTTTTTTGTCTTGCTACGAAACGGCCTAGGAGAAAAACACCTACTTGTGCTGGACGCGTATACACGGCGAGTATCGTAGTTATCGTAGGTACCTATGTTAGGTCGGGAGGTAAGTATGCTAAGCGGGTAACGTACGCGTATATGTCTTAGAGTAGCGCATCGATAGCGAGGCGCTGTCAGAATCTGCATCTAGTCGGCGGGAGACGATCGCCGCGTAGGAGGGTTTACACACAGCTACAACTACAGCGTCCATGGGGGGGGAGACTGGGCTAGCTACCCGTTACACGGCGTCAAAAGTTGGTTTTGCAAAACTGGATAGGACAAGACAGGACAGGCCAGTGCAGGCAGCAGTTAGCTTCCCGCACTAGCTTCGCTGGCGTGCTGGGTATATGGTTGGTCGCGCGGCACTGACGTCGGGTCTTTTCGTGGTCGAGGAGGGAACATCCTATGTAGCTGCTTTTAACAACTCCCCTATTATGCCATACCTCGGGTTAGCTACCACCTAACCCGTCTACCTTGCCTACAAGGTAGCATGCGAGGCAGAATGACTTGCCTTGCCCTCGCCTTCTACCCCCCTGAACTCTGCCTATACAACTAAGTATGGCGTGACTAGAGGCTCATCATCCTCGAAACGACGCGCTGCGCGGTTGGGTTTTTAGCTAAGGACACGCCGACGCCGGCAGTGCTTCTTTAGGAAATGAAAGGGTCCTTGTCGTCGACCAAACTGGCATGATATTGCGTGCAGAGCGAGTCCCCAGTCTCTGTATTTCGCGGGGTTCATAACGTCCCCTTACCTGATCCTTCGTCTAACTGTGTGTAACAGAGCAATTTCTAAGCAGCTCTGGGTCGCATAGGCCTATTATATTGGCCGACTTGACCTACCGCTATTGGGATAGTGCGGCCTATCCACAGTTTACTATGACTACCTGTTCTCTTGTCATTCTGGTGTCTATATGTGCTATACTATTATACTCTACAGAAGGAAAAGATCTGCTGTGACGCTGGCTGAACGGTAACAGCGGCCACGAGATTGTGGCCTGATATACTGATCATCGGGTTCCGGGGACGGCAATTTCATAGTGGCTGGACGATATTCGAATGATGGTCTCGAAACAAACTAACAAGGATTCATATCTCTCGTTCTCCGCGAATATCGAAGAAATCATTTGCTGAGAGTAACCTTTTGCTGGGAGTGAAACCCGGTAACCTCGCCCTCAGTCGATTTTGTTGTTTGCAGAAGAGGGACAATGGTGATCGATCCCCAAAGTAGCTCAAGTAACTACATATTTATATAACCAATTTACTAGGGGATTCGGTAAGCGACAGTGAGGTTCATAGGTATAGCTCGCGTTGAACTTCAGGGGGTATAGATGCTATGGGTAGACAGACCATAAAGAACCGTACGTAGCGTAATAGGGAATACGTTGTATCCAATCGTAAAGGCAACATCAACATGGGTATCTGAATTTCAAACACAACCTCAAGACCTGACCCCAGAATGTAGATCAAAACTTCCTCTTCTTCTTCGTCGGCGCTGCCGCTTTGCGTTCGAGCTCTCTTGCTATCTCGGCTCGTCTGCGTTCTGTTCTCTGTTCTTCCGTCTCTAGTTCCACTGTTGCCGAAGGCGATCCCGGTCGTTCTCGTTTTCCCTCTGTTGCAGGCTTTGTCCCAATAGTACCAATCTTTCTTCCAGTAGGCTTTGCCGGGCTCGCAGTGGTGCTAGGACTTCTTGCGTCTGATCTAGCTACATTAGGCTCTTCAGACGGCTCTGGCGTTGCTCGAGGTTTAGGTTTGCCCCCTATTCTCCCTAGTCCGGCCTTCCTCCGTTGGGTAGGGGCAGGCGAAGGGGACCGGGCTCCGGACTGTCTATCCTCTCCCCCCGAGCCTGAGCTAGACGCCGTCTCATCGTTTTCCTTAGGGGGCGGGGGGATGGGAGAGGATGACTCCGCGGGAGGCGAACTTTTCTTAGATTTACTTATAGTCCCTAATCGGATATTTTTTCGTTTTGAGGGTGTAGGTTTCGCCGACTCTGGGTCGGATTCGGACGGCGTTTCATCGTCATCGACGGGGACGGTGCGAGACGACTGACTCGCCAGGTTATCTTTGTCGGTTTTCCCTGCCCCGCCAACACCGCTGATTTGGGAATAAGATTCCCCTTGCGCCTGGGAGGAATAGCTATCTGGAATGATTTCCGGACCGTCGTAATTGTCCGTAGTAAGATCGGTGGCCTGGGAGCCGGCTTGTTTCTGCCTACGGGTCCGCAGGTGGGTCGGGGTGACCTGCACCTGGAAATCATCGTCGTCTTTCTCCCCGGTCGACTTAATATCCGGCGGAGGGGTAGTCCGCGACGATTTCCGCACTTCCTTCTTCGGCTTAATAGCAGTCGTTGGGTTGGGACCAAGCTTGGTCCACCAGTCGTTAAGTTGGCCGGAAGGGGCAATCTCTGCGCCCAAGTCACCGCGCAAGCCCGTTTCCGCGAACACTTGGTGGATCAGGGATGACAAGTCCCGGGGAAGCTCTTGGTTTTCAGTGATACTCGATTTCCAGTCGGATTCGATGAAGGGCGCAAGACCCTTGACCTTCTCCTCGGCCACCGCTCGCGAAGGCTTGCGCTTGGCGGACAGTGAATTGAAGACATGTTCCAATCCTATTTTATTGGCTTCTAGCTTGTCGACGAGTTTCGTGATAACGGCGTCCTTCTCCTTGAGCCTCGCTATGAGGTCCTGGACCTCTAGCGTGCGCGCATGATGTGCTTGGATGAGAGGTAAGACAAGCTCCGAGGCCAAGCCAACGGGGGGACATTTCGTCAAGTAAACCGGCCACTTCAGCGGCTTGAGCGGCTCGGGCAGCACACATGTGACGTGGAGGGTCAGACTGCCCTCAGCAGTGCTACCTGGAGACGAGGCCGATATACTGAGACTGGTGGCGTGGTGGTCTGGTGACTTGGGATCGAAGGCTGCGTCAAGCTTGGAGAGAAAGACGGACCACTGATTCGGATCGCCGTCGCTCAGATCAATACTTGTGTCCTCTTGTAGGCTCCGCAATAGTATGCCTCTTCGGTCAAGACTCTCGACCCATACGTTGGCGAGATCTGTGACGTGTAGGGTGTATGACGAAGGGCCAAAATGCGGCGAAATCATGAGAGCGGGTAAGTCTGGAAAGGTCGGCAAGGGATGCCATTTTGGGGCCGACGCCATTATGAGATATATGATGGCCGAGGGAAATAGTACAATAAAAAACAATCACATCAAATCATCTTTATCAACGTCAACTCAAGTAACAGGCCCGATGCCGTGTGAACACCGAGGAATAAGATGTTGGGCCGGATCGACGAGAGCTGAAGGTCGATGATGAAGTAAGTACAGTGCGTTTAGTGGAAGCCTAGTCTCTGTACTGTGTAGTACTGCGTACTGCGTACTGCTGTGGTCACGTGCGCCCTCGACGCGTCTTATTACGTAACCCGAGATTCTAAACTTTTTATTTTCCTTATTAATATTACAAAATTCAAATTCATATTTGTATCGCGGACATGGAACGCGCCGAAATGCGACCTCGTTGGCACTCTCCGCTCTTCTCTACTGCTGCGCATAGATTCCACTGCTGACTGAGAGACTGACTGAGAGAACCCAACACCCGGGGCCCATTACTTACGCGCGTAGCTATAGTCGAGTCGGCACGCCGGTTACATGTCTGCTGCCCGTATCCTAGCGGACCGACTCCTCCCCCAGGCTACCTAGAGACGAGGCCCAAACCCTGGCCCCTGAGGGAAGTGGATGGACTACCACCACCATGGAAGGATTCTGGAACGTTACCAGGTTGCGACGTTGCGCCCTCGCCCGCCGCCATAAATTACTCGATGTCACACCGCCGTGGCGCACCGAGCCGCATCGACGGCAGCTACCCATCCGCGGAGGCTACTTGCACGCCAGCACCCGTCTCACCGCGTCAGCCTAGGCGAACCGGCCCATTCCACATGGTCCAGGTTCTGTCGTCGGAGATTATTCCCCAGTGACCCCCACCTGGATCGGAAACGTCTCTCCTCTTCTCGCTAGTACATCCCTCCTCGACGTCTGAGCAAGCGACGCCTGAGTGCCCAACCCTTCTTATCAAGCTGATCTGGCGTACTTTCTCACTCGCTGCCATCGCCCCTGTGTAGCCATTGTGTTACTTACATAGGTAGGTAGGTAGGTGGGTGGGTGGGCAGGTAGACATGCATATCCATCCAGTCATACTATTACGCTTGCCGATGCGATGCCCAGTTGGCCCTGCGTGGATACCCACAACACCGAAATTAGATAGCGAGCTAGCTACTTCGACAAGACTCGGTGTGCTCAGTAATATTCCGCCAGATCTACACCGAGTGTTTTAGAAATAGGTATAACGTGCTCACCAAGATCCCTCTGGGAGTTCACGTCGTCGTCCTCGGCGGAGGTTACCGGCCTAGTGCGACCGGCGTGAGACTATTCTCTATCCTCTCCTTAGGTCCACATCGAGGCACTCATTAGGTGATGCGTCAAAACGAAAAGCTTCACATTTTAGCATACCTATGCTTGTAAGGGCGGTATAGATCCGACTCCGAGGCCCCTTTTTGACCCAAGTACATATCTCAGGTAACTTAATGTGGTAGGGGATAGGTCTCGGAGACGTTACGTAGACCACAATCCAATAGGAATACCTCCTATACCCTCCTCGCTAATAGCCATAGCATATATGTGATGTCTCTATTTACGATGCAGTAAAATGACGCGCCTTGAGCCCCCCAACAGCGTACCCAATCTCTAATGTTATTTGCCCTGCGCATTGCATCGTCCCATTACAATATGTGTCCCAGTTGGCCATGCTGAAATATAAGGTTACCAGCATTAAAAATTTCCATTTATCACATCGGATTCCGTTTCAACACCTGGGGAAACCCTCGCAACCAGTAGTTTCAGGGCTAGAGCTCAATCCAACGACCAGAATCTCCAGGAGACCGTTCCTAGCTCTACTGGAGAAAGAACGACACTGAGGCCTTAGGTATCCCCAGAGCCCCTACCCCCTAACCCACACATCGAAGGCCCAGACAAGGAATAACCCGAGCTGGTGTTATGAGACTTGGTACTATCCCAGCATAGGTCAACAAGGGTGGTAAGCAATATACACATCAGAGGTCAGATTCGGACTAAGACAGCAAGAGCATATAATATCGAAAACACTCCTAGCATAACGCTCGTCATAGAAGCCTTAGCACAGTAATATATTTAATCTGAAATCATGTTTGATTGTGTCTATCTATCTATAAGACCTAAGGTATCTCGAAAGGAGATAAACCATAGGTGCAGAGCAGCTTACTAGAGCCCGATAGCATATATGAATGTTCTATCATCTTCGGTTTATTCGCCATGTGGAGGCGAAAAAATGGGACGCAGCTCATGAAGCACTCTAGCAAACAAAACTAAATAATGCCATCTTGTGGAGTTGCCGTCGAGACGAGGCCATCAATCACACCGATTTTCCTAGGACGCCTTTGACTTGCGATACTTCAACAGCCACCTCCACCAGCAATGATGTTGAAGTTGTCTGTATCGAACTCTTGGCCTTGTGTCCAGGTGGCAGGACCCATGGGACCGGGCCACTGGCAGTTTTCGGCGCCAACGATATCGAGGACATAGTCTGCCATACGACCACAGTCCCGAGTGATAGGATCGGTGTTGTCATTGCACATCCAGATCGAAGTACCACCAGAACAATAGAGCAGGGCACACTTCTTGGGACCCCCGTCGACCGTGCAGGGCTGGTTAATCTTCTTCAGGAAATCATAGCCTCGGAGGAGGACAACTCGATAGCCAGCTTGATAGTCGGGAATGTTACAAAGGATCTTCTCCTACAAAGGGTGTTAATACGAAAGATTTGGAGAGACGGAGAGAGGAGCGACCAGAAACTCACCTTGCTTCGCTTTGAAAGGGCGACAGGGGGGGAGGGATTGGCAGGCTGGAAGTCGTCCCACTTAAAATCAGGCTTGATGCTCTGAATTTGTTCGAATATGTCCTGCAGTTTGTTTGTTAGAAACGAGCTTGCCTATACGTGAAAACGCGATAAGATATTTTCCACTTACCGTAACGGTACCATTGAAAATCTTGATCTCGCCGCCAGGCTCAATAGCACCCTTCATGGAGAAGGGGACGACAGTGTAGCCCTTGGGAAGCACAGCCGGAGTGCCAGGGTTACCCACCAAAGCCTACGTAGAACAAGTCAGCACCTGGTTGAGGCCAAGCATAGGCAGATAGGCATGTTACCATGGCATTCACGCCGGAGGCAACGGCGCCGACTAGGAGGGAGACAATGAACATCATGATGGAACTCGTAGGCTTGACTTATGACTTTGGTCGAACTGACAAGTATGAAGAATGGAAGGTTAGAGTAGAAGTGAATGGGAGTGAATGTGAATAGAGGTGAAGAAGAGAAGAAGAAAAGTGAGAGCAGGTAACTACCAAGGGACCGCGAGATTTAAATGCTTTAAATGCCCCTCTATCCCAACAGAATCGAGGCGCGTTCGTACAGATGTACCTGCCTGAGTACTTCTCTCTCCAGAGTCCAGGACAAACCTGCTCATACCTACCCGCTGCTTCCAGGTGTACGTATATGCCTACACGGGTAAATTTGAGGCGCTAATATGGCGCTTTTGTCCTAGTACTTGCGTTTTAGGCGTATTAAACGCACTCAGGAATCACGCTAACAACAGGCGCAACTCCTTTTCGTATAAAATCAACCCATATAGGTAGGCACGTACCGCAGAGAGCTCATGGCCACAGGTCACGTACATTCACTTACGGGTACGTAGGTAACAGGTAAATGTGCTCAGAGGTCAGGCGCGCCTCGAAAACACAAAACACGACTGCTTTCCGTCGTACTGGAGTAGGTCCCTGTCTGGGTAGGATACCTGCTTCGCCAGTTCTTTACACACTTCCACCATATCAAAAAGTGACTTTACTCGTACACATAGGCAGGCAGTACATGCGTATGTCCAGGTACTAATCCCAACAAATATTTGGGCGAGAAGTTGCTTAGAATCACTATGTACCTTTCTGTCTGTAGCAAGATCACCTACCGCCTTACCTACCTACATATGGTGCTTCCTGCCGACACCTACATATCTGAGAACCCTTGGGCCCTGAGAAGTACAAAGGCGTAGATCGCTTAACTCGTATAAATCCACACTTTGAATCCTTAGGTTTTGTGCCCTAACCCTCCTCACCTCCTCGGTCTCTTTCCCCCCTCGTTGCTAGGTTCCCTACTTCTCTTCCTTCCGACATCCGAGTTATCAGAGGACGATTCAGTTACAGGGCTTTTAGACACGCGCATCCCTCTCCAGGCTCTTCTTTGAGGAGCCTGAGTGCCCCTTGATTGTATATTATCAGAGTCATCGTCGGAGGATTCACCCGCATAAGATGCCGCCGCGGAAGATACGTTCGAGTGTAGTATGATTGGCGTGGGTTTTGACGACCCGACTCCTTCAGGTCTCCTTTTCACAGGTTGTATTCCCCCTGGCGTGTCTTCCTGGACAACTACCATAGGTGCTCGCCCTAATGCTTCTTTTCCGGAGATAACTTGTCTGGGCCCGTATCTCGTAGGAGGTTGTGCATTAAGGCCTAATTGACGGAAACCAGACCGCGGACCATAATCACTGTCTTCGCCGCTATCATCGTAATCAGTGCCACTAGGGATATCAAAATTGTCGTCAATACCATCGGCGTCGTTGCTAGAGTCTTCGTCGTCCTCCCTGCCCAACTCCTGATACTCGATCCACATGATATCGCGGCCATTATTGTCAACAACCCCTGGGAGCCACTCATGTACGTCATCCCTGATAGGCACCAAATCCCGGATTTTTATTTCATCTTCACCGTTGACTATTTTTACAATGGGCTCTATGGCCACTCGTGTGGTGTATTCCATGAGCCTGTTAACTTCCATGGCCGCGTACCCGATCATCTCCGCTCTCACGGCGTCCGGATTGAAGAAGCCGACGCAAGGTCGCCAAAAGGATTCCCCAGAATGTAAGTTTGGCTTTAGGGAGTAATACCGGGTCAAGCGGCCAAGTAACTGTCGGATCAGGTCGAAGCTACGAAGGCCCGAACTAAAAGATTCTATACGGTCTCTGGGGTATTGTATAGGGTTCATCGGCGGAACCCATATATCCCGTTCCACGTCGGAGTCAGGGGCAGAACGTATGCCGCACCGGTCGAGGAAAGCCACCACCCTCTCGTATATTCTTTCCCGCCTCCTGGGAGGGTTGTCTGCGTTCGGGTCGATGACGGCTATGCCCTCTATGTTGGTATACAGTTCCGAGTCTTTAGTTTTCGTCAGATGTATGACTACTGTCACCCATCTGTGTACGCCCTTTCTTACGCTATCTATTGGCCAGAAGACGTATGGCTTTTCGAAGATTTGCTGGTAAGCCTCTGGAGTCCTATCATATCCTGCTTCTTGGGTCGGGTCGAACGTCTCATCTAACCATTTATCGAACTCGATCCTAGGCCCGGGAAACCTCCACGCTAGAAACGGGTCCAAGATGTTGACATCTTTCTTCACAGAGTTGGATAGGCCCTCGTAATAGAAGTTCAGGCAGACGCGAAGGCAATCTGGTATAATATGCGCTCTTCGACGAAGCTCTAGTGGCTTATGCGTTAGTATGGAACATCGCACGTATAAAGGAAAAACGGAAATATTTTTAATATGAAGGGTTTGGGCCTTAACAAAAGCCTAGAAGAGAAGGCTCAGCATGTATATGTGACCCCGCAAAGGGAAGTGTTCTTACGGAGAACGTTGAGCGCGTCCATCGCTACTATGATATCCTCATTCTCTCTCCAACCCTTGGGGAGTCCAGTGTTCCGGTTCCTAGCCGACCACCGTTCCGGGATATATGGCCTCCCCAGCCTCCACGGCTCCACGGCTAAAACGTTCGTGCGAGGCAAATCCATTTTAGACGCCGCCACCGCCTCCGGCCCGGCCAGTCCCTTGGGGGGTACCTCAGGTTCAGTTGACATGGTAATTAACGAATAGGAAGTTTTAATACGAAATGAAATTGAAGATTTGGTGTTCCAGTAAATCAAAATAACATATATCCCGCAATATGCTAGCTTGTATTCTCGCTAGAGTGTTTACTATGATGCTTAAATTCGACGCCTCCTTTGTTTTCCTATTGAGACTAAGGCTCTTTTGTCTGCATGCGGAACGCTTGCGTGGTAGAAGACAGAAAAATAAGGCTAATAATGGGCCTTTGTAGTATTCTACCGCTCATTCAGAAGGATGCTTTCGGATACCATAATTCTATCTACCTAGGTATCTAATAGAACAACTAGTTCACTTCCAAAGCCTGAAACTTCCACGTCCACGTTCCTCCGTCTGTCCACCACGTATTGGTAGCACGTTCACTTGAAACTCACCTTCGTCAAGCCTCTCTAACCAGCCCGAAACCGAATTCGCCTAAGAATACGGGACCCTGAAGCTTCGAGCTAAGTCGTATGGATATTTACGGGAGCCAGATTACGATCCAGAGACAGACCCAGACTTTCCCAAGAAAAATAATAAATAATAGATAAAACACTAGTAATATTCCAGCCTACGCCTCTGCTATATGCAAGACCTATGATGCTACCTGACCTAGTGTGGCCGTGACTATACCTAGCCTTGTCCATCGCTATGTACCAAACAACCACGCATATATATCTTGAAATCTACATATATAGGTATGTAGGTATATATAATTCCCATAATCCACATCAATACCTACCTCCCTAATCCTTCCGCCAAACCATAACATCGTCCAGCGCGCCCTCGCACCGCATGCCCTGCAGCGCGGGTCGGAGGCAGATCTGCTGGTCCTCGTCCAGCAGCTCCGCGAACCAGGGGCGCATCTCGGCGACCAGGGCGGCGCGGTCGAGCCAGGGCGGCAGGGACGCGACGTACCAGAGGACCCAGGCGAGGGCGCCGGGGGCGTACGCGTCGCCGCGCAGCAGGTAGCCGCGCAGGTTGCGGCGCGCGACGTCGTTCAGGAGCGCCAGGCGGGCGCCGCTGGACGCGCCCGGCGGCACGCCCGCCTGCCGCCCGAGCCTCTCGCGCGCGGCGCGCTGCTTCTGCGCCTCGTGGGCCTGCGCGCGCGGCGCCGGCGCCGACGCCCGGTACTGGCTCTTGTACCTCGCCATGCCCGCCGCCACCGGCGCGCACCGCCGGCACCACCCGTTCACGAGCACGTCGAGGATCCGGTACCGCCCGAGCTCGCGCCCGCATATGCCCCCGGTCTGCCCGAAGAGGCAGAAGGATCCTTGTTCGCTGGCCGGCGCGATTTCTTCGTGCCCGCAGATGAATCTTGTGACTTGCCAGTAGTAGCACATGGCTGGGTGTGTACCTGCCGGTATGTCTGTGTGTTTGTTTGGATCGCTTTCTGTTGAAGTTTGTACGCTTGGAACGTGACTTGGTGTATGTGACAAGTCTGATTATAATTATTCGGGTTAAATTATTATTCAGAATGAATGAAAAGCTTCAATAAGTTGGCTGTGGTGCCTGCCACGCGGTCTGCCGTAGAAATTGTCTGACTTAATGAACGTGGTTCGGGAAAGGCGAGGAAACGATAATAGGGCTTCGTAGCCGTCTGGTGGTGAAATTCCTCTTATTCGATCGTCGATCTTTGTTTCTTATCCCTTGATCTGGTCCCGTCAAAGAAATACCGAATAATAATTATATTATCCGAGATAAAGTCTCCTTGTATTTCTCTTAGAGACGTGAATATATGGCTCTCGACAATGGGTTGCGCTAAGATAAATATATCTCTATTAACAAAGACGGCCTCCTTCTCAATCCATTGTCGTTTCCCCACAGCACGTCTATTTCATAGCAGTCAAAGATACTACGACTATTCTGTTAGGCGATACGTACCGTTTGAAAACACTTCAGCTAAGGTTCTTTGAGCGAAAACAAGTCGGGATTTAGGTAGGATCTATGTAGACGATCGACCCCCCTTTTCGCAAAAAATAGGGGGTTCAGTGTCTACATTCTGTAATGACACCTAGGTACCTAGCACCACGATTAATATACGTAGATGAAGTCCTCGTTCTTCAAATCTGGAAGGTCGTTTAAGCCGTTATCATCCTCGATATTCCGAGCCGTTTGCTCGTTCTGCTCAATCTCAATGGCTTTGCTATCTTGCATATCCTTCCTTCTTACCATGGACTCGTCGATGATGTTAGCCTGTTTTCCCACCTCTTCCCTCTTCTTGGCGTGCCATCTGTTTAGGACCATAAGGTACATAGGGATAAGCCTGAGTTCTTTTGTTAGTACGTAACCCGGTTGGGAGAGGGATAAGGGCATAGGGAGTATAAGTAACTTACAGGCCGAGAGCACCAACGGTGATGAACATAATCAGGTTAGCAATAAGGCCAGGGCGATACAATGGGGCATCCTTCGTGTTATATAATAGAGGACCAATAACGTTTCCTACTTGTGAGTTAGACCACTGGAACGGCCAGGTCTAGGATTTTGACTGACCCGTACACATCCCCATGAACATCATCGCAGAGCTCGTTTTCTTCTTAGTATCCCCACCAGTATTTTGGGCGGACCACGCGTAGACCATCGGAGTGATCGCGCCAAGACATTGGACCAGGTAGTATCCCAAAAGGAGAACTCCTTTATTGCTCTCATTACGGGGAACCGTCAACATGAGCACGGTCCCGATGGTAGGGAGGCAACTAAGGCCAGTGATGACAATTCCTTTGCGCGATATCCTAGTAGCAACCCACGCAGAGCCGATAATCACTACAACTTGAATCGCCCCCGTTGGCATGCTGAATAAAATAGCGTTGAAGTTGGTGAATCCGAAGTCCCTTAAGATAAGGTTACCAAAAGTGCTGATACCGCCGCTGGCAATCGAAATCGCAACGATGAGAATAAACCACAACAGGGTCTTAAAGTCGGTAAACGTCTCCTTTACATGGTCCCACCTCCATTGCCGGCTCGCGACACCCATCTGGTTGGCACGCAGACGCTCCACGGCAATACTGCGCTCGCGCTCACTCAGATACTTGGCTTCCATGGGAGAGTCGGGCATGAGCACGAGGAAGGCGATTCCGAAGAGAACAGTTAAGACGCCGCAGAAGATGAAGATGGTCTGGTATCGGTAGATCTTGGCACTCGCGACATGGCCGAGGCCGTACGTCACCAGGCTGCCGACAATGAATGTGACACCGTTCATCGCGTTCCAGTACGAAGCTCGCAGGGTCTGTTCAGACCGTCGCCACCACATCTGCGTTACCGCTAGGCACGACGGCGCGATCATAGCCTCGAATGAACCTAGCAGGAAGCGCAAAGCAAGGAGCGAGCCGAAGTTAGTGCAGCCCGCCATGATCGCCGCGCAAGCACCCTACATAAACAGATGTCAGTATCGATACCGATATGGTTCGGAAAGTCTTCAGCATAAGTCGCTTTCCCTAAACAACTGTACAAGTTCAATAGCGAGAAAGCTAAAAGTACAAACCCAAAAATACATACCCAACAGACAATAGCCGTCCCAATGACCTTCCCCGTGGGAAGCTTCACCAACAGAAAAGCGGCGAGGGGCTGAAAGATGAGCTGCGCGAGGTACAAGATCGATCCGAGCCACGAGTACTCCAGCGACTCGAGCTGGGCGTCCTCCATAATGCCGAAGATGGAAACATACGACAACGAGGACTTGTCCAGCTGCTGGAAGAAGTAGGCGCCGAGGATAAGGGGAAGAATCCGCCAGTCGATGCGCCGCAGCACCTTGCGCTCCTCCTCGTACGTGAACGTGACTTCGCCATGCTCGGCGATGAACTGGGCTGCCTTGTCAGCTCGGGAATTCACGATGTGTGCGCGCTGAGGATGTTCTTCGACGGGCGTTATGGCGTCAGTGGTATCGGCCACCGCTGGTACCTTTTTCGGTCCGTCGTCCGTCATGTTGTCGGTGTTGAGTCCTTGAACTGTCAGCAAGGTAGCATTGAGATTCGAGGACACAGAGATAAACTGAAGACACAGAACCAGCAGAGGGTTTTAAGGGTTCATGGTCACTTCTAGGACAGGGGTAGAGGTCAAATATATCCCCCTTCATGGAGAGTGGTCCCAGACACCCGGGATGATGGCAGGTTGGCGGTGCGGAGATCCTTGCTGAAGGAACATCGGTGGGCTGGGCGCGTGGATGTTCCGGGATACCTATATTTTCGGGTTTCTTGTATAACGACCACAATAAAATCACTTTCCGTATTGTACCCTAGCCATCATCTAGAGCGAGCCTATAGGCCGAAGATAACCTTGTTACCTTATAGTTCTTTTATATGAATCATCACACCGTCCGCCGCTCTCCACCGAGTATCATGGTGGTCTCATTTGGTACGGTATTAAGATAGATCTCAAGAGGTCCAATAGTCCAGATCTATAAAGCCCATAACCAACAAGCTGTGGTACAACTCCTTATTGGCGGAAATATAGGATCCCGAGAATGCTGGATAAGAACACAACAGGCCATGCTCGAGGTTTCGTGTAGGCTACACCACAAGATATGCTCGGGTGTTTACCCGGCACCAGACTATCGGTTTATCAGGTTAGGCCAGTTCTGCTAGCTTAGGAAAGGTCAGTAATGGTGAATATAATAATGCCTAGCAACTCACGGTTGTCCTTCCGGATCCTTGCCCCAGAATCCCCGCAATGTGAGCCCAGTGAAGGCGGAGACAACCCCAGATACGGCTAAAAGACGCATCGACTAACCAACCCCGCTATTCCTCGAACCTAGCCGTTGTTTTCGGCAGATATCTTAGCGTACCAGCGGTCAGATAGGCGTGGGGACGTCGTGCCCGTAGACCATGAGCCGCATTCTCAAGCTACCGTGTAGAAGGGAGCATCTCCCAAGACACGAATACATTCCATAGCGAGGCCAAATCCGGACTAAGAACAGGATAAGGCGTAGATTCTCGGCCTTTGGGGGGCAGCGGAGCCGTTTCCCCAACCTTCTCCAACCCACAGCCCCGTTTGCTTCGCAGAGTATTCTACCGACAGCGATAACGGTCCGGTGCGGTGGTGGTAGGCGACCCCCTCTCATAGAACATCGAGATATCTGTAAAGCCTGGGAAAAGCAGATAGATAACCGACAAATAGCCAATACTAAGACTTTCATCCCAGCCTCAACTAGATGATCGCTAAATCCCCCGCCTTGACAGTCTATAACTCTTACAAGTAGACATACTCATATCTGAGAATAAGGTTCTGCCGCACCTAGATATCTTCGGGGCGTACACAAATACCACCGCAACAATGGCCGACACCACCGCGCCTCTCCGGCCCGCAAGGAAGAAGTACGCCATCGTAGGCACGGGCGGCCGCGCCATGTTCTTCTACACAGCAATCGCGCGGGACTACTCCAAAACCTCTTGCATAGTCGGGCTCTGCGACACGAACCAGACGCGCATGAACTTCGCCAACTCGCGGCTAGAGGCACTCGGCCACGGCGCCGTGCCAACATTCGCGGCGGCCGACTTCTCGCGCATGGTGCGGGAGACGGCGCCGGACGAGGTCATCGTCACGACCATCGACCGGACGCACAACACGTACATCGCCGCGGCGCTAGACCTGGGGTGCGACGTGGTGACCGAGAAGCCCATGACGATCGACGCGGCGCGGTGCCAGGCGATCTTCGACGCGGTGGCGCGGAACGCGGGGCGGCGGGTGCGCGTGACGTTCAACTACCGGTACGCGCCGCACAACACGGCGGTGTACTCGCTGCTGCGGTCCGGGGCGATCGGGGCCGTGAGCAGCGTGCACTTCGAGTGGATGCTCAACACGTCGCACGGCGCGGACTACTTCCGGCGGTGGCACCGCGACCGGCGGAACAGCGGCGGGCTGCTGGTGCACAAGAGCACGCACCACTTCGACCTCGTGAACTTCTGGCTGCGGACGCGCCCCGCCACCGTCTACGCCCAGGGCGACCTGCGCTTCTACGGCCGCGAGAACGCCGAGGCGCGCGGCGCCCCGCCCTCGTCCTTCTACGCGCGCGCCCACGGCAGCGAGAGCGCCCGCCGGGACCCCTTCGCCCTGCACCTCGAGGACCATCCCCAGCTCAAGGCCATGTATCTCGACGCCGAGCACGAGGACGCGTACTACCGCGACCAGAGCGTGTTCTCCGACGGGATTAGTATCGAAGACACGATGAACCTCCTCGTGCGGTACCGCAACGGCGCGGTGATGACGTACTCGCTGACCGCGTATGCGCCGTGGGAGGGGTTCCGGGTGAGCTTCAACGGGACGGGGGGACGTCTAGAGATGGAGGTGGTGGAGAATAGCTATGTGAACTCGGGGGGTGAGCAGGCGGCGGAAGGGTCGCTGGAACGACGGACAATCATATTACGAAAGCTGTTTGAGAAGCCGCAAGAAATCGAGATCGAGGACGGAGTTGGTGCTCACGGCGGTGGCGACAGCGTGCTGCTGAACGACCTATTTGGCGAGCCCACTACCGACGAGTATATGCGGGCTGCGAGCCATGTCGACGGCGCTCTGTCCATCCTGACTGGTATCGCTGCGAATAGGTCTATTGCCACGGGACAGGTAGTCAACGTGGACGACGTGCTACGAATACCGTGAGGGTAACGAGCGCGCCTGTTTACCCTAAGTTAGTAGTTTATGTTTACGAACGCGTTACGATTAGACATTTCACACATGGGTTCCGAGTCAAAGGGATAAGAGCATTCCAGAGGTTCGAGGCCCCAGATATTAAGTGATATTATTCAACATAGGAAATCGACGCAGACGTACTTCGGATGCCGAGACAGAATACATGCGCCGAAAGCCCTGTGCACGGGTATCAAATTTCCTTTTCCTTTACGCCAGTCCCATGATCCGTCCCTAACGCATACGCCGTGAGAAGACTCCATGAATAACGATTAGACGCCAGCAAACGTAGTCCCGATGAACTGCGCACCACACACAGCCGCCTTCTCTTCCTTGTTCAAGGTCACGCCCCATTGTTTTAATTCCTCGAGCGTAGCATTCGATCTAACAGCAATCCATCCATTTCCGAGTACGTCTTGTTTATTCGTCATGCCATTATTCTCGCCTCGCCCCTTGGAGAGGATACCGAACCGTAAAGCAACTTCGGTAACGGTAACAAGAATACTGACGATAATAAGGATGATAATGATCCACGTAATAGCACTCATCTTCGCGTCGGCGACGGAATCCGAAAGTATTTCGGCAAGATCGAGGAATACACGACATCGTTCGTTGAGCACCTTCGTACGCGGGTCGATTTCTAGATATTCGCGGATGGCGACATAGAGGGGATGTAACGTAGGTTCGGAGTCCCAGAAAAAGTTGGGGACGTCGAGGATATTAGATGCTAGGTAGTTATAGTCCGTCAGTCCAGCGAGCCTGGTTAGATATTTCATGCCTACTACTCACATAGGTTGATATCTACGCGGCTCTTGAACAAGCGGCCGAGAATCATTACGATCTCAGTCCTCGTCATGTTCAGTTCACCCGTGAGAGCCAGCCGCTTCGGCACATTCTGGGCGTTCAACATAGTTTCGGACATGCGCTCCTCGAAGAAACAGAGCTTCGTGCTCTGAGCGATCGCATGACTGATGGTGAGCTTAACCATATGGTCAGATCGTGGAAGTAGCGTAATCATATCGTTGAAAATACGCGGTCTCTTAACATCCGCATTATACTCGAAGTGGAACTCTTCCGTCTCGACGTCGCTCTGGTCGAGGGGACGCGTAACCAGCGACGCCCCAGTCTCAGTTTCTGCAAAGGTGATATCGGCCAAGATAGCTTTCTCCTGAGCTTCGGTAAAGTTCCAAAAGACGACAACACCGTACGAGAAGACAAACATCTCGGCAAATTGTTTCGCGTCAGGCGCGAGCCTGTTTATCGGACTTAATGATTGATGCTCCTGTTCAGAACGACGACTTTCCGTATCACGACCCCTAACCTCGGATGATGGTCGGTAGCCTCCATTCTCCCCGCCAGGACTTCCGCCTCGATCGCCGTCCGCGTATTCGTCATAATAGCCCATATGTTCGTCTCTCTGTTCGCTTCGCTCGATCTCGAGGTCCAGGACAGTCTTACCCGTGCCGGGGGTCTTGAGTATCGGCCGGCTCCTGACGCGGTAACCGTCCACGCCGGGGAGCAATGGGATATGGTAGACTGTATACAGGCAATCGTCGTAGAGCTTCGTCTTAGCGTCGTGCTTCTTGCGCAGAAATTCCGACATAGACTTCATCTTGTAGGCTTGTGCCGTGCAGTAAGCCGTGACTCTGGACAACTTATGGGTTCTTTCGAATTTGGGGAGCCGCTCGGCGTAGCTCTTCCCACGTAGCCCACCTCTTTTCCTCAAGACGTCCAACTCCTCATCTTTCAACGGCCTCGTTTCATCTTCCCGAAAAGCAGATTCGGCCTCTTCGTCGGCTGCTGCCGTCTCGTCGATCGTCTCGGGAAGCAGGACCAGCTTCTCGCTGATCCGGGTAGTCCGTGACGGCATGTTTTGTTGCCCCGTACGCGATGCTAGGTTGGGTAATCCTCCTCCGCTTACACGTCGTACACTGGGGATATTGCGAGGACCGCGCTGCGGTGGAACGCGTGGCTGACCGGACGGGATTTCGGATGCATACTGCAGCACATTATCGACGGAGATGAAACGCATCGGCGAGCGAGCCGGTGCTCCGCGAGTAGAGTCTCCCCTAGTCGTCATGTTGAGCTAACGGGTCGACGCAACGTGTTTGGCAAGAAATGTTGATTATGGATGTAGGATGAATCTTTGATACGATGGGAATTGTCACCGAAAAAGTCGGCCTCGAAAGATAGTTTATCTTAGGTTAGTCTTCCAGAACTATGGACCCATCAAGCTTTTATAGCGACATTGATAGTGGTTACGCAACGAATTGGTCTAATTGGTAACGAAGCCGTATGTGCCAGAGCTTGTTTGAAGCAAATATTTATGTTCGAAAGACCCTTGAAGGAAGCCTTAGGAGCTTAGGACGGCGCTGCTTTGGCGTTAAAAGCTCGGAAAAGAGATTGATTCTTTCCGCCCACAATGCGAGTAGGTAAAAATCAATGGAGGTGAAGGAGAGTATCAAAAGTCCTAAACAACAAACAAAGACGGTAGATGAAAATGGGAGAAATGAAGCTCCCTTCATGACGTATCGGTTGACCGGAACGTTCGAAGTACCTTGGCAGCTTGGTGTCTTATCGATAAGCCAGCCGGCTAGTTTAAGGGGTCCGTGGTGGATGAGTAAGCATCGCCCCCCTTTTTCCCTCCGCCGAAAATAGGAGTTTATATTTCGAGATCGGACCAGCATCACGATTCACTGATTTAATTCGGTGTACTACATTGTTAATACCTGGAAAATAGATGCCATATATACCGACCCAATTTACGGATACTCAAGGTATAATTGGATGGGACGAATGATAAGGAAAGGCCAGCCATTATACGGCATATAGGACAGTTGAAAAGTACAGCATCTTCCTTTAGACGAATAATAGCTATAGAGCTCTATCGTAGGCTATATATTTCGAGACTTTTTTTTTTTCAACCTATTATCTCCCACTTTTTAGAGTCACGACTCAAAGACCACGAGATGAGGCTTTAGAGTACATACCTAAGACATAAAGGCTTGTTACGGTTATCTAACCCACATAAGGTAGACGCGGAACTCTGCAGGGCAATATGAGTATCCGTGAGCATTATTCCCGCTCTAATGGATGCCTTCTGTTCATGTTGGTGTGGATTTAAACTATTAACACTGGCCAAATTCTTCGAGGAGCTTTCGTCTATAAACAGTCGAAGCTGCCGAACTTAACCCCAGTAGATACGAAGCCCAGAAGAGGTAAATCATAAGTTACCACGCCGTCGTCGATTCAATTACTCCTGCCTCATCACAATGAGAGTCATAAGCAGACAACTCAACGGTTTCGAATAACCACTAGTCGCCATCCAGTGTGATAGTCAGTTCAATGAATACTGAACAACTCGTCGAGCGCCATGCTTCAAAGATTAAGTATACGTCTATGGCAACTATATTAATATAAGTACCCAATATTACAACGTACGAGAAGCTCAGATGTTGAATTCTAGTCGGCTCTAATGTATACACTTGTCCCTTTATATTTCAGCATAGTTCTAAATCTACGGTTCAACTCCTCTATTGACTCTGCAACTCTCTCGCCGTTCAAGATGATCATGTTCTGCTTCTTGGGGATTGATGATAACGTCTTCGTTTCCTTTGGCTGTGCGGTGTCAAACACCACCAGCCGCCTCGATATCGCCCACTCTACCACTGTCATCTCGATCCATAAGCCATCCGTTTCCTGATGCCTATAGGATGTTGGAAGGTTAAGGAGGTAAGTCCGACGTATACGTATACACACATAGCGAGAGAGAGAGAGAGAGAATGCCCCTTTGATATTTCCCCATATAAGCCACCCTAATAACGCCGCAGGATCGTAATGCAGATACCGACCGATAATAGTAAACCACCGAAAATCCTACGCTCACGGGCCTCAAGTTTCCCTTCGGTAGTCCTCTCCGCCAGCACCCTACCGATAGAGACCTCGCCTTGGGCTAAATAACCATGTTCAACAGCCTCGTTCCGAGCTGCATGATCTGAATCGTGAAATGGAACCGTGGTGCGGCAGTCAATCCAAACCTACCTCGTTTAGCGGGTACCTTCGGAATTCGCCAACGACGATGATTTTAGAGTAAGGCCTGTGATGACCGGAGAGGAGGAAGAGGGATTACTTCATGAACAGGGAGACTGCTTCACTACTTAAAGTTATGGGAATTAGCGCAAGGATCGTTCCTATTTACCGTAAGTCAAGGGGGGGCAAAGGCTTCTCTGGCCATCGGAATCCCCACACTTCACGATCGCCGGAGTATACGTCAGTTGAGTACGTAAGTAAGCTAGGGATATGACCGTATTAAGATTTAGCTAACCGTAGCAAAGGCTATATAGCTCGACGACTCTATAATTAAGTAGCTGCCGGAACGCAATTTTCCCATCCTCGTGCACGAAGTAAAACATGCGGGAAACACTAGCTAGTTAAGTAGGTATTTAGCCAGCACTCTATTCCCCCCTTCCCTTCCTTTCCCTTCCACTCCGCTCTATCCGGCCCCCTCATCAAGCACACGTAACCGGGGAGTTCTTCTAGGCCTCCGGTTTATATACGCCGTCCTTGCACAGCAGGACGACCTTCTTGAAGAAGCGGCGCCACTCGAGGGGGTCGCCCTTGAGCTTGACGAAGCGGACCTCGAGCAGCTCCTGGGCCTCGGGGAGGTAGTACTTGTCGACGAGGATCTCGCCGTGGAGGCCCTGCTTGCGGTCGTCGACGGTGCGGACCTTGAGCGCGGACACCCGGTCGCCCTGGCCGTTCACGTGCGGCGGCGCCGACGGCAGCGGCACGTTCAGGTTGTGCAGCGCATCGCGCAGCATCTGCACCAGCAGCTGCGCCGGCATGTGCGAGAAGAAGCGCGTGAACGAGTGTGCCGGCACGATGTCCTTGAAGCGCTGCGCGCGCTGCGTGAGCGTCAGCGGCACGCCCGGCGTCTGCGAAAATTGGCTCATGGACGGCTCCTCCGCGAGGGCGTCGAAGAAGTTGGCGGATTGCGTTGCGTTCGGCGGTAATGTTGCGTCCGCTCGCGACATGGGCTGCGTGGAAGATACGGCTAAAGAGCGGAGAGCTGGTCTCTCCCAGTCGAATAAAACATCGTTAATCGGCGTTTCTGGTTGGGTTGAGGAAAATCTGTGGGAAGCGGAGTTGTCTATGTCCATCGAATCGGATGATGTCTGTGATTCTCGTTGAGATGTAGGAGGCTGTTGGCTAAAATCTATGCGTAAGTTCTCTAGCATCTTGGTGGCTAGATTTAAGGGGTCGGTGATCTGACCATCCGCGGCTAGGAAGCGATTGCGACGGGTATACCAGGGATGTTGGCGTACTTGGGTGAAGGAGAATCGTTTGTTAGGCTCGATATTCATCATACCCCTGAGCAACGAGAGCGCCTCAGCCGGTACTCTTTCCCACAGGCTGTCCGTACTTCGACCATTTGTCTTTTTATACTCCGAGTACTCCCAGCTCTGCGAGGTAGGCGTATCCCACGGGGTGTTGCCTACGAGCAAGACGAACAGGATGACGCCGCACGACCAGATATCGACCAGCTCGGCCGAATACTTGCTTACTTCATTAGACTTCTTATCTACTCGGCCGCACGCCAAGACCTCAGGGGCAACGTATGGCGGACTACCGCACATCGTGGCACTGAGCTTCCTCTGGCCCTTATATTCAAACATAGTCGCCATGCCGAAATCTGCGAGTTTGAGATTACCGCTTTCGGACATTAATATGTTTTCCGGCTTGAGGTCCCGGTGCGCGACGCCTTTGGAGTGCATGAAGCTCACTCCGCTGATGAGCTGGTGGAAGTAGACCTGAGCGATATCCTCGGCAACGCCCACGTCCGCCTCAATCTTGTCGAAGAGGTCGCCGCCCTCGGCGTACTCCATGGCTATCCATCTCCATATATGGTCTTCGCCCGTAGCATACCATTCGATCACATTCGGATGTTGGCCGATATGCGAATGCAAGGACACCTCCATGGCGATCTGCTTCGCTGAGATGCCGCCATGCTTGATTGCGTAGCCCTTGTGGATCAGCTTGACCGCAAAGACGGGTGACTGTGCGTCTAGGGGGATGGCTTTTTTAATTCTGCGATACTGGTTAGTACTTGGAGTGGTTAAGTGGAGATGGGAGAATGAATGGGTCACGATGGAGCTTACGATGCATATGCTCCTCTTCCTATGGTTTTCGATATTATTCGGAAGGGAAGGTCACTCGGGAGAGGGTCTAGTTGAGACTGCATCGTCTTGTTTAGTATAATAGGGTTTTTATTAGGGATGCTTTAAGACGAGATGATTCGTCCGAAGTATCTAGGCAGTATGATATGTAGGTACGGATTGGTACGTGGTATTGGTATTGGTATTGGTGTATGTAAATCGACAAGGCAATGCAAAACAACTTAACGCCGATAATAGTCGGTAGATTATCGAAGTCAACGGCTCAGTAAATCAGGAAACCAGGAACCAATAAAGTGATAGGTAGTCAATCCTCGAGAAGGAAGAAATCTGAGATACATACCATGACGAATTATAAAACGCGTCCAGTCGCGTTATTATATCAAATCAATTAAAGATCGAATCGAGATGGGTGTTTAGAATGTTTGTTGTTTGAGACCGTCTCGCGATGACTCAAGTTTATTGGCCCAGAATTGTTCTTTTTAGCGGGTAAGGGTTCTGTCATTGGCCTGAAATCCCCTGCCGTTTAGGCACTATAGTACCACAGTTGGTGCGCTACTGGTGGGCTTCGATGGGCGGCTTTCCGGCCATGGTACTGGTGCAACAAGCAAACCGGGAAGCCGCGGGCCCATAAGATTGAGGCTAGATGGCGCTAGACCGGGGGGTCACCTATCATCCCCCCATTATGCCGTATCGCGGTTGCCATAGGAGTTTGGCCAGCGGGGACAGGGTCAGCCAACGTTGTTTACAAATTCACAAATTCAATTAGGTCCTGCCTTTTGCTTCTAATTCACCTCTACCTTCTGTCACCATCACTCCAACTCTCTGCTTTCCCGTATTTCGCTGGTTCTCTTACATACACCTAGTAAAGCTAACCGGGGCATCTTCTCACTTCCTAGAAAAAATATACTATTAAAGAGGTTCGTAGACAGCATTCCTCAAACCCCGACTTTCTTTTTCCCTCCTACTGGAACATTTATCGATTGGGAGTGGTGTAAATGTTCTGGGCCTTTTATCGCTAACAGCCACTGACATTCCAGCTCGCTTCGCTTCGTCTTTCCCCAACCGCAATCATTAACTGCGGTAGTACCGAATCCAGTAGCCCGGATAGCTCCCATTCAGTTCCCTACGCTCTTTAGCACTTTCGGAGAGATCCTCCCGCCTCGATTATTACCGACGGCCAACCTCGATCATTAGCGAAGATGGAGTATGCAAATGAGGACAGCCAGAACTCCGCACCCGGAAGTGTTCAAGCCGCTAAGCTCGGTAACACGCGGAAGGGACCGGATGCACAAAGTGTGACGAAGAGGTACAGAGTGCAATGGCCTTGTCTTCTTGGACTTGTAGAGGCCTATTGAATGATGTGCTGACAGTAGGTATAGATTGCAGACGGAGCTTATGCAGTTGATGACCTCGCCCGCTCCTGGCGTTTCGGCCTTCCCGTCGGCAGACGGGAACTTGATGTCCTGGTCTGCCACGATCGAGGGCCCCGAAGATACTCCCTATGCTGGCCTGACCTTCAAGCTCTCTTTTTCCTTCCCCTCCAACTACCCCTACGCCCCGCCGACAGTGCTCTTCAAGACGCCCATCTATCACCCCAACGTAGATTTCTCCGGCCGTATTTGTCTCGACATCCTCAAGGACAAGTGGACAGCCGCATACAATATCCAGACCGTCCTTCTAAGCCTACAAAGTTTACTTGGGGAGCCGAACAAGTACGTCGTTGCGACAGCCCTGAACATATCTTAGGTATACTAACTGAGCCGTAGTGCTTCCCCCTTGAACGGAGAGGCTGCAGAGCTGTGGGTTAAGGATGCGGAGGAATTTAAGAGGAAAGTCCTGGGTCGCCACCGCGATGTGGACGACGACTAAACAAGCTATATTATATCCTTTGACGATCGAGTCTCGTATGCCTAGGCGGTTAGGGGATTAACCGGATCGGAGAATGGAGTCAGCGCTTGCACTTATGGTCTGGTTGGGCCTTCGTTGTCTCGGCTTCGCGTACGCGCTGCATTTACAGGTGGTTTCGGGCTGGGAATGGCAATTCCTCCTACATTATACGGAAACACAATGCCATAGCAATTTACCTCTTCAACGGTATCGATATAAACAGCTGATGTGATCAAATTAAGCCGCGGAATACCTATGTAGGGCAATCGTAAAACAACGTCACGGTATCGCAGTGGGGCCGGTGTAGCGGAACAAAATAGGCCAAAATCTTGTTCACGGGTCTTGATTCATAAACTAGTGAATCTTAATGTCATGAAGCCAGAAGGTAACTCCGAAACCATGCCCTTCTCGAACCCAGCCGGTATCTCAACGAAACGATGCTTTTCCTTTGCCTTCCCCTTACTCCTCAACCACGGCCGTCACCAGACCCTTGGGGTTCTTGACATTGACGGCCTGGACGTAGCTGTAGAGCTTCTCCTTGGCATCTTCCTCGTCGTTTCGTCTTCGGCTGATGCGGATGCGCAGTCTGTACGGGACACCCTTGATACCTTGCTCCCAGACCTTCTTGTTCAACTGGGGGTCGAGGCGGACGTCGGAGGTTTGCTGCGGATAGCAAGTTAGCCATACCAAATCTCCTTCGACAAGATCTCATTTTGGGCGTATAACCCGCTGAAGCGGAAAAGGCGGGAGCGGGAAATTGGGCCGTCGTACCATAGCCTTCTGGGCGAAAGCCTTGATCTCCTTGATGGCGCGAGGAGCCCGCTTCTTGAAAGTAACACCGTGTAGCTGCTCAATCCATCAGCATATCATTCTCCCGTCAATCGTGTTATCCTGCACCGAAAAGACGCTCGGACTTATCGCGCGCAGGCGGCGGACGTACCCTCTTGTGGAGGTGGATGGTGTACTCGCGGGTCACGACCTGCTCGATGGCCGACTTGGTGGCTGGCTTCTTTCCTTTCGACGACATGGCTGAATAGAGAAATTGAGGTTAGGATCGGCTATGAAGTCAAAGGGGGGATGCGGCCGTGGGCGGTGTTCTTACTGGATTGGTGTCTGGAGGTTGGTCGAAAAAAGTTCGGGTCGTGGTTGTTGTTAGCTTTGCGAAATTGAAAATTGACGGGACCTCGATGTGGGAAACTGAGGGCAGGAGAGAATTGAGCTAGCCGAACCAATGAAAATTAGGGTTGTGGGGGGTATTTTGCATGTGGCTAGTTGCATAGGTTTTGGGGCTTTATTTGTTGTGGCTTTATCTTGAGGTGAATTTGTGATCGGAGATGGCCTAAATGACAGAGTCTTAGGTAATACAAGGTACTTGTACCAATGGCGGGTGCCTGAGGTACGTACCGACTTAAAAATTTATGTAGGTACCTACATGTAGGTATATACATAGTACAACGGTCAAGGGGGGTGATCAAACTCGTAATCACTAATGGCATAATCTCCAACTAAGGTCCAGAAGCTTACGACCTACGTAACGCACCTCCAGATGCTGTATCTGGAAGCTGCTTGGTCGATAGGTTCCTTCGAGTTTCATTACTTCCTATTGGTATTACGATCCTCTGTGAATTTATTCAAATGTGATCCTGTCGGCCGTATACCGTTAGGTACCTGGATACTTGTCCTAGTGTGGCTGACGGGCCGTTACTGTGCCACAAGCTCTGGTACCCCCAGCCCTTTAATTTGACGGTTACGAAGATTTAGGGAAGCAACCTTGAACAGTGCAAGTGTGATCTTGGAAGCGGGTGGTCCAGGCGCCAACGGGTAGCCAGCAGTCACGACCTCAACCAGAACAGGTCAATCGTCTCACCTCCCACTGCCCAGTTTTTCCAATTCCCGCCCAACGCCAACGCAACGAAACGTCGATCTCTCCTTTCGACAACTACCGTACAATCTTCACCCTGCGCCGAGCGCAATTTCACTCGCTTCGATTGTATCCCGTAACAGAAAGGAAAACGAAAATATAATTGATTCGGCCTAAGGAATTGATGTATTTTGCGCGTCGGCACCCATCACCTATTGCAATCGATTCGGCCATTCCTGTCCGTCCGTCAAAACCTTCCCCTACGCGACGACAACAGCGATAGGCACAATTGCAGCCTCCCGTACGAAGGAAAGTTGGGCTGGTAATTATTTTACCAATACGGTCGAACGTTGCTTTCCCCTCTTCCAGTCAATCAACTCCAACTCTCGCGATTTGTCGAATAAAGCTTCGTCAAGATGGCGTACAGCGGTGGTATTCTGGGGGAGACGAGCCAGCCGTCGCTGGCTTCCGAAACCATAGTACGGAATCGGTTACCTACGCTATTCGAGGTCCTCTGCCGTCGCACCCACCCGCCCGTCGACCTATTCTCCTTCTATATTTACATGCGAGACCAGCAACGCTCCGTTGACTACCTTGACTTCTGGTATGCTATATCCCATAATTGAATTGAATTGAATCAAATGCATCTTTACTTACAAAATGCAGGCTTGATGTCGCACAGCATATGTCACTCTGCCGTCACTATGTTCGGGAACTTAGGCGGTCTGTCCTCGTGGGCACACCCGATCTGGAGACGGAGGAATCTAAGCGATCTTCCAGGGTCTTGGAGGCGATGGGCGATTATTCTGGACCGGCGCGATTTGGAGATGAGCAGGGACGAGAACGAGATTTACAGATCTCAAACTACTTGCGAGAGCAATCTGCTGGTGGCATCCACGACTCCCCAGCCAGCAGCCAGGAACGAAGAGCTCGAGCTAGCACCCAACTCAGCTCTAGCACACCACATCAGATCACCGACTCAAACTCACCGGAGCATAGCGTAGCTAGGAGAGATATCCGCGCATCCGCAGAGAAGATCCTATATACGTTCCTGCTCCCCGGTGCTGAGCGAGAAATTACTTTGGATGGCTCTATCGCGGCGGATATCACCAGAGCTATCGAGGAAGAGAACCGTGATGACCCCGAGGTTTTCGACGTCGCTAAGGATTATGTGTTCCAGGCGATGGAGCGAGATGCATTCCCGGGATTCCTGCGTGCTCGTGCCTTTGGAAATCTAGTCCCACCTACCCTCATTGCGAGACTGATTATTGGTCTTATCGCCCTGTTCGGAGGTTTCTGGACAGGCTTCAACTTAATCTTCCTTGACCGTTCCCGTCTGGAGCGATGCTGGGTATGTACTTGTCACATTCAAACTTTCGTGGAGTTCCGTCGAACTAACATTCGCAGGAAATCCTACCTTTCACCATTGGCGTGTATTTCCTAGCCTCGTACCAGTACGCTCTGGACCCGATCATGGCGCTTGCGGGCTTCAGCGAATTGACACCGTTTCAATTCACGCGCATCCGAGAACCTTATGTCCGCAAGCTACTGATTCAGCGATCACTAATGGTACTTGCCGTAACGGCGCTAGTCGATGCAGCGCTTTGCGTGCTGTTTATCTTCGTGCCTGGCCACAGGCTTTAAAAACGAAGATTATCGTCTCCCGTTTTCGCCAAGTGCTCTCTTATCATTAGTGCACCCGCATTTCACGACGTCATGACCGTTTTCGTTTTCCGGAGTTCGGACCTAGGTTACGCAAGACTTCTAGATTTGAGTCTTGAATAATACTCTGCCACGTTTAGAGTGGGAAGGGGATAGTGTGATACCATCAAGCACCAGCAAGCAGTCTTTCATTTTTCTTTTCTTTTCTTCTTCGCGGTTTTCGGAAGAGACGTGCCCATCATACATGAGTGAGGGGAAAAAAAAATCAAGGGGGTGGGCATATGGCGTATGGATTTACTACCTCGTATCGTGTCTTGTCCCCTGGTTTATTAGGGTCCGTTCACTCGAACAGATTACCGTTGGAATTATTTTACTTCACTTCTCCATCCAATCGATGGTCTTATTTAGTCAGGGCTGGAGTTGGCACACCTCGACATTCGCAAGGGATATTCTGCCTAGCTAATCCACTCGCCCACCGCATGTACAATACCATACCATGTAGAAGTAGCTGAGCACTCGAACCGTCAACCCCACGGTTAGATAACTCGCAATTAATCCTATAGCTAATTTCTACGCACTGAACGTCATGACAGAATCATATGTATGCCTGTTTATGAAGTCATTTGACTGGATACGCCCTATTGAATGCTACCAAAGTAATCTAAGCCCGCTGGAGCCTGTCATAATACGTAGGATGCAAAAGCCAAGTCTAACTCACCCTTGACATCGTACTCCTTTTGTGCAAATCTAAATGATCGATCAACCAGCCAGCTAGCTGGATAGGCAGTCAACCAACGATGGTTCCCGTCTTGCCGTGCCTCAGTAATGAGTAAGGGCCCGGTAACATCTGCTTGCTTGCGTTCATCAACTCATGACCAAAGACCGCCCAATGCGTAACGTCCGATTCGTAATTCCTAATCCCTGATTCCTCATTCCCAACTCTCGGTCCTATGCCCTCAGTATCCGACGCACTTGTTCCCGGACTTGTACTAAAGCCGCCGACGGGAGCGCAGCTTCTTGCCCCCCGCCGCGGCCGCCCCTCCGGCCTCGCCGTCGTCGGGCTCCTCCTCGTCCACATCCATGGCCTCGTCCGAGTCCTGGCCCGCGTCCAGGCTGCCGCTGCCGCGCTTCCCGTTTCGTTGGCCTTGGCCCCCGCCGCCTCGGAGACGGGCCACGGCGGCGCCCAGGACGCTCCGCTGCTCGCGGCCGTGCGCGCCGCTGCCGCCGCCGACGCCCGTTCCCCCGCCCTGCGCAGCGTCGAGCTTGCGCTGCTCCTCGACCAGGTGCGCCTGGCGCTCGTCCCAGGCGCGCTGCTCGTCGGCGCGGTCGCGCGCCGCGCCCCGGATCCGCGCGATCTGCGCCTCGAGGTCCGCGAGCGTCGCGCTGCAGCGCGACGACCACCCCCGCAGCGCCGCGAGCATCGCCGGGATCGAGTTCGGCGCCAGGTCCCGCAGCGGCGAGACCCCGGACACGCGCACCGTCTGGTGCCGCGGGTCCAGCTGCGCCTCGACCAGGCCCGCGTACACGGCGCTGATGACGAGGTCCTCGACGGCCCGGGCGTCGGCGAGCCCGAGGTCCCGCTGCAGGGAGGCGTAGCTGAGGTTGTGCGGGTCCCGGGCTTGCGTGAGGAGAGAGAGTTGGCGCAGCTTGAGGGTCTGGGCTTCGTTGAGCGCGGGGAGGGGGCTGCTGGGGTTGTCTTTCGTGGCGGCCGTGTATGTGGCGTAGGTGCCGTAGGAGAAGATTTCGAGCAGAGTCAGGTAGGACGCGTACTCGGGTGACTCGCTGAGTGACTGGATCTGCGGCGCCTGGAGCAGCTCCGCGAAGACATAGGTGTTGGGGTTCGACGTGGCTTGCGTGACGAGGTCGGCTGCGGCTCGGGGTGCGACGGCGGACTTGGT